>CM067167.1:90476707-90514207 GCA_034093135.1 Erigeron breviscapus
CCTGTTACGAGCAAATAGTCCACATTTTTCCGAATAAAAAATACGTGTACATGTGTGATTGACTTTTCATGTTTTTGAAATTAATATCAAGCCTATATTAAGTTTTTGTAATGATCATGTGTTGATTATGCACATTCTGTGTACATTATTTTATCGGATCAGAGTTATTCGTAATTTTGGAACTATGATAATATTTAAGGTAAATAACTAAATATATATTTGGAAACAATTGTTGCTTATTTAATAGACGATCGACAGCATGTGTAACTATTATATTTGTGTTATTATAATAATTCTCGGGGTTTATTTTAAGTATAAGTATTAATATTGTCATTTTAAAGATGAAATAATTAAATATGATCTAATGGTTCTAAATCAAAGATGGAATCCATCCAAAGGTTCTTATATTGTTTAGAATTGAATTTAGAACTTTGTTATATATATATTGTAGATATCTGAGTATAAGATTTAATTCAACTTAATATGCATATGTATAAGTTTGGGTCAATTTGAATATGCGTCAATCACAACTAGGGCTGTAAACGAACCGAACGAACACGAACATGACCTTGTTCATGTTCGTTCGTTTAACTTAACGAACAGTTTACGAACGGATAGGCGAATATAATGTTGTGTTCACGAACGGATAAATGAACATAATGGCTTGTTCGTGTTCGTTCGTTTATGTTCATGAACGAATATTCACGAACACAAACGAACGAACACTAATGAACGAACACAAACGAACAAACACAAACGAACAACAATGAACGAACATATAATTATAAGTATTAGAACTTCAATTCAAGATTACAAAATATTTATCGGCAAAAAGTTTACGAAATATGTTAGTCCCAACTCGATAGATGGTACTACTGAAGACACCTCTATGTCGATGGTGGAGTTACTTTGCAATATATGCACTGAACTGGAGACGACCAGTTGCAGTGTGTATATACCAAGTTCTAGATAGATTACTTATATAAAAGACAATAAGTAAAGAACAATGCAATAATACAAATAACTTGTAAGATAACTTGATGAGACAATATGTATTTTTCAATGTGTAATTTATTTATTGATATTAAACAAATTACAAGGTTGATGCGGAACCAAGATAATACACGAATGTAAATATCCTAACAACCTATGAAATACAATTGATCTATACTCGGAATTTCTCAAGACAATCGAAACACTTAAAGTTGTGAAATGTTCCTTTTAGCGATTGAGAGAAGATTGCACAAGTTCACCAAGAATATTGCAGGTTTGCAAAGTGTGAAGTGTTTGTATGTTTTTCACTTTGTGAGTTGAACACTTAAATTCTTGGTTGTGCAATGACTTGTATTTATAGGCAAAGTTAACATTGGGATGTTAACTTTAGCCGTACAAATGTGGTTGAGAGCATTTAAGGAATAGCATTTAATTCCTTAAAAAGCAGTGTAAAGTCGCATGATAAAGCAACTTTACACAACCACCTTTATGTACCTTTTATTACTTAAATAATAAGACAAGGCTTATTATCCGGGTAAAGGTACATAAAGTATACAAGTCAATTCCTCGTAATCAGTGTAAAGCTTTGTAAGGGCTTTCCACTGATGGTCTCCAGTTTGTAACTGACTAGAATGTCAACTGGGCTTCGCTGCCATTGCCATTCTCTATCTTCCATTTGTTGTCTTCGACTTCAACTGGAATGATTCTTCAACTTGGTCAGTTCTCAACTGGAGGAAGTCTTCAGTTGCGTTAACTGTACGGTGCAACTGGACTTCAATATATTTCTGGACAAATCTTCTTGGTCACCAGTTTTACTGGGTCACCAGATGCAACTGGTGACTGGTCAGTGTGAACTGGTGACTGGCCAGTTCCAGGTGAACTGGTCCTAACAAATTCCCCCTATTTGTCTAGAAATATAGTCTAAGTCTTTTTCTAGTTCTTGTATCTATACAAGTGTGAACTATAGAGACTTGTTCGATTTAAATCTATCTAAGTTTCTTAAGGCATTTTTATAGATCAATAAATGCCTTAGGTTTTTCTTTTAGGTTTGTTAGATTTTAATCTTTTATCTACCTTGTGGTTACAAACTGGTAACTTCATTTATACAAGGAAATGGAATTTATACAAGTTATAGAATGTAAATACAAATTACAAGTAGATAAACTGAAGAAAGAACTTAATGAGATGGCCCTTCGCCAGTTCTTCTTCTCTTGGCAACTGAAGAGATAGGCTGAGTATCTTCAGGGTCAATATTCAACTTTTGCTCAAGATTTTCTTTATGTTGAATCTTCCCCCTTAGAAAGTTTACCCATGCTTTCTCGAACCTATTCTTTTGTGCCTTAGCATCCAAAACATTTACCATCTCCACCCATTCGTTGAATCCATATTGCATAGCACCAGGATCATCAGTTCTAACCAGTATCCCACCAGTATACTTAACTTCGATTTGAAAAACCTTGGTGCCTGGCTTGATTGTAACATTGACACTATTAATAGTACCACTATGTCTTCTGGTTGACATGATCTGGGAGTAGTAGTTTCTAGCTTCAGATTCATTTGTGATTTTTATACTCCCAGCACCAGCATCCAGTACAGCGGACTTAATGTCTTCATTGGATACCTCGCCAGTTGATTCAACGAATGTGCTAAGGTCAGCATCTCTTGCATCTCTTGTCAGTGGTTTTCTTGGTTGTGGAATCCTTCTTCTTGGTGGATCCAGTACACTCTTCACAACCTTCTTGACATTTGCAATTCTCTTTAGAAGCCCACTAGCCCTAATCTCTTTGGCCTTCTCCACTGAAATGTTTAAGCTCCTGGCATCGAATTCAGCTTCATCCTCTTGATAGTGTCTGTCCAGTTCTACATCTAGCATTTCATTCAACTGGTCAACTATCCTAGGATCATTCTTAACCCTAACATACTCATCCTTAGTGATACCCAGTAGATTGGCATCACTCATATCCAGCAACTTAATCTGAGCAAGATGTGCCCTGGCCTCAACTTGGTTTCTTTGTTTCATTTTCTTTCTTTCTTTGATGTCATTACCAAGTCTAGCCAGTTTTCTACTATCACTATCTGAAACTGGAGGGAGTATATCAGCATTACCAGTTTCCAACATTACTTCAGTGGCCGGCTGGGCAGATGCATCACCAGCTAAACCTTTACCTTTGTCCAAACCAACATTCCCCCTAACACTCTGCTCACCAGCTTCAGTACTGGTAGCCACAACCAATTCTCTTCCAGATCCAGATGGAGTCCTTCCAGGTGCAACTGGTCGTGTAAGGACTGAACTTCTTTCCCCCTTGGCAGCATCTAGACCTGCCCTAATTGCTTCCCATTCAGAGGGGTGAGATGGCAACCGGTCAAGAGGCTGCCACGACTGCATGTCCTTACACTCTTTGAAGATGCCACACATCATCCTGAAGGACCTCCATAAATGGTTCGTCTCCTTGGACTGGGTCAAGACATTTGCAACAACTTGGTCTTGACCAGTTTTCAATTCATTCAAGATCTTGGAGTCCTCATCCAAACCGGAGACAACCTTATCCTTAACCTCATCATCCATCTTCTTCAGATTTTCCACTTCAGTTGTCAGTTTCTCTATAGATTGAGCATGTAGAGATACCTGGGTGTTCAAACTTTCTATGCTGCCTCTCAACTGGTTGATCTCACTGGTAAGTGGGGCCAGATCAACCTGAGGAGTGGCCAGCTTGGTGATCTCAGACATCACCCTTTCAATCAAATGCTCTTCTCTAGCACCCAGCGTATCCTCTATTTTCTGACCAACCGAAGTCATCAACTGCTCTCCAAGGCCAGTTACATCTAGGCCAGGTCTTTCAATTAGTTCCTTAACCTGCCTTTCAATCTCTTTCAAGTCAACTTCTGAAGTTCTGACAGTATTTCCTAGCAAGTTGGAGATTGAACTGGAGACCTTGGAGTGAGTTAGGTCAAAGGCTTCCTTTAGAGTACCAGCCAGATTGTTGCAGCCAGTGACCAACTCATTAAGCTTTCTGAACACCAAGTCTTCATTAGATGAAAACTTGTTTATCCCCAGATCGACCACCTTAATGTTTGTCAAATGATCTTTGTGGTATCTGGAGAAGGACTTGGTGTTCTTGTCAAGTGTCTTCTGAATCTCCTCCACCCTGGTAAGAAGGTTTTGGAGATCGGCTTGTAGTGAGACAACTTGACTGTCCAGTGACAAAGGAGAAGGTGTCACTGGACCACTAGCAGTTACTACTGGAGCAACTGGAGGAGGCAAACTGATGGAAGTCTCCCCAGTTGTCAGGCCAGCAGTTGAAGAAATTATTGGAGTGGTGGTTGAAGAAAGGACTGGAAAAACAAATTGTTGTTCATGCTGAGAATGCTCAGGTGTGAACAACGGCGACGGTGGGGGTGGCATTTCTCGAGCAAGTGAGAATTGCCCAGTTGGTAAAGGAGCGAAATTTGTTGGTAAAGATATATCTATAGGCACATTTTCTTGTGGTGGTGAAAATGAAATTGATGCGTCTGGAAGTGAGACTGGAGATGAAGGGTCTTGTGCTTGTACAGAAGCATCAAGAATCTCCATGTCTGTTTCAGTACCTTCAGAATCCGAAGATTCTATAAGGATTTCCTCGTCATTAACACTCATGTCCAGATCCATGAATGTAACTGAGGGCTGACCAGTTACCTGGTCAGTCTCCAGATGACCTTCCCCAGTTTCCTGGATGGGTGCATCTGTTGATGGATCAGATACCGAAGTATCTTCACCAGGGATAGATGTGATGGGGGTTGCTTCAGTTATGGTTGCTCTATCCTCAACCATAACATTAGACACACTGGAGGGTCCCTCATTATTTTGAGGCCCGCCCAGTTGCCTTTCTGACTCACCTGCAAGAGGTGCATCAGTTGAAGCGAATGCCAGTTGCATTCGTTCAGGAAGTTCGACCTCACCAGCTTCAGATACCAGTGAGTCTAGATTCCTTAGCATATCTGGAGCAGTGTACGGTGAATCTGTACTATTATATGCTTCTCTGCCCAGAATTTGCTTGAAACAAAGAGAGAGGAACCTTGAAAAGGGAATACAAACACCCCTTGTGCCCTTCAGTTTTTGAACTAGGCTTCTATACAGAATATCTGCAAAGTCCACTCTCAATCCGTTCCACAAGCAGTAAGCCATCTCTGCTTGCGAGGAGTTAATCTGGTCAAGTCCACCAGAACTCCCACCCATGCTCTCCACCAGGTGGATGAAAAAATACCTCCATGAAGGTGTAAGGCCCTTCATGGTCATCGCACCTTTTGTCTTCAACACCCCATTCTCCAAACACTCCCTGTGTCCCATTTCAAGAAGTACTTGGCGAAAGTTTATATTTGGGGGCAAGACGACTGGAGATTCACCCTCTCTCCAGTAATTGAGGCGTAAGGCATCCCTCAATACATCGGCTGACAAGGTACACTGGATTGTTCCATCCTTTAATGTGAAACTGATGGAGGAACAATCGGAAGAAAGAACGGCAGTGTACCAAAACTCACATAAGTAGTTGTGAAACAACTTACGTGGGTTTAGAGAGAATGAGGGTCCTATTGGAGAATTCTTCAAAAACTTTTGAATTCTACCAATAAGGGTATCGGACCCTTGAGATCCTCGTAGGCTGGCCATCGGATTATTTGGATTTAGTTTGATGACCGAAGCACTACTAGGGGCACCAGGTGCCGGTTTGACATCTGGTGAGGGATTATATGGAACAGTCAAGAGATTTACATCTCTTGAACGAGATGATCTAGGAGCCATAGAAGAATGAAAATGAAATTTGGGATTTAGGGTTTTTGATTTGTGAAGTAAAGAGAAAAATGAAGCAATTTTGATGATTGGAAGTAAATGAGTTCGGAGTAAATAAGGGTATTTATAAAGGGATTCAAGATCCCAATGAAACACCAAAATTATATTTTAATAAAGACAATCCTTTTTGTAGATATTTTCAACAAAGTTGGTTTGAATTTTGAAATAAAATATTGATTTGCCATGTAAACATTAATTGCTTCCATGTCAGCATTAAATGCTACGACGGCTTATCTTACCCACGCGCCCACTCACTTTTTGTTTTCCCAATACAAACAGTTGTCAGGTACTAAAATGGTTTCAAACACGTCAGATCACGATATCAAGTGGTTTAAAACACTCGAGTATCATCACGTGTCACACATATTGACCAAGTATTTGTAACGTTATAAAAATAAGACAAGACTGAACCTGGTAACTGGAGGATCAGTCCAGTACCAGTTTCCAACTGGAGAGTTCTCCAGTTGCATTTTCAAACAAAAACGAATTTTAGTCAGAAAATTATTTTGAGTCTTTCCCCCTAAAATGATGATCCAGAAATCAATTAGTGCCAAGATAGTATCACAAAGGCGTTCGATAGCCTGGCGAGCAAAGATTATCTGGACCTCCTCAACTGGAGAACTTCATCAGTGTCACTGACGCGTTCAATAACAAAGAAAGCTCCAGTTAAGGGTTTAACATTCCCAGTTCGCTGATGAGATGTTTAAAGGTTTTCTCATCGAGAGGTTTAGTAAAAACATCAGCTAACTGTTTGTCAGTGGGGATGAAATGAATTTCAATATCTCCTTTCATAACGTGATCTCGAATGAAATGATACCTGATGTCAATATGCTTTGTTTTTGAGTGCATCACTGGGTTGTGAGATATAGCAATAGCACTGGTGTTGTCACAAAAGATTGGGGTCTTGGTATACTTCTGACCATAATCTAGTAACTGGTTCTTGATCCAGAGAATCTGGGCACAGCAACTGGCCGCAGAAATGTACTCTGCCTCAGCAGTGGACATAGAGACTGAAGTCTGCTTCTTGCTGGTCCAACTTACCAGTTTTCCTCCAAGGAAATGACAACCACCAGTTGTTGATTTTCTATCTATCTTACAACCTGCATGATCAGAATCTGAATAACCCATTAGATCTAATCCTGAGCCTTTGGGGTACCAAAGACCAAGATTAGGACACCCTTTCAGGTATCTAAAGATACGCTTTACAGCGTGCAAATGTGATTCTTTAGGGTTAGACTGAAATCTGGCACATAAACATGTTGCAAACATTATATCTGGTCGACTGGCAGTTAAGTACATCAGTGAACCAACCATACCTCTATAGTCAGTTATGTTAACTGGTTTGCCAGTTGGGTCAGAGTCCAAATTCAATGGTGCTGCAATAGGTGTGTTTTTCGATGGGATTGAATCATATTTGTATTTTCTTAACAAATCTCTGACATATTTTCCTTGGTTTATGAAAATTCCATTTTCAGTTTGCTTAATCTGAAGACCTAAGAAAAATGTTAATTCACCCATTAAACTCATCTCATACTCAGATGACATGATTTTAGAAAACTTTTTACACATTGCATCATCAGTTGAACCAAAAATAATGTCATCAACATAAATTTGTACCAATAAGATATTACCTCTTTCTTTCAAGATAAACAAGGTATTATCTATTGCACCTCTTTGAAAGCCATTTTTAAGAAGATGTTTAGTTAAAGTATCATACCAGGCTCTTGGGGCTTGTCTTAGACCATACAATGCTTTGTTCAGTCTATAAACCCAATGAGGATGCTTCTCATCGATGAAACCTGGAGTCTGCTTAACATAAACTTCTTCTTCCAATGTTCCATTAAGGAACGCACTTTTGACATCCATCTGGAAGACCTTGAACTGCAGATGGGCTGCATAAGCCAGAAATATTCTTATGGCTTCAAGTCTTGCAACTGGAGCAAAAGTTTCATCAAAGTCAACGCCCTCTGCTTGACAATAACCCTGGGCAACTAGTCTGGCCTTGTTTCTTACAACATGGCCATCTTCATCCATTTTGTTTCGGTAGACCCATCTGGTACCAATAGGTTCTTTCTTTAACCCTGGTGGACAAGGAACAAGCTCCCAAACATTGTTCCTTTCAAACTGGAGGAGCTCTTCTTGCATAGCTTCCACCCAGCTTGGGTCTGCCATAGCCTCGTCAATCTTCTTTGGTTCAATTAGTGATAAGAAGGTGACGTTTAAGCATTGCTCACTGGTGGCTCTTCTAGTCTGAACCCCACTAGTTGGATCACCCACAATTTGTTCAATTGGATGGGCTCGAGTCCATCTAGTGTATTGACTAGGCTGGTGTAACACAATATCAGTGCAAGTCACCTGGCGATCTTCTTCAGTTGCAACAGCATCTGGAGAAGGATCAGTCCAAACAACTTCTACATCCTCATCAGAGTCAATGAGGTCTCGATTAGCATCATGAAATTCCTCATTAGAAGGCATTTCATGAAGAACTGGAGAAGTAGGTGTTTGAACTGGTGCTGATATTGGAGTGGCACGTACATCAGATCCAATCACCAATTCTTGTGGTAAGTTGAAATTGATGGAGGGATAGAATGATGTGTCACTGGTGGTGTTCTTCTTCTTAACTGGTTCCAATTTGTTGTAACTGGAAGCATCTTCTGGTGAAACAACTGACCGATGAACTTGGTCAGTTTCACCAAAATTAATTGGAACGACTGGAGAAATATCAAGGCTTGGTCTCTTGTTGATTGCTTCAGTTGATTCGTCGAATGTGACATGAATTGTCTCATGAACCTTTTGGAGTCTATAATTATAAACTATAAAGGCCTTTCGAATATCTGAATAGCCTAAAAATACCCCTTCATCAGCTTTTGCATCAAACTTTCCAAGCTGACTGAAATCGTTTAGTATATAAACTGGACAACCAAATACATGGAAGTATCCAATATTTGGTTTACGATTCCTGAGTACTTCATAGGCAGTCTTCTTATGTCTCTTGATGTAGACTGACCGGTTTTGGGTGTGACAAGCAGTTGCAACTGCCTCAGCCCAAAAACTGGTGGGAAGACTAGATTCAGATAGCATACTTCTGGCTGCTTCTATCAGTGTACGATTCTTTCTTTCAACAACTCCATTTTGCTCTGGAGAGTGAACTGATGAGAAGTTTCTAGAGATGCCAGTGTCATTGCAAAATGTTTCAAGTACCTTATTTTGGAATTCAGTACCATTATCACTTCACAACTGACAAACTTTTCGAGTATACTTGAGCTCAATTCTTTTAATGAGAGAGATGATTTCAGCAGATGCATCACTTTTGGATCTGATGAATACCACCCAACTGTATCTGGTGAATTCATCAACCACAACTAGAGTGTACTTCTTTCCAGCTCTAGTTTGAACATTCACTGGACCAAAGAGATCCATATGTAGCATGTGAAGAGGTTCAGTGATGCTAAAATTTTGCCTAGTTTTAAAACTGGCTCTCTTCTGCTTGCCCATCTCACACCCTGGACATGGTTTTTCTTTATTGAAAGAAATCTGAGGTATCCCATCAACCAGTTGTTTGCGAGACAACTTGTTAATGTTTTTGAAATTAAGGTGGGATAACCTTTTATGCCATAGCCAGTTGGTGTCCTCATCAGCTTTGGTATAGAAACATTGCTCTTTTGGAGCTGGTTCCATATCCATGATGTACACATTTCCTTTTCTTGGTGCAATCATCACCACTTTCCAATCCTTGTTAAATATGGTGCCTTGTGCAATATCGAACAATACTCTGAAGCCATCATCGCAAAGTTGGCTGACACTGATCAGGTTGTATTTCAAACCATTCACAAATGCAACTCTTTTGAATTCGACTTGTCCATTATTGAGCACACCATATCCTTCAGTCTTTCCAGATTGATCGTTACCAAACGTCACTGTCGGTCCATCTTGGACAGTGAACTCTTCCAGTAGGGGCTTACATCCGGTCATAGTTCGGCCAGCAGCGCTGTCCAGATACCAGATATTCTTTTTTCGATCGCCCTACACACACACAAAAATCATTAGTTCTTTTTGTGAACCCATCTTTTCTTGATGGGTCCACTGGACTTCTCTACAGAAGCCACAGTTGACAGTTGTGGTGTTGAACTGGAGGCTGCATCTGGAGCTTTATCACCAGCTCCAGGTGCAGGAGTAAAAACAATTGGTATTTGATACTTACTCCCTTTATTTTTACCAGATTTTGTTCCAGAAGGAACATTCTTTTGTTTAGGTATTAAAGAGAGTGGATTAATATTTTGTTTGAAAACTGGAGGTAATAAACCTCCTTCCAGATTGTTAATCCGGGCAGTACAACTCTGAACCTGCCGAGACAAAAATTGGAGTTGACTTTCCAGATTAACCAAAATATTATTTTCTTCAGGCAGTTGAACCTTGGACCTAGGTTCAACTGGTGCTTTAGTCTGTCGGGTCTTGGGCACCTTAGACTTTTGAGGTAAAGGCTTGTTACCAGTGGCCTTTTTGACTGGAGCTTTAGCCTGTTTGGCTCCAGTTTTAACCTCAATGGGGGTGGTCTCAAAGGTTTCAGTTTCAACAGCTTCAGATTGATCATAAGGTGTTTCAATCTTGAGAGCTGGAGGCAATGCATGAAGATCTGGTATGAGAGCTGCCATCTCCAGATCTCCAGATTTCCATGCATTCTTCTGGGCATCGATAGTTCTTGAAAATGCATCATAGTTTTTGCCAGATGCTTTTACCCATGACTTGATAATCTTTTGTTCTTTTTCAAGATCAAAAAATAGTTTTTGATTATCAAGTTCTAAAGCCTCAATCTTTAAAACTGACTCCTTGAGAGCCAACTAGACACTTTGCAAATCATTTAGTTGTGGTTTAACAATGTTCAGTTCAATTAGGATAGTGTCAAGATATCTTTCACTATCAGCTCTTACAGTTTCCACAAATGCCAAATCACCACTTAATGATTCAGCCAGGTCCAGTTTTAGTTCAGGGTCAACCTGGTTATCATAGTCACATACCTTCTTCAGTATGATGTCCACCCATCTTCCAGAGATGACATCTTCTTTCACCACATGTTGCTGCTGTTGATCTTCCAAGGCCATGAAGCACATGTCCCTTTCCTCTTCTTCATCATCAGATGAGTCATCAGAGTACTCCCATTTTCCCTCAGTTTGTGCCATTAAGCACTGATCCTTTTTCTTTTCCATGGACAGGAGGGCAATCTGGGCCTTAAGCTTCTTGTATTTAGCTTTGTAGCTATCATCAGGCCGATTGAAATTAGGGACAGAGGGGCCAGTTTGGTTGTTCAACTGACTAGATCTGCATTCCTTCATAAAATGACCTTTCTTACCACACTTATAGCATGTAAGATTGGCCTTATCCAGAGAGCTGGAGCTGGAAGCATTGTTGGGGCCATTAAATCTTTTGGATTTATGCTTAAACCTATTAAAGGTTTTAGCAATCATGGCGACCAGATCATCATCGTCAGTTTCATTACAACCATCACTGTTTTCAGTGGTCAGTCCAGAGTTTAAGAAACTGTTCAACATCTCCTTCATCGAGTGTACCTGGACACTCTCAGCAGACATTAAAGCAGCACAAGGTCGCTCAGTTACACTAGCAACCTTGGGACTCTGGGCATGGTTCATGGCATCTTGCTCAGCCACAAGTCTTGCAGCATTATTATCTTCAGTGAATCTGAAGGCTCCATAGAGCGATGCAAGAGTATGAGTGTGCAAGGTTTTACCTTGTCTCAAGACAAGAACCATGTTTTCCCATTTGGAAGGAAGAATATCACAAAACTTCTCAAGAAGAATATCCTTATCCTTCTCTACACCCAAACCTCTCAACTGATTGATGAGGCTAGAAAATCTGGTGTATGTACCAGTTAGACTTTCATTGGGCAAGGCAAAGAAGGATTCATACTTCTTGTTCAAAGCAACTTTTCTGGTGACAATAGTGTCATCACCTCCTTCAAACTGAATAACTAACTCGTCCCACATAGATTTTGCACTGGGGAACAGCACAAGTGTTGGAATTAGATCTTCAGGAACAGCCCCAAGGATCATGTTCTTGAGTCTGGTGTCCAGATCAACAAGTCTACGATCCTCATCAGACCAATGGTCTTCTGGCTTTTCCTTGAACCTCTTCTTCCAGTTGGATCAAGAAGAGGACTGACCCCAAGGGACATGGGTATATATGGTCCATCCTTAAGGATTTTCAACATATACCTTTCAATCCCACCAAAATGCAAAAGCATTCTAGCCTTCCATGTACCGAATGTCTCACTGTTTCCATTAAATTTTGGAACAGGAGTGTTAGAGTAGTGTACATGGACATGGTTTGGGGCAGTAGGAGGAGGAGGGTTGGTGTTAACATTTTGAAAAGGTTGTGCATTAGTATTCGAGGGGTTTTCACCTGAACCAGAACCATCTCCACCTTCAGTAGTGTTCATCTTAGCAGATCTAGGCAAGTTTATTAGCCTTCTGCTCTGATACCACTTGTTAGTCCCAACTCGATAGATGGTACTACTGAAGACACCTCTATGTCGATGGTGGAGTTACTTTGCAATATATGCACTGAACTGGAGACGGCCAGTTGCAGTGTGTATATACCAAGTTCATGTGACTGGTCAGTGTGAACTGGTGACTGGTCAGTGTGAACTGGTGACTGGCCAGTTGAACTGGTGACTGGTCAGTGTGAACTGGTGACTGGTCAGTGTGAACTGGTGACTGGCCAGTTCAACTGGTGACTGGCAGTTCCAGTGAACTGGTGACTCAGATGAACTGGTGACTGGTCAGTGTGAACTGGTGACTGGCAGTTCCAGGTGAACTGGTGACTGGTCAGTGTGAACTGGTGACTGGCCAGTTCCAGGTGACTGGTCAGTGTGAACTGTGACTGGTCACCAGTTTAACTGGTGACTCAGATGAACTGGTGACTGGTCAGTGTGAACTGGTGACTGGACAGTTCCAGGTGAACTGGTGAACTGGTCAGAGTGAACTGGTGACTGGTCAGTGTGAACTGGTGACTGGTCAGTGTGAACTGGTGACTGGTCAGTGTGAACTGGTGACTGGCAGTTCCAGGTGAACTGGTCCTAACATCATGTGAACTGGTGACTGGTCAGTTAACTGGTGACTGGTCAGTGTGAACTGGTGACTGGTCAGTGTGAACTGGTGAACTGGTCAGAGTGAACTGGTGACTGGTCAGAGTGAACTGGTGACTGGCCAGTTCCAGGTGAACTGGTCCTAAAGGTCATTGAACTGGTGAACTGGTCAGATGAACTGGTGACTGGTCAGAGTGAACTGGTGACTGGCCAGTTCCAGGTGAACTGGTCCTAAATGGTCAGTTGAACTGGTGACTGGTCATTGAACTGGTGACTGGTCAGTGTGAACTGGTGACTGGTCAGTGTGAACTGGTGACTGGTCAGTTGAACTGGTGACTGGTCAGTGTGAACTGGTGACTGGTCAGTGTGAACTGGTGACTGGTCAGTGTGAACTGGTGACTGGTCAGTGTGAACTGGTGACTGGTCAGTTGAACTGGTGACTGTCAGTGTGAACTGGTGACTGGTCAGTTGAACTGGTGACTGGTCAGTTTACTGGGTCACCAGATGCAACTGGTGACTGGTCAGTGTGAACTGGTGACTGGCCAGTTCAACTGGTGACTGGTCAGTGTGAACTGGTGACTGGTCAGTGTGAACTGGTGACTGGCCAGTTGAACTGGTGACTGGTCAGTGTGAACTGGTGACTGGTCAGTGTGAACTGGTGACTGGCCAGTTCCAGGTGAACTGGTCAGTTGAACTGGTACTGGTCAGTGTGAACTTACTTGGTCAGTTTACTGGGTCACCAGATGCAACTGGTGACTGGTCAGTGTGAACTGGTGACTGGCCAGTTCCAGGTGAACTGGTCAGTTGAACTGGTGACTGGTCATGTGAACTGGTGACTGGTCAGTGTGAACTGGTGACTGGTCAGTGTGAACTGGTGACTGGTCAGTGTGAACTGGTACTGGTCAGTTGCAACTGGTGAACTGGTCAGAGTGAACTGGTGACTGGTCAGAGTGAACTGGTGACTGGCCAGTTCCAGGTGAACTGGTCCTAAAGGTCATTGAACTGGTACTGGTCAGTGTGAACTGGTGACTGGTCAGTGTGAACTGGTGACTGGTCAGTGTGAACTGGTGACTGGTCAGTGTGAACTGGTGACTGGTCAGTGTGAACTGGTGACTGGTCAGTGTGAACTGGTGACTGGTCAGTGTGAACTGGTGACTGGTCAGTGTGCAACTGGTGACTGGTCAGTGTGAACTGGTGACTGGCCAGTTCCAGGTGAACTGGTCCTAACACCTATCTGACTGTACATCAGTTTACTGGGTCACCAGATGCAACTGGTGACTGGTCAGTGTGAACTGGTGACTGGCCAGTTCCAGGTGAACTGGTCATTAACTGGTGACTCAGATGCAACTGGTGACTGGTCAGTGTGAACTGGTGACTGGACAGTGTGAACTGGTGACTGGTCAGTTCCAGGTGAACTGGTACTGGTCATTAACTGGTGACTGGTCAGTTGAACTGGTGACTGGTCAGTGTGAACTGGTGACTGGTCAGTGTGAACTGGTGACTGGACAGTTCCAGGTGAACTGGTGAACTGGCAGAGTGAACTGGTGACTGGTCAGAGTGAACTGGTGACTGGCCAGTTCCAGGTGAACTGGTCCTAAATGGTCAGTGTGAACTGGTGACTGGCCAGTTCCAGGTGAACTGGTCCTAACTTGAACTGGTCAGAGTGAACTGGTGACTGGTCAGATGAACTGGTGACTGGTCAGTGTGAACTGGTTAACTGGCCAGTTCCAGGTGAACTGGTCAGTAACTTACTTCATTGAACTGGTGACTGGTCAGTGTGAACTGGTGACTGGTCAGTGTGAACTGGTGACTGGTCATTGAACTGGTACTGGTCAGTTTACTGGGTCACCAGATGCAACTGGTGACTGGTCAGTGGGAACTAGTGAACTGGTCAGGTGAACTGGTGACTGGTCAGAGTGAACTGGTGACTGGCCAGTTCCAGGTGAACTGGTCCTAACTCATTGAACTGGTACTGGTCAGTTTACTGGGTCACCAGATGCAACTGGTGACTGGTCAGTGTGAACTGGTGACTGGTCAGTTTACTGTCACCAGATGAACTGGTGAACTGGTCAGAGTGAACTGGTGACTGGTCAGAGTGAACTGGTGACTGGCCAGTTCCAGGTGAACTGGTCCTAAATGGTCAGTTGAACTGGTGACTGGTCAGTTACTGGTGACTGGTCAGGTGCAACTGGTGACTGGTCAGTGTGAACTGGTGACTGGCCAGTTCCAGGTGAACTGGTCCTAACACCTATGTGTGATTGGTATGTCAGTTACTGGTGTCACTGGTCAGTGGAACTGGTGACTGGTCAGTGTGAACTGGTGACTGGTCAGTTTACTGGGTCACCAGATGCAACTGGTGACTGGTCAGTGTGAACTGGTGACTGGCCAGTTCCAGGTGAACTGGTCGATAACTGGTGACTGGTCAGAGTGAACTGGTGACTGGCCAGTTCCAGGTGAACTGGTCCTAAAGGCACCAGTGAACTGGTGACTGGTCAGTGTGAACTGGTGACTGGCCAGTTCCAGGTGAACTGGTCCTAACACCTATAGTCTGAGAGTATCTGGTCACCAGTTTACTGGGTCACCAGATGCAACTGGTGACTGGTCAGTGTGAACTGGTGACTGGCCAGTTGAACTGGTGACTGGTCAGTGTGAACTGGTGACTGGCCAGTTCCAGGTGAACTGGTCCTAACAAAATATTCCTATTTATGATACGAATATACAACATCTATCTATTAACAAAAGAGGTTTATATCCTCTCATTTCCAAAAAATAGAGTTAAAAGGTTAAATTTTGAGCCCAATATCACACGATCACACGCTTTTAATATAAAAGAAGTATTTATATTTGAATTTTTTTTCTTAAAGAATGGATAGTAGATATTAATAATTTAATATAATATATATATATAAAAGAAATATTTATATTTAAACTATTTTTAGGTATAGTTGATTAGGTATTAGTATATGTAAACGAACATAAACGAACGAATGTTCACGAACATAAACGAACGATGTTCACGAACATAAACGAACGAACGTTCACGAACATAAACGAACGAATGTTCACGAACATAAACGAACGAACGTTCACGAACAGATTATCGAACGTTCATGAACATAAATGAACGAACGAGAGCTTTGTTCATGTTCGTTCATTTAACTAAACGAACGAACACGAACGAACTTCCCGCTGAACGGTTCGTGAACTGTTCATGAACTGTTCAGTTCGTTTACAGCCCTATTCACAACCCAACGACATCCAAAGCCCTTCTATGAAGTCTTGACCCGATTAGATCTAGATTTGAGTCTGAGGAGACACAGGTTTACCCTAATTAACTGTCGTGCTGTTTGACGAATTGATTTTGGAGTTTTTTTCCCGGAATCCGAGAGATGTCATCTTGCCTATCGGGCGTAAGGACTTTTAACAGGGTGAACAGGCGACCATCGGACGTTAAAAAATAATTGAATATGCATTAACTTTTAATAAAATAATATTTTGTAGACATTTATCAAAAAGTTTATGACTAAATATTTTATTGTCATTAAATCTGTAATTAGATTTTGAATTAAACTTTATTTTTGTAATTTTTTGGAATATACGAGTATTTCATAATATCTTTCAAATCAATACAAATCGTATTTGATTAAATTTTTTTCTACTAGAATTTGATAACTACTAGTAGCTAGTTATGTCACTTTTTGCAAGTACAAAAACGAGTATATAACCTTCACTTCTCAAATAACTTGATAAGTTGTATATTTCAGTTATAATCATATGATGACAGTTTAATTAGCTTAAAGAGAAACAACCGAGTAACAAAAACAAAACAACTTGAGGTTTGCACGAAAGCGCAACCTACGAGACTAAAAAAACGAAAGGAGGTTTAAAGCCAACGATCGATATGATTAAATATTTTGTAGACATTTATCAAAAAGTTTATGACTAAATATTTTATTGTCATTAAATCTGTAATTAGATTTTGAATTAAACTTTATTTTTGTAATTTTTTGGAATATACGAGTATTTCATAATATCTTTCAAATCAATACAAATCGTATTTGATTAAATTTTTTTCTACTAGAATTTGATAACTACTAGTAGCTAGTTATGTCACTTTTTGCAAGTACAAAAACGAGTATATTACCTTCACTTCTCAAATAACTTGACAAGTGGTATATATATTTCAGTTACAAACTTATAATCATACGATAACAGTTTAATTAGCTCAAAGAGAAACAACCGAGTAACAAAAAGAAAAAAAGCAAAACAACTTGAGGTTTACACGAAAGTGCAACCTATGGGACTAAAAAAACGAAAGGAAGTTTCGAAGCCAACAATCCATAATCGATCGAGCTGAAAGATATTGTAGTCATGGTTGCCGGTTACAATCGATTTTTTATGAACTTCGCTCTAGCATTTCTTGATACCTTTTAAAGGATTCAAGTTTCTGAAGTCTCATTCGCTTATGGAACTTCATTATGAAGAGATCCGCGACGTGATTAATTTCATCCTCTAGATGAAAATCTTCACCATCATTCTCTTTTGAGTTTTTCACCAAATCAATCACAGAAGTATTAGGAGTTCCTAACTCATCAACCTCTTCATTAAAAAGGGAGTGTCTCAAATCCGGATAATCATCAGTATAATCATCATAATCATGGTAATTATAGCAATTAGTATTAATATTGCTGCCATCATTAGCTCCAAAACTTTGGACAACTTTCTTATCATCGTCATCGTCTTCTTGTGATGGACCACCAAGTAGTAACGCATGAATCTTATGCGAGATTGAACTTTTTCTTAGTGTGAGACCATGAAACTTTTTGTTTTTTAACAAGGAGAAAATTATAACTCTAGCTTTCAGGGTCTCCATTTTGCTTTTAATAGCCAACGATTTGGATTTTGTGACCGATCTCACTAGAGATATTATGTTCTTTAAAAAAAGAGACGCCCCGTTCTTCATTCTTCTCTGTTTCACTTCACTTCTTGATTATACGACGATTCGATCCAAGACTTAATATGAATTACCGTGGTTGAATTGGATGATACTATATGAATAGGAGAAATAATATATGTGGCTTTAACATTTATGTGTGCATTTACTCTTATATATATGATATAAAGGCAATTAACGAAAGTTGAATGCAGGTTCGGAAATGTATCTAACAAATCACTTCAAGTACATGCCTTCCATTTCCCACAAACAAATTAAAAAGTGAAAGCAAAAGCTAGAAAGGCTACGTACCATCATCGACTTCATTTTGATATTTATATATTATATATAGAGATAGAGATTTGTACATGTGCCAAAGGTGCCTGCATTTTGAAAGCATGTTATAACAACTGTTACATGTAAATGAAAGGGCAAAATCAAAAGCAAACCCTGCCCCTTAAGTAATCATGGCAGATCGGGTATATATCATTTTCGGTTCGGGCATGAAAACAATAGATTATGGCTTTTTTTTTGTATTTTCTATTCATTAAGCTAGTGTTGTCTTTATAAAATGTCTGTTTACTTCATTATTGTTTGTGTAAATTAATTTTTGTTTGTTATTATGTAAAATAGTGTGTAAAAGAAATATATTAAAATCAGTAATTCAATAATGAATACGGAGTACCTTAAGTTATGACTTATGAGACGTTTACGATATGCAAAAATTAATATGGTATTTCGTGGTTACTATAACAAAAAATAATAATCTTAGAATCATGTTAAAAATATTAAAGGCGGTTTCGCATAATGCGCAACAACCAAATGTGTTTAAATATTTTAGCAAAGACGTTCTCACCTTCAACTTTTAGTTTAGCAATAAATTTTATTTTAACTAATAATATTATTGTACGAGGAAAGAAAAACATAGTTGAATGTGAGTTAAATCTCAAATCTCTCAAGTATGTTAGTAACTCATTGGGTTGTAAAAATTGCAAATTAGATTTCTCTAATGAATAACATGTCAGTTTTTGTGGACGTGGAGTTAACTTACTTAACAATAGCTCTTAACTTTTGAAATAAAGTTCAAATGTAAAATTTCCTCGTAGTTTGAACAGTGTCGGGTTTTTGGTGGCCTTAAGTTGTTAAAAGGTTCAACTTAATTGTCTAACTTAAGCCGGTTTTGTGCAGAAACTAATTGTTGAGGGACTAAAGCTGGGCAGTTGCTTATTTAAGAAGACAAGGACTGGAATGTTATTTACAAGAAGATGAGGACTGAAGACAAACATTTTGTATCTATATAAACGCAGCCTTTGTCATCTTAGGGTTCTTGAACAATTTAGCTGCTTCTCTTTTTTAGCCGTTTGTGTGATAACCGTTAAGATGTAGTACGAGATGAGCGTTTGTTCCCTTCTTCTTTTGTATTTTGAATTTCTCTCAAAACTATTTTCAAGGTTAATGTTTAGATTAATAATCTGTATTTAAAACTATTATTATCTTCAATATCAAGATGTGGATTTACATCTATTTTACTCTTCTTGTTAAACAATCTGGATTTGTGATTGAATTCTATATCAGTTTCAAATAATTTTTACATGGTATCAGAGCTTAGGCTCTTGATTATATCATTTCTTATTTATCAAAATTAATTTTATCTATATCTATCTCGATTTGGGGATTTCTCTTTTTAGGGTTCATCCAAAAATCGATTGATTATATATCTCTTTTATTCCGCATATTATTTATATCTATTTATCTTATCTCGGTTTTGTACTGCCCTTTCTAGGGTTTCTTGTACCAAATCGATTGATTCTTATATTTTCTCATCCTTTACTCCATCTTCTTTAAGATTGTGGGTAAGTTTGATTGATTATATTATATCTGCTCGAGTGTGGGTCTCCTCTTCTTTAAGAGTTGTAGATCTGCCTTTGGAGTGGATTCATTTATCATAGCCTTGATTATCATTAATCATTGCTTGTCCCTTAAAGTTTTATTTATGGAATTACTGTTGGCGACCCCACTGTAAGCATTCTCTCCTACCTCTTCTGTAGCAAATTGCTTGTGCTTGGAGTGCTCTGAGTACAGAGAGTTTGGCCTATAGATTGGGATCCCCTTCTTGGTGTCTATTTGCTTTAATCTGCTTGTTTATGTGTGTGTTGTTCTACTCTGTTAATTAGCTGTTATTATTATCTTATCTCTGTCTGTTTGTAGAAGAGAGGGTCCCAGGTAATACTTGTCTTGGATACTTTAGTATCCCTGAATCTGGTTCCTTGCCTGGATTGCCCTTTAGGGTTTATATTTCTGTTTGCCTCTTTACTTGTGTTATCTTATTTGTTAAAATGGGTGAACCTCTTAATCATGCTGATCATGGTGATCATGAAACTGAAGTAAATGTGTTTGGAACTTTAATCAGTAAACTTGATTTTGGTGATGAGTTGTATCTTCATGCTAGTGACACTGTTGGAACACCTTTAATCAATTTTAAACTTAAAGGCACAGAAAATTACAAAGTCTGGGCTTGTGCTATGGAACTTGCCCTTGAAACTAAAAATAAAATGGGTTTTATAACTGGTTCTTGTGAAAGTTCTGAGGATAATGAAGTCTTGGGTAAACAATGGGACAGGTGTAACTCTGTTGTTTTTACTTGGATTATGGGTTGTGTTACTGAAGAGCTCTATTTGGGTCAAATATTTTCTAAAAGTGCTAAAACTGTTTGGGAAGAGCTAAAAGAAACCTATGACAAGGTAGATGGGTCCATAACTTTCAACTTACATCACAAAATTCACTCTCTTACTCAAAATGGGGCTCATATTTCTGAATATTATCACAAATTGAATTCTCTATGGAAACAATTTGATGCTCTTGTGAAACTTCCTACTTGTACTTGCAATGCTTCAAAAGAAATACAAGAGCATCATCAACTTTTAAAACTTATGCAGTTTTTAATGGGACTTGATGAAGTGTATTTTCCTGTAAGGAGCAACATTTTGACAAGGGACCCATTACCTAGTGTTAAATCTGCCTTTGCTCTTATTTCAAGAGAAGAATCTCACAGGGGCACTGCACCTGTTGAGAATGTTGTTAAACCTTAAAGCAGTGCTTTTCTTGCTAAAACTTTTAACAATGGAAGGAAAAATTTTGGAAACAAAAACTTCAATAACAGAATTTTTGAATCAAAAAGAGGACCAAACAACTTTGAACAAAAAGGGGCCCAAATACCAACCTTCAGTGTGAAGGATGTCATAAGTATGGTCTTACTCTTGACAGATGTTATGATGTTGTTGGTTATCCCCCTGGCTATGGTAGGGACACTGCTGCCAGGAGAAATGCATCTCAGTCTTTTCATAAACCCATGGCAAATAACAATGTCATTCTTTGTGATCCTCATGGTTCTGGTTCAAATGTGGCTTCCACCTCTTCAAGTGGAGCACCCTCTCCTAATACCTCTAATGGTTCTATGACTCTCACTCATGATCAGTATAATAAGTTGATGTCTCTCCTTAATGAGAAGTGCTCACCCAATGGTGCTCATGCCAATATGGCAGGTACATTGTTCAACTCAAAATACTTTTTTAACTCAAACTTTGACAAGTTTTTCTGTTCTAATGTCAACCTTAAAGTCAGTTGGTCTGAAAATGGGTGGATTGTTGATTCAGGGGCTAATTCTCATATGACTTGCACTGAAAAATATCTCTTTAATGGCATTGACATTTCTGGTCTTGGGCTCACTGTTGGTCATCCCAATGGCACCCAGGCCAGAATCTTAAAAATTGGTGATCTTAGATTAAATGACAAGGTTGTCATATTTGGTGTTTTATATGTTGCAGAATACTGTGTGAATCTCTTATCTGTTCACAGTTTGACTAGAGATAGTAAAGCATTTATAGGGTTTGATGAAAACCAATGTGTTATACAGGACTTACTAACAAGGAAAGTGATTGGGAGTGGTAGTCAAAATGGGGGTCTTTACATTTTTCAGAATATGTGTAGAGGTAACAAGTTTGTTAGTAATCATGTTAAAATTGTGTGTCATTTATCTTCCCAATTGTGGCATAACAGATTGGGACACCCCTCTGACCCTGTTCTGTCTGCTTTAAAAGATAAACTAAAACTGGATAATCTCTATGTCTCTCCTTGTGAAACTTGCCATAAGGCAAAACAAACCAGAAGCTCATTTCCACTAAGTGAACATAAAACTAATGTTTTGGGTGAACTTGTTCACCTTGATCTTTGGGGACCTTACAAGGTTCAAAGTAGGGAAGGATATAGATCCTTCCTTACAATTGTTGATGACCACACCAGGGCTGTTTGGGTTTACCTTTTGAAAAGCAAAGATGAAACCTATGATAACTTTGTAAACTTTTACAACTTGTTAAAAAACCAGTTCAATAAGTGTATCAAAACTGTAAGGAGTGACAATGGAAGTGAGTTTGTTAATCAAAAAATGATATCTTTTATGAATAAAAATGGTATGCTTCATCAAACTTCTTGCACTTGCTTAATGTAGCAAGAGCCCTTATGTTTCAAGGGGGGTTACCTCTTTACTTATGGGCTGATTATGTTTTAACTGCCACTTATTTGATCAACATGTTGCCCTCCTTTATCTTATCTGGAAAATCTCCCTATGAGTTAATCTTTAAATGTGAACCCAATCTCTCCCACTTAAGGGCATTTGGCTGTCTTTGCTTTTCTACCATCCTAAATAATAATGATAAATTCTCTAGTAGGTCTGAAAAATGTATCCTCGTTGATTACTCCAATGAAAAGAAAGGATACAAACTTTTTAATTTAGAAAATAAAAGTGTTTTGTTCTCAAGAGATGTCAAGTTTTATGAAAATGTGTTCCCTTTAAAACTGGCTACTAATGCTCATAAACCATCTTTGACAAATGAAACCACTAATCTTCCTTCAAAACTTTCTGATCTTATCTTTCTAGAAAATGAAAATTCAACCAATGCCCAAACACCCAATGATGAAAGGAGAGACATTATCTCAGATAGTGATGGCAGTGATGGCAATCCCTCTGGTGGTGCTCCTGTGACTGCTAGGGATTCACCCTCTGCAACACATTCTGATGACAACAGTGTTTCTAAGGGTAATAACAACAATTATTCCAATACCGCTTCTCATGGGAGTGATTCTGTGGCACCTGTTGATCCTAGGAGGTCTAACAGAAACTTTAAGACTCCTAGAAAATTTAAGGACTTTATTCTTGGGACTAAAACTAAGCATGACATTGCCAACTTTGTTTGTTACTCTAACCTAAATGCTGAAAACTTGTAATTTGTGTCTAATTTGAATAAAAACTGTGAGCCCTCTTCATTTGAGGAAGCTTGCAAGGACCCAATGTGGGTTGAAGCCATGAATAGTGAAATGGAAGCCTTGTGGCACTTGGGAGTTAACTGATCTCCCACCTAATAGAAAACCTATTGGATCCAAGTGGGTCTATAGGATTAAGTATAAGTCTTGTGGTCAAATTGATAGATATAAAGCCAGGCTTGTTGCCAAAGGCTATTCTCAGAAAATGGGGATTGATTTTGATGAGACATTCTCCCCTGTGGTTAAAATGGTTACTATTAGATGTCTTTTGACCATTGCTGTCAAAAACAATTGGTCTATTTTTCAGCTTGATGTTAACAATGCTTTCTTAAATGGAGACCTTGATGAGGATGTGTACATGTTACCACCTCCTGGTTACCACTCTCCTTCAAATCCCAAGGTATGCAAACTGTTAAAATCCTTGTATGGTCTTAAACAAGCACCAAGGAAGTGGAATGAAAAACTCACTGGTGCTTTAATTGAGTTTGGTTTTGTGCAAAGTCAAAGTGACTATTCTTTGTATACTAAGAATTCTGGTAATTCATTTGTTGCTTTACTTGTTTATGTGGATGACATTGTCATCACTGGAAATTGTATTAAAGAAATTGATAACTGCAAGAATTATCTTAGTAAAAGGTTTTCCATCAAAGATTTAGGAAAATTGAGATATTTTCTTGGCATTGAGGTCATTGATACCCAAGATGGGTTGTGCATGACACAAAGGAAATACTGCCTTGACTTAATTTCTGAGTTTGGGCTTTTGGGTTGTAAACCTACCAACACTCCTATTGACTACAATCTTAATCTTGATTCTAATGACAATTCTGATACACCTCTTGTTAACATCACTGAGTATCAGAAGCTTGTTGGTAAGTTGATTTACTTAACCCTTACCAGACCTGACATCTCATATGCAGTTCACATTTTAAGTCAGTTTATGCATAATCCTTTTGAATCTCATCTTAAAATTGCTATAAAAGTGCTCAAATATCTTAAAGGTTGCCCAGGTAATGGCATTTTACTTAATAAAAACACTGACCTTACTCTCAAGGCCTTTGTTGACTCTGATTGGGCCAAGAAAGTGACTGTCAGGAAGAGTATTACAAGATTCAGTCTCTTCCTAGGTAGTTGCCCAGTGTCTTGGAAAAGTAAAAAGCAGCCAACCATTTCTAGGTCATCAGCTGAAGCTGAATTTAGAGCTCTTGCTATAGTGACTTGTGAAGTGATCTGGGTCTTAAAAATCCTTAAGGACCTTGGTATAAACATTCATGATCCTATCCAGATCATGTGTGATAGCAAGGTTGCTATACAAATCTCTGCTAACCCTGTTTTTCATGAAAAGACTAAACATTTTGAATTGGACTTGTTTTTTACAAGAGAAAAGGTTAACTTGGGGGTTATAGACATTGTTAAGATTGCTTCAGAAAGGAATGTGGCTGACATATTTACCAAAGGCCTTGTGCAACTGCAACACAAGACTTTGTGTGACCAGTTAGGTATGTACAATCCCTTCCACAATTAAGTTGTGGGAGGGTGTTAAAAGGTTCAACTTAATTGTCTAACTTAAGCTGGTTTTGTGCAGAAAATGATTGTTGAGGGACTAAAGCTGGGCAGTTGCTTATTTAAGAAGACAAGGATTGGAATGTTATTTACAAGAAGATGAGGACTGAAGACAAACATTTTGTATCTATATAACCGCAGCCTTTGTCATCTTAGGGTTCTTGAACAAGTTAGTTGCTTCTCCTTTTTAGCCGTTTGTGTGATAACCGTTAGGATGTAGTACGAGATGAGCGTTTGTTCCCTTCTTCTTTTGTATTTTGAATTTCTCTCAAAACTATTTTCAAGGTTAATGTTTAGATTAATAATCTGTATTTAAAACTATTATTATCTTCAATATCAAGATGTGGATTTACATCTATTTTACTCTTCTTGTTAAACAATCTGGATTTGTGATTGAATTCTATATCAGTTTCAAATAATTTTTACATAAGTGAGATCAAATTTTCGGGCCTAGTTCATTAACATACTAGTTTAAGTAAACAAAAAAAAGTACCTCAACCTATGTGTTGAACTAATAGTAAAAAAAAGTATAAAGGTTGGTGTAAAAA
Organism: Erigeron breviscapus; assembly: GCA_034093135.1. Taxonomy (NCBI): domain Eukaryota; kingdom Viridiplantae; phylum Streptophyta; class Magnoliopsida; order Asterales; family Asteraceae; genus Erigeron; species Erigeron breviscapus. The sequence continues at coordinate 90,501,979 of CM067167.1, forward strand.
CCAATAAGGGTGTTATGAAAAAATTATATAATGATACTTAACCCAAAGTTCAAACACTAAACATACTATACAGAAAATTGAGGCCTTAGATTTTTGATGGCTTAAAGCGATTGCTTAGCCCTTAATTATAATAGAGCCGGCTGTGAGTTTGAAATGTATGTTATTTAATCTTTTGATAACTTTGAAGGTTTTTATCTATAGAAAACCTTTTTTTAATAGAAAATCAATAAAAAGGCTTTTTTTTTACTGATTCAGTTCAAATATCACAATAGAAAATATGTTGTCTTAACCGGGTTCAGGTTTTTAATATTTTAACTAATTAATAACTTATTCAAAGCCTTACTTATCTCTATTACAAAGCATTTTGAACTAAGTAGTCGATAACCAATTTTTTTATTCATTAATTTAAACATCTTCGCCTAAGATATCTATAATAACCCTAAAAAAATTAGTTGCAACATACATTCCTCAACTTTTAAAATAACAATAGCACTATCTTTTACATCAAGCACTTTTACATTAAATACTCACACCATTACCACCGCCGTCGTCGCCGCCACCACCCGTTATCACCGTCATCATAACGCCGCATCACACAAACATTTATCTATGACTAACAGGTAGATGGGCTATTTTTAGGTTTTAGTTAAGGAAAATGATAAATCCTCCTAAATATTAGCTTAAAAATACTCCTAAAACTTTAAGAAGGTGACATGTATTATCCATTAATTCTCTTTCTTAATTTTGCCCTTTGATTTTGACAAATGTCTTTCATCTACTAGTTATAAGAAATCCAGGTAAATATCTCCAACATGAGTAACGAGAAAAGGTTTTTTTAAAACTAAAAACAACCTAACCTTTCAATTCCTTTTTCACTTGTTCAAACCCCTAATTTTGTTCAATGTATACATTTTTAATTCTATCGATTGTGTATATCTCAATCGATTGTTTCCAGATCAATAGCTTTAGGTTTAAATTGATTCTTGAATTGTGCTTCCGCAAGCTGATTTTGAATTTTTGGTAAGAAATGGATGCGAGTGTGTTTCAAAATTTCAATCTTCTGATGGACAGGTGCTATTGGTTACTGAAGAAGTGTTACTTTTACTGCTCCACAATTGAGAGGAGGGAGTTACCAATGTTTAATCACAGTCAACAGTTGAGGATCATTTTACCTTTGTGGCAGCTGGTAAATTTTTGTTTTTTAACTGTTTGGTCAATGGCCGGATTTTAGACACATGATCGAGCTACATACATACATACATATATAAATAGTTGTAAATATTTGTTAAAGAGTCCTAATTAGAAAACTTAAATGTCAACCTACTACAATATCACTTTACCAAATGGCCAAACTTCTCTCATATAGGTGATGTCTGTCACACCCCCTTGCGACTTCCACGGATCATCGTTATAAATTACATCAAACGGCCTCTAAATAACTCGTTTAAAATATACCTACCATTAGTAAAATACATAGTTTATAGCGTTTAGGGTACAATAATATCGAAAAGTAGTGACCCGTAACATCATATTTCAAAAGTACATAAGCATAAGTAATGGTATGCGATCAGCTTTGACAAATTAAAGAAAGCGACCAGCCGAGACTTGTTACTTATTCAGAACTTAAACATCAACCTAATATATCTATATACCAATGGGTTGGTGGCCCATTGGTAAGGTCTTTGACCTTGGGGAAATCCACCAGGTTCGAATCTCACTTTATACATTTGTAGGAGTGGATTATTAGGGGGTTTTCGAAAGTCCTGGGTTTCATCCCAGGCATGCGTGGTTCGAGCACCGCATACTGCCCAATTGGATGTCACTGTGGTGTTTCGAATGCTAACTACTAACTACTAATTCGCTGTTAAAAAAAATATCTCTATATGTCGCCCAGTGCTTCGATTGATTCAAATATCTGACAAACAAATTGAGTTTAAACATCACCTCTAGTGGACTTGAGACTACAACACAACAACAACAAGGTACTCAATCCCGACATAAGTCGGGCTATGAGGGAGGTATGATGTAGACAGACCTTACCCCTACACAAAGGTAGGGAGGCTGCTTCCAGATCCACCGAGGTGGAAGGGACCTCCGGCCCGGGTGAAAAAAATAGGGTTAGATCCACCGGAGTGGAAGCCTTAACCGGATGGTGGACTTGAGACTACAAGCACAACTATTATTAAAAAGTTTATTTTGAATCATTGGTTGTTGTTTGCATTATGACAATTGTAGAACTTTAAAATCTAAATCACTGTTGAGTTATTCAAAAACACAAACTGGGATACATATACTTGTTCAATTATATATGATCTGTTATTTGACTTGCAGAAATACTGCCTTCTATTAATACTGTATCAGGATTTCAAGACATAGTACAGGCATACCCAACTTACAGAAATTATGGGTTTCTTCCTTGGTGATTCTTTTCTGTTTCTGCCATCATTCTCGAATTTGGGAGATGACGGGCCAGTACTTGCCTTTTTTGCAATCACATTTTTTTCTCAGTTTCGGGGAAGAACCCACCTTTAAACATGAAAGTGAAGGAAGCAATGTCTCTGGCAGATCTATAAGCTTCGGGCATGACCAAATTTCAAGTTTTTTAAGGCATGTGAGGTGTTTAATGCCTTTTGGAATTGATTGCAAGTCCTTAAAATCAGATATTTCTAGAGAAGTTAGAGATGTTGGCAGATAAAAAGATGACGATGAAGTATTACTGCTGCTGTTTCTCACATCTTCTGACTCAACAAACGAAACCAATCCTGAATTTGTGCCTTGTAGATATAGTTTGATGAGCGAGGTTGGGAAGTTGTGCATTCCCCACTCTGAAATGGGTTTTTTTAGACCTCCTATTACCAGCTTACTTAAATTCGGTGGCCACAAACCACATGGAAAGAAGTAGTCCATACTTGGACAATCCAATATCCATAGCTCTTCCAAAGATGTGAGACTTTGCAAATTCTCATGAGGAAATGACTCAAGATTCTTGCAATTACGAATCTGAAGAACTCTAAGGCAAAGAAATGGAAAAAAACCATAGCCTTTATTTGGAATGGATTCTATGTTATCACAATTCCAATACTGTGAGATGAACTAGGCATTTTCCAGGAAACAACCTCAGATTCGGCATTCTATCAACATAAAGAGATTCAAGTGACGAAAAGAAGTTGCAGATAAGCCAATCCGCCTGCAGATTGTCACAAGAGCCAATTCTAAGACTTTTCAAAGTGCACGGGAGGCCATGCATTGTGGGGAAGGTCAAGGATATCATTGAACGACATGTGAATATCGTTAACTTCTCAACACTATTTGGACATTTGTAGCTCTCCAGTCTTGGGCAATCGTGAATTTCCACTTCTCGAAAACATTCCTTGCCTATCAACAAGTTTGTTCTCTTTTCTCCTAGTGATAATAAATTTACACACCCATGTACAACCAACTTTTGTAGACTCACAAGAATCTCCCATGCTTTTGCTTCTGATTCCCATAAAAATGTGAGCTCATCACATTTTAAGATGTGTAGAGATTCAATTGCTCGTAAATGCTCTAAAAAATATCCATCTAACTGTGTAAGTCCTTTAACATTTTTCATTGTCAATCTAAGAATGGATGAAGACAAACAGACCATGCTTCTTAACACCGCTACAGAACATCCTTTGATATGCAAAACTCGAAGTGATGGTATTAACTCAATTGCCACAACATCCAATTTTTGACAATTTACTATAGAAATTTCACGAAGACAAGGAAATAATGTCGCATATCCACCTTTGCCACCACTATTAGCTGACCATTCCTCCCAACCTTCCATATCTTTGAATTCCAAAACTTCAAGTGATGGAAATGCAATACGATAGTAAGAATCAGTATTTCCAAGTAACTCGGGACCTACACTCTTCAAACCGTTCATGCTTTCAACAAACAATTTTTGAAGTGACCGTAGATTTCCAATTGATGGTAAACATGTACAACTTCTACAGCCACGTAGTGTAAGTTGGGTTAAGTGAACAAATGAGGGATCCCCAATCCAACTAGGAAATTTTGTTCCTACGTAGTTCGATATATTGAGGCTGGTCAACTTTTCAAAAGGTCTTAGCCCTTCAAGTACCTCATATTCAGTTATTTCATTTCGAGAACCATTAAAGACATCACTCCATTCCATCTCCAACTTATGAAGACCTTTCTTTTGCTGTAAGTTGGCTCCCTTGGCATGTATTGCATTTGTGACATTGTGCAGCCCCTCAATGGAAAGTTGACCTTGAAGATTCGGTAGGCTTTTAAGTTCGGATATTTTAAAGCCATCACCTTCTCCAATAATGACTTTAGATAGAGTTTGTAGACCACTCAATTTACCAAAGGCTAAGGGCATCTCTTTTAACTTTGGAGTATCACTTATGTCAAGATGCCTTAGGTTTATCAATTTTACACAACTGTTTGGTAACCTAAGTAACTTACGACAACAAAAAAGAAGAAGGCTCTGTAGATTATATAGGTCACCCACTTGTTCTGGTAAACATGTGATGTCAGTGTTGGAAAAATTGAGATACCTCATATGCTTGAGACTACCAATAGATTGTGGTACCTCTGTAATGTTATAATTAGTTAGGCTGAGCACCCTTAGAAACTCTAGTTGGGGAAGTAGTTCTGTTAGGACCTTGCTTGATAAGTAGAATCTTCCAAAATCATCAAACCTTTTAACTGACACAGCTAACAAAGTTCGCAAGCGCCTAGCTTTCTGTAATGCCTTGAGCCTTCTGTACATTCCATATCGTTAATGTATAAATGAAAAGTGGCGGAACCTCAGATCCAAAGCTTTATTTTTATCTTCGACATCCATCTTATCACTCAAAGTAAAAAAGAATTGTGCAACACTCATGGCCATATCATTTATCAGGTCATGCATTGTATATCGTGATTTTTGGTTGTTCAAATGCTGAAAAAACGATCTTGACTCTAGCTCTTCAAAACATTCTCGACCTAAGCTCTCCATCGACTTACTTCCATTTGTCTCATACAAAAATCCTTCAGCCATCCACAAGAGGACTAATTCCTCCCTATCAAACGCGTAATCTTTGGGGAATAAGCAACAATAAGCAAACATCTGCTTCAAATGCGGAGGGAGGTCATAGTAGCTTAGTCTTAAAGCAGGAAGAATGCTACCTTCAGTTGCTATATTCCATATTTCACTACCTGACAACTCCTCCCAATCTCTATCATTTGTTTTTGTTCTCAACATCCTTCCAATTGTTATCAAAGCCAAAGGCAATCCGCCACAATTCTTCACGATACTTTCAGCAGGAAGTTTAAGTGCTGGATGTGAATCAAAGTTTTGTTTACCTAACGCATGGTGAGGAAATAAAGATAGAGCTTCGTTATTTGACAAAAGTTCTAGATGGTAAGCGCGAACGGAGTCCATCACTGATGCAACAATGGTCTTCTGTGTTGTCACAATAATTTTACTTCCAGGTGCCCCTACAACAAACGGACGTTGGAGAATTTCCCACTCCATGTCGTTTTCGTTCCAAACATCGTCTAGCACAAGTAGGAACCTTTTATTTGAAAGGTTTTCAGCTAGGGCTACTTGAAGCAAATTTAGATTAGCAAACTCTTGGTAACCCCCACCTACAGCTTGAAAAATGGCCTTGCTAATTTTAAATATATCAAACTCATCAGAAACACAAACCCATGACATGAGTTCAAAGTGAGTCTTCACTTTCGTATCTTGTACAAAACTTGTGCAAGAGTGGTTTTGCCAATCCCACCTAGACCAACTATAGACACGACACTAAAGTTTCGACTACATGATTCATTTCCTAACAATTTCTTGAGCAATTTCTCTTTATCTCTTTCACGACCTATTATTCTGGATACATCAACCAGTGAAGTTTCCTCCAACCGCCTACTACTTGCTATATTATTCAACCTTTCAACATTATTAATCAAACCAAGAATATTTTTCTCTTCTACGAGATCTCGTAGTTTGGTTGTAATTCTGTGTAACTTATGACTCATCTTATGACCATATTTAAGAGCATGAAATTTGGCTGGAATAATGTTTAATGCCTTACTTATGCTGATTTTGGTACTGGTGTTGGCAGAAGATTCTTCATTCAAGTGGTGACGCATAGCTTCAGTGGCCAAATCATCAAGCACATCGTCTATGTCGTAAGCCAATTGCTGGAGTTTGTTCAGCCAAGTTTGAACAGCCATCTGCGTTATGTGCTTGTGGCCTGCATCAACAAGCACAGCTTGGATCTGGGATAATGTGTCGTTCCATTTAATGAGCTCAGAATAGATACCTGCAGATCGAGCTAGCCGGATCAAGTCAGCAGAGAACAACTTCTCAAACAGAAAGGTGATGAATGCACCAATAAAGATTTCAGCAATAGCCATTGGAAAAGGGGAAAGATTGATTGTGTTTTGGTGTGTTGATTTCAGATAATTGTTGAAAGAAAAGTAGAAAACGTTGCATATGAACGGTCTAATTGATTGAATTTGTGTAGATCATATCAGAGTAGACTTTTGACTATAGCAGATAAATCATGTCCATAGCTGTCTTAATTCCATTGCAATTGGAGAAATGTCTTTTTCTGTTAATTCAGTTTAAATTTAACTGATGTGCCCATGTTTAGTAACTTGTTCATAAGTTCATAGGCCAGGATTTACTGAAAAGCAATTCAAATAATACACCGATAATGATGCAGAAATTTAGGAGATAGAAAGAGAGTTTGTTACAAATTTGTCTAATTCGATTAATTCCCAAAACTGGGTATTTATAGGTGCCAAAAGGCGGTTACACCGACCTAACAAACTAATTGAAAATATTACACAAATGACCCTCGTACTTTAATATCCTACAATACCAACCCAAATCTTATTCTTTTTATTTATTTTACAATATTGGTGTATCAATTACCCCTCCCTTAAGAAACTTTTTGTCCTCAAAAAGTGAAGTCTGGATAACGAGCTAAAATCTCTTCTGCAAATTCCCAGGAAGCATCACTAACAGGAAGGCCTTCCCAATGAATTAGAATCTTCACAGCAGCCTTGTTACCCTTCTTTTCCATTTTCCTGTCCAGCACTGCTCTAGGTTTCAGAGACCACTTTTTAGCTTGAGGTAGGGGAATCACAGGTAAATTGGATCCATGAGCTTGCTTCAAAAGAGAGACATGAAATGTATGGTGCATTTGAGCCTCAGGTGGAAGTGCCAGCTTATAAGCAACCTTTCCAATTCGTTGCAGAACTCGAAATGGGCCAAAGTACTTAGGAGATAATTTTCTATTATGGTGCTTCTTCAAAGATTGCTGAGCAAATGGATGAAGTTTAACCAACACCATGTCACCTTCTTTGAATTCCCTGTCACATCTATTTTTGTCAGCCATCTGCTTCATCCTGTTCCTAGCAGCCTGCAGATTCATCTTAAGATGCTGGATCATATGCTCTCTATCTCTATGTAAGTCCTCAACTGCAGCTATAGCAGTATCTCCAGGGATGAATGGCACATGAATTGGAGGTTTTATGCCAAATAAAGCCTCATGAGGGGACATTTGAATAGAAGAATGCCAAGTGGAATTATACCACCATTGAGCTAATGGTAGCCACTGCACCCATTGAAGTGGGTCCTCCATACACATGCTCCTTAAGTATGCTTCCAAACATCTGTTGAGAACCTCAGTCTGGCCATCAGATTGAGGGTGGTAGGCAGAAGACATTGAGAGGGTAATGCCCTGCAACCTCACGAATTCTTGCCAAAATTTGCTCATGAAAATGGGATCTCTGTCTGAAACAATATTCACTGGATTTCCATGGATTTTGAAAACATTATCCATGAAGACCTTGGCCACATTTGCAGCAGTGTATGGATGTTGTAAAGGTATAAAGTGGCCATATTTGGTGAGTCTATCAATGACCACCAAAACAGTATCCTTCCCATGAACCTTGGGAAATCCAGAAATAAAATCCAAAGAAATGTCAGTAAAGATGGACCTTGGGATTGGTAAAGGTTGCATCAACCCTGGATAAGGTGTGTTCTCATATTTGGATCTCTGACATTCAGAACATTCCTTAACAAATTTCTGCACCTCTTTATTGCACCCCTTCCATGAAAATAGCTCTTTAATCCTTTTCAGAGTGGGTACCACTCCAGAATGGCCACCAGCTGCAGAAGAATGATTCAAATGAATAATTTCTTTTCTCAAGTCCATATCTTTGGCTATCCATATTCTGTTTTTTCTCCTCAAAACCATGCCATCCCAAGTTCTATTTTTCACAACATGCCCTTGTTCAATTTTTTTGATGACAGCTTGAATCTCTTGATCATTTTTCCAGGAATTTTGTATTTTCTCCCATAGTAACCCATCCAATGAACTCACCCCCATGGTTAAAATAGTCAGACTTTGAATCCTTGAGAGTGCATCAGCAGCTACATTATCTGGCCCCTTTTTGTATGAGATTTCATAGTCATACCCCAACAATTTAGATAACCATTTCTGTTGTAACGGGGTAACAATCTTCTGCTCTAATAAATGCTTGAGGCTTTGGTGATCAGTCTTAATGATGAAATGGGCTGAAGACAAATAGTGATGCCATTGTTTGACTGCCAAAATTATGGCCAGTAATTCCTTCTCATAAACTGAAAGACTCTGCTGTCTAGCAGACAATGCTTTACTAATGAAAGCAATGGGGTGACCCTCTTGCATCAAAACTGCTCCTAACCCCTTTGATGAAGCATCTGTTTCTACCACAAATACCTTGGAGAAATCTGGAAGTTTAAGCACTGGTGGATTGGTCAGGGCCTCTTTCATATCTTCAAAAGCTGTTTGAGCAGTTGCAGACCATTGAAAATTATCCTTCTTTAATAATTCTGTCAATGGTTTTGCCTTAATACCATAGTTCTTAATGAACCTTCTATAATATCCAGTAAGCCCCAAAAAGCCCCTTAACTGCTTGACAGTGGTGGGGGTTGGCCATTCCTTAATAGCCACCAATTTTGTGGGATCAGTGGACACCCCCTCTGCAGTGATCACATGGCCTAAATATTCCACTTTTGATCCATCAAAAGAGCATTTGGATTGCTTTGCTTTGAGAGAATTTTTCCTCATTAATTGTAGCACTTTTTCCAAATCTTTGAGATGTTGCTGCAAGTCACTGCTATAAACCAGTATATCATCAAAAAACGCCAATGTGCATTTCCTCATGACCTCCTTAAATGTCAGATTCATTAGAGTTTGGAAGGTAGCAGGTGCATTGGTAAGTCCAAATGGCAAAACCAGAAATTCGAAATGACCTTGATGTGTCTTGAATGCTATCTTGTGCACATCATCTTCAAACATTCTTATTTGATGATATCCAGATCTCAAATCCAATTTTGAAAAATACCTTGCTCCATCTAATTCATCCAATAATTCCTCTATTAAAGGTATTGGATAAACATCCTTCACAGTATTTTCATTCAGTTTCCTATAGTCTATGCACATCCTCCAAGAGCCATCTTTTTTCTTAACTAAAACCACTGGTGCAGCAAAACAACTGGTGCTGTGCCTAATTACCCCTGAATCAAGCAACTCTTGTGTCATTTGCTCTATCACATCTTTTTGTGCTCTGGGATACCTATAAGGCTTCAAATTAAGATTCAATTTCTCATCCTTCAATACAATCTTATGGTCACAATCCCTGGATGGTGGCAGCCCAGTAGGTATATCAAATACATCTGCATATTTCCCTAATAAAGTTTGTAGCTCATCATCACTAGTAAATTCAGTTAATGTGGGTTTGTGTAATTGGTGGTCACTGGTAGCATCAAGTAATGTGCATAATTGAGCCTGCACCACACTGTTGGCACTCTGCAATAGGGTGGACATCTTCTCCATTGAACACAATTGAACCCCATTCTGAACCACCCCCTTCAGTTTGAATTCTTGACCCCCCACATAGAATTTCATAGTGAGATTCTTAAAATTCCATATAATGTCATTGAGTGTCTCTAGCCATTGAACTCCCAACACAATATCATAGTTATTGAGCTCTATTACTAACATATCTGCAGTGTACCAATTTCCTTGCATATTCCACTGGAAATCTCTACACATCTTCATACAATCCATCTTATTTCCATTTGCCACAGTGACATTCACATTTGGAATATCCTGTAAAATGCATTTTAATTTCTCTGCCAATATTTGACTCATGAAATTATGAGTAGATCCTCCATCCACCAAAATATGCAAATTTCTTGTTCCAACAGTTCCCACAATCTGCATTGTGGAGTGTAAGGGTATGCCCATTATGGCATTTAATGAGATTTGTGGCTCCCCTTGTACTGTTACTGCAGTATTTAACAGATTAACACCTTCTACTTCATTCTCTACTTCTTCCTCAACTTCCACTAAGAACAATTGTCTTTTTCCCTTACACACTCTGTTGTGACCCTGAACAAACTTCTCATTGCACCAAAAACATTCTCCCTTGGCTCTTTTTTCTTCTAAAAACTTATTGTTCACTTTTCTTGGCACAAGAGCAGTAGATGGAACAGCATTAACTGGTGTGGCCAACAAGGGAGGCTTACCAGCATTGCTAAAACTAGAAGATCTAGGAGCAGTACTTATATTCCTACTACTAGATGCATAACTACCCACAGGTTGCTTCCCTAACATTTTATTTGCTTGATCTTGAATTTTTGCCAAAGAATATGCATCTCTCAATGTTTTTGGTTTAAACATTTTCAAATAGCACTTAATTTCAGGTTTAAGCCCTTCAACAAAAATACTAACAGAGTATTCTTCACAGAGAGTTACCTTGTTCAGCAGCCTATCAAATTGATCACAATATTCATCCAAATCACCTTCTTGAGTCAAAGCCTTCAATGCTCCCATAGCATCCTCCATGTGTGTTGTACTAAACCTTGCCATAGCTGATCTTGAGTACTCATCCCAAGTTGTGGCCTCCATAGTTTTTCCACTGGATTTCATGTAACCTTGATGCCAAGATAATGCCCTACCAGTCATGTGTATGGCAGCATAACGGATTTTTGAAGTTTCAGGTGTGGCATCAATATTAAAGAAATGTTCACACTTGTATATCCAGTCTTCCACATCCTCCCCCTCAAACTTAGGAAAATCAATTTTTGTGAAACGGTTATGACTAATTCGAGTTTCATCAGTTAGGGTTAGAGGTTGGCCGGAATTCTGCATCGCCGCCATGGATTTCTGCAAATTTTCAATCGCCGCCTTCATAGCTATGATTTGATCTTGTGAAAGTGATAACTCCTTTGTTAATCGCTCTACTTCAGATGTTTCGCGTGTTTGAACCATCTTGATTTGATAAAAGAAGACGAAATTATTATTAAGAAGAGAATTTCGCCGGAATATGCGAGAAGAGTCGCCGGAGAAGGAAACCCTTGCCGGAGATTTGATCGGAAATCGTAACTGTCACCAGAACGGTTACAGCTCTGATACCAAAATGATGTAGAAATTTAGGAGATAGAAAGAGAGTTTGTTACAAATTTGTCTAATTCGATTAATTCCCAAAACTGGGTATTTATAGGTGCCAAAAGGCGGTTACACCGACCTAACAAACTAATTGAAAATATTACACAAATGACCCTCGTACTTTAATATCCTACAATACCAACCCAAATCTTATTCTTTTTATTTATTTTACAATATTGGTGTATCAGATAAGGACTAGCATCATATATAGAGGAGGTAACATGGGCAGATAATGTGATGGGTCAAAAACTCAAAATGGGTTGTGGGTAATTGCTGGTAATGGTCAAAACGTGTCGGGTCAGGTTATTTTTACCTTTTTATAGAAATTTAAAACAAACCAATATAACCTGCAAAAACTACATTGTTCCGATAGAAATCTCGATTTACTTGCATACTTTACCAATACTAATCAAGATTTACATAAGTAGGTCTTCTCATATTTCTTCGCCTCGAGTTTCAAGGTGAGGGATTTGGGAGATGATCGACCAGTAACTTTCTTTTTCTTCTTTTATCACTACTACACTTTTTTATCAGTCATCGGAAATGATAACTCAGCCTCGAACTTGAGAGAAGGAGGTAGTGTCTCTCGGAGTTCTCTTAGCTTCCGACAATTGTTAATGTCAAGTAGCTCAAAGAAGATGAGGTTTGACATGATGTATAGTTAACATTGTTTGAAACTAATTCCAATTCCTTAAAAATGATGTATAGCTTATGGTCATTTTGGAGTGCTACTATTTCTGTAT
>CM067167.1:90524207-90576707 GCA_034093135.1 Erigeron breviscapus
AGTGAGGTAAAAAGGGTGTGATTTATAAATAAGTAAAAGTTAGAAGTTAAAAAAAATAATTACAAACTAGCAGTTCAAAGGCTTGCAACGGTTGGATTTTTTTGAAAACATCCCCCGGTCAAACCAATTTGAAGCAACTTCTGTGGATCGCTGAAATGGTGGATCGCCGGGTGGGGATGGTGTGCCCGGCGAAAGCCGGTGGATCGCCGCACCCCATCGCCCCACTCCGGATAGCCTAACTGTTTGTATACACGAACTACAATTAGTAGGCATATAAATTATATAATCACACAAGGTTATGTGATAAAATTTATATGATTATTTAATCAAATAATCATATAGAAGTTTATGTAAAAGGGGTCGTACAATAAATAACTGTTTGTTATCTCTTTATTCCCTCAAAAGTGTTTGTATCATAAATCTGCGAAAGACAATTTATAATTGACGTTATATTATTTATTGGATTAGTTATCTTAATGCTTTCCAGGGATTGTATTTTTAGCTTCGTATTGTTATGTAATCTACATGCCTATATTCAATAATTAGCAAACTAAATGGATGGCAATATTAACTATAATTATTTTCATAAAATATATACATCAAAAATATCTGATCAAACGTTGGAATATATCAAAGATTCAAGTCATTCAACTAACAAATAACTTTGCCAGATATATGTAACAGGACCACAATGACGCGGTATTATATTATAATGTATATCATTTTTCATATTTGATGTGATAATATAATAGATCCATCTGATATATACTATGTATCTTGTATAGTGAAGGGATCAAGTGAGAACCAACATATATGGTAAGAACCGTGAGAACCACTAAAAAACATCTCTAAGGGCTTTGTCCTTAGAGTTAAGGGCTACGCCCGTACCGTATCAAACCGTTACCATCTTTGGATCGCCGCCCATCAAATCCATACCATTCTCATATGCGTCCGGTGACAACCCTTTTAGAACGGATGAGGGCAACGCCCGTACCGTATCCATACGTTTTCAACACGTAACCCATATGATTTTTTACAAAAAATTTTTTTTTTTTTTTTGGAATGAGTTTTTGTTAAAAGAAATTCAAAAAAAAAATAAAAAAAATAAATAATTAAAATTAAAAACCACACCAAAAAGGAGAAAAATGAGGAAACTAGTGATTCTCTCCATATTTGTTATTCTCACATTAACCTTACCCTGTATATATGTATCGGTATAACATATAATAGATCCATCTGAATCAAGTGGAAGTAGGTGGATACTTTTCAAGATGGCGTAGACAATATATATTTTTTCTTTAGTTAAATTTAGTTATATGAGAGATCACAATCACAAGTGTGAAATGGAAAACATACATGAACCTCGCTCCTATATATAGTGATAAAGTTATAATACTTTTAATCGTCTACAATAAATCTATATCTATATATAATACTATAAGGGTGAGGTATTTTGATAACTCATAAAAAAAAAAAACGCGAAAATATTCTGGACCACTCATTTTGTCCCATTTTCTCTCTCTTCTATAAAATATGAAAATTCATCCAAATCATTCAAAATGTTTATCTCACAAACCGTAAATCGTTAGATGAAAAAAAATATGGGTAGTCTTAAAATTTCGTCCTCTTTCATTAGAGATGCAATTCGATGTACTTCTGACGACATTTTAATTTTCGTTTTCTTTTTGGTACTTACACATGTTTAGGTTGAACGAAAATTTTGATTCGGAACGGGCTTCGCCCTTAAGGAAATTCATAAAGGGTAACTGGTGGGGGTGATAGGTCATTGAGGGTGATAGGTCATAGGGGGTGATCGGTGATGGGTGATCTACCTAACGGCTCCGCCCTTAGCCGCTATGGCTCCGCCATGGACTAACGGGCTCCGCCCTTGGCCACCATGGCTCCGTCATGGATTGACGGGCTCCGCCTTAACCTTCATTGTTGTGTACAGATGGTCATTTACTAATTTACATGTGAAAACAAAGATCCTACACATGTGTAGGTACACAAGTACAAGGGGAAAAAACGAAAATTAAAAAGTCGTCAAAAGTATATCGAATTGCATCTTTAATGAAAGAGGACGAAATTTTAAAACTACCCATATTTTTTTTCATCTAACAATTTACGGTTTGTGAGATAAAACATTTTGAATTATATGGACGAATTATAATTAATTATTGAAGAGATAGAAAGGTGAGAGAAAATGTGTGATCCAGATTTGTTCTCGCATTTATTTTTTTTTGTGAGTTATCAAATGACTCTTCCTCTAATACTATAATGTTCAACTATGCAAACATGAAAAGTTAAAATAAAAAATAATCAATGTGGTTGATGTTGGTCAGTTTAAGAGAGGTTATAATTAATTTTCATTTGTATCACATATATGTGATTTCTTATTTATTGATATAAAACTTTTTAATTTAATTGGTGTATATAGTTATAACCAAATAGTCAATTTATTGTACTTATAAATTTAGAGTAATGATATATCAACCTAACAAATCAACCTAATAATCAACCTAATGTTTTTATCACTTAACATGTGTAATCCATTTTCTCTCCAAATTTCTTCCTTTAATTATGTCAAATGTCTTCATCATGCTATTAGGTTGATCATTATGTTGTTATATTAGGTTGATTAATCATTTTCCATAAATTTATATGATAAAAATACAAAGTTAGATGTTTTATAGCATATATATAGGAGTTAACGACATATATCGTCCCTAAACGTGATTCTTATTTGTCTATAAAGAACTGTCAGTGTTTTTACCGATAGATAAGAATGAAACTTGACTTTTAGGTATAACCACAAGAACGATTTATGTCGTTAACTCTATATAAACCACAATCTACATACGTTGAATATGAACACGATATTCATACAAAGTTACAAACCTTTAAAATTTTGTCATATATAATTATTGATTAACATTCAAGAGACTTTGGATTATTTTGAAGCATTATAATTAAGAGAATACATACATATTTGGATAATGTTAAATTACTATGCTTTGAATGCATTGATCAAGTAGACATAAGAAAACTACAAAATCATGCTATAGAAAGTAAATCGTCTAGTAGTCTTTCGTGACAAATCATCTATTGTAACAACTAACAATATGAGTAGTGCATATGCGTAGAGACATGACATTATATCGTATTTATAAATTAAATTAAAAATTCCAACCTAAAAGATAAAAAGATTTAAAAGATTTAAGTGTAAGGATTATGATTTTGCCGGCAGATAGGTGTAACCAAGCCACTTGTTAATGGACTACTCAACGTCATGACCTTCCACGTCATCCATTACATAATCACTCCGTTATGTAACATGAAGCAGTGAACCAGCTTGGCATGTTAAACTTATTATTATTATTTGGGTGAGTACGATTCGGTTTGTTTCTCTTTTGACGAAAATCGAACAGTTATACTTTGGTTTTCGAAAACAAAAATCATTGGGTTTCGGTTTTTTTTTTTTTTTTTTCGGTTTTAGTTTATTTCGGTTCGGTTTTTCGGTTTTAGTCGGTTTTTAACCACTTGTGGGTTTGGGCCAACTTGAGCTAGAAAAGTTTATAAGTTTATACCCTATGATTACACTATAATTTCAACAACTCTTCCAAACGATGTTAGTAATAACAACACTATAACAATGACAACAAATCCATCAAAATAAGTTATACAAACTTCAAATAAACTTCATATATAACTATTTATATCTTTTACGTGTTGTTTCAATATGCAATTTTTAAACCAAGTCAATATTGTTGTGTATTTTCATCTAAAATATAAATGATATTTTATACACTTAAAAATACAAATATATCAACATATTTACAAAAAACGAGTAATAAAATGATATAAATATATAATAAAGTAAATAATATATATTTTTTGTTCAGTTCGGTTTTTCATATGAAACCAAAACCGAATCATAACTTTCGGTTTTCAGAAAACCAAAAGCCATTGGTTTTTTCATTTTCTTTTTTTTTTGTTGTTTTTGGTTTTTTCGGTGTGGGTTTTTCGGTTTTAATGATTTTTTGGGTTTTTTGGTTCGGGTTTTGCTCACCCTTACTTATTACTATTGGTGGATCTACCATAATTGTACAATAATGGTTTGTACAATCAGTTATAAAACATGTACAGTATGATACATCGATCAAAAGTAATGATATTAATATTATCTCTCTAAATTTATTCTCTAGACGAAGCTTGTATAGTAGCTGATGCTTGGTGATAATAACCGGTAGTTTGTGATGAGTTTTTGATGGAACATTATCTACCAATTTATTAAAAAAGATTGTAATATTTTTTAATCGATATGTTATGTTTATTAATTTATTTAAATTAAATGATACTTGTCTTTTAAATTTATATAATAGTGATATTTTTCAAATGTTACATACAAATCTTTTAATTAATTAATAATATAGAATTCTAGCTTTCTAATTTAATTAGAATTTTTATATTAAAAATATTGAGAAATATTAGGTTTAATAAGAATTTTTATACTAATCTTTTTGGCAATTGTTCACTATTAATTAATAAAGTTTCGGTCGAGATATTAGTGTTATTAGTGTTACAATACACATACATATACATATAATGTGGGCATGCAATTAAGTACTACATTGATATGATCAATAATCGTGTAATGGGTATTCAAACTACAATAACTAATACAATCAAAACAAATGAAACAAATTCAGTCTCACAATCATTGTCAACGACTCTCTATATCACATTATAAAACATTATCATATATATTCTTGTTTAAATATATTAATTGTTTGTAGACATCATCAAAAACTTTTCAATTTTCATTAATTTGTTCCAAACATAATAAAAGCTTTTTTTTAAGCGTGTCGATGCATTAGAAGACCATAGGCCCGCTAGTGCCGTCGTGTGCATGAACAAAATTGACGAATTTATGAATACAGAAAACCAACATCCAATATATAAAATTATTTTTCTTCAACGGCACTTTATTTTAATATTATATTAGCACGATGCTATACAAAGGACAAGCTAGGTTAAACCCATTTTGACTTTCAATGTTTTCGGTTTACCTGTATACGTTGAATCTGGTTCAAACTAGGTAGTTATTATGACTTTTTTCATATTAATTTCTTGATTCGTATTCATCTTTGTATCTAATGATATTCTTTGTATTTAGAACATGTCGTTTAAAAAGAAAAATTAGATTACATATTTCGGTTTCAATCGAAGAGTTTTTCAGATTAATTTCGTGACCCGTTGACATGAGTACATGACACTTTTCACTTGGCCTCATGGGTTGGCTGTGTTTGATTAGGCGATGAGAGAGACAGAAATTGTGGGTTATTCGGCAGATATGTGTGTGTATATACATATGTGTATGTATATGTACCTGTAAAGAAAGTGATGAAAGAAGTGAAGAGCTATTGTTAGTAAGGGTGTATCTATTAGTGTTGTGTGGAAAAACCGCGTTGCTTATATAACTAATTAATATAGAATAAATATTTTGATATATATATATAAACCGCGTGATTCATATATAGGAGTTATACATATGAATATTATAGATGAATATTACTATTTTTGTTTTAAAAATAAAAGAAAGCGACAGCATGGGACCAGATTAGATTACATATTTCGGTTTCAATCGAAGAGTTTTTCAGATTAATTTCGTGACCCGTTGACATGAGTACATGACACTTTTCACTTGGCCTCATGGGTTGGCTGTGTTTGATTAGGCGATGAGAGAGACAGAAATTGTGGGTTATTCGGCAGATATGTGTGTGTATATACATATGTGTATGTATATGTACCTGTAAAGAAAGTGATGAAAGAAGTGAAGAGCTATTGTTAGTAAGGGTGTATCTATTAGTGTTGTGTGGAAAAACCGCGTTGCTTATATAACTAATAAAGACCTGTTAAGATATACATATATATATATACCATACTTAAAATATGAAACCCTAAATATCTTTTTTTCCTATCACGCCTCCCTCTCCCTTACGGCTTCACTCACAGACCACTAAGTCTCACTCTTCCTTCCAAGATCCAACCTTCCCATCGATTGATCATCAATTAACAATCATCAATCTATTAATCATCAATCGATCTATAAGATTCCCACCTTCCAGTCGATCAATTGATCTTTAATTTTTACTTCTTCCGGTCGTTTCTTCAATCTTAATCCACTGTTTCCACTCGGTAACTTCCGATCCAACCTCCCACTGGATTATTTTGTAAACTCGATTGTACATATTTTGTAATCGGTAATGTACATATATCTAGTTTTATTGTAAATATATATCGTAATTTTATTGTACATATTTTGTAATCGGTAATGTACATATATCTAGTTTTATTGTAAATATATATCGTAATTTTATTGTACATATTTCTAATAAGTACATGTAATTCGTAATTAGTAATGTAACTAGTAATGAGGATATACAAGCTGATGGAATCTGAATGTATTGTACATATATTTTTAATTTTTATTTAACCAGTAATGTAGTTCGTAGTTAAACAAGAACTTCTGTATTGTTTATTTATCATTATGGTTATGTATTAATTAACACTTTCATGAACTTTTGTATTGTAAATTTGTTGATGATTTTGTTAAAAGTATTAGTTAAGACATAAGACTTCAATAGATTATAGAGTATATGTTAACAGGTCTTAACAGGTTCTTAACAGGTGCACATGTTAATTTCCGTGTCGTGTTCGTGTCGAGAAAAAATGACACGAATTCTGAACCGGTCGTGTTCGTGTTTGATCTTAACAGGTTCGTGTCTTAACAGGTCCGGACCTGTTATACCTGTTAAAGACCTGTTAAGATATACATATATATATATACCATACTTAAAATATGAAACCCTAAATATCTTTTTTTCCTATCACGCCTCCCTCTCCCTTACGGCTTCACTCACAGACCACTAAGTCTCACTCTTCCTTCCAAGATCCAACCTTCCCATCGATTGATCATCAATTAACAATCATCAATCTATTAATCATCAATCGATCTATAAGATTCCCACCTTCCAGTCGATCAATTGATCTTTAATTTTTACTTCTTCCGGTCGTTTCTTCAATCTTAATCCACTGTTTCCACTCGGTAACTTCCGATCCAACCTCCCACTGGATTATTTTGTAAACTCGATTGTACATATTTTGTAATCGGTAATGTACATATATCTAGTTTTATTGTAAATATATATCGTAATTTTATTGTACATATTTCTAATAAGTACATGTAATTCGTAATTAGTAATGTAACTAGTAATGAGGATATACAAGCTGATGGAATCTGAATGTATTGTACATATATTTTTAATTTTTATTTAACCAGTAATGTAGTTCGTAGTTAAACAAGAACTTCTGTATTGTTTATTTATCATTATGGTTATGTATTAATTAACACTTTCATGAACTTTTGTATTGTAAATTTGTTGATGATTTTGTTAAAAGTATTAGTTAAGACATAAGACTTCAATAGATTATAGAGTATATGTTAACAGGTCTTAACAGGTTCTTAACAGGTGCACATGTTAATTTCCGTGTCGTGTTCGTGTCGAGAAAAAATGACACGAATTCTGAACCGGTCGTGTTCGTGTTTGATCTTAACAGGTTCGTGTCTTAACAGGTCCGTGTCTTAACAGGTTTCGTGTGACCTGTTATGCAGCCTTTAGAATTGATACAACTCTATAAACACAAAATACAAGCTACTTATAATTTCCTCTATCAGAAAAAAAGACGCCATCATAGCCGGCCACCACAATCAACTTCCGAGAGTTCCGACCATTACCTCCGGCAACTACGTTTCATTTACCGCATTTCGTACAACTGCTATACCATGAACATATGGACACAAACAGAGGTCTATATACAAACATATACATATAACGAGATAGAAGGAGAAATTGCGAAACTTTGTCGTTATAATAATTCCCAGCCGTCTGCCTCCACATGCTCCTATCGTATGGCGGCGACGGCGGAGCCGAAGACACACTTCCTCCGCCTGTGGAAGTGACACTATCACCCACCCATTAAACTTCAATCCTAATTAAACATCACTATGACACTATCTATAACAAAAATTATAAAAAACTGCATATACACATATATCTATAAATATACATCTACATATATATGTATCTATATCTACATTTATATGTAGTTGTAATAATACGAGTAATTTTTAATTTACAAGTTACATCTATATCTGCCTTAATAGCGCAGTGGACATCCCCGTGTTGCAATGACGTTTGGGCCCTGGGAGACCAGGGTTCGAATCCGAGCAATCAAGGTTTTCCCCCAATTTAGCGTCGTGCCTTCTGTAGCGGCTAAATTGGTGTGGTTTTCCCTCCCCTGTGGTTCCCTGACTTCGTGGATCGGTCGCTAGTGACTGCCTGCCCAATTGGATGTAATGGCTAGCCGTCCCGTGACACGAACGTTAAAAAAAAAATATATCTAATGGGATGGGAGTCTGTGGTGTGAAATAATGTAGCCATATCTTTAATTACAAAGACAACAAGTGTCGGTGAGAAAATCAATGGAAATGGATTTGAAAGAAAATGAATAAGATGGAAGATATATAGAGAGAGGACGGTGATTCAAGAGTCAAAAAAGAGTAATGCTTTTTTTGGAAGACATACTGATGAGACTAAGGGGTGTGGAGCGACCCATGGGATCGCCTATGGGTTCGCCGTCCACACCAATCCCACCAGGCGAACCGGCAAAAAAAAAGGAGGCGGCGAGAGTTTTTGGTCGCCCACAATTTTGTTTCCATCGAGGCATATAGCCGCTGTAACGGCTACAATATTAAAAAAAAAATTACCTCTTTATTTCTTTTACTACCTCTATATAAACACACACACACTTCTTTTTACTTTCAACATATCTTCCTTTCTTTCTTTCTACCTCAACTTTTACTTTCTACATTTTTTTAACAATGTTTCCTAATAATAATAATAATAACTTGAACTTTAATAATAATAATAATTCAACCCTTTTAATAATAATAATATTCGTTTTCCATTTCCTAACACTCAAAATCAAACCGATGTCAACGATCCCAATTTGCTAAATAACGCGGCTTTGTTTCAAATGATTCAACAAATGAGTCTTCCACAACCAATGCCGGGTTTCATGCCATGGAATATGTCACAACAAGATGTTTACGGGTTCGGTGGGGTTACGCCACAACGAAACACGCCGGGTTCACACTTTGGTATCTTTTTAATTTTAGTATTGTCTTACTTGTTTATATAGTTTATATATTGTTTTTTAATACATGTTGTTTATATATTTTATGTGTATTTATATATGTACTTTATTTATGTTTATTATATACTTTATATATTGTAATACCCAAATCAAGCTAGCGGAGTTGAAAGTGTTGACCACCGACTACAGTCATCTTGATGAACCCGAAAGATCAATCATGGAGAAGGCGAAAAAAGACATTAGGGAGAAATATGGTTATATGTAGTTTATTTGTGTGTTGGACTTATGTTTAATTTGGTTTGTTTAAGTTTAGTTTAAGTTGTTAAGTGTTTTTCCTAAATTATGGTTTATGGACTTTTTTTTATAAATTATGTGGGTTTATTTAACTATGTCTTGGACTTTTTTTTTATATATATAAGGTGTTTATGGACTTTTTTTTATAAATTATATTAGTTTTGGAGTAAAAAAGGTAAAAAAAAACAAGTAAAAAGTAAAAATAAAAAGTGGAGAGAGACACATGTCACAAGCCCCACTCCCCCATTTTCCCACCAAATTTCTCTTGCTTACGTGACGCCACATGGCGGAAGTCCCCGCCCTATAGATTGTCCCACTCCTTTTAGTCTGATGGTAAATGTGGGTGTGGATATCACAGTTGTCACAATTTTCGCCTATATACGTGTAAATCACTTACTTTACTACTTATTTTATTCCGTTGTAAAAATGACAAAAATAGTGCGTGGAAATAGGGATGTGCAAATGGCCCGACCCGCGAAAACCCGGCCCGACCCGCGACCCGTAAGTGCATGAAAATCGGAACCGTGACCCGGCCCGTGATGGTTCGGGTCGGGTTCGGGCGGGTTACGGGTTTCCTTCACCTTTTTTCGGTTTTTAGCTTGGCCCGGCCCGGCCCGACCCGCGCAACCGAAAATGCAACAAAAGCGTGACCCGTGACCCGGCCCGTTAGCCCTTCGGGCGGGTCGGTCCGGGGCGGGTCACGGGTTTCGGTCCAAATGCTCATCCCTACGTGGAAATGTTAATTTTTACATAACAATGGCTTTTTAATGAAAATTTGAATTGGTTACAAGATCTGCTAAAAAAAAGGTACATATCAACGTATGTATTGCATAATAAAAGAGAATTACTATTAGTACACAAAAGTTAATACATCTACCACAATTATGCTATACTGGATTGTACATATGCAATAAAAATATATGTACTGGTAAATCAATCAAAACCATTGGTACAATTATCACTTTCCACTTCCCATAATAAAAGAACAAATTGAAAATTAAAAGTAGGCGTTTATGAATATGGAGATTGAGAAATAAATAGATACAGGTATCTCATTTTTCATTTTGCATTTCATTTCATTTATATCTCATTTTAGATTTTACACACATAATAATATCTTAAATGTCTAAAAAATAAACTAGCACGATACCCGCGTAATGCAGCGGTGGTCGTGACGGCGATAATGTGGTTGTAGCATCAACCGATAGTAGCGGTGGCGATTGTTGGTGGTG
Organism: Erigeron breviscapus; assembly: GCA_034093135.1. Taxonomy (NCBI): domain Eukaryota; kingdom Viridiplantae; phylum Streptophyta; class Magnoliopsida; order Asterales; family Asteraceae; genus Erigeron; species Erigeron breviscapus. The sequence continues at coordinate 90,534,953 of CM067167.1, forward strand.
TCGACGTCGAGTGGTTTAGATAATTGGTGTAAAAGTAATTGATACAAAGGGTTAGTCGATATTTTTTAAGAGATAAAGACTGATAGTGTAATTTAAACATTAAATATACGTTGGTAAATTCCTATTGGTAATGTAGATGTAGATTAATCAAATGAACAAATGATCAATACATTCTTTTTATCCAATTGTTACGATTATGACATGTACGCTGCAATATCTCTTAAAAGCTTAAAACTCTTCCCTTTATCAGATTATAATCTAATAAACTGGGTATAGAAAAGTTTGATCACAACAATGTCCATAAATAATGTAGTTTAAACCAATAAATTATAACAAAATTTATAATGTGGCATTTTAGCACAAACTTTACTTGCAATATTTTTATTATATCCCGATTGTGCATCAAACCGCGTCGAATGCTTTATAGGCAAAGGAGATGGATTTAGAAGGGTTTAGGTTTTATTGGCGATTTCCTGAAGGTAGGGCAATGCCTCTTTACGCCAATGATATATGTACTAGCGTTTTCGGCCGATTTGTGATCGTGCCTAATGTGGAGAAGGTTTCTTGGAGGAGAAGGTTATAGTTTTTCTCCTTCCTTCTTGGATTCGATATACACTTACCATGTATATCTTGATTTAGTTGCTATCTATACCCCTTAATTAATGGGATACGATTTACTATAATTTAGGAAAGGATTTGGGTTTATTCCTAACCATTTATTTAATATTAGTACCTCCGGGGATAAGCCCTTCATGGGAGTGCTTCGTATTATGCGGGCTTCGAATAATTGATCGGAGGGGTACACCATCATATCCGCAGCGAAGCGCGGGTTAAAAATTCTAGTTAAAACTTTTAAATCAGAATACAAATTCAACTAAATAAATCATAGTTGTGAAAGCCAACACATGATCAGATTTTAGCAGTTATGACACAATTATTGAAACATTATTTAAATAACACTTGGCATGTTACTTACGCGACATGTGTCCCTTTAATTTATAAATTTATAACAAATTAAATAAATATATACCACTAGTGTCTATTAACTTAAGAATGGGACATAAATGTTTCAATATTTCCAGAGAATTGAATCACTCAAGAATAAAGATTGTATTCACATAAATATATAAACATTCTGAAAAGTAAAAGAACAATAGTGGAAAAGTACGTTTAAAATTGTATAATAATAAGAGTTAATGACATAAATCGTCCATGTGGTTTACCTAAATAGTCACGTTTCGTCCTTTATAATCAAAAACCTCAAGGACAGTCCTTTATAGGAGGATAAGGATCACGTTTAGTCCTTTGACTAATTGACCGTCATCTCACCTCTGTTAACACCCCTCACGTGCCTCCCACATGAGAGTATCTTGGTCATTTCTTATCTATAAAGGACCACACTTGATAAGTTATTTATAGATCACCATTTGCTTTCCTCTCTATCTCTTTCCACCATCAATCTCACTTTATTATTTATATACAAACATATTTATATATATAAAAACACTACTCCAGGAATAGATCTAAAATTCCCATATCTATAAGTCCCCTTTATACATACAATCATACATATATCCGTATATAGATGTATCTATAACTATGCTAAAAATTGGAGGCCAAGATTAGCTAACCACCTCCGCCACTTTCGATCGCCGGAAAATGCCACCACCACCGCGACGTTGTTGTTGAATCTGTCACCGGAAGAACCACCACCACCACGTTTATTGTTGCATCTCTTATCGATGATTCTTGCATTTGTAGCAACATGGTTCACATAATCAAAGTCTAGGTTTAAATCGGATTTGTATTGGTGGTGAGGGGTGGCTACAGTGGGGAAGCAGCGGAAGACGGCGGCTGGAAAAATGGAGAGGAAGGGAAGTAGTGGCGGTGAGTAAGGAAATAGAAAATCGACACCCAACAGGGAAGTAGTCACGGGACTGTCCTTGAGATAAAAAACCGCTGCCATTTTCCATTACTACCATCGTGCCACCCAACAGCCGCCACGCAACTTCTGTTCATCACCGAATACCACCCACCACCTGCTGTCGGAAAAAACTACTTACCTCCTTACCAAATACCACACCATTGCGGTTCACCAACCTCCTTCGCCTTCTCTGTTGTACCGTCATTTTTGTCAAGATCTGCGGCTGAAAGCAATCACACACCCTTCTCATCTCTTTTCTTATGTTTGTCTTATAGATCTACGATTGAAAACAATTCGTATTAGGGGCCTTTTTAGGTTTGTTTGTACAAACAGATTTCTACATACTCCATGGTATGGACTTTTTGGGTTTTTTTGTTTTTCTGGGTAGTGATGATTTGTGGTGGTTATGTTGGTTTGGTTGAAGATTTCAAGGGTAAAATGAATCTTTGAAGATGTTAAAGACATTGGATTATTGGTGATAAAAAAAATAAATTGAAAAAAGAAAGAAGGCATTAGATATAAAGTAGATATATAGATGATTGTAATGGTGGTGATAATTTAAGGTTTTTTTTATTGGAGATGAAAACTATCACTGATAGTCCTTTAGTTATTGAAAAGACCAAAATACCCCTTACGTGAGAGGCACGTGGGGGGTTTAACGTAGGGGAGATGACGGTCAACAAGTCAAAGGACTAAACATGAACCTTATCCTCCTATAAAGGACTGTCCTTGAGGTTTTTGATTATAAAGGACGAAACGTGACTATTTAGGTAAACCACAGGGACGATTTATGTCATTAACTCTAATAATAAAGATAAGTAGTTGGGTATATTTAGAAGTTTTTTATTCGCATATTAGGCCGGTGCCAACCCCATCTTCAAATCTCTTCCTCGTTCATCTTCATTCTTCCTAGGTTGGCACAATGCTCATCTTGAGCTCTTCCTTGATTGCCTCTTCCCCACACCGCCGAGTGAGGAAGAGGTTTGGTGGTCCCGGATGCAACGTAAACCAAAAAAAAAAAAACCTTTTTGGTTTAAATAATATTTTTTTTTTGAGGAAGAGATGAGGAAGAGGTGAGGAAGAGTTAGGGTTGGTAGTGAGTAGGAAGAGATGATTTAAGGAGAGAGAAAAGCTGATATGGCAGTGAGGAAGAGCTGCAGGGTTGGCAGAGGCCTTATTGCTGGCCTTTACGAGGTAGCCGTAACCACGTGTCTCATCAGATGACGTCATGACCATCGTCAAGTCGTCAACCGTAATACATCAACAACTCCGTTAATTATTACTCCCTCCGTCCCATTACAAGTGTCCTAGTTTGAATATTCAAAGTCTTTATTTTTAAACTTTGACCTTAAATATATATTTTTGTGTTATATATAACTTGATGAAATATTATATCATTGAAAACACTTCTAAAACACAATCAATTCATATAACTTTCATAAAGTATAATCTAACACAAAGAAAATTATTTAAGGTCAAAGTTAGAAAACTTAGACTTTGAAAATTCAAAACATGACACTTCTAGTGGGACGGAGGGAGTAATTAACTTATCATGTTTTGTTTTGGAATTTTATTTAAGTTTTGTATAAATTTCCAAAAGATTTATAAATAGAGATTTGAGATTTTGGACCAAAACTGTAATTTTTGAAAGTTAAGGGACGAAAACTGCAAGCTGGGTACCACGAAAGGGACGATTTCTGTAATTAACTCTTACACTTTTGGTCCATTGGTAATGAAAAGACCATTATACCCATCATGTGCAGGTCACGTGATGGGTATTTTAACGTCTGTTAATGCTTTGGACTAAAAGTGTTGACGGAGCAAAGTTTTTTGGACTAAAACTGTAATTTTTGAAAGGTAGGGACGAAACCTGCAAGCTGGGTACCACGACAGGGACGATTTCTGTAATTAACTCCTTTATCTATTATCATCATCTTCATCTTATCTAAATCCAACCGGCGACTTTTATTCCGGTCACCTTTTCCGGCTAATTTCCGACACATCTCCGACAACAACAAAAAAAATTCGGCGAGCAAATGTCAAATTGTAACTCAAAAATAGAAATATTCATTTAACTCCAGCCACAACCATCGTTGGCCACCACCCAACAACCCTATTCGCACCACCTGAAGCACAACAGTGCCAGTCGGAAAAGTTGCTAAAAAACTGAAAATCACGATTTCTCTCTCGTTTCTTCGAACCGGAACACGAAACTAGTACCAAAATGTTCAGAATTGAATTCCGCACAAACTCTTGCCTATTTTTTTGTTCAAAAAGCTTTGCCGGAAAACTTAAGAACTCGGCAGGAAAAAAAAAATTCACGATTTCTTGTCCGTTTCTTCGAATTAAAACTCCAAACCGGTACCAAAATACGTAAATTAAACTCCGCACAAACCCAAGCCAACAAAAATCCGGTTTTTGCATCATCACTTAATATATTTTAGAGTTAATTACAGAAATCGTCCCTGTCGTGGTACCCAACTTGCAGATTTCGTCTCTACCTTTCAAAAATTACAGTTTTAGTCCAAAAATTTTTGTCTCGTCAACACTTTTAGTCCAAACACGTAATGTCCGTTAAAATACCCATCACATGACCTGCACATGATGGGTAATTTCGTCATTTCCACAACACAGGACCAAAAGTGTAATTAACTCTAAATCTTTAAGGACCAAAAGTGTAACCAAAAGTTTCCAAAAATAAAAATAACAAATCATCATCTATATTTTTTGTTTCCAGATCTATATATACAAACATATATACATAACTTTTCCAGATATATATATACAAACATATATACATAATTTTTCAAACTAAAATACAATATATATATATATATAAAACACAATACAACTAAAACTATCTATCATCTCAACTAAAACACAATACAATATATATATATATAAACAAATCATGAATCTATATCATCTCATCTGTATAGGTATAGATATAACAACAACAACAACAGCAAGAGTAAATCACGATTCGATCCAGATTCGATCCGGTGAACCTCCACCGCCACTTTTCTTCGCTGGAAAAAGCCACCACCGCCACCTCCTTTCCATTTTCATCTCCAGATCTTCAAAAAAATTTCATCTTCATCGTAAGAATATCATCTCTTTGTCCCACCACCACCGGAATCCCACTCCGATTTCCGATCTACAAAACCCACTCGTCAACGAAGAAAAAGAAGGTTGTCGGAGGTTGCAGCGGTGGCGGCGATATGTGTTTTTCCGGTAACGTTTTTCCGGTAAGCGTGAGGGTGATAGGGTATATATGTATGTATAGATGTATATTTTTTTTCTTTTTCGAACGGCTATAGATGTAGATATGTTTGTGTATATTGATAGATCTGAAAATATATATAGTACCATCTCCACCAGATGTTCGTGTATAGATATAGTATTGAATTTTCTTTTTTGTGTATATACAAACATATATATATAGATATAGATATAGTATAGATTGAGTTTGGATTTAGTGGTATTGAATTTTCTAGGATTTTAAGGGGGAAAAAATAGAAATCTTTAGATGTTGATGATGATGATGGTTGTGTTAATGTTGAAGATCTGGAATCTGGTTCTTCTTGATATTGAATTTGAGTTTTGTTAGATATATATGTTTGTATAGATATACAGAAGCAAAGTTTAACTCTGATATTGAATATATATGTTTGTATAGATATACAGAAGCAAAGTTTAACTCTGATATTTAATATATATGTTTGTATAGATATACAGAAGCAAAGTTTAACTCTGATATTTAATATATATGTTTGTATAGATATACAGAAGCAAAGTTTAACTCTGATATTTAATATATATGTTTGTATAGATATACAGAAGCAAAGTTTAACTCTGATATTTAATATATATGTTTGTATAGATATACAGAAGCAAAGTTTAACTCTGATATTTAATATATATGTTTGTATAGATATACAGAAGCAAAGTTTAACTCTGATATTTAATATATATGTTTGTATAGATATACAGAAGCAAAGTTTAACTCTGATATTTAATATATATGTTTGTATAGATATACAGAAGCAAAGTTTAACTCTGATATTTAATATATATGTTTGTATAGATATACAGAAGCAAAGTTTAACTCTGATATTTAATATATATGTTTGTATAGATATACAGAAGCAAAGTTTAACTCTGATATTTAATATATATGTTTGTATAGATATACAGAAGCATGATGTTATAGATATAGTATTGAATTTTCTTTTTTGTGTATATACAAACATATATATATAGATATAGATATAGTATAGATTGAGTTTGGATTTAGTGGTATTGAATTTTCTATTTTGTGTATATACAAACATATATATATAGATATAGATATAGTATTGAATTTTCTTTTTTGTGTATATACAAACATATATATATAGATATAGATATAGTATAGATTGAGTTTGATTTAGTGGTATTGAATTTTCTTTTTTGTGTATATACAAACATATATATATAGATATAGATATAGTATAGATTGAGTTTGGATTTAGTGGTATTGAATTTTCTTTTTTGTGTATATACAAACATATATATATAGATATAGATATAGTATTGAATTTTCTTTTTTGTGTATATACAAACATATATATATAGATATAGATATAGTATTGAATTTTCTTTTTTGTGTATATACAAACATATATATATAGATATAGATATAGTATTGAATTTTCTTTTTTGTGTATATACAAACATATATATATAGATATAGATATAGTATAGATTGAGTTTGGATTTAGTGGTATTGAATTTTCTATTTTGTGTATATACAAACATATATATATAGATATAGATATAGTATTGAATTTTCTTTTTTGTGTATATACAAACATATATATATAGATATAGATATAGTATTGAATTTTCTTTTTTGTGTATATACAAACATATATATATTGTATAGATATAGTATTGAATTTTCTTTTTTGTGTATATACAAACATATATATATAGATATAGATATAGTATAGATTGAGTTTGGATTTAGTGGTATTGAATTTTCTAGGATTTTAAGGGGAAAAAAATAGAAATCTTTAGATGTTGATATACATACAGTGCAAGCTAAGTGTTACTATATATATGTGATAAAGATCAAGAATGAATTAAGATCATATAGATTATTTACACGCAATGAGAGTACGTTGTTTGAAACTTATTCTAACTATATACTTGCTACTATAGATCAATATATAGTGTGAATCATTGTAAAGCCACTACAAGCTTGTAACACCCCAACTAAGGCGGAACAAAGAGATGTACAGAAAGTCGAGTATTCAAAACAAAGGATTATAAATAACATTCACCATAGCTTTATTTAATAAAAGAATTTACAAATGCACAAACATGTGAACCAATCCCCAAGTACAATGCGTCCACCACACTTGGATATTAAGTCCACGAATCAAATAACAAATACATGAAATAATATACTACAATGATCAAGGCGGATTCCATTTCCCATCACAAGGTTTGATCTTTGACTCCAAAGTGCAATGCAAATAATCATGATGCATATAATTCCTCAAAGCTTATGCTAATTCCTGAAAAGCATGAAGAAAAATTGTCAACTACGAAAACGTAGTTGGTGAGTGCATAGGTTTTTAAGTAAATTTCGCTGCATAATCATTTCAATACTTAGAAAACATATTATTAGATATCAATATACCCAAACCACATGGCCGGCCCAATTCCCACATCAAGACCATCAAGTTCTTCGAATACCATAATGTCATTTCAAAATAGGTGAAAATCCATGGTAATTATAAAGTTCTCATTTGTCAAAATCATCCTGGGAGAAAAATATATCAATCGATAAATCATATATCACACCCAAACCATGCGGTCATCAATAATTCGATATCGCCAAGTTCCACAAAGGCCATTATCATATAACCATGAGTACCGTTATAATTTCATATACCCAAACCGTATGTTCAATCAATAATAACCAATCATCAATAATATCAACAACACTTGGTCAATGGTAAGATTACCATGACATGATTTGATGGGATTGTTCTTGAGCCACTACTAAGACCGGTTATGTCCAAGGTAATAAGAAACACATGCCGTCAATCATGTGCAACAATAATAATAAAGGGGTCGTGCCATGGAGACGACCAATAATAGAAGGGGGCGTAGCATGACCACTGATATAGTAGCTAGAGCACCGCGTGGTCGGATTGGCAATGAAGGTCGCCACAAAGACAAACCAAGCATCCCACCGTTACTCGTTGGGTGAGGGGACAAGTCCTAGTTGCGCAACTCTCATACTACAGGCCTCTCGAAGAGTTAATAGTAGTGTACCGAGGTGAAACAGTTTGACAGTACTCAAGCTCATCATATAATATATAACATGTTGAACATACAATAATTCCCATATCATGATCATTCTTCCAAAGCATCATTTCATAAAAGAAAACAAAATTTTATTTATCATGTTTTTCACCCCGAAAGTAAAACACATAAAAGAGTTTGAAAAGGGGCTATGACTCACCTTGATATGCCGCATATTATATTCACTTATCCAAAATGGGTACTTCCCATCTATCGCTTCCTTGATCATATATCCGTCATATTCCTCAATCACATTTCGAGCCAAGACTATCCCTACGATAGGACTAATATACGTAAGTTCCTATCTTAAGCCATTACTTAGAATGCCACTTTCATTATGTTGTTATAAATTTTGGGATCCAAGTGTATTGTTAATATTCGCATCTTTTTGGTTGTAGAGAATGTTGGTGTAAAAGGGTCACTTTCATTATACAATGTAGTTATAAGTTGTTAGAATTTCGGTAACTTGCCTTCATTTGTGGTTTCGTTTGGCATCTTAAGTTATCATATGGAAATGCCATATTAAGTTATGTTCTTTTAAACATCATTGGATGTGTAACCAATTTTAATACTAAATAGCATTTGTGATATCAATCTATATTTTGGTTAACGTAATTACTTATGTCCATTCTACTTAATCATCCTTTTTGTGTTACTTTGATCACGCTTATCTTTTACTCACATATTCCTCAATATGTATTATGATTATTCGGGTTTATGAAACTCGCTTAGGTGTTATGGGCCATTACCAAATTGGGCCTAAGTGTTATGGGTTTTTAAGTGACTTGGGCTTAATTTAGTTATTGGGCTTAACCTTATTTGGGTTATGTGCTTAATGGGTTATATTGGTTATTGGGCTACATGGTTTATTAGGCCCAGTGGGCCTACTGATTTATGGTTCAAATGGGTTTATTATTTACTGGGCCTACTGATTTATGGTTCAAATGGGTTTATTATTTGGGCCGGGTTAGCCCATTATGGTCCTTAGTGTATCTTTTAGCCCATTACACAAATTATTAGTTTACTTCAGAATTTTCTGTTTTTACTTTACATTTTTGTGAAATGTTGGCTACTGTTTTGGGGTTAAACCGAATTATTTGGACCCTCCTGATTTTTATACAATAACCTATATGTGTCCACTTATTTTTGTGAAATGTTGGCTACTGTTTTGGGGTTAAACCGAATTATTTGGACCCTCCTGATTTTTATACAATAACCTATATGTGTCCACTTATTTTGTGAATTTTGGCTTAATTTATTATTGGGCTACATGGTTTATTAGGCCAGTGGGCCTACTGATTTATGGTTCAAATGGGTTTATTATTTGGGCCGGGTTAGCCCATTATGGTCCTTAGTGTATCTTTTAGCCCATTACACAAATTATTGGTTTACTTCAGAATTTTCTGTTTTTACTTTACATTTTTGTGAAATGTTGGCTACTGTTTTGGGGTTAAACCGAATTATTTGGACCCTCCTGATTTTTATACAATAACCTATATGTGTCCACTTATTTTGTGAATTTTGGCTTAATTTATTATTGGGCTACATGGTTTATTAGGCCAGTGGGCCTACTGATTTATGGTTCAAATGGGTTTATTATTTGGGCCGGGTTAGCCCATTATGGTCCTTAGTGTATCTTTTAGCCCATTACACAAATTATTAGTTTACTTCAGAATTTTCTGTTTTTACTTTACATTTTTGTGAAATGTTGGCTACTGTTTTGGGGTTAAACCGAATTATTTGGACCCTCCTGATTTTTATACAATAACCTATATGTGTCCACTTATTTTGTGAATTTTGGCTTAATTTATTATTGGGCTACATGGTTTATTAGGCCCAGTGGGCCTACTGATTTATGGTTCAAATGGGTTTATTATTTACTGGGCCTACTGATTTATGGTTCAAATGGGTTTATTATTTGGGCCGGGTTAGCCCATTATGGTCCTTAGTGTATCTTTTAGCCCATTACACAAATTATTAGTTTACTTCAGAATTTTCTGTTTTTACTTTACATTTTTGTGAAATGTTGGCTACTGTTTTGGGGTTAAACCGAATTATTTGGACCCTCCTGATTTTTATACAATAACCTATATGTGTCCACTTATTTTGTGAATTTTGGCTTAATTTATTATTGGGCTACATGGTTTATTAGGCCAGTGGGCCTACTGATTTATGGTTCAAATGGGTTTATTATTTGGGCCGGGTTAGCCCATTATGGTCCTTAGTGTATCTTTTAGCCCATTACACAAATTATTAGTTTACTTCAGAATTTTCTGTTTTTACTTTACATTTTTGTGAAATGTTGGCTACTGTTTTGGGGTTAAACCGAATTATTTGGACCCTCCTGATTTTTATACAATAACCTATATGTGTCCACTTATTTTGTGAATTTTGGCTTAATTTATTATTGGGCTACATGGTTTATTAGGCCAGTGGGCCTACTGATTTATGGTTCAAATGGGTTTATTATTTGGGCCGGGTTAGCCCATTATGGTCCTTAGTGTATCTTTTAGCCCATTACACAAATTATTAGTTTACTTCAGAATTTTCTGTTTTTACTTTACATTTTTGTGAAATGTTGGCTACTGTTTTGGGGTTAAACCGAATTATTTGGACCCTCCTGATTTTTATACAATAACCTATATGTGTCCACTTATTTTGTGAATTTTGGCTTAATTTATATTGGGCTACATGGTTTATTAGGCCCAGTGGGCCTACTGATTTATGGTTCAAATGGGTTTATTATTTGGGCCGGGTTAGCCCATTATGGTCCTTAGTGTATCTTTTAGCCCATTACACAAATTATTGGTTTACTTCAGAATTTTCTGTTTTTACTTTACATTTTTGTGAAATGTTGGCTACTGTTTTGGGGTTAAACCGAATTATTTGGACCCTCCTGATTTTTATACAATAACCTATATGTGTCCACTTATTTTGTGAATTTTGGCTTAATTTATAAAGAATGTTTACTACCTCTAAATATTTTTTCAAGTGGAAGTGGTCAAAACAGTCACTGTTTTGCATACTCAAAAGTTTTATAAATAGAAATTTTGAGATGGTCATTATATTTTTGTGCTCATGTACTTTAATTAGCTTGGTGTTTGAATTATTGGGATATTTATAAAGATTTTTGGTTGTTATCACCACTTGTGAGTCTTATACAACTATTTTTTTATAACTTAATTTCTTGAAATAAAATTTTGGTTCATTGACATCTCGTCAAGTTCAATTAGACCTAGTTTATAGCTTGAGATTGTCTTGATTGATTATAGTTATTGTTTATGGCATTTCTAAGATAGCTAGTCATTTACGGTATTTCATTGAACTAGGGGGCAATTATCACTGAGCCTTAAATGTCTAGAAGGTCAAATTTCTTAAGAAACCTCTAGGGATAGATATCTAGATAAATCCAAGTAAATTGTCCTAGTCGGATTTTGAGGGTTGTTACATCATTACCCCCTTAACAATAACTTCGTCCTCGAAGTTCGATCATTCATCCGGTAGTAAAAATGGATAGACCAACAGTAAGGGTGTCTACACGAAGACATACAATGTGTGAAAGTCAAACAAGATTTTATCACGATTCTTGGTTTCATGCGAGCTTTTAACTCTAGGGTTGGGGGCATTCATTCCTCGGTTCCCTAAAATTCCTCTTGATCAGAAACTTCGAAAAAGAAAAAGGTTACGAATGTCGCTCACCTCTTGAGACGACTGGAGATTAATCGTATGTAATCGTTGCGGGCTGTCAATCTTGCCTAGAGCAATACTAAATAGTGGGATGATAATAAGAATGGCAATACGGGGGTGTAAAATTGTAACATCCCAAACTTTTCTTTACTAGTTGACTAATGTCGTTAAGTCAATATTGTGTGTGTCGTTAAGTCTATTTTAGATTTAATGCTTATATGTAGTTAATGTGTGTTATGTGTGAGGCTTGTAAGCCTAAGTGTTAATGTGTGTTATGTGTGAGGCTTGTAAGCCTAAGTGTTAATGTAGTATAAATGTGTGTAATATGAAGATTAATGTCTATGCAGTGACATTTAATGAAGGATTAATGATGTATATGGTCAATAAAGTAGTTTTTGTGACCAATAATGAAGGATTAGGAAGCTTAGGGGCTAGTTTTGACATAGAAGGAAAGTTAAAAACGGGTTTAGGGAGTTAAGGGGTGTCATTAGGTTGGCATTTGCAGATTTTATTCCCCTAAACACAGGTGCGGCGCACCAAGGGAGTGGTGCGGCGCACCAAGGGAGTGGTGCGGCGCACCACTGCCCAGGGTTTTTGGTGCGGCGCACCAAGGTGCGGCGCACCAAGGAGTGGTGCGGCGCACCAAGGGAGTGGTGCGGCGCACCAAGGGAGTGGTGCGGCGCACCAAGGGAGTGGTGCGGCGCACCAAGGGAGTGGTGCGGCGCACCAAGGGAGTGGTGCGGCGCACCAAGGGAGTGGTGCGGCGCACCAAGGGAGTGGTGCGGCGCACCAAGGGAGTGGTGCGGCGCACCAAGGGAGTGGTGCGGCGCACCAAGGGAGTGGTGCGGCGCACCAAGGGAGTGGTGCGGCGCACCAAGGGAGTGGTGCGGCGCACCAAGGGAGTGGTGCGGCGCACCAAGGGAGTGGTGCGGCGCACCAAGGGAGTGGTGCGGCGCACCAAGGGAGTGGTGCGGCGCACCAAGGGAGTGGTGCGGCGCACCAAGGGAGTGGTGCGGCGCACCAAGGGAGTGGTGCGGCGCACCAAGGGAGTGGTGCGGCGCACCAAGGGAGTGGTGCGGCGCACCAAGGGAGTGGTGCGGCGCACCAAGGGAGTGGTGCGGCGCACCAAGGGAGTGGTGCGGCGCACCAAGGGAGTGGTGCGGCGCACCAAGGGAGTGGTGCGGCGCACCAAGGGAGTGGTGCGGCGCACCAAGGGAGTGGTGCGGCGCACCAAGGGAGTGGTGCGGCGCACCAAGGGAGTGGTGCGGCGCACCAAGGGAGTGGTGCGGCGCACCAAGGGAGTGGTGCGGCGCACCAAGGGAGTGGTGCGGCGCACCAAGGGAGTGGTGCGGCGCACCAAGGGAGTGGTGCGGCGCACCAAGGGAGTGGTGCGGCGCACCAAGGGAGTGGTGCGGCGCACCAAGGGAGTGGTGCGGCGCACCAAGGGAGTGGTGCGGCGCACCAAGGGAGTGGTGCGGCGCACCAAGGGAGTGGTGCGGCGCACCAAGGGAGTGGTGCGGCGCACCAAGGGAGTGGTGCGGCGCACCAAGGGAGTGGTGCGGCGCACCAAGGGAGTGGTGCGGCGCACCAAGGGAGTGGTGCGGCGCACCAAGGGAGTGGTGCGGCGCACCAAGGGAGTGGTGCGGCGCACCAAGGGAGTGGTGCGGCGCACCAAGGGAGTGGTGCGGCGCACCAAGGGAGTGGTGCGGCGCACCAAGGGAGTGGTGCGGCGCACCAAGGGAGTGGTGCGGCGCACCAAGGGAGTGGTGCGGCGCACCAAGGGAGTGGTGCGGCGCACCAAGGGAGTGGTGCGGCGCACCAAGGGAGTGGTGCGGCGCACCAAGGGAGTGGTGCGGCGCACCAAGGGAGTGGTGCGGCGCACCAAGGGAGTGGTGCGGCGCACCAAGGGAGTGGTGCGGCGCACCAAGGGAGTGGTGCGGCGCACCAAGGGAGTGGTGCGGCGCACCAAGGGAGTGGTGCGGCGCACCAAGGGAGTGGTGCGGCGCACCAAGGGAGTGGTGCGGCGCACCAAGGGAGTGGTGCGGCGCACCAAGGGAGTGGTGCGGCGCACCAAGGGAGTGGTGCGGCGCACCAAGGGAGTGGTGCGGCGCACCAAGGGAGTGGTGCGGCGCACCAAGGGAGTGGTGCGGCGCACCAAGGGAGTGGTGCGGCGCACCAAGGGAGTGGTGCGGCGCACCAAGGGAGTGGTGCGGCGCACCAAGGGAGTGGTGCGGCGCACCAAGGGAGTGGTGCGGCGCACCAAGGGAGTGGTGCGGCGCACCAAGGGAGTGGTGCGGCGCACCAAGGGAGTGGTGCGGCGCACCAAGGGAGTGGTGCGGCGCACCAAGGGAGTGGTGCGGCGCACCAAGGGAGTGGTGCGGCGCACCAAGGGAGTGGTGCGGCGCACCAAGGGAGTGGTGCGGCGCACCAAGGGAGTGGTGCGGCGCACCAAGGGAGTGGTGCGGCGCACCAAGGGAGTGGTGCGGCGCACCAAGGGAGTGGTGCGGCGCACCAAGGGAGTGGTGCGGCGCACCAAGGGAGTGGTGCGGCGCACCAAGGGAGTGGTGCGGCGCACCAAGGGAGTGGTGCGGCGCACCAAGGGAGTGGTGCGGCGCACCAAGGGAGTGGTGCGGCGCACCAAGGGAGTGGTGCGGCGCACCAAGGGGTGGTGCGGCGCACCAAGTGGTGCGGCGCACCAAGGGAGTGGTGCGGCGCACCAAGGGAGTGGTGCGGCGCACCACTGCCCAGTTTAGGTTTTTGGTTTTTGATGGGAGCCTGATATGCGACGCACCAAAGGGTAGGTGCGGCGCACCTATTGTTGATAGGAAATTTCTGGAGGATTGGTGCGACGCACCACTTGGCAGGTGCGGCGCACCACCTGCCCAGATTTTACAAAAGGTGTCGTTTAGCTTATATTTTGATCTTATACTTGTTCTAGGTTATTGGAGACACCTAGTCATCGTTGTATTGTGCTTGTAGCTTGTTGTTAAGCTGTATCAAGGTAAGATACACTACTTTTGTCACGCTGAGGGTTCAACAAGCAAAGGTTTCATACTTATAACTTCCTTAACGGTAACATATGATATATGTGGGTATCTCGGGTTACACGGGAGGTACTATGGGATATGTAGTTGACCATGAGACCTGAAATGCAGACCCTAATGTAGTGAAATGAAGTATTGTTTAATGTAGTGTATTGATATGTAGTTTATGTAGAATTACGAAGTATCTTATTATGTGTGA
Organism: Erigeron breviscapus; assembly: GCA_034093135.1. Classification (NCBI taxonomy): domain Eukaryota; kingdom Viridiplantae; phylum Streptophyta; class Magnoliopsida; order Asterales; family Asteraceae; genus Erigeron; species Erigeron breviscapus. The sequence continues at coordinate 90,550,167 of CM067167.1, forward strand.
AATGTAGAAATGGAGTTAATGTGTGACATATGCATACTACATGGCTTGTACACCTAGCACACTAGACTTGGTAGGTTGCCATGTCACTTGCACGTTTAAGGGCCCAAACGAAATGAAGGTAATGTGTGATTATGTTTAGGTTATGTGTGTTGCCTAAACTATTATGTGTGAAATCGAGCTCGTAAATATAATGCAGGGAAAGTGTTAAGCTTAACCCGTACAAGTCTTAGCCGGACGAGTACGTTGACGTAGTTGTTGCTTGGGTGGCTCCTTGCAACATGGTCTTTATAATGCAGGGCGAGTAATACGAGGGGTTTGACCAACCTCCACATACGGATTACTCTTGGATTGGCTTGCCATTCCTTAACGACATACGATGATTAGCCTTTGGTTGATCATCCAGTCGGGTGTGATGCAGGGCACACTTATATGTAGATAACGAAGATATGTGTGACAATGTGTGAACTAATGCAGGATAGGCACATTTAGGATGATTATCCTAATTGATATGAAGTTGTTATGCAGATATGTGTGTTGTGTGTTGTGCCTAATGAGTTTGTCTATTAACGAAGAAATGTTTTAATTGGACAAATGCTTTTAATTTAAGTGTGATCTTACTTAGCTATTCTTATAGCTAACACTTATTTCTTTAATGTGGTTGTTCCCTCATGTTTAGCTTGAAGGACTTGTAGGTGCAGGACGTGAGAGCGTGGGTAGAAAGCATGCAGATTCCTTAGCTACCCCTAGTTGCTTATTATGGAGACTTTTGATTACATCTCATTTTGATGTCGAATATATGTAATAATGTGTGAACGGTTGTTTAATGTTGGGCAACCGTTGGGTTTTCATTTGAACTATTGTTTGATATGGCATGTAACACCAACTAAATGCAGAAACCGAAATATTTTTATCGGTTTTGACTTTTACAGTCTTTACTTCCGCAATTTTAACACCGTAGGGTGAAAGATTTTTGAAAACCCATATTTTTAAACGTCGGGTGTTACAAAAATGAGCAAACAGCTCGTAACGTGAGTTACAATAAAATAGTGAGAGACGTTGGGATATCGATCGTTGGTGGCTATTCATTTCCATTGTTACTTTGCATATTTTCCTTTATCGTCTCCTACCCCAATTAAAGAATCGTTCCAATAGTTTCTCGTCTACTTTCATCCTTCTTTGGTTTGATGTTGGACACGCTTGCCGCTACTTGAAAATATTGACTTCGTTTGTGACCAACCACTTGTTAAGGGATTACTCCCTTAACAAGAGTGATACTAATTTGTTATGTCGAGTTGTACTAAATTTGCAAAGGTACATCTCCGTAGTGCCTCATTTTAGGGTTTTCTAGTGTTGTCTTTGTTATTTTATGGCGTGCAAGGAAATCATGAATTGGTTGATGATAGTTCCATCTTACTCCTCATACTCACCTTTGTCTTTTCAACTTCGTCCTTATTTTCCCAAAGTCACCTCTTTCATTATTCGCTAAGTCATATCGTTACCAATTTCTCTTGCTTTTGCCGATATTGGCTTTCAAATCGTTTTAAGGTACCTTTAATTACTTCCTTTTTTACGCTAGAAGGACCATTATCTATGACTCATCACCGACAAATCTCTTTTAACATCGCACATATAGCCTATTCGGTTTCTTTGCTATACCTACGCATTCCTCATGATAGGATTTACACAATCCTTATGCTCTTAAGTAATCATATCACCACCATCATTTCCAGGTAAACACTTCGATGTCCTTATTCGTATGAACTCCTCCTTTAAAATAATCCTTCTTAGGTCCTCCTGACCTCTACAAGACTTTCAATTACTTTGCTCTCCTGAGCCTCATATCCATTTTCAGCTTTCTAAGCTAAGCTTCTTTTCAAATAAAATAACCTAATGTCCTTAGAAATTGTGATATAATATAATTTAGGGGAAACATCGGTTACTTTATCCTTTTCTCAACCATTCGGTTTTCTCCATTTTTCTTTCGTTTTCTTATGGGTCACCATACTCCTCACCGTTTCGTCACTCAAATCCATCTCTAACTAGAGTAATCATCGTCTTGAACAGATGCGAATTATCCTTATCACTGCGTGTGTGTCATCCTTATCACGCTTCCGTTCAAACGTTCCATAACTAGCTCTTCTCGAAGTTTGTAGTTGTTTGGAATTTAGGTCAGCGATCAACTTCCTTGATCGTTGCGGTAGTATGTGTCTTGGCTCCTAGCGTCGTATTCCTCATTTGCTTTCACTACTAACTTAGCGATTTCATGTTGTTTTCCTTCTTCACTTTTCTTGGGCGCACTACTTCGTGGGTTGATGGTCCTTGACGATTCACCATGTGTTGCGAAATATTTCTCACCCAATTTCATCTTGTTTTAGCTTACCTCCATTTGACCGTTGACCTGGAGGAGATAACCATCACAGGTCATCGTGCTTCCTCTACTTATCGACCATACTTCTCCTCCTTGGTAAAGCCAGCCTCCATCAGGCGTTAAGCGTGTACCGCCTTCTCTAAGCTCGGTTGATATGCTCTACTAATAGTTTGTCTTTTGATAAAGGTTTTCCAATAGGTATTTAAAGTATAACACGTGGAGCGCCATAAAGATGAACACCTTCAGAACTACATCTTGTAGATGACGTCAATACCTTCACTTTACTGTTTGGGTTAATCGCCTTCTTTACTTTTACTTTCTACTTCATATCTCTTTCAATGACGCTAGTGAGTACTCTTCTTGGAAGATAGAGTAAAATCTTGCGTTTCATACTCCTTGTTCGAGTATTTTCCTTGTTGCGATTACCCCCTTAACATTTTTCCTCAAGGAATACGTAAAGGGATTTCCTACTTTTCACTTTGTCTCGCTTTCCTTGATAGTCTTCCATTCACCAAATTCCTTTTTTCTTCATGTAACAAATATCCATCTACTTGGGTATTTTGAAAAAGAAAAGGATAGCTCGGAATCCTTTTTGTTATTCTCTAATCTTGAGGGTTACTCCACACATCCTAATTTCTTATTGTCCTTAATTAGTTTTCTTCTCCCAACTACTTTCGTTTTTCCAACGTTGCTAGTGATCTCCTCCAAGTTCTAGGGAAGGCCTTGTACTTAACCAAAAGTGACCTTCATGTTACACAACCTCCCTTTCGTCGGCCGCTCAATTTTTCCTTTGGTCGATCAACATAGATAGGGAAGACCTTCAATTCTTTCTCCAAGTTAAAGCTTAGTATACTCTTCGCTTGTGCTTCCATGTACTTTGACTTACACACCACATATTTTCTCCGCCCTACTTTATGTACATGATCCAATAACATCTTCTATGCTATATAGTTATCCCAAGTATTTCACTTATGGACGGTCGATGTCTCACGTCTTTCGTATCCCTTGATGTCGCATCAAGGACAGGGTTCTAGTTACTCGATTTTGCCATTGCGGAGTGTTACGTAAGTGAATGGTGTGTTGTTAGGGTACTAACCTTTGAAGAGAAACGGTGATGATCATTACTTTGAATAATCAAGAATATAGAGTTTGGTTTCGAATGAATGAAATAGGAAATATAAAAACAAAAGAATCATTAAGGCTCGAATCAGACTCCTTGCGCGGTTTAAAGAAATCACTTCTATGTCTTTCGTTGCTCAATGGACTCCAACTTTCGATGACGTCAATATATGTCGCACCGGCTTAGAATATAGATTGTTGTTTGCGTACACGTGTTAGAATAGAAATATCGCACCAAATTTCAGGGTTACAATTCTCAGGATGTGTCGTCTAGAATATATATGGGAAAGCGTCCTACTAGTGTCATTGTATCGTCATATGGCTTTAATATCGCTCGTCTTTCATAAGTCTCCAACTTCATTCGACGTTTCCATATGTTTCGCACCATCTCAGATCGAATACAAAGGTTATGCGTAGTATCTGAGGGGATAGGGTCGCGTCATATCTCGGGACTACAATTCTTAGAGTATATCGTCCAACGTTCGTGGGAAGGTGTTCTACCGATGATATCGCGTTGTCGTATGTCAATAATGAGTAGCGGTGTCATAAGAGATATGATGATGGATAATTTTCAAGATAGCACAAGTGAACGAATGACGGAGGGGTATTTAATAACAACTTTCATACTTAAGAAATTTCTAATTTATACTGGATTTCTCAGAGACAATCACTAGTTCCCAAGCGGTCAAATCTCATCACGCAATATATATCTCAGTAGTAAGGACTAACCACATTATAATCATATCTAGCAGGTGCCAGTTCTCAATAGTCAAATCTTAGAGCATAATAACTATCTCAATAATAAGGCACAACTATATAATCATTAAATCGTTCATGCACTAGTCCTCAATTAGCTCAACCTTAGGGCGCAATAATTATCTCAATAGAAAGGCATGACTACTAAATCATCAAAATATTCACGCACTAGTTTCCAGTAGCTCAATCTTATGGGTGAAGGCTTTAATATCTCTATTGTCCATAAAATTTTCCTATCACCTCGTCATGCTCATATTCTTTTTCAAATCAATCATAAATAATCAACCTCATTACCCAATATTTTAAACAAGTCATATCCCAAAATGATTTCATGCCTCATAGTGAGCACATTATTTTAAAGTGCATATGCCACTTAAAGTTCAACATCGTAAATCATGAAGCTTTTACGCATGCATTTCTCACATAATTTCCACATTCCACATTCCAAACTTTCACATTGACATTACAAGCTTTCACATTGCACATTACAACTTTCACATTGCACATTATAAACTTTCACATTGCAATCAAATCATGCCCAAATTTACACGTCATAGCATAGAGTAGCACATATCAACAAATATCTTTCAATCTTAGATTCATTTCAATTCTAGTGTGCATAAGCGGAATCCTACTAGACTAGCATAATCCTCAAGTAAAGCCAGTCTTGAATCGTTATATATGCTTAGGTGAATGTCTAAATGCAACAAGTATTCACATAAAAACGCGTTTAATAAGGATTTTATTTTTTTTTGAAAAGGAATCCTTTTGAACATAAGTCCAAGTGGCCGTTTGAGTTTTACATGGTGTTCTCATAATTAAACGTAGTTCATGACCTACGTTTAATTAGGGTCCTACCATGTAAAGCTCAAACTAGTCCGCTTAACCTTATGCTCAACTCGACTATAAAAATTCGTTTTGAAAAGTGGCTATAGTTTTGAAATTTCCGGAGGAACCCCAATGTTCTCTATAACCTTTGGCTCTGATACCATTTTCTGTAACACCCCAACTAAGGCGGAACAAAGAGATGTACAGAAAGTCGAGTATTCAAAACAAAGGATTATAAATAACATTCACCATAGCTTTATTTAATAAAAGAATTTACAAATGCACAAGCATGTGAACCAATCCCCAAGTACAATGCGTCCACCGCACTTGGATATTAAGTCCACGAATCAAATAACAAATACATGAAATAATATACTACAATGATCAAGCCGGATTCCATTTCCCATCACAAGGTTTGATCTTTGACTCCAAAGTGCAATGCAAATAATCATGATGCATATAATTCCTCAAAGCTTATACTAATTCCTGAAAAGCATGAAGAAAAAGTGTCAACTACGAAAACGTAGTTGGTGAGTGCATAGGTTTTTAAGTAAATTTCGCTGCATAATCATTTCAATACTTAGAAAACATATTATTAGATATCAATATACCCAAACCACATGGCCGGCCCAATTCCCACATCAAGACCATCAAGTTCTTCGAATACCATAATGTCATTTCAAAATAGGTGAAAATCCATGGTAATTATAAAGTTCTCATTTGTCAAAATCATCCTGGGAGAAAAATATATCAATCGATAAATCATATATCACACCCAAACCATGCGGTCATCAATAATTCGATATCGCCAAGTTCCACAAAGGCCATTATCATATAACCATGAGTACCGTTATAATTTCATATACCCAAACCACATGGCCGGCCCAATTCCCACATCAAGACCATCAAGTTCTTCGAATACCATAATGTCATTTCAAAATAGGTGAAAATCCATGGTAATTATAAAGTTCTCATTTGTCAAAATCATCCTGGGAGAAAAATATATCAATCGATAAATCATATATCACACCCAAACCATGCGGTCATCAATAATTCGATATCGCCAAGTTCCACAAAGGCCATTATCATATAACCATGAGTACCGTTATAATTTCATATACCCAAACCGTATGTTCAATCAATAATAACCAATCATCAATAATATCAACAACACTTGGTCAATGGTAAGATTACCATGACATGATTTGATGAGATTGTTCTTGAGCCACTACTAAGACCGGTTATGTCCAAGGTAATAAGAAACACATGCCGTCAATCATGTGCAATAATAATAATAAAGGGGTCGTGCCATGGAGACGACCAATAATAGAAGGGGGCGTGGCATGACCACTGATATAGTAGCTAGAGCACCGCGTGGTCGGACTGGCAATGAAGGTCGCCACAAAGACAAACCAAGCATCCCACCGTTACTCGTTGGGTGAGGGGACAAGTCCTAGTTGCGCAACTCTCATACTACAGGCCTCTCGAAGAGTTAATAGTAGTGTACCGAGGTGAAACAGTTTGACAGTACTCAAGCTCATCATATAATATATAACATGTTGAACATACAATAATTCCCATATCATGATCATTCTTCCAAAGCATCATTTCATAAAAGAAAACAAAATTTTATTTATCATGTTTTTCACCCCGAAAGTAAAACACATAAAAGAGTTTGAAAAGGGGCTATGACTCACCTTGATATGCCGCATATTATATTCACTTATCCAAAATGGGTACTTCCCATCTATCGCTTCCTTGATCATATATCCGTCATATTCCTCAATCACATTTCGAGCCAAGACTATCCCTACGATAGGACTAATATACGTAAGTTCCTATCTTAAGCCATTACTTAGAATGCCACTTTCATTATACATGTAGTTATAAGTTGTTAGAATTTCGGTAACTTGCCTTCATTTGTGGTTTCGTTTGGCATCTTAGGTTATCATATGGAAATGCCATATTAAGTTATGTTCTTTTAAACATCATTGGATGTGTAACCAATTTTAATACTAAATAGCATTTGTGATATCAATCTATATTTTGGTTAACGTAATTACTTATGTCCATTCTACTTAATCATCCTTTTTGTGTTACTTTGATCACGCTTATCTTTTACTCACATATTCCTCAATCACATTTCGAGCCAAGACTATCCCTACGATAGGACTAATATACGTAAGTTCCTATCTTAAGCCATTACTTAGAATGCCACTTTCATTATGTTGTTATAAATTTTGGGATCCAAGTGTATTGTTAATATTCGCATCTTTTTGGTTGTAGAGAATGTTGGTGTAAAAGGGTCACTTTCATTATACATGTAGTTATAAGTTGTTAGAATTTCGGTAACTTGCCTTCATTTGTGGTTTCGTTTGGCATCTTAGGTTATCATATGGAAATGCCATATTAAGTTATGTTCTTTTAAACATCATTGGATGTGTAACCAATTTTAATACTAAATAGCATTTGTGATATCAATCTATATTTTGGTTAACGTAATTACTTATGTCCATTCTACTTAATCATCCTTTTTGTGTTACTTTGATCACGCTTATCTTTTACTCACATATTCCTCAATCACATTTCGAGCCAAGACTATCCCTACGATAGGACTAATATACGTAAGTTCCTATCTTAAGCCATTACTTAGAATGCCACTTTCATTATGTTGTTATAAATTTTGGGATCCAAGTGTATTGTTAATATTCGCATCTTTTTGGTTGTAGAGAATGTTGGTGTAAAAGGGTCACTTTCATTATACATGTAGTTATAAGTTGTTAGAATTTCGGTAACTTGCCTTCATTTGTGGTTTCGTTTGGCATCTTAGGTTATCATATGGAAATGCCATATTAAGTTATGTTCTTTTAAACATCATTGGATGTGTAACCAATTTTAATACTAAATAGCATTTGTGATATCAATCTATATTTTGGTTAACGTAATTACTTATGTCCATTCTACTTAATCATCCTTTTTGTGTTACTTTGATCACGCTTATCTTTTACTCACATATTCCTCAATATGTATTATGATTATTCGGGTTTATGAAATTCGCTTAGGTGTTATGGGTCATTACCAAATTGGGCCTAAGTGTTATGGGTTTTTAAGTGACTTGGGCTTAATTTATAAAGAATGTTTACTACCTCTAAATATTTTTTCAAGTTGAAGTGGTCAAAACAGTCACTGTTTTGCATACTCGAAAGTTTTATAAAAGTTCTTTGGGTTTTGCTCTTAATAAAAAATCCATGATTTTATTTTAAGTTTAGGACACATTGGACTTACTTTCCACCAAGTATGGCCTCCTGGAACTTTATGGATTACGAGATAAAAATTGTTAAAGTTGATAAAATTTTCAGACAAAAATGCAGTTTTGACCAGTTTTAGTAGAAAAATCATATCTTTTGTTTGCTTCAGTATTTTTGAGTGATTCAAGTTGGTGGTTAAATTTAACTCGTTTATCTACAACTTTCATTTTGAAAGTTTTTCTTGAAACGGCCATCACATGCTCAGTTTATCCGTTCCAAGACAGAAGATTATTTCTGTCAGAATGTTCTTGATTATATCAACTCACCAATGACCATTCTTGCTTAATTAACACTTGAGTTTATCATTTACAAGATTAATACTTTATTTTGTAGCTCTTAACATCAAATTTACAGATTATTATTAATTTCAAAATCATCAATCATCATCCAAAGATCCTTCTCACATCCTAATTCAAAATCAACATAAACTAGTATAAATCTAAGCATGCATGTTTAGATCTAACCATTACACATATAAATAAGCTATAATCTTTTACATCCTTTATGAAAACTCCTTTTTATTGAAAAATCACAGAATATAATCTCATAATATTCATCAAAAATCAGATTTAATCAAAGCCTTAAACCCATTTAGCAACAAATTTTACAACTACTAACTCTTGGGTCTTGTTTATGTTGAATCCTTGAGTCCTTCCTCTAGATCTTTACATGCATGAGCATGTGAGGTAAGGATCTATCAACTTTGCCCTCATTAAGTTTAGATCAAGAAGAAAATGATAATAAAAGATGAAGAAAACATTTTGATTTTGAAAGAACAAGATTTACTAGAGATTTATTAAGTGAAGGGATGTTGTTAACAACCTTTATGGGTCGAGTTGGGGGCTGTTTTGACAGCTGGAAAATGGCAGAAAATTCGGCCAAGATGCTTCAAAATGGGCTCCCTATCTTGCCTCAACACACCCTTGAACGATCTAGCTTGAACCCTTATTATTATAGTTGATTACATTAGCTTTTGGGTCTCCTTTTCTCTCTTGTTTGAACCGAAAAAGGAAGAAGAAATGTGCAGAAAATTTTGAGAGAAAAACATTGTGGAGTGTGTGAAATGGTGAGAGAAATGAGAGAAAAGATGGAGTTGTGTGTGTGTATGTGTGTATTGGGAGTGTAAGAGAGTTATGAGGAGTGTTAAGGGTTTAGGTGTAAGGGTATATGGGGAGTATAAAGGAATGTGTATTTTGATTGGTGAAGGGGTGTTGGAGGGGGTGTTGTGGCCGGTTTTTGAAGGAAAAAGGAAGGGGGGTTTTTGATTTAAATTTGTATTTTATGTGTATGTATGTATGTATGTATGTATGTATGTATTGTATGTAAGTATAAGTAGTATAGGTGCATGTGTGGACTTACAATTTAACTAATTAGTAGGCTTTTATAATACTTGTATTCATATGTATTCATATATATATATATTGTATATCCGTATGTGTATGTATGTATTGTATGTAAGTATAAGTAGTATAGGTGCATGTGTGGACTTACAATTTAACTAATTAGTAGGCTTTTATAATACTTGTATTCATATGTATTCATATATATATATATGTATATCCGTATGTGTATGTATGTGTATACATATTTTGGTGTTTTAATTTGCTACTTGAATCATTAGTTATAATCTTGTATTTTTATTAGACTTATATGTTCACTTATTATTCTTATTCAACACTTTTGTATGCATAAGGTTTATAAATAGAAATTTTGAGATGGTCATTATATTTTTGTGCTCATGTACTTTAATTAGCTTGGTGTTTGAATTATTGGGATATTTATAAAGATTTTTGGTTGTTATCACCACTTGTGAGTCTTATACAACTATTTTTTTATAACTTAATTTCTTGAAATAAAATTTTGGTTCATTGACATCTCGTCAAGTTCAATTAGACCTAGTTTATAGCTTGAGATTGTCTTGATTGATTATAGTTATTGTTTATGGCATTTCTAAGATAGCTAGTCATTTACGGTATTTCATTGAACTAGGGGGCAATTATCACTGTGCCTTAAATGTCTAGAAGGTCAAATTCTCTTAAGAAACCTCTAGGGATAGATATCTAGATAAATCCAAGTAAATTGTCCTAGTCGGATTTTGAGGGTTGTTACAAAGCTAGCTAGAAAAACTACATTGAACATACGGGTTTTTTACGATATCGTCGTTGCTGAAAAATTTTTATAAAATTTTTATAAAATTAGTCGATCATATATACTATTGGACCTCAATGTACCCTATATTCCGCTAAAGGCCTTTTTTTTTTTTTACTTCGAAATTTATTTAATGACAAAATATGGGGGAAAACACGAGTCTTTCTAATAAGGGTATTTGAGAATCCAAATCGACCAAAAAGTTACGAATTCTAATTTAATAGAATGGATGTATCGCAAATAACAGCGCCAGAAGGTAAACTCATATGTAGTCGTAGTCTTTCGCATTGAAACTTGTACGGAAAATTCTACGTATACTTATAACAAAGAAGTATGTTATATTTATATATATATATAATATAATTTTCATTAAAAACTACTATATTTTACTACCTAAATTCTTATTTATTTGTGGCTTACTGTGGTGTCTATTCTTTTTTATCAATCGTCCAACTTAAGAATGGGACACAAATATTTCAATATATATTTTTAGAGAATCTGTGAACCACACAAGAATAAAGATAACGTGTTTAATAAAGAACAATAGCTAGCGAATGGCAAATATAAAGTGGAAAGGTAACGTGTTTAATTAATAAAGATAAAATAGTTAGGTATATATTATATTTGGAAGTTTTCTATGCCGGCCTTTAAGAGGTAAGCCGTAACCACGTGACTCATGAGACGACGTCATGACCAACGTCAAGCCGTCAACCGTAATCTAGTAATATATAACTCCGTTAATTAATTAGTAGCTTAACATCTAAGCAAAAGCTAAACCATGTTTTGTAATGATAGACTAAACTCATGTCCACACGATACAGCGGTGATGGAAATTAGGGTCAGTAGGTGATGCCGACAACGAGTGTATGTTATTGATTTACAAAGGGTATTTTATTTATTTTAAGAATTGATAAATATATGTTATAAAGTATTTTATTAAAAATATTTTTTGGTAGATCATGTATGTTAAGTGATAGATATATTGAATAATGAAAAACATTTAGATACATATAGTAATAGAAATAGGGATAAGTGAGATACTTGTATCATATTTTATCGGTTTTGAGTCAACAAAAATCCAGCCCCACACAGGCCAATGTGGCACGCCTCAATATGGTGGACGCATTGCAAGTTTTGATTTCAAAGATTCACTTGATAACTGCCCATTTGGTTGTCTAATTTGTTTATTTCTATTACATATTTAGAAGTGTCTAGCTGTTTGATAAATATGGGAATCAGTAAAATGGTATAACATCTTTATATATAGCATATTTTGAGATATTAATAGTGAAGTATAATAAACTTTTAGACACACATGTAATTTATTGGTTTTTTAGTGAAACGTGTATAAAACAATTGTATTTTTAGTAAAATAATTAAGGGACTGAGCTTTTGAGTTGAAAGATGTACTGTAATTATTTTTATGCACGAGACGCTAGCTAGCATTTTTCTTAATTTATTTGCCTATAAGTTATTATTTGTCATTAAATTGTAAGGATAGACTTTTCATATCTAAAATACACTCTTTATGTATGTTATTAACCATTCTAAAAGTTTATAAATTTTATACCAAATCCGTAACATTTGTGAATCTAGCTATATGTGATTGTTAACAAAAAAGAAAATAAATGGATACATTACTAAACTAGGCCAAACGTGCTCCCCAATCTACTGAGTTCTACTGAGTTCACTCACACATAAACACAAACACACTCAAATCCTGTATAAATACCCTCATCACTCCAGTCTCTCTTCTCAGCTAAGAAAACACACACTACTTGAAATTCTCTCTCATTTCAAATTCCATTCAAAATTCATTTCTGTCTCAATTGTAAAAATAAAATAAAATGAAATCTACATCACCATTATACACTAATCATTTCATTAAAAAAACAACAATTCGGCCGCGACGAGGCCAAATCAAACGCAAAATCTTCAGCCAAATCGTTACTTCCGTGGTTTCGGTTGCTTCTGTAGCGACAAACATGATTCTGAAGAAGAATAAGAAGAAACGAGCTCAAAAAGACGGAAATTTCAGCTGTAACAGCTCACCTTTCATTCCTGATTCCGGCTTGATTTCTTCTGAAGACGGCGGAATTTCAGATTCAGCTAGATGATGACGAATTTCACCGGTTTTTATTTGCTGCTTAATTGATCCAGACAGCAGAATCTGAACCGAAATTCGGTTCGGTACATGTATAAGTACCGGTCCAGTAGTTATTCGGTTCGGTATTTGGTAGTTGATTTGGTACTAATTCGGTATATCGATACTGGTTCAGTACGGTTAAATATGTTTTTTATACATATATAATTTGTATTTGTTTATTTGTTTGTAATTTCGTATAATTGCTCTGATTAAAAAAGGCGGCTACTGCCTTTATTGTGTAAATAATAACTTATAAAGTTTTTTTCTTTTTTATAAATTTTGATTTTCGATATGGATTTTATTATTATATATTTTCATATAAATATAAATATAAATATAAATGTTTTGTTACACGTATTATTCTGAGTGATGTTGGTGGGGAAAGGGTTTGAATACTTTATGGGCCGGAAATTAATTAAATCAGGTTAACTTGTGTATAGTGACGGATCCAAATTCAGAGCCAAGTGTGTCTGACTTCATACATATTGATGAGAAAAAGTCAATCTACTTGGTAAGGTCAAGTCGGAGTTGGGCATCAGGTCCGGTCAGGTCAAGCCAAGTCGGATCGTGACGGGTTATTTTGGGAACATGGTACACGAGACAATCTTATACATCTACCATTTATGTTTTCTAAAATGGAAGCGATATCGCTACATTTCATTTGATAAATACATTACATGTATGATGTATCATGTATGTATTGCTTATTTATACAATTTGTTATATAAAAATTTTATTTCATGATAAAATAATAAAAAAAATTTGATAAGTTTTATAATTTCTTTTTTACATATTGGTCTTCATCATATTTATTTGGTAAAATGCAACTTTCAGAAGATACTTTGTAACTTTGATAAATAGATTATGTGTTTGTTTTCTGGATCATCGTCTTGATTCTTGACAAAGATCTCAGATTTCCTTCTATAGGTGATTAAACTTTGCATTTTGAGATACTTAAAAATACAAACTTAAAAATTGTGCACCATCATAAATAAGTCAATGGTCTCTTGCGGTTGAGATTAATGTGCAAAAACATTTAATATAAAAAGTATACTTTTTTTATACACGTTAACTACGTACAGTTCTTAAAATTATAGTTAATATTTTTCAAAAACTTAATTTAAAATGTGTAAAAAATGGAGTTTACTCTGTAAAAAGTCATTTTTTACTCTACAATTAAGACAAATTTGACTTTGGAAATGTGTTTTGTTTTTCAAACGGTAATTAACTAATGTAAAAAAGTGAGTAGATAATGTCTTTTAAAAAATCTGAAAAGTATTTTGAGACAATCAAAAATAAAAAAGACAATAAAAATGGGAGTAATATTTTTTGAAAAATGAATGCTGATTTTATAATTACTGGAAGGCGGAAGGCCTATCCTTTTTTCTTTTGAAAGACAGAGCGGATAAATGGCTAACACCTCAAGTTTGATGTGCTCACGCCGGGTTCGAATCCTGGTAATGCTCTAAAGGGTTTGCTCTCCGCCTCTCTCATGTGTAGATGAGTATAACATTGCTAAGGCCTTCTCACCACATTTGCATGTGACAGGATTTGAACCCATAACCCCCTAGGAAGAAACCACAAAGTGGAAAACTCTCTAACCATTGGGCTACCACCCAGATGGCAAGCCCTATCCTGATATTAGATTACTAATTTGTTCAAGATTCTTTAGAATGCAATTGCCTTTTTGGTTTTGGAATCAAAATTAAAACGATTTGTCTAGATAAGGAATGTCGACTTTCAGATGCGATAGTAGATTTGAGAACTTCGACGTATACTTTGGTTTACACGGTATACCTTGATTCGCGAGATTTGTTGATCGAAATTAGATCTTTAATGGAGATACATCTACAGATCTACTTAAGTTTTTATGCTCTATTTGTTGAAAATGACTTGATGTGGATCATATATGCATATAGCAGAATGGGTCTACTTTGATCAATGATGGGTTCAATTTTTTGACCGATCATAACTAATGGAAGTATCAACAATTATATTATGATTATACACTAGTGACTAGTGAGGAGCCAACAAAATAATTAAATGAAGTTTACAGGGCTAATTAGCTATAAGTGCCAAGAAAAAGAGAAATGTTTAGTACGACTATAGTAAGTGCCATATCTCATGGACTGAGTGGCTGAAAAATCCACTTCTTGCTATGTAATTTCACTCATTTTTGCTAATGGTTGAATCCTTTTCAACCACTTAGCTTAGCTTTTATATTTAATAAATTGCTGTTCCAAAAAAAAAAAAATTAATAAATAATCGACTTTATATATTTTTATCTTTGAGTTTGTTTCTTGAGGTCACGGCATCTTGTTTTCCTTTCATTTTTCTAGGGTTTTTTTTTTTTTCCCTAGTTATCGAGTCCTTTATTGTAAATCTCACGTTTTACCATCATCGTCAAACATCTCAGTATCTACTTCGTAACTTATATCCTAATCATAATAATAATATCACTAATTATCCTCTCTAAGTAGACATTAAGCTTGGTGGACCGTGATTGAAAAAGGGACCGGTGGCCCAAACGTTCCTACAGAAAAAGTGTGAATAATTTATAGCATTTATCTATAACGAGAATTTTAACCCCGGGCGTTGCCCCGGGACACATCACGATACGTAAATTGTAGATCGCGTGTAACGTCGGTGATATATACATAACGATAAACGAAGGATAAAAACGCAAATAAGAAACTATATAAAAACTGATCATTTAGTTATACAAAAGGGAACAAATGAAAAAGTTATAAAAAAACCAAATGTTACATGTGAAAAAGTTATAAAAACCAGATGTTTAAAAATTAAAAACGAATATATAATGCAAAAAAAAAAGAGTAAAAAAATAAGATAAAAAAACAAAATATATAACATTTGAATAAAATATATAGCATTGTAAAAACTTGTAAAAAAACAAAGTGTAAAGTGTAGAAAAAGGTATAAAAAACAAATGTTAAAAAAGATAAGAAAAACCCACAAATTATATAAAGTTAGGGGCTAGAAATAATAAAAAGCAAACAGGAGGGGCAGAAAAGAAAAAGAAAAAAAGAGGGGCAGAAAGGAAGAAGGGAAAAAAAGAGGGGCAAAGTGCAAAAGCAAAAAAACAAACAAAAAAAAAAAAAAAAAGTGTGAATAATTTATATTTATCTATAACGAGAATTTTAACCCCGGGCGTTGCCCCGGGACACATCACGATACGTAAATTGTAGATCGCGTGTAACGTCGGTGATATATACATAACGATAAACGAAGGATAAAAACGCAAATAAGAAACTATATAAAAACTGATCATTTAGTTATACAAAAGGGAACAAATGAAAAAGTTATAAAAAAACCAAATGTTACATGTGAAAAAGTTATAAAAACCAGATGTTTAAAAATTAAAAACGAATATATAATGCAAAAAAAAAAGATAAAAAATTAATAAATAATCGACTTTATATATTTTTATCTTTGAGTTTGTTTCTTGAGGTCACGGCATCTTGTTTTCCTTTCATTTTTCTAGGGTTTTTTTTTTTTTCTTTTTTTTTTTTTTTTTTTTTTTTTTTTTTTTTTTCTAGGGTTTTTTTTTTTTCCCTAGTTATCGAGTCCTTTATTGTAAATCTCACGTTTTACCATCATCGTCAAACATCTCAGTATCTACTTCGTAACTTATATCCTAATCATAATAATAATATCACTAATTATCCTCTCTAAGTAGACATTAAGCTTGGTGGACCGTGATTGAAAAAGGGACCGGTGGCCCAAACGTTCCTACAGAAAAAGTGTGAATAATTTATAGCATTTATCTATAACGAGAATTTTAACCCCGGGCGTTGCCCCGGGACACATCACGATACGTAAATTGTAGATCGCGTGTAACGTCGGTGATATATACATAACGATAAACGAAGGATAAAAACGCAAATAAGAAACTATATAAAAACTGATCATTTAGTTATACAAAAGGGAACAAATGAAAAAGTTATAAAAAAACCAAATGTTACATGTGAAAAAGTTATAAAAACCAGATGTTTAAAAATTAAAAACGAATATATAATGCAAAAAAAAAAGAGTAAAAAAATAAGATAAAAAAACAAAATATATAACATTTGAATAAAATATATAGCATTGTAAAAACTTGTAAAAAAACAAAGTGTAAAGTGTAGAAAAAGGTATAAAAAAACAAATGTTTAAAAATAAAAACGAATTATAAGCAAAAAAAAATAAATTTGACTTTGGTTGACCCGATCCGATACAGCCGAGTCTTGACCGATACAGCCGAGTCTTGACCGATACGGCCGAGTCTTGACCAAGTTGACCCGATTCTAGAACCCTGACCGATTTTCAAACCGATTATGGCAAACTCGTATCGCCAGTCGGCCGATACACGATCCGACTCGATGAAATCGACTGTATCGGCCGAGTTTCACAACCTTGTGTTTAAGCTAATACTTGCTATTTAGTATTTTCCACATGATATGTTTAGCAACATTAGCTGGTATAGTTCGTTTCTTATAATTGGAGCTTTTAACGGACGCTACTAGCTAAATCATTTGTCAGTATAACAACATGTTTGATAAAAATTTGTAGCTATTATTAATGTAAAATGAGGTAAATTAATAAATATATTAGTTTAGAATGAGAAATAAGTCAAAAGAAAATTTTGTTTTATTTTATTTCAAACAGTTAAAATCTTTTTTTAGCTAAGTCCCAAAATAATGAATAAATATATAAAATACAAATCCAAACGATTGTTTCAACTTCCAAGCTCAAAATCAATGAGTCATGCTCACGTGTAATTTTGCATTATTTTTATAAGAAAACGAGTAACTAAAGTAGAAAATTGCATTATAAAAATAAACAAACGCGTTACGGAGTAGATTACTTTCTACATTTCTGTTAACTCAAACATACAAAAACAATATACTCCAATGCTAATAATAATAAACAACTTAAACAACTAATTGCTTATAATTTCTTGTACTTTCATAAGTATAACTATAAAACCGTTATACCCCACCACAAACTTTACTCCCTATACCAACACTCTGCAACTTATTATCGCTCCCTTCTATTAATCAATTCAATTATTCATCAAATTCCAATCAATTCCCAAATTAATGGCACCATCCATCAAAAGAGGAAAGATCAAAACTCAAGTGTATGGTGAACTTTGCGATGGTTTCTGTCACGCCCCGTTGTAGCAGAAATATAGGGTTAACAAATAATTGCGTACTAACCATAAGATAATAGAAATTACATCCATTTAACACCAAATACAAATGTAATACAAGTACAACCGTTTAGATGTGGACCCCAAAATACGGATACAAGTCATCCTCAGTTGGAACTGGGCCCACTAAATACAATAACAATATTTGGACAGTCTAATACAATTAGAACTAAAAACATGAGAGTCCTCAAATGTCTGATGCTAATTGTACGTCCAAAGTCAAAAGATGGCCCTAATATGCCAAATACGATCCAAGACTTACTGTTGGTTACCTGAAAAGCATGAAATTTGAGAGGATCAACTATCGAAATAGTTGGTGAGTTTACAGTGTGTTTGACCAAAGTTTAGTCGTCATCGGGAGCACCCAATGACATGTAGTTATTTAAGACGAGACAGCCGGGATCAAAGTCCGACAATATTATGACAAGACAGTCGGGATCAATATCCGACAATAAGACCAATACGCCTCGCACAGGATTTCCCGTCTCAAGTGGGGTGCTGACCAGAACCATGACCAACATACCTCACACAGGATTTCCCGTCTACAGTGGGGTGCGGACCAGAACTATGACAGTCAGGAGCAAAATCTGACAAGACAACCATTGGGATCTTATAATGGTAACAACTACATAGGGGCAACATTTTAGTTCGTCAAACACAAAGAACAATTTAGTCAGCCGACAACATGGCAAGTCAAGACATATAGATCAAAATTTCATAAGACATGTATACACATTTTCAGACAGCCGTCAACATGACAAACATAAGGCAAATGATTTAAGTAGCCAAATCTCATGGCATAGACAAAGACAAATCATTTATAAAGTAGTCGTGTATACAGTAGTACATGCTTTTCAGGCCCAAAGTAAAAGGGAAAAGGGCGCCATAAACTCACCTTAGCGATCAAAGAGCTAAAAGGGCGAGCAAACTTGAGAATGAGCAATCTAGTCTCCACGTCTATCCAAAACCTAGGATATGAGTACCAATGGTGAGGATCAAATCCCACGACGTCAAGTATCCTACGTACAACTACTTAGCTATCGACCTTAGAATGCCACGACCAAGAGTGTGATTTAAACGTCCATTTTATTTGACTTTAGTTTCTAACGTCATTGACATTGTCATTATAATATAGACTAAATTACGACTCCATAAGAAAGAAGTTATAGTTTAAAAGTTATCGTCATTTGAAAATATTGGACAGTCACAAATTTCGCTGCGCGATGTGACGCGAAAGATGACCAGAATGACTAAATATCGAGTTTTCGACCAATTTTCCGCAATCCAAATCTATTTATTATCAAACCTTTTTATTACTAACAACTAGAAACATGTCTAAAGAACCTGAAAACTATCCTTTTTACTAACCCAAAACACAATTCTAACTCTTTTGATTTCAAAGACCTAATTCTAATAAAATTTCATCTAACAACCAATATCAAAACTCATTTCATCTTCTAAGCCTACTAATTCAATCAACAAAATTGAAATTATCCTTTTATTCAAATTAAAGTTTAAAAGAAAGTTTACTTACCAATTTATTTGATGTTCTTGAGAAAGAGATGAAAGAGGTGAAGATGATGATGATGATAAATCCTTGATTATTCCCTAGATGATTACTCCCTTTTAATGTCCCATTTGATTTCAATAAAAATCCGATTTGATAGAGAGGAAAGTGTTTTGTGTGTGTGTGGGTATCGATCAGTATCAACAAAAAAAGGGGGGGCTTTGACTGGTCTATTTCCCTCCACACAATCAAGGACCGACCCATGTGGCCTTAATTTAGGATATTTTATACCTTTAATTTGGTAAAATGCTTACGATTAAATACCGTATGACTAAAAGGTTATAATTTAAAGTAAAAGTATTTTCCCTCGTGTTATTTAAATTAAGACGAGTCAATAAAATTCCGTCAAAGTGAACTTTAAAAATATTAAGTCTAGACAGTCTATTTATTGTGTACAAGACATAACCTTTAAATATTCATTTAAAGTTATTTTTAAGACTGACATTCATCTAGATAGCTAATAGTCTACGTCATCAGGATACGTCTAACTGAACTAAGTCAAAAGTCCAAATGTCTAATAATTTCCACGTCAATGACCGTCTAATTTAGACGAGATTATGATAATGACTAAGCTTAAACGAGATTAAGACTAACCCGTTGCTAAATAAATTACGAGTTGTCACAGCTTCATATCTTTAACAACCAAAGCAGCCCAAACTCTTCTTGGTTTCGTCACCAACAACGTTACAACGAACTATAACAATAACGGTGTCCCTGGTGGGGGAGGTCCGACCATACCTACGTCTAGACGTTAATAGCCGTCGCTGATGATGTCATCAATAATTCTTTTCCATTTGTTGTGTTTCAAATTGTTGCGTAGTATATATTAGTAGCATATAATCGTGAAGAAATGATTGGGATTTGGGTATTGGGATATGTTTGTTTTGCTTGTGTAATTATGGAAACTTTGTATCGGGATATTATATTAGGTATCCATGTATATTGTTTGTTTTCCTTATTATGGTTATTCTATTGAAAAACAGGAATTCTTGTAAATTTCCTAAAAGTTTTGAATTTTGTTCTCTAACATTAAGCCGCCATCTTAGAATGACCAAGTTTAGAATGTTTGCTTACATATGACACAAGTGAGTCACTTCGACAACTGACATGTCGGTGACCAAATTTCGTTAAAAAATAAAGTTTTGGAAACAACAATTATTGATTTTTAGTGTACACACAATTTTGAAATCACAATCCTCTTTCTCCTTTTGATGTAAACTCTATTTTTCTGACTAGGCAAAAATGTTTGAACTTCATATATATAGGATCGGTATCTCAGTAGATAAAATCATAAAAAGCCATATAATTAATATTTTAAAAAGATAATCGTATCATAGTGATAGAAAAATGTCACTATTCTCCATTTCAATAGAGAAAAGCACTTTCTGATTAGCTGCTAGTTAAACAGACTAATTAAAAGAACAAATTATATATCTCACGTATTATGATAAATTTCTTTGTAATTTTGTATCGTTTTTCATAACATTTTTAAACATAAAGCATGTTTAAAGAACGATTGGTGGTGATGTGTGTTTAGGGATGTCAAAAGAGTACAAACCCGATAAAAAAACCTAAAGATGTACACGATCTATATAATAAAATTTTGACATATAAAATCAAGACGCGCAATATATGTAATGAAATGTCAAATTACGTTACTTAATTCAGAAGATAATCTAGATCTATATGCCAAAATAAATCTAAGCATGACAAAATTCCATTAGATCGAATATTAATTAGATGACGGCCCTTCATATTCTTCGCTTATTAGATACTAAGAGCACCCCCAATGGGTGGGGTGAATACTATCCAATACACTGTCACATCAGCGCCACATCAGAAAAACATCTTCCCAATACATTTTTCTCAATTCACACCCAATACCCAATACATCCTAACATGAATGGTCCACACACACGACTATTGCAGGTTTCAATTAATTTTAATGTTTATACTATTTGCTGATAACGTATTATAATATGGAGAGAATAAAGAAGAGAAGAGTTGGGGGAGAATTCTATTAATGAGGATATCAATAGGGTTAATATTTATAGGTTAAGAAATAGAACATTAGAATATGATGACTCTATTATGAAAGTGAATATCCATACTATATTTAATATTACAATAGAGCATTATATTAGTAATTTAGAACACATCTTTATCAAGAATAAAATTTTATTTAAATTCCATTCAATAAATTATCTTTAAAAACGCCACGCGTAACCCCACCAAAGAATATTGGGTAATCCGACCATCCACTTTCCCGGCGATGTCGCCGCGGAAAGTCGAATAAGACAAAACTGCAACCAACCACCAGCATTAATTGCCCGCTGACTTTGACCAGACTTTCCGCGGCGACATCGCCGGGGAAAGTCTCCTCGATTTTCGTGATTCAAAATTGGCCATCCGTTTCTTTCTTATCTATCCCCATCCCTTTATCTTCTTTACCCCACCCCTTTCTTTTCTTTTTCTTTCTTATCTATCCCCATCCCTTTCTTTACTTCCCCCCCCCCACTTTCTTTTTCTTTTTCTTTCTTTCTGCCGAACACCACAAAACTCTCCCCTCTTCAAACCCAAAAATCACAAATTCACCCTCTTTTCTCCACAAAACTTTCCGCAGCGACTTTGCTTACCACCATCCCCATCATCAGTGACTTTCAGCCGCGATTTTTCAGGCCACCACTCCTTCGCAACCGGCGTTTCGATTCCGTCCATCCCGTTTTTTGGTAAGTAGATTCGGTCCATTTGTTTATATATATATATATTATATTATATATAGGTTTGTTAATATTGTTAGTATTAGTGAGTATTAGTGTTGATATGAGATAATATTGATTTTTATTAGGTTTGTTAGTATTAGATTTGTTAGTATTGTTAGTATTAGTGATTTGTATTGTGTTGATATGAGATAATATTGATATGTTAGTATTGGTATTGATTTTTAATATATGTTTGTTAGTATTGTTAGTATTAGTGTTGATATGAGATAATACTGATTTTTATTAGGTTTGTTAGTATAGTTAGTATTAGTGTTGATATATTAGTCCCCATATTCTTAATAATGCCCATATGTTAGTGTAGAAAAATATAGATGAAAATAAGTATAAAAAGTATAAATACTAGATAAATAGATTGTAAAAATGTAGAAAAAAAAAGAAAAAGTATAAAAAGTATATACAAATATAACTATAAAAAGATATATATAAAAGTAATTATAAAAAATTTTTTTAAAAAAAAGAAAAATTAAATAAATATAAAAAAAAAGTTATAAAAGTAGAGTATATAAGTATAAGAAAAAGTTTTAATAAAACATTTTTTTTAAAGTATAAAAAACAACTTTCAATAAAACTTCAAAAATATGTATAAAAAAAGAAGTATAAAAGTAATATAAACATTTACAAAAGAAATTTTAAAATGTATTATAAAAATAAATAAAAAAAAACAAGTATAAAAGTAAATAAAATTTTGTATAAAATGTATATTAAAAATGAAGTATAAAAAGTATAAAAAAAAAGTTATAAAAGTAGAGTATATAAGTATAAGAAAAAGTTTTAATAAAACATTTTTTTTTTAAAAGTATAAAAAACAACTTTCAATAAAACTTCAAAAATATGTATAAAAAAAGAAGTATAAAAGTAATATAAACATTTACAAAAGAAATTTTAAAATGTATTATAAAAATAAATAAAAAAAAACAAGTATAAAAGTAAATAAAAAATTTTGTATAAAATGTATATTAAAAATGAAGTATAAAAAGTATATACAAAAATAACTATAAAAAGATATATATAAAAGTAACTATAAAAAAGTTTAAAAAAATTAATATAAAATACTTGTAGAAAAAAGTATACAAAAATATAACAAAATATAAGTACGAAAAAAGAAATATAAAACAAGTTTAAATAAGTATATAAAATTATAACTTTTAAAATATACGTATAAAAGTAATAAAAACATAAGTTGTAAATAGTATAAAATAATATGTGACAATTTGTATAAAATGTATATTAAAAATGAAGTATAAAAAGTATATACAAAAATAACTATAAAAAGATATATATAAAAGTAACTATAAAAAAGTTTAAAAAAATTAATATAAAATACTTGTAGAAAATATAACAAATTTTAAGTACGAAAATAAAAATATAAAACAAGTTTAAATAAGTATATAAAATTATAACCTTTTAAAATATACGTATAAAAGTAATAAAAACATAAGTTGTAAATAGTATAAAAAATTATGTGACAATTTTACCTTTATCGTTTTGTTGTATGTATTATTAATATGGGTATAATTTGATTTGTAATTTGCAGTATAAATGGCTACAGCTCACGGTGGGGATGGTGGTAATGAACCACCACGTAAATCGTGGGTGCGGAAAATTTGGGGCTGCGCCGGGAGCGGTGGTAAGAAATTTTGTGTTTCTATATATATATTTTTTATTTATGGACTTCATGTGAAATTAATAATTTTTTTTGTTTTGTAGCACCTAAAAAAGGGAGGGGGAAGAACAAAGCACTAAACCTGGAGAAGCGGTATCAAGAAGAAGGTCGGCTTTGGGTTGATTTTGACACGAAAAGGTTGAAGACGTGGCACGCGGTGGGGGATTCGGCGTCTATGTTTAAGAGCTATATAGGGACATTGGTTCGTGGTAGTGGGCTCCCCATGACTTATGACTCATGGTCGGATGTGCCCACGCAAGATAAGGCCTTCCTAATTCCAGCCTTAAACGTACAATCTCTATAATATTATATTCCTAAATTGATATTTTGTGAAAATTTGATATATCGCTAACTATTACTTAAAAATTGCAGGAACGGTTCAGATTGGATCACTTCATCAATTTGGACCCCAAAGATGCCATGCGGGTAGCATTTGAGCGCATGATCAACGCTGATGCGGGACATATGTATCGGAACTGGAAAAGCGGATTCAAGAAAACCCACTTTGATGATATTCACTCTGTCTCCCACTTTGAGTCCATTGTGGTTGGCTTTCAGGTTCGTCGAAGAAATTTGTAGTGTCCGCGAACCATGATTCGGTGCCCATATATTCACCTTCTCTCCCACTTTGAGGCCATTGTGGTTGGCTTTTAGGTTCGTCGAAGAAACGTGATTATGTGCTCACGTATTCATTGTGTCTCCCATACTGGCCCTCTGCAAAGAATGACGACTGCGAAAAACGATCGGAAAACCCCCCCATGGACTGGGTATCATGAAAAGTCGGTCGGGAAAATTGAACCGACTTGAATTTTTGAAGACCGGAAGGTGCTGTATTTGCCGCTGGTATGTTAATGTCGGGCACCTGCAACAAATAATAAATCAATTAATTAGACTTCGAATTATACTAACAAATAGGGTGCACTTACATATAAGAAATCAGTTAACTATACTTCGAAAAAGGCAATGGACGTACTTGAGGTATTTTTTTCTTTGACCCGATTGGTCTTCCATGTTTATTTTTAATAACGAAAGGGTCTTTAATTTTGGTTCTCCCCGGATAGACGATGTCTTTTATTTTTGATATCCAGTTTTTCCTCTGGGGCTTCGGTTGCTGCTTCATCTTTACCTTAACATCCTCTACTAAATCATCGATACATTCGTCATCGTCTGAGTCTTTTCGATGATCATTGTCTGGTAGGCACGTCGACGGTGTTAAGTCTAGCTTTCTCCAAAAGCAATCTATGTTATCCACCTCAACACGTTTGCCTACATTATTTAAAAGTAAATATAAATTTTTTGCATTAAAAAAAAACATCAAATATGGACTATTTAAATATACTTACTGTGATGCATGTATGAAGCTATTTGGCAAGCACATGGTAGCCCACAACTAGCCCGAACCTTACACCCGCACTTTCTCCAGTCTTTACCCATCTTAGTTTTGAATCGATCAATTTCTTCAACCATAATATCCAGAGCTGTCACAGATACAACACAAAGCAGGTCCTTCAAACATGGATAGTTGTGTTTACCGTGTCTATAAATCATGCTCGCTTCCAGTTGTCCCTTTATTTCTGTGTGTTGACCGACGAGGATAGAATTAACACATTGAATTATTCTGTAAAATGTACATCGGCCCTTCAACTCGGACTTCAGGAGTGAATGCTCAGCCTCAACTCTGTTGGTAGTGTAGTTACAGTAGTTGAGATGTTGATCGACCCAAAAAGACACAAACTTTTCCTTGTACGGTGAAAGCCACTCCTTCTGCAAGTACTTGTACATCTCTGTAAATTTAATATTGGGTTAATACGGGTGGATATATGTGATTTACCAAAAAAGTAAAAATAAAATAAAATTCATGTGCACTTCACATGTAACACCCCAACTAAGGCGGAACAATGAGATGTACAGAAAGTCGAGTATTCAAAACAAAGGATAATAGATAAACATTCACCATAGCTTTATTTAATAAAATAATTTACAATGCACAAGCATGTGAACCAATCCCCAAGTACAATGCGTCCACCATACTTGGATATTAAGTCCACGAAACAAATAACAAATACATGAGATGATATACTACAATGATCAAGGCGGATTCCATTGCCCATCACAAGGTTTGATCTTTGACTCCAAAGTGCAATGCAAACAAACATGATGCATATAATTCCATAAAGCTTATGCTAATTCCTGAAAAGCATGAAGAAAAAGTGTCAACTACGAAAACGTAGTTGGTGAGTGCATAGGTTTTTAAGTAAATTTCGCTGCACAATCAATTCAATACTTAGAAAACATATTACTAGATATCAATTTACCCAAACCACATGGCCGGCACAATTCCCATATCAAACCATCAAGTTTTTCAAATACCATAATCTCATTTCAAAATAGTTGAGAATCCATGGTAATTATAAAGTTCTCATTTGTCAAAATCATCGTGGGAGAAAAATATATCAATCGATAAATCATATATCACACCCAAACCATGTGGTCATCAATAATTCGATATCGCCAAGTTCCACAAAGGCCATTATCATATAACCATGAGTACCGTTATAATTTCATATACCCAAACTGTATGTTCAATCAATAATAACCAATCATCAATAATATCAACAACACTTGGTCAATGGTAAGATTACC
>CM067167.1:90581707-90659207 GCA_034093135.1 Erigeron breviscapus
TACAAAGTAAATGGTATGCTTCCGGCATAACAGTTTTGCATGCTTTTATGAGGGCCAGATCCCTGTCCGTGAGTACGACACGTACATCAAACCCTTCACCTAGGGTCGACTTCAAACACTCCAGCACCCATCTATAGTTATGTTCCTGTTCACTTGTGATAAATGCGTACGATATGCTGAAAGTCCTGTTTGTTGAAGTCACCCCGACAATCTCGACCAACGGCATGTTGTACAAGTTGGTTTTGTACGTGGCGTCTATTTGGATAACCCAAGGAAATGCACGCCACAACTCAAAGGAAGTCGGATGTATAAAAAACAGATTTTGCAACCGACCAGTTGCACTATTTGTGGTGTAATAATACAAGTATTTTTGCTCTTGTAGCAAACTGAACATAACCTGCGACGGTTGAACAAAATGGCGTATGTGGTTCGTTTCAAATACCATATCAAAGTAAATAAATATTAAAAAATGTATATTTTATATATGTAACCTGCATTGGAGTTTCCCCATGTTTTTCGGCCGCCCTCTTCCGTAACGTTTTTAGAAAATTGTGAATGTCGTCCTTGCGGCTCAAGTTTCCTGGAAATTCATCTTTCAACCGCTTTAGAATATGACGGGGGTCTGTACCGCGATGATATTCAACTTCCACAAATGATTTTTCAGCTTCACTCATCCTTCTTGCGTACGCGTAACCCTCCAGATTATTAGCTGAATAGTGATTATGTCTCGCGTCTATAATGTTGACCGTCCAACCACCATCGCTTGTCAAGCGGCCGTCCAATCTAAAGGGGCAGTCAAATTTTTACTGACCTTTTAACGAGCCCAAATAACCTTTTATCTTTTCCCCCATGAAGATTACACATTAAGGTCATTTTATTGACAACACCATCTGAGTTGGAATTTGTTCGTCGTTTGATTAAGACATAACCAAGCGCCATTGCTGTTCTTTGGGCCCACTTGAACAGTTCTTCGTGTGAATGAAACACCTGAAATAGTAAAGTGTTCTCGAAACAAACAAAACTCATTATTGTGATAAAACTTTTAAATAAACGTTGATGTCATCATTTAATAATACCTCCTTGGTGTAGAAATCGTTAGCGTCATAGTCAAACTGGGGGGCCACCTCCGGGGTCTCAAATTCTTTATCGGGCTCTTCTAAGTTAAACTCAAAATTTTGATCTCCCCACAAATTCTCAAAAGAATCCATCTGAAAACACATTTATATCAATGGAGCATCACCTTAAATTGTATGACTATGTACAATCAAATTGAATGATATTTAATCACTGCAGCTTACAAGTTACAACATAAATAAAGCTATTAATTTCAATACTTATTTATCAACAAAAATATAGAGTATAAATTAACAAATCATATGTATCACAATCCCCAAGTAGTTGAAAAACAAAAACATGAAAAGTTTGAGATAAATACATACGTATTACTTGAAGAGAAGCAAGAACAATTGTATAGTTTTAGTGAGATTTCATTTTGATAAATAAAAAGGTAGAAAAGAGTATGGATATATATTACTAATAGTATGGATATATATTACTAATAGTTCTATACTATATATAAACATTTATATTATAAGTATGTATGGATATATATTGTAAAATGAAAGCGAAATGTATGGATACATACCCGAAGATCAAAAATTCCAGTAAAATGAAAGCGAAATGAGAGCGATAGAAGAGAGCGAATGAAATTGCAGTGTATTTTGAAAACGAAAGCGAATGTACTTTGAAAATGAAAGCGAAAACACATTATATATATACAAAGGTACATTGTTGACTATGACAGTCAACAGTGTACGGATAAGGTAAATGACTTTCCGCGGCGACATCGCCGCAGATAGTCTGGTCGGGTTACTAATTTACTGGTCGGACTACATGGTGCCTTAATTTATCGAAGGTTTACAAGTCAACCTAGAAGCTACTTTCAACCATGTTGATATATACCAATACCAATCTAAGAATTTCAACCAGCTTCACACTATATTCCAATATATATCAAGTATCATCATTTCATTTATTTTATACGTTGAGAAAAATCGATAATATATGGAATTTGAAGAATACATATATTGAGCGATCAATATCGAATTGGCAACACAATAGCAGATCTAAAAAGGAACTTAGTTATAAAATGAAAAAAAGGAGAATTGCAGGGGGAAAAAAGCCCACTGACGTGAGAACTTTCAATCTTTATAGAAATTTGATCAGAATGGTATTAATAGACTTTAATTATGTTTTAGCTTGTTAAATTTACTTTTTGCTTGATGCGTTTCATATGGTATAAGATAGAACTTTAGACGAGTCGAGTCAATTTCTAGCTAGCTTGACTCGACCTCCTTAAGCTAACTAAGTTCACGTTCATCGTGTAGTACTTCATGAAACATTACCAATTTATGTTTTATGTTAGCTTTTATCATTGATCCATTTTTGGTTTAATGAATGTAATCGAAAGAAAATCTTAAAAACACACGGAAAGTTAGATCCTATATTTTGTCAACAACGCACCTTCAATCCATTAAAAGCCCAAAATGAAAAGGACATTTGTATTTTGTAATAATTTTCTTATAATATGTAAAGGAAATATATTCTAACCACTTCCAAGGTGTTTATAATTTATCATTTCTCATAACTTTATTATATTTTTTTCTCTTATTTTTCTAGAGAAATAAAGATATATAAGTATCTCAATAAATCATACTATATATTTTTGGCATATATATGTAGTACTCTAAACAACTAATTACGCCCCCACCACCAAACAAAAACTATACACTTTGCATCTTATATATTTTCATTCCCTCAATATATTCATCAAAATCTCTCTTGGATATATCCAAAATGGCTCCATCCACCAGAAGAGGAAAGATAAGATCTCAAGTGTTAAGTGAAGTTCCCGGTGACATCACTTATTTAGCAACCAAAGTAGTCCAAACTCTTGGTAATCTCATCACCAACAACGTGACCACGACGAACAATAACAATAATGATGTCCGTGGTGAAGGCGAAGGAGGACTGATTATGATATAGTCATTCCTTTTCCCTATATGTTGTGTTTCCGATTATATTTTGTAAAGCATATATAATAATAATGTGAAGAAATGATTGTAATGGGAATAGGAATATGTGTGTTTGGTCATCTGTGTAATTCTGGAAATAAATGTATCAGAATATCATATATTATGTACCCCTTATACTATGTTTGTTCTGTGTTTTGAATATATTTATAGTTATCGATGTTATTATTATATTTAAATCATCAATTTTCTTTTGTGTTCTATGAAGTTGATCGAGCCGCCATCATTGACATTATGTTTTTTTTTGACAGGTAAGCCGACACATTCCCCCATCACATGGGGAGGAACATCATTGACAACATGCTTAGTTTGCTTACTTGTACACTTTGGATGTAATGTCAATTATTTGCTACAAAGTGAATCATTTGCTAATTAAAACAATCGATGATCAAATAAATGATCACTTCAAGAGACTTGTGAAACTTTACATGTAAATTACCTAGACTTTTCCTAATGTGTGATATAATTGTCAACTTTTTTATTTAGAAACTAACTAATGAATCTGACTTGATCAAGTAAGATTTGAGAGCTCTAAGTTTGGTGAATACTAGATATAAAAGAAAAGAAAAAAATCCTCTATTCATCAGGTGGTGGCCTATATGGATTCTATTGTTTACTTGCGAGAAGAAAAGACTGATTTTATTAGATTCACTTGTGGACATGTATTCGTTTTTCTTCTTTTTTTTGGATTTCCATTTATAGACCAAATAAAAAAATCCTTAGGTCGTCTTAGACACGATCACAATTTCATAAGCTAAACTTTCTTCGATCATTCTATGATGTATGTGTACTGTACGTCCATATTAATTAACTTGCAAATTAATATGCCTAGCTATACAAATTACAAAAGCAAATTACCATTCATTCATATAAATAAGAATGATGTCAAATTATATATAACCTTTTGATTATTAAAACTTTCTTTGTAAGAAAATTAATTAATGACTTATATCCCACCTAACCTTATGCTTTCCATTCTTATTCTCATACCACAAGAAAGGATACACTACGATTGAATAAAAAAGAACTAGTCTATCTCTTTTGTTAGTCGGGGCAAAGATCTTGTCATTCCGAAATCTCCATATATACTCCACGAGGCGCATTCGCAATCGTTTCCAAAACCTTATTAATTACTTTAATTTCTTCGGTTTATTCGGAGAAATCAATATGAAGTAGCTAACTGATGACGGTCAAATTTCGAGAATTTGATGGGTTTTTTTTCATAAATAATTTGGAGGTTATTAGATAATTAGGGGGTGAAAGGTCATTATTTAATACAAGTGTGCCTATATATTGGGATTTAAACATTGTTATTAATAGTTTTTGTTTGATATATGAAATTTCATATATCAAACAAAAACTATTAATAACAATGTTTAAATCCCAATATATAGGCACATGACGGTCAAATTTCAAGAATTTGATGGGTTCTTTTTTCATAAATAATTTGGAGGTTATTAGATAATTAGGGGGTGAAAGGTCATTATTTAATACAAGTGTGCCTATATATTGGGATTTAAACATTGTTATTAATAGTTTTTGTTTGATATATGAAATTTCATATTTTCCTCCCTATACACAAGTGTGTGTTAGTGTGTGAAATACCCTGATTATCGGTATTCTTTTTGAATCAACGATAGTTAGAAGAATTGTTCCTGGTATTCTTGTGAATCAACAGGTTCAATTGTTTATCCCTTTTTTCCGCTACATCAGTTGGTATCAGAGCCGAAAATCCTGTTCAAGATGTCTTCTAGTGATGATATAATCTATGATTATCCACCATCTATGATGAATACAAGGATGGGGATTGGTATCTTTGGTTTGGGTCTGATGATTGTCCATATGGTGAGAAGATCGATGAAGAAGATTACATGCCAATTCAAAATATACCCAAAAATCTGTTTAGGTTCGTCCAGATCTGCGCAGCTGTAGGAAAACAGGCGGCACGAGTTCATTCACCGTTGGATCGCTCTGATTTTTGGATATGTTGTTCCAGACTCATTGAAGCACAGTCTGACCGTTGGGATTTCCGATTCGAGTTTTCCTCAAGGAGTTATGATTTTCTGAAGTTTCTGCAGTTCTTGAATCTTGTTCCTGGTATTCAAGAAAATATTTCTCGAGGTGAAAAGTCCGAGATTGATGGCGTTAATGACATGATTCCGTTTGATCCCGGTGGTTTCGAGTCAAAACTCGAGGACGAGTTCTTTTCCAAGAGGTGGAGAATGATGACGGTCAAATTTCAAGAATTTGATGGGTTCTTTTTTCATAAATAATTTGGAGGTTATTAGATAATTAGGGGGTGAAAGGTCATTATTTAATACAAGTGTGCCTATATATTGGGATTTAAACATTGTTATTAATAGTTTTTGTTTGATATATGAAATTTCATATTTTCCTCCCTATACACAAGTGTGTGTTAGTGTGTGAAATACCCTGATTATCGGTATTCTTTTTGAATCAGCGATAGTTAGAAGAATTGTTCCTGGTATTCTTGTGAATCAACAGGTTCAATTGTTTATCCCCTTTCCGCTACATCACTAACTAAGTTGGGTCCAAAATGATGCAAACTAATTTGGGCAAATTAGTTTTAAAGGTACCATACTTGAAAAAATTTCCTATTATAAGTACAAACCAAAAACTCCTCCTTTCATGATATCCAACAGTGTAAATTAATACTAATGTAATGTCTTTGTCCACGTATGACGGTTTTAGCTGATGTGTTAGTGGTTTTTGCCTATTAAAATTGCCACATACACCTAAAAACGTTGACCAAATAACTAATTTCATGTGTCTTCATGATCTGCCCAGATGATGATGATCATCATCTCCACCACAAATAATTAAAAACGATTACACTATATCACAAATATTTACAACAAATTTTCTGTTAATACCCAAATCTGAAACTACCTATATCACAAACAGTAAAAGCATAACAAACAAGCTAAGTTCTTCAACAATAACAGTTACCTTACACTCATTATCACCCACTCTAAACGATTACACTATATCACAAACAAATTTTCAGCCACCATCAACGCCTCCTTAGCCGCCGCCATAACCACCGTCACCATTTCCGGCAACAAACCCTAAACCCGAACGATCTCCTTTATAAACAAACCCTAAACTTCAAATAAACCAACTATATATAATGACTGAATGAGATCTGAGATAAGGGAAGGCATTATTTGAGGATTGAAGAGTGAGTAATCCATAACAATAACACATCCATAATATTTTTTTTAGATCGGTGGATTGAAAGAAAATAGAAGATTGTTTCCGGCGAGCTAATCTTTTCCGGCTAACCAGATACTACACATACACACCCGGCAGTGCTAGTGGATGGTGGTGAGCCGATGTTGGCATGGGTATGAAGCTTCAGATTGGACAATTATTTAACAAGGAAGGAATAAGAAACCCAAAAAGAAATAGGATGAGAAGATCGTAAAAAAAAAGAATAAGATCAAATCAATCATGCTGTTTATTTTCCACATACTGTATGTGTTTGTGTGTGTGATGTTTCCAATCCCAAGTTAAAAAGTTAATTTATTTATTTATTATTATTAGTTACATTATATAATGACCTGGAGATACATACATGGCAAAAAGTCAATGGTCAAACTGATGAGTTGGTGTAAACACACACAAAACAACATTCCTAAAACCGGATGATGGTTTTAGTCACTACTTTAGGCGTAATTTACACACCCTTTGATTAAATTAGAGGGAGATTTTGGTTGGTCCTTATAATAGAAAATTTTTTCAAGTATAAAACCTTTAAAACTAATTTGCCCAACTAACTTTGATATGATGTACGTAACACTGCAGATTCCTTCAAGTTCTATCTAAAATTGACAATTTGTACGTGCTCCCAAAAACATATAAACATGATATGGTCCACACGCCTATCTTAAAGATCAATTTTTATAAGGCCGTGGAATATATTTGGTATACAAGTAGTTGATAGAAATTAAATACATCTTTATCATGTTAAGTGTTAATACAAAAGAAGACTTTTTTTCAAAAAACAGGTAACATTATTTCCTTGCACTTGGTGAGCTCAACTCTTAATATGATATTAAGAAGATGATATAGATGATTTCTCTAGCTTGAATCTTGTTTCAATTTCAATGAATTTGATAGAAAATCTAGAGAGAAATATGAGTATTTGTGTGTGTTCTTGGAAGGAAAAGCTAAAGAGGGTGAGAGTGTGTGTACGTGTGTGTTCCTGAATAATTGAGTGATATATTAAGATAGATAGATGGGGTATTTATCCAGCTAAGGGATTAGGTTCATGATCAATAACAAACAACTAAGCTTTCACAATTATTCTAAAGTTATGTCGGCCTTTGTCCCATTAATGGAATTATCATCTAGCCACCGACACTGTTCCACCGACACTGTTCCACCGACACTGTTTAAACCGTATATTATACTTAAGGTTTTGTATATACGTTTTTCCTTGTTACTACAGTTACTCAATTACCGTCTATATTTCCATAGCACATATGGGCCAATATCATAATCACATAATATGGGCTTAATTCTAGAAGCCCAATATAACATTATATTTAGCCCAATTTACGCAATTATGTCAAAGTTTACATTTATTGCATTAGTTACTCAAATTACATACACGGTCAAACGGTAAAAATCACAAATGTTACATAAATAAGTTTTCCCACCAACCTTTGATATCTTCCTTTATCAGTAGCTTTAGCATCTGTCTTCACAAACAATTTCTGATTAATGACCATGGGTGTGTCTGCTGGCTTGCAATCAATCATTCCTGTTTCAGCCAAAAGATCTAATATATATTTTTTCTCTTTCCCCCCCCCCCCCCCCCCCCCCCCCCCCCCCCCCCCCCCCCCCCCCCCCCCCCCCCCCCCCCCCCCCCCCCCCCCCCCCTGACAATAAAAATTCCACGTTTAGACTTTGAAACTTCTATTCCAAGGAAATACTTCAGTTCTCCCAAATCTTTCATTTCAAATTCTGCAAACAAAGCTGATTTTAGTTGGTTAATCTCTGTAACATCCGCGAATTTTGACCCGTTGACTTTTCGTGTAATATGACTAACAATTTAAGTAATGAATTAATTGGGTCGTTTTGTGATTTTATGACTATGTGGTATATTAGTCGGGTCGTCGTATGTGTAGTCGGTATGAAATTGTGCAACTAATGGTATTGTGGTTGAGAAGGGGAAACGGGTCGGCCCGTGGGTAGTCCATGACCCACCAAGCCCCCAAGACCCACTTCCCCCTTATCCTTTTCTCATTTCTCATCTTTCTCTCTTTCTCTTCTACTCTCTCTAGTAAAAGAAACCCTCCATCTAATTTCCATTTCATTCCATCTAAATTGTGTTTTGGAATTGCTATAATACAAGAATCGTAATCATCATCTCCTTATTGTCGCCATCTTTGAAGAATCAAAGGCCAAGTTCTTACCATTTTACCCATTTTTGACCTAAATTCGGAATTGAGCACTAGGAAGAGTTTTGGTAAGTCTAAATCAACCCATTTACTTCTATTTATGTTTGTTCATGTGTTTCTAGTTGATTTGATATGATTTCGAGTCCTTAAAATTGTAAAATGGAGTTTTGGGTTAAATTAGGGTTAGGGTTAGGGTTGGTTTGATGAATTTGTGGATGATTTTGGTGTTTTGGTCGAATTTGTGGGTTGGGTTATGTGTATTCATGGTCATTGATGTTTAGTTATGCTTCAAAATGGGTTACAAATCGTTTTGGTGTGGTTGGGTTGAAATTGGGGTGTTTGGGTTCGTCTTGCTGCACTTGCAGCTGCTGGTACTGGGGTGCAGGTTGTCCCACTGCGGCGCAGTGGGAGGGCATAGCCTCCACTGCGGCGCAGTGGATTCTCTCGGCCTTCCTTGCTTCTTAGGCCACTGCGGCGCAGTGGGCATGGTCTTGGCTCACTGCGGCGCAGTGGATTCTCTCGGCCTTCCTTGCTTCTTAGGCCACTGCGGCGCAGTGGGCATGGTTTTGGCTCACTGCGGCGCAGTGGATTCTCTCGGCCTTCCTTGCTTCTTTGGCCACTGCGGCGCAGTGGACATAGTTCTGGCCCACTGCGGCGCAGTGGATAGTCACTGTGTTTTTATGTGTGTCGCTTTTCAACTTGTTTGAGTTTGTATAGTTGACGTGGCGGTATTGCGATGAATAATTATAGGTTGTGGACGTGTGGAACCCGTTACTCGGTTGTAATCCTTTACTAGCTTCTTTGCCGATCAAGGTGAGTTTCGTACCTCCCTACCCGCTTGGGATTCGGGCTGAAAAGTGTAAACCTGGCTTGTTTACTTGTATTTATTGATGTATTATTTGTTTGACTTGATTGTTGGATTGATGTGGCGTATCCTTTCGTTTGATTGACTGGGGTTGTGTTTTCGTTAAGTATTACTTATACATTAGGATAGACGTACATACATGGAAGTCGGTTATGCCTTCCTTTGGGTTTTAGATGTGGTGGGAAGGCTGCGGGTGACCCTATACATAAGCATCTAGGACTTGAAGAAAGTAGAATCCTCTGAAATATATGTACGTATAGTTGGTTTATATGGTGATTAATGATTAATTTTGATTGATGCATATGTTGTGCATATGTCCCACTGTTAGGGGATTTGACTTATGTATATTGAGATACGGCCTTGTCCCTCTGTTGACAAGTGTGCCCGTTACGATTATTGATTGTTGATTCATGTTTGTCGAATGTTGATTATTGGTTTATGGTTGACGGTTATTGATTGTCGGTTGTGATTATGCATTTACATTTGATTGTAAGCATTGCATACATTGTTGATGAGCCCTCGGCAGGGGATTGCCGGCATCCTGGTGCATAGATGTATGCACCCATTTTGGATGTAGTCCTGACCCCGAGTATATAGACATATATATCTCGATGTTTTTGAGATACAGCCCTGACCATGGCGATGGCAGAGGGGTATCGTTGCATACGTGATTGAAGGTCACGCTTGGGATAGGCATATTTGCTTATTCATTCATTTGGCACATGCATTGATTCATACATCATTTGTGCATCCTCATTACACTCTCATTTCCTTTGTGTAATCTTGTTGTTGGACGATATTGTGTTGCTTAGAGGCTCGCTGTAAGTCATGACTAGCCTCTATTCTTATATTGTGATTATTGATGCTGGTTCGTTACGAACCATTACTACGAACTCACCAACCTTGTGTTGACTATGCTTAGTACACTTTTCAGGTAATCAGGTACTCCCCGGACGTGGTGTTTAGTTGCTTGCTTGCTGTCTAACCCGGACTTGGACTCATGGATCAAGGATTCATTGACCCTCCTTTTGCATTATTCCTAGGATCGTTTGCCATCCTTGGATGTGTTATGTTAACATTGATGGCTATTTGCTCCTGTTGTATTTGGTTACTTGTATTGCTATGTTTTGGATTCACCGAATCATTAATTGCATTTAGTTGTTCTATTGTAATTCCACCGGGTGCTGTATGATTTCCGTGACATTTTGAGCTCCGGCTTGGGGTGTTACAGAATGGTGGCCCATGCGTGGTCGTAGAGAATTAGGTGGTTTGACCTAGACTACGGCTTAAGTTAAAACTCTTCATATAGCATGCATGGTTAGGAAATTCGTGTGCAATATGAATTTTGTGAATCCCCGTGTGAGTTCGTAGTTAAGACCATTTGTGTGATAGCTTGATTTCAAAGTGATGAATATGGTTACTATGATGTGTTGTTGCTAATTGTTGGAACTAATGTGATGATTTAGGGCAAAATGAAGGGATGCCATTAACTTAGTATAATATTGTGGCAACCCTAAAAGAACCCGATCAACTCTTTTATGGTTACCCGATACTATAGCAAGTTCATGACATCGTGGATTGCGCACGTGTGGCTTAAAGTATAATAAGGAACCGATATGCTTAATGGAAGTTGATTTGGGTGGAAGGTTAGCCGTTGGTACACCTTGTATACATACCCGGTCAATAACTAGAGAGCATATCGAATTCGGATTATACCTTGAATCATTCGTGTTAGTTGTTTAATGACATGATGAAATGAACATGAGTACTTAATTTAATGATAAAATATGGTAATAAATGCAACGTGATGTTATGATATGTGAAAACCCCTTATGATCCTAACACTATTGCCTTAGCATAATGTTATGAATTGAGTATGTGGTATCGGTATGAGGGCATGACTACTTGTGTGACTAACATGTGAGCATTTGAGACTAACTCTCGGGTCAACGTGTCACTTGTTTTATAGAAATGGAAAGACCAAGGAGAGTACGAACAAACTATAGGACTGAAGAAGAAGAGCCTCAACCGGAAGCTCAACCGGAAGCTCAACCGGAAGTACAGGGAGGTAGAGGCCGTGGTAGAGGCCGTGGTAGAGGCCGTGGTAGGGGCCGTGGTAGGGGTCGCGGTAGAGCTCCTGAGCCAAACTTGGCTGAGGTAATCGCTCAAACGGTTGCCGGAATCATGCCAACCATCATTGCTCAAGTCACTGCAAGTCTTGGGCAAAATAATGGGCCCCAAAACAATGAAGCCCCAGAAAATGAAAATAACGAAGATGCTCAACATTATGCCGAAGATAATGAAGAAGAGGAACCCGTGGGAGTTGGTATCGGTATGCCTATGAATAATCAATATGGTGGGTACCGCCAAGGGTGTATATTTAAGGATTTTAAAAGTTGTGGGGCACCGGAGTTTGATGGGAAGGGTGGTCCCACGGAATGTATAAGGTGGTTCGAGGCAATAGAGGCGGTGATAGAAAGGAGCCATTGTACCTACGAAGACCGGATTTCCTATGCATCCGGCATGTTTAGACATGACGCCTTGAGTTGGTGGAACCAGGAAATAACTCTAGGGCGGACTCGGAATTTGGAGTGGATTGACTTCAAAGAAAAAGTAAAGGCTAAGTTTTGTCCTCCGTACGAGCTACAAAATTTAACAATCGAATTTGCAAACCTCAGTATGGAAGGAGCCGATTACAAGGGCTATGTGAGACGATTCCAAGAGTTGTCTACTCTCATTCCTCACTTGGTGGGTACCGAGCCACAAGCCATCCAAAAATTTGTGTTGGGCTTGAACCCTCAAGTCCGATCTTATGTTAACTCAAACATGCCTACTTCCTTGGCTAATGCGGTCAACCAAGCCGGGAGTGTGACCGAAGATCTTTTGAGGAGTGGTGTTTTGAGCAAATCCTCGTCAAACAAGAGGAAGGAAGTGGGGGAGTCAAGTGGGGTAAAGAAGGCGGGAAGGTTTGATCCCAAGAATGCTTATAGGGGTAGGGTGATGGCGGCGGTAGAACCGGCTAGGAGGCCTTATACCGGGCCTCATCCTTTCTGTGGGAGGTGCAACAGGCACCATCCCGCCACCACTCCATGTGGTGCATGCTACAATTGCCACCAAGTTGGGCACGCCTCCAAGAACTGTAGGGCTCCAAGAACGGGCCCAATGAATGCGGCTCCTATTCGGGCCGTTCCTCCACAAGGAAATCAAAGAAGGGGTGAGTGTTTTGAATGTGGTAGCCGTGACCACTATCGTAATGATTGTCCTCGATGGGTGGGACAACAAGTCCAAGTAGCCGTCCACCCCAATCAACTCCAAATGGTTGGGCCTAATCAAAACCGGGGGCAACAAGGCCACCAAGTGCAACCACGCGGCCGAGCTTTTGCGGCCAATGTAAATGAAGCCCGAAATGATCCTAACGTAGTGGCAGGTACTTTCCTCCTTAATGGTCTCTATGCAACCGTACTATTTGATTCCGGGGCCGATTTTAGCCTCGTGTCTACTAATTTTGTTCCTTTGATTGATGTGCATCCTTGTGCTCTAAACTATGTGCTTGACATTGAAATGGTAAACGGGTCACTAACTAGAATTAGCCAAATACTCCGTGATTGTGTTTTGACCTTGGAGGACGTTGACTTCTTCATTGACCTTATGCCTCTTGACATTGGTAGTTTTGATATTATAGTGGGTATGGATTGGTTAGCGGCGGTTAATGCGACGATTGATTGTGGTGAGAGAGTTGTTAAGATACCTTTGGCCAACGGTAAAATTCTTAGGGTTCAAGGCGAAATCTCCGATTCCCCAAATTCTAAAGTCTTTAGTGCTACCACCACAAAGGTAGAATTGAAGACCGTTCCTATTGTTTGTGATTTCCCCGATGTTTTTCCGGACGACTTACCGGGGTTACCCCCGCCCCGTGAACTTGATTTTCGTATCAATCTTATTCCCGAAGCCGCGCCTATAGCAAAAGCTCCTTATAGACTAGCTCTAACCGAAATGCAAGAGCTACAAACTCAACTCAAGGAACTCCAAGAGAAGGGTTTCATTCGCCCTAGTCAATCTCCTTGGGGTGCTCCTGTTCTCTTCGTCAAAAAGAAAGACGGATCCTTCCGAATGTGTATTGATTATCGGGAATTGAACAAGCTCACCGTGAAGAACCGATATCCTCTCCCTAGAATTGATGACTTGTTTGATCAAAGGGGGGGGGGGGGGGGGGGGGGGGGGGGGGGGGGGGGGGGGGGGGGGGGGGGGGGGGGGGGGGGGGGGGGGGGGGGGGGGGGGGGGGGGGGGGGGGGGGGGGGGGGGGGGGGGGGGGGGGGGGGGGGGGGGGGGGGGGGGGGGGGGGGGGGGGGGGGGGGGGGGGGGGGGGGGGGGGGGGGGGGGGGGGGGGGGGGGGGGGGGGGGGGGGGGGGGGGGGGGGGGGGGGGGGGGGGGGGGGGGGGGGGGGGGGGGGGGGGGGGGGGGGGGGGGGGGGGGGGGGGGGGGGGGGGGGGGGGGGGGGGGGGGGGGGGGGGGGGGGGGGGGGGGGGGGGGGGGGGGGGGGGGGGGGGGGGGGGGGGGGGGGGGGGGGGGGGGGGGGGGGGGGGGGGGGGGGGGGGGGGGGGGGGGGGGGGGGGGGGGGGGGGGGGGGGGGGGGGGGGGGGGGGGGGGGGGGGGGGGGGGGGGGGGGGGGGGGGGGGGGGGGGGGGGGGGGGGGGGGGGGGGGGGGGGGGGGGGGGGGGGGGGGGGGGGGGGGGGGGGGGGGGGGGGGGGGGGGGGGGGGGGGGGGGGGGGGGGGGGGGGGGGGGGGGGGGGGGGGGGGGGGGGGGGGGGGGGGGGGGGGGGGGGGGGGGGGGGGGGGGGGGGGGGGGGGGGGGGGGGGGGGGGGGGGGGGGGGGGGGGGGGGGGGGGGGGGGGGGGGGGGGGGGGGGGGGGGGGGGGGGGGGGGGGGGGGGGGGGGGGGGGGGGGGGGGGGGGGGGGGGGGGGGGGGGGGGGGGGGGGGGGGGGGGGGGGGGGGGGGGGGGGGGGGGGGGGGGGGGGGGGGGGGGGGGGGGGGGGGGGGGGGGGGGGGGGGGGGGGGGGGGGGGGGGGGGGGGGGGGGGGGGGGGGGGGGGGGGGGGGGGGGGGGGGGGGGGGGGGGGGGGGGGGGGGGGGGGGGGGGGGGGGGGGGGGGGGGGGGGGGGGGGGGGGGGGGGGGGGGGGGGGGGGGGGGGGGGGGGGGGGGGGGGGGGGGGGGGGGGGGGGGGGGGGGGGGGGGGGGGGGGGGGGGGGGGGGGGGGGGGGGGGGGGGGGGGGGGGGGGGGGGGGGGGGGGGGGGGGGGGGGGGGGGGGGGGGGGGGGGGGGGGGGGGGGGGGGGGGGGGGGGGGGGGGGGGGGGGGGGGGGGGGGGGGGGGGGGGGGGGGGGGGGGGGGGGACTAATGGGCGGCGTTCATGGACTTGATGAACCGGGTGTGTCAACCATATTTAGACAAGTCCGTTATTGTGTTCATTGATGACATACTTGTATACTCGAAGACAAAGGAGGAGCATGTTAAGCACTTGCGCGAAGTGCTTGAATTACTAAGGAAGGAGAAGTTGTACGCAAAATTTTCCAAGTGTGAGTTTTGGTTGGAGGAGGTCCACTTCCTTGGTCACGTAGTGAGCAAGGATGGTATTCATGTGGACCCAAGCAAGATTGAAGCGGTTAAGAATTGGAGAAGACCCGAAACGCCATCCGAGATCCGCCAATTCCTTGGATTGGCGGGTTACTATAGAAGGTTTATTGAAAATTTCTCCCGTATTGCACAACCACTCACTCTCTTGACTCAAAAAGATAGAAACTTCGAATGGGGCGAAAGACAAGAGAACGCCTTCCAAACCCTTAAGGATATGTTATGTGATGCTCCTATTTTGACGCTACCGGATGGGATAGAAGACTTTGTGGTTTATTGTGATGCTTCGGGGCAAGGGTTGGGTTGCGTTCTTATGCAAAGGGGTAAAGTCATTGCTTATGCCTCTCGTCAATTGAAGGTGCATGAGAAGAACTACCCGACACATGATTTGGAATTGGGGGCGGTTGTGTTTGCTTTGAAGTGTTGGAGGCATTACCTCTATGGCACCAAATGTGTGATTTATACCGATCACAAAAGTCTCCAACACATCTTCAACCAAAGTGAATTGAACATGAGGCAAAGGCGTTGGTTAGAGCTATTTAGTGATTATGATTGTGACATCCGTTATCACCCGGGCAAGGCAAATGTAGTAGCCGATGCCTTAAGCCGAAAGGAGAGAGTGAAACCAAGACGGGCTCGAGCTATGAGTCTCACGGTAGGGCCAAGTATTCGTGATCGGATTATTGAAGCCCAAATTCAAGCCACACTACCGGAAAACTTTGGGAACGAAAACCTAGATGGCATGGAACAACTATTTGACCGAAAGAATGATAATGGGCTTTACATGGTGGAAAGGCTTTGGATTCCTATATTCGGCGACTTAAGAACGCTTATTATGAATGAAGCCCACCTATCACCTTATTCGGTCCATCCCGGGTCGGATAAGATGTACTTTGACTTGAAGGAATTGTATTGGTGGCCGGGCATGAAGCGGGATGTGGCAAGGTATGTGAGTGAGTGTCTTACTTGCTTACAAGTCAAAGCCGATCACAAGAAGCCACCGGGATTGTTGGTGCAACCGGTGATGCCCGAATGGAAGTGGGAACATATCTCAATGGACTTCATCACTAAACTACCGAAGACAAGAAGCGGCCGTGACACGATTTGGGTGATAGTAGATCGGTTAACGAAATCGGCTCACTTTCTAGCCATTCGTGAAACCGATAAATTTGACACTTTAGCTCGTTTGTACATCAAGGAAATAATATCTAAGCATGGAGTGCCGGTTTCTATCATTTCTGATAGAGATGCCCGTTTCAAATCAAAATTTTGGGAAGCCTTTCAAAAAGCCATGGGTACTCGACTTGACATGAGCACGGCGTTTCACCCTCAAACGGATGGGCAAACCGAGAGAACCATTCAAACACTTGAAGATATGTTGAGGGCGTGTGCAATTGATTTTGGTGGAAGTTGGGAAGACCATTTGCCGTTGGTTGAGTTTTCATACAACAATAGCTACCACGCTACTATTCAAATGGCACCCTTTAAGGCCTTGTATGGTAGGGTGTGCCGTTCTCCTTTAGCTTGGGCGGAAATTGGAGAGAGTCAACTTATCGGGCCGGAAATTGTGATTGAAACTACCAAAGTAATATCTCAAATTAAGGAGAAGTTGCAATTGGCCCGTGAACGTCAAAAGAAGT
This sequence comes from Erigeron breviscapus, assembly GCA_034093135.1. NCBI lineage: Eukaryota > Viridiplantae > Streptophyta > Magnoliopsida > Asterales > Asteraceae > Erigeron > Erigeron breviscapus. The sequence continues at coordinate 90,598,363 of CM067167.1, forward strand.
ATGCCGATGTGAGACGAAGACCGTTGGAGTTTGAAGTTGGTGAATTTGTACTTTTGAAAGTGTCACCGTGGAAAGGAGTCGTACGATTTGTGAAGCGGGGAAAACTTGCACCAAGGTATGTTGGTCCTTTCAAGATTCTTGAACGGGTTGGGAAAGTTGCTTATCGGCTAGAATTGCCTCAAGAGCTTAGCGGTGTGCATGATGTGTTCCATATTTGTAACTTGCGCAAGTGTTTGGCGGATCCTACACATCATGTGCCTATGGACGAAATTAGGGTTGATTCGAGCCTAAACTTTGTGGAAGAACCGGTAGAGATCATGGACCGCCAAGAGAAGAAGCTCAAGAAGAAGCGCTACACCATTGTGAAGGTAAGATGGAATGCTAGACGTGGAGCCGAGTTCACTTGGGAGAGAGAAGACCATATGAAGTCCAAGTATCCGCATTTATTTGTAAATTAGGGTTTTGTTGAATTTCGGGACGAAATTCTTTTAACGGGGGAATAATGTAACATCCGCGAATTTTGACCCGTTGACTTTTCGTGTAATATGACTAACAATTTAAGTAATGAATTAATTGGGTCGTTTTGTGATTTTATGACTATGTGGTATATTAGTCGGGTCGTCGTATGTGTAGTCGGTATGAAATTGTGCAACTAATGGTATTGTGGTTGAGAAGGGGAAACGGGTCGGCCCGTGGGTAGTCCATGACCCACCAAGCCCCCAAGACCCACTTCCCCCTTATCCTTTTCTCATTTCTCATCTTTCTCTCTTTCTCTTCTACTCTCTCTAGTAAAAGAAACCCTCCATCTAATTTCCATTTCATTCCATCTAAATTGTGTTTTGGAATTGCTATAATACAAGAATCGTAATCATCATCTTCTTATTGTCGCCATCTTTGAAGAATCAAAGGCCAAGTTCTTACCATTTTACCCTTGCCTACTGCGGCGCAGTGGGCATGGTCTTGGCTCACTGCGGCGCAGTGGATTCTTGGCTCCTGCGGCCAGTGGCTTTCTTAGGCTCACTGCGGCGCAGTGGCATGGTCTTGCTCACTGCGGCGCAGTGGCATGTCTTGGCTCACTGCGGCGCAGTGGGCATGGTCTTGCTCACTGCGGCGCAGTGGCTGTCTTAGGCCACTGCAGCGCAGTGGGCATAGTCTCTCACTGCGGCGCAGTGGATTCTCTCGGCCTTCCTTGCTTCTTAGGCCACTGCGGCGCAGTGGGCATGGTCTTGGCTCACTGCGGCGCAGTGGATTTCCTCGGCCATTTTTAGGCCACTGCGGCGCAGTGGGCATGTCTTGGCTCACTGCGGCGCAGTGGCATGGTCTTGGCTCACTGCGGCGCAGTGGCATGGTCTTGGCTCACTGCGGCGCAGTGGCATGGTCTTGGCTCACTGCGGCGCAGTGGCATGGTCTTGGCTCACTGCGGCGCAGTGGCATGTCTTGGCTCACTGCGGCGCAGTGGCATGGTCTTGGCTCACTGCGGCGCAGTGGCATGGTCTTGGCTCACTGCGGCGCAGTGGCATGGTCTTGGCTCACTGCGGCGCAGTGGCATGGTCTTGGCTCACTGCGGCGCAGTGGCATGTCTTGCTCACTGCGGCGCAGTGGCATGGTCTTGGCTCACTGCGGCGCAGTGGCATTCTTGCTCACTGCGGCGCAGTGCTGTCTTAGGCCACTGCGGCGCAGTGGGCATAGTCCTTGCTCACTGCGGCGCAGTGCTTTGTCTCGGATCCTGGTTCAGTCTGGGCCACTGCGGCGCAGTGGGCATGGTCTTGGCTCACTGCGGCGCAGTGGATTTCCTCGGCCTTCTTGCTTCTTAGGCCACTGCGGCGCAGTGGATCGGTTTGCTTCTTGGCCACTGCGGCGCAGTGGATTCTCTCGGCCTTCCTTGCTTCTTAGGCCACTGCGGCGCAGTGGGCATGGTCTTGGCTCACTGCGGCGCAGTGGATTTCCTCGGCCAGTGGCATTCTTAGGCTCACTGCGGCGCAGTGGGCATGGTCTTGGCTCACTGCGGCGCAGTGGGCATGGTCTTGGCTCACTGCGGCGCAGTGGCATGGTCTTGGCTCACTGCGGCGCAGTGGCATGGTCTTGGCTCACTGCGGCGCAGTGGCATGTCTTGGCTCACTGCGGCGCAGTGGCATGGTCTTGGCTCACTGCGGCGCAGTGGCATGGTCTTGGCTCACTGCGGCGCAGTGGGCATGGTCTTGGCTCACTGCGGCGCAGTGGCATGGTCTTGGCTCACTGCGGCGCAGTGGCATGGTCTTGGCTCACTGCGGCGCAGTGGCATGTCTTGGCTCACTGCGGCGCAGTGGCATGGTCTTGGCTCACTGCGGCGCAGTGGCATGGTCTTGGCTCACTGCGGCGCAGTGGCATGTCTTGGCTCACTGCGGCGCAGTGGGCATTGTCTTAGGCCACTGCAGCGCAGTGGGCATAGTCTCTCACTGCGGCGCAGTGGATTCTCTCGGCCTTCCTTGCTTCTTAGGCCACTGCGGCGCAGTGGGCATGGTCTTGGCTCACTGCGGCGCAGTGGATTTCTCGGCCTTCCTTGCTTCTTAGGCCACTGCGGCGCAGTGGGCATGGTCTTGGCTCACTGCGGCGCAGTGCTTTGTCTCGGATCCTGGTTCAGTCTGGGCCACTGCGGCGCAGTGGGACATAGTTCTGGTCCACTGCGGCGCAGTGGATAGTCACTGTGTTTTTATGTGTGTCGCTTTTCAACTTGTTTGAGTTTGTATAGTTGACGTGGCGGTATTGCGATGAATAATTATAGGTTGTGGACGTGTGGAACCCGTTACTCGGTTGTAATCCTTTACTAGCTTCTTTGCCGATCAAGGTGAGTTTCGTACCTCCCTACCCGCTTGGGATTCGGGCTGAAAAGTGTAAACCTGGCTTGTTTACTTGTATTTATTGATGTATTATTTGTTTGACTTGATTGTTGGATTGATGTGGCGTATCCTTTCGTTTGATTGACTTGGGTTGTGTTTTTGTTAAGTATTACTTATACATTAGGATAGACGTACATACATGGAAGTCGGTTATGCCTTCCTTTGGGTTTTAGATGTGGTGGGAAGGCTGCGGGTGACCCTATACATAAGCATCTAGGACTTGAAGAAAGTAGAATCCTCTGAAATATATGTACGTATAGTTGGTTTATATGGTGATTAATGATTAATTTTGATTGATGCATATGTTGTGCATATGTCCCACTGTTAGGGGATTTGACTTATGTATATTGAGATACGGCCTTGTCCCTCTGTTGACAAGTGTGCCCGTTACGATTATTGATTGTTGATTCATGTTTGTCGAATGTTGATTATTGGTTTATGGTTGACGGTTATTGATTGTCGGTTGTGATTATGCATTTACATTTGATTGTAAGCATTGCATACATTGTTGATGAGCCCTCGGCAGGGGATTGCCGGCATCCTGGTGCATAGATGTATGCACCCATTTTGGATGTAGTCCTGACCCCGAGTATATAGACATATATATCTCGATGTTTTTGAGATACAGCCCTGACCATGGCGATGGCAGAGGGGTATCGTTGCATACGTGATTGAAGGTCACGCTTGGGATAGGCATATTTGCTTATTCATTCATTCGGCACATGCATTGATTCATACATCATTTGTGCATCCTCATTACACTCTCATTTCTTTTGTGTAATCTTGTTGTTGGACGATATTGTGTTGCTTAGAGGCTCGCTGTAAGTCATGACTAGCCTCTATTCTTATATTGTGATTATTGATGCTGGTTCGTTACGAACCATTACTACGAACTCACCAACCTTGTGTTGACTATGCTTAGTACACTTTTCAGGTAATCAGGTACTCCCCGGACGTGGTGTTTAGTTGCTTGCTTGCTGTCTAACCTGGACTTGGACTCATGGATCAAGGATTCATTGACCCTCTTTTTGCATTATTCCTAGGATCGTTTGCCATCCTTGGATGTGTTATGTTAACATTGATGGCTATTTGCTCCTGTTGTATTTGGTTACTTGTATTGCTATGTTTTGGATTCACCGAATCATTAATTGCATTTAGTTGTTCTATTGTAATTCCACCGGGTGCTGTATGATTTCCGTGACATTTTGAGCTCCGGCTTGGGGTGTTACAATCTCCTTTTCATCATTCCCTGTTATAATCATGTCATCAACATAAATTATTAGACATGTCACAAGATTCCCTCTATGACGAAGAAACAGTGTGTGATCTGAGTTACTTTGTTGATATCCATATTTCTTCATAGCAAGAGTAAACCTTCCGAACCAAGCTCTGGGTGATTGTTTAAGCCCATACAAGGCCTTTTTCAATTTACAAACTTCCCCATTCTTAAAATTGTGGGAAAAACCTGGAGGAGCTTCCATATACACTTCTTTTTGTAATTCTCCGTGCAAGAAAGTATTCTTCACATCAAACTGATGAAGAGACCAACCCTGGTTTGCTTCTATTGAGAAAAGAACCCTTATTGTATCTAGCTTTGCAACTGGAGAGAAAGTTTCTGAATAATCAATGCCATATGTCTGAGTGTACCCTTTGGCAACAAGTCTTGCTTTGTATCTCTCTACATCCCCATTTGGTTTATATTTGATGGTATATATCCACCTGCATCCTACCGGATCCTTTCCTGTTGGAAGAATACACTTTTCCCACGTATCATTCTTAATAAGAGCCTCCATTTCACTATCCATAGCATCCTTCCAATTTTTTAATTTCAAAGCATGCTCTACTCCTGACGGGAGCTCTTCTGAATATAATTTTGCTATTTTTTTTTTTTTTTTTTTTTTTTTTTTTTTTTTTTTTTTTTTTTTTTTTTTTTTTTTTTTTTTTTTTTTTTTTTTTTTTTTTTTTTTTTTTTTTTTTTTTTTTTTTTTTTTTTTTTTTTTTTTTTTTTTTTTTTTTTTTTTTTTTTTTTTTTTTTTTTTTTTTTTTTTTTTTTTTTTTTTTTTTTTTTTTTTTTTTTTTTTTTTTTTTTTTTTTTTTTTTTTTTTTTTTTTTTTTTTTTTTTTTTTTTTTTTTTTTTTTTTTTTTTTTTTTTTTTTTTTTTTTTTTTTTTTTTTTTTTTTTTTTTTTTTTTTTTTTTTTTTTTTTTTTTTTTTTTTTTTTTTTTTTTTTTTTTTTTTTTTTTTTTTTTTTTTTTTTTTTTTTTTTTTTTTTTTTTTTTTTTTTTTTTTTTTTTTTTTTTTTTTTTTTTTTTTTTTTTTTTTTTTTTTTTTTTTTTTTTTTTTTTTTTTTTTTTTTTTTTTTTTTTTTTTTTTTTTTTTTTTTTTTTTTTTTTTTTTTTTTTTTTTTTTTTTTTTTTTTTTTTTTTTTTTTTTTTTTTTTTTTTTTTTTTTTTTTTTTTTTTTTTTTTTTTTTTTTTTTTTTTTTTTTTTTTTTTTTTTTTTTTTTTTTTTTTTTTTTTTTTTTTTTTTTTTTTTTTTTTTTTTTTTTTTTTTTTTTTTTTTTTTTTTTTTTTTTTTTTTTTTTTTTTTTTTTTTTTTTTTTTTTTTTTTTTTTTTTTTTTTTTTTTTTTTTTTTTTTTTTTTTTTTTTTTTTTTTTTTTTTTTTTTTTTTTTTTTTTTTTTTTTTTTTTTTTTTAATTTTGCAGCAAATGCTCTTGCTTCTTTGGAGAAAAAACCTTCAACAATATTAGCAAAGCCATCTACCGGATACTTAGTAGACCGAGAATTCCTTTCTGGAGAATACCGCTTTGCAGGTATTCCTCTGGTAGACCTTGGTGGAAGAATATATCTTCCAGGAGCACTTTCTGTGGTTTCTTCTTCTATATTTTCTGACTCTCCATTAATATTTTCCTGCACATCATTAGCTGGAATATCCAAAGTATGGCTTGGTTCAGAATTACTTACCTCGGATATCAGGTCTGGACTTGGGTTGTCACTTTGAGAGGAGGACTGTAGATCTTTATCTGGAGAATCTTTATCAGGTGTAGAAATACTTGGTTTGACCTGAACTTCTGATGAATATTGAAGCCAACTCAGTATGTCACTTTGTTCCTCCCCCTGACCACTGAGTTCTTGAGAGTATAAATACTTGGTTTTCAAAAAATCACAATTCATCGTAGTAAACATACAATAAGTATTAGGATTGTAACATCTATACCCCTTTTGAGTAACCCCATATCCCACAAAGACACATTTTTCAGCACACGGTTCAAGTTTGTTACGATATGACTTTGGAATATGCACAAAAACAGTACATCCAAATACTCTAGTGGGCAAAGTAAGAACTGATGGTGGCTTATGAAACTCAGAGAGGATTTTCAAAGGGGTTTTCATATCTAGAATCTTTGTAGGAAGACGATTGATTAAATAGGTAGCAGTAGCTAAGGCTTCCGGCCAAAAACTCTTTGGAACTAAGGACTCAATAATAAGTGCCCTAGTCATCTCTAAAAGAATTCTATTTTTCCTTTCAGCCACACCATTTTGTTCGGGGGTGTGAGGACAAGTGGTTTGATGGATTATACCTTTGGATTGAAAAAACAGGTTCATTTGTGAATTCACATACTCCCCACCATTATCTGTTCTCATGACTTTGATAGATTTTTGAAATTGAGTTTGGACCATGTTATAGAACACAGTAAATCTATCATAAACTTCATCTTTATTTTTCAAAAAATAAATCCATGTCATTCAGGTGCAATCATCAACAAAAATTACAAAGTACTTGAAATTATGACCTCCACTAACCGGTGCAGGGCCCCACACATCAAAATGTACTAATGAAAAAGGAAATTCAACTCTAGTATTGCGAGGTTTAAAAGATTGCCTATGACTTTTTGCCAAGATGCAAGTTTCACAATCAATTTTTTTATTCAACGGGAAAAGTTTTGGAAACAAAACATGTAAATAATTAATTGACGGATGCCCCAATCTTCTATGCCATAACCATGCTTCTCTTTCACTAGTTCCATGAGCAAGCATGACAGTTCCACTTTCAGTAACTTCATCAACATAATACAGTCCTTCTCTCTCAGTGCCACGCCCAATAATTCGTCCCGTCCTGATATCCTGCAACAAACAGAAGGTTGGATGCATGAGAACTGAGCAATTAAGTTCTTTTGTCACATGACTTATTGACAAAAGTTTGTGTGATAAGTCAGGAACATAAAGACAATTAGACAATTGAATGTCTGTGGAGATTTTAATTGTTCCACCATTTTTTACATCCATTTTTCCTTTATTTGCGGCTTTGATATGAGTTTTCCCAGGTTTTGATGTTTTTATAAAATCCGATAACTCGTAAGTCATCGTATCCGTTGCTCCGCAGTCAAAGATCCATGACCCATCGGACTTGTCACAATTGTTTTGGGCCATGTAGACTCTTGCATTTGTATTTGGGCTTTCCAAAAAATAGAGCCCATTATGTGGGCCGTTTTTAACCGTGGCCTCAAAACAGCCATATGAATCGGCTGAAACACATTTCCCTTTACATTTATTTACTTTCCTAATTTGTTTTGAGGGAAAAGAAAAGTTTTCAAGGAAATTAGGGTTATCCCCTCTTTCCTTGTTACCTGCCACCACCGAGTAACTTTCTTCCTCTGCAACTCCGGCCGTCGCCGCTACTCCTCCGAAGCCGCCATCTGATCGCCGGTTATTATTATCATTGGTGGGGTTTGTGGCTTTGGCGGTAGGGGTTTTATTGGTACCCTTTTTGTTGGCCGTTTTATGATTTTCGGTCCACCAATCGGGGTAACCAATCAATTCGAAACATTGATCTTTAGTATGTCGAGCCATGCCGCACTCTTCACACTTTAAATGGGATTTATCTTCTTTGGTGGTCTGTTTCTTCTTGCCGTCGAATTTTCGAAACCCTTTGGTTGCCAACCCTACGCCGCTTGTTTCTCCGGCCATTAATCCGGCAGCCACGCCGTTATTCTCACTGCTAGTTGCTCCCAAGATTGTTTGGTGAGCGGCTTCTTTGCGAACGGTAGCGTATGCGGTCTCCACAGTTGGTAACGGGTCGACCCGGAGAATTTCCCGTTTAATATGCTCGAATTTTCGATCCAATCCATTTAGGAATTGGAACAACTTCTGCTCGGATCTAAGTTTGGCATATATTTTTATGTCTTCTGGACACTTCATGGGATTCGGGTCACTTCGGTCGATCTCTCCCCACACACCTTGGAGAGAAATCCAGAAATCTTCAAGTGGTTTCTCATGTTGCTTGAGTTCGTTTGCTTTGACGTGGAGATTAAAGGCCTGCAACTTGTCTTTGCCGCTGCTATATGTGGTTGCCAAGGCATCCCACAGTTCCTTTGACGTGGAAAATTCGGTGAGGTTTCCAGCCAAAATCGGTTCAATATTCTGGATGAGCCATGAAAAAACTATCAGGTCTTCCTGCTCCCATTGTTCATATTTTTCTGTTGATGCCTTTTCTGGTGGGTTTTCGGTAAGGTGATTTAGTAAGTTTTTTGATTTGCCGCCTATGGCAACTCGGATCATCCGAGTCCATAAAGCGTAATTTTGGCTATTTAGTTTTAGATTTATCTGGAGATTGTCTGATAATTTCGGATTTTGTGATTGATGGTTAGCATTATTTTGCAAGAAATTGACTAACTGTAAAGCCAATTCTGAACCGCTGCCGCCGGCTTCATCAGCCATGGTGGCTTTAGGTTCGTTTTTTTTTTTGGTGATTTGGTGGGTGATTAGAGGGTAGATGATGACGCCAGAACCGTTGGCTCTGATACCATGTGAATCGATAGAGAATGAATAATATGTTTTATTGAATTTTTTGATGATTTACAATGAGAGGCATGACCTCTATTTATACAAAATAATACGATAAATAAGGAAACAATGTCTTGGCTAAGCAATCGACATAAACCCTAATTCTATGACCGGCCCAACTCGTATGTGATCAAAGCCTTGGTCCAACTCGTATTATTTTCTGATCCTATACATTCTAACAACTATGTCATCATAACATATATTTGGCATATATATAAAGGGAGGAGATTCTCTCAAGTTGTTTTTAACTTGAGGGGTCAAGTTAGAAACATCTTGAGCATTGAATTAAAATCAATGGTCAAGATTCAAAGATTATCTTTGAATCTTGACCATTGATTTTAATTCAATGGTCAAGAGTTTCAAGTTAGGAAACTTCAGAGGGAATCCTTCCCAATATAAACCTTTACACCCCACCACCAAAAAAATTACACACTTCACACTTTTTGCTGCATCTAACTATTCTTCCCTTCTCCAATTCATCAAAATTATTCCTCTTGGATAAACCCAAATGGCTCCATCGATTAGAAGAGGAAAGATAAGAGCTCAAGTGTACGGTGAAGTTTCCGCTGGTCTCACTTCATTCGCAACCAGAGCAGCCCAAACTTTTGGTTATTTCATCACCAACTATAATATTGTCGCTACCACGAATAACAACAATTACGAGAATGGTGTCCCTGGTGGGATTGGGCCACTAGACCCACGCCCAAACGTTAACAATGGTCGTTAATTATGACGTAATTAATCCTTCCTTTTCCCCACGTTAGTGCTTGGAGTGGTGGTGTGAACTGCTCGTGTGTCCTTGTCGGGTGTGGTCGGCGTCGCTGTGTTGACGCCGGGTTGATGTTGTGGAGTTAAGTGTTTTTTATTTGTGTTTTTTTGGGTATGGGTTACTACTATTGGGCCTAGTTTTTGGGTGCTGTGGGGTTCAGTTTTTGGGTTATTGTTACGCGGTGGTTGTGAACTAGTGTACTAAATTGTGATTGTGATGTGGCCATCATAGATTTCATCATGTTTGTTAATTAAATTCTTATAGGTTTCTTTATTGTTCTTTTGTGTTCTTTAATGTTGAGCCGCCATCATAGATTTCATCATGTTTGTTAATTTTCAATTCATAGAAGGCCACATGCTTTGCTTACTTGAACGTTTTTAATGTAATGTCTTGTGGTTCAAAGAGAATCATTTGACATAAAAATAAAATGAAAAGTGGTCAAATGACTTTTATGAGATCTTGAAACTTTACATGTAAATTGCTTGATCTTTTCGGTAATATTAAATTAAATTAAACTTAGGATCATTTCTCACACTCTAATTTCCTTTTCGAAAGAGGAATTAATTCTTTGGTACTGGGTAATTGTTAGCAAATGATTTGATCAGACTTGTACAAATATTAACAGGGATTGCTACAGCAACCTTCATATCTCCTTCCTTTGCCCTTTAGTCCTTCTACTTTTTTCTTTTTGAAAGTAAGATTTAGGATAAGCATATGACCTGAAAACTCATGACCCGCCCAAACCCGACCTGACCCGTCTGAGAAAGTAACGGGCCGGGTTTGATTTTGTTGCTCCGCCGGATTTCGGGTCGGGTCAAGCCGGGTTTTGACAAGTGAAGATTAAATGTCCCCTAAATCCGAGAACCGACTCGAACCCGCCCAAAAGGGTAACGGATCGAGTTACAGATTCGATTTTATTGCTTTGTCGGGTCTGGCTGGTTTTGACCCGTGCTTATGCCTACCTTTGCCTCATGTAATTTGCCAGATAAGTAATTACACGATTTACATTATCCTCCGATCCTACTACTTCAATGTTATTGTTTTGGCCTTTTGGGTATTTTAAAATGTGCCTTGTTTAGTTTCTTGTTTTTTTATTTTCCTTTTCTTTTTCCTATTTTACGCACTTCGAAAATATAAATTCTTTTCTTATTAATATATATATACATATACATATACATTTATTCAACATGCTTAGTAATAGTATACTTTTATTATTTTTAATTTTACCACAAACTTTTAGATTTTCTACTTTTGTCACATAAGGTTCTTTTTTCTTCATTTTCACTTTCAACCCTCCAGGTTTCTTAGCTTTTAACTTTATCCCCTAGTTTATGATTTTCCTATTTTTGCTCCCTAAATTTCCTCCTTTTACTTTTTGCTTTGAACCCCCAGGTTTTTAGCATTAACTTTGACCACCTAGCTTTTATGATCTATTTGCGATTTCACCGCAACTTTTAGTATTCCTGTTTTTGCTACTAAATGGGTTTTTGCTTTTTGAATTACTTACGTTTTTTAAACTTTTTCCGGTAGCAATATGGTTTTTTTATTTGTTTTTTTCCCTTATTTTTTTTCTTTTTTTTTTTTTTTTTTTTTTTTTTTTGTTTTTTAAAAGCTTTTTTAAATAAGAAAAAAGTTATATTTTTTACATCGGTCAATAGTCATGTAATCAACACAGTATATTGTATCCTTTCAACTATATTAAAAAAGTTAGTATTTAACCTTTTTAAATGTTGCATTAGTTTATCGTTCTTGTAGTACTTTTTTTTTTACGTTTTACGTACCATTCTGTCGCCCGGACAACGCCGGGGTTATATTGCTAATTTTTTTATAAACGAAGGCAAATCACACAATTAAATGACATATATATAACTTTTATAAATGTTGATCAAAAGGATTATTAAGAGGTCATTAGCCAATGCCACACCCATCGAGTAATCACTGTATACTTTCTAGAATTATTTTGATATTAACGTGCCGTTTTAAGTTGACTCTTTGATGATTACTTTTAAAATTAATAATAATATTCAAGAAAAATTAGAATAAGGTTACCCCTTAAAGTTGTTAGCACGTGACTGAATGAAACTTATAGTGGCTGGATTTTTTTTTATTTTTTTGGAACGACATTAAATTTTATAAAAATAAAAGCAAATAATGACTAGTAAGAAACTAGCCGATACATGAGAATACATAATGATCCGGAATAGAAAAGAGAAGTCTAACGAGGCTATATGAAAAACAAACACGTAAAATAACAGCGGCAACTAAAAATAAAAAGGAGATCCGAATAAAACGCAAACAAAACGATCTCCCATGGACTAACCGGTACACCCGTTGCTTTATGCCACTGATACAAAGTGACATATCTGTCATTCAAAATTTCCAACTCGCTTCTTTAAAGCATTGTGTAAATGAATACTCCTTTTCGGTACCAGATATCCTCTAGATCTTAAGATCGATAGGAAGATATTAACTCTACTTATGTAATTGTGCAAGAGAGAACGGCCCATGACTTTTCCCGCTCGCTCCAAATGTTTATAGAATCAAGCTTCACGTTTGATGAATGACCAATGTAGTCAAGCCACGAATATAGTGAAGTGTTTGGATACGGCTTATTTTTACAAATTTAAGTTGTTTTGTGAAGTAACAAGTTGCTAAAGCATAAGCCAACTTTTTTAAGTTTATGTTTTTTGTGCATAAGCATAATAACCATTATCAATATTTGTAAGTTTGTAAAAGATGCAACAAAGTTAAATTTGGTTTACATCACAGGGGATTAACAGGTTATTTAGATATGTTGGCGAAAATCTATAAATATTTTTAAGCTTTGTTAATAACAACTATAAAAACGGTCAATATGATGTTATTCAAATTATTATGTTTTGATTTATAAATTTAAAATATATATATGTATATTTTTGAGCAACTTTTAGGGTAAACATACGTTTCTCCTAACTACTTTTTGCTTCTTTTTTTAAATTTCTTGTGCAAGCAGTGACCTTATATGATATATGGAATCATGAAAATGAACATCCAAGGATTTAAACTCCAACCATCAACAGAGTTTGGCTAGAAAAAGGTCATTTCTTAATTGGTTGAACAAGGCCAAAAAAAATCATTTATCCTATCAGTATTCAAATCGGACTTCAAATTTCATTTAAAACAAAATATGTGGCAATTTACTTGACAAATAAACACAATGCCGTTCACATGGTCATTTTGGTATATCATGTTTTCTTTAAAGTCATGAAATTCAATATTTTTGGTATATGTTACAGAAAATGTCTAACACTTTACCATGTAGCCTAACCAACGAAAGAATAATACATTCATCGAACATGATCATAAAACATCGACCATAACAACAAAATTCAAATATAAAACTTCACATATATAGATCTTAGACCTATTATTCAAAAGCGGATGATGAATTGATGCTTATTATGTACTTTCTTTTTGTTTGTTTAATTAAATCATTGTATCAACAATCCATATGTTACCTCAATTTTCCCTTTAATTTTTCCCTTTAATATTTTTTGGATAAAGTTAAATAGCTAAAGGGACAACGTACTTTGGATTATAGCTAATTATTATTTTTAAAACCAAAAAGTTGATGAACGAGTTTGTTATCTTGTGAGGTGGGTTTATTACCAAGTTGTTTCTATGTTAGAAGTCAATTTAGAAGCCAAATACAACTTGAAAACTCAATAAACTATAGCAAACTTAGATTTCAACCTAGTTCACACCTTTTCTAATATATTTTTTTATACATATTTATATATTTTATATGTTGACAAAATCGGTCATCTTTGAATCGTCACAATAAAAATTGGCTACCTTGATAGTGTATCTATAATGAAGGGTTGATTTGTAAGCTACTTCTAGAACATGTAAAAAAAGTATTTTAGAGTTATGGGACATTAATAAAAACAAAAAACTTAGAAAAAGTACATTACATTTTTGTGAATTTAATCCTTAAAATTAGTTATACTTGTAAAACATGTAATAAAAATAATAAGATTTATGAGAAATAATTACTAGTTTTCTTTATGTTTTGTTAGCGACAATTTTACATCTACTCCTAAATTAGTTAACAAATTCTAAGCTATTTTGATTTTTTAGAAATTCATAACATCAAAATAAAAATCAGAATTCCTTTTTTTCCACTGAACATTACACAAGTAATTTTCACAAGTGTACACAACAAAAGCTATCATTTAGAAGAAACTATAAAACATGAAAACTAGTGGAAAACAGGTTGAATATTTGGGGTTTGGGTATAGAAGTTGGACTTTGCTTCTTATTCTCATTGAATATATGATCGGCAATTTTTTGAAGTTTTGTGTCTTTTGAGTCCTGACTCTTTTCTATAACCAAACTAATGGTGCATTACATGACAAGATGAGTTGTTGTGAAAGTTATTCATTAAAGATTTAAAGGTACCTTTTTACTTTCTTTAATTTTTTTTTTTTTTTGAATGACGAATTTCATTAAAAAAAATTAAGGTATACACAATTAAGCTATTTGAAACAAATAAATAAACTAAGACTGGTAAAAGAAAAAAAAAAAAACCCTTTCCATCTCTTCAGGCATGTCTATCTTTATTTTGCACCATCTTTTATTTGTTGCAAATTGCATATACATATCACATATATCCTTTTTCATTGTATTAAAACCATTACTTCATCACAAATAAGAATTATAGAATATCAAATATGATTTTTAATATAAATGAAAATATTTAATTTAATAGAAGAAAACAAAAATCTATATACCATTTAGAAAACAAACTTTCATTAAAACTTTAAACTAAGATAAAAGAGTACCTAAAACAATTGAAGTATTTAAGAGGAGAGGAGATATGAAGGTACTGAGTACTACCATTTATGACTTCCTGCAAATCAAATAGTAAATCTATGAAATAGCATACTTTAGGTCGTTGTCTTGGCACAAGTAGCAAGCTTACCTAGTTAGATCACATTGTTTTATGTTGCGACCGGTATTCGTTAATAAGCTGTGCGAATAAGGAAGTTGGTTCATTCATCAATTTAGCAGGCGTGTCGAATTCCATCACCTTTCCTATAGATGTACAACAAGATATGTATCACGATTGATTAGCATTAGAAACACATTAGTTGATTGGAAAAAAGAGCAGATTGAACACTCTTGAGCATTGTCTTGGTTATCCAATTATAGTCTTTTATTTTGTTATTTGTTGTCTTTGTTATTTTCTGCCAATCGGTTGTTATTATTATTAAGTATGCCAACAATGGTTAGTTTGCAATGAAAACTCAAAAAGGATGATTCGAGAAGCTGATAGAAAGATGGGATGGAAAGAACATGGACTCACCATCCTGCATAACAAGTACCATTGTGCAGTCTATAACAGTTGGTATTCTGTGGGCAACAGTTATTACGGTGCACTCACTGAATTCTTCCCGTATCGTTTTTTGTATAATGGCGTCAGTTGCATTGTCAACTGATGCTGTGGCTTCATCAAGTACCAGTATCTTTCGTCTTTTCAAAAGTGCCCGTGCTAAGCAAAATAACTGTCTTTGTCCCAAGCTCCAATTCGACCCATCTTGCACAACTGCATTTGAATAGCTTGTTATATAGACGGACTCCTAATCCTTAGTCTAATGCCTTGTATTACCATAAGTCAATAAGTCAAATTCCTTACCCAGGGAGTCCAATCCTTCTTTTTTATCTTGAATGGCCTCTTGAAGTTGGCATTTTTTAAGAACCTGTAGAGGAAACAACAAATGATTAACATTTGTGGATGATCTTCATAAGCATAAGTGAAATATTACCGTCCATAGCTCATTATCACTATGCTCGCCTAGTGGATCAAGATTATATCGAACAGACCCACTGAATAATGTTGGTTCTTGTGGGATTATTCCAAATCTTGATCTAAGATCATGAAGCCCAATTGAAGTGATATCTACACCATCTATAACTATTCTTCCCTCTGTAGGTTCAACTAGCCGAAACAAAGCACTAATCAAAGTTGTTTTCCCACTGCCAGTTCGTCCAACGATTCCAATCTTGTGCCCTCCTTCAAATATACAACTGATTCCTTGAAGAACCAAGGGGGAGTTTGGTTGATATCTGATCTGCAACATATGGATAACAGAATAGTTAATGAATCATGCACCGATATACGTAGAAATATAATTAAAATCTTACATACTTTCAGGTTTTCCACGACGACTCTACCAATGCTTGGCCATTTTCCTGACGGTCGATTGGCCTCTATGATTTCCGGGGCTTCACTAATAATATGCATGTATTGATCTAGTCTTTCGACCGAAACTATCATATTTGATAGCTGACATTGGCTTTGAACGGAATTTACAAGGAAACTACTCAATGAGAGACCATAGGAAAGAGCCATTCCGATGAGTCCTGTCAGAGAAACATTATAACCATATTTAACAATCACACTCAAAAGTCAGTTTGGTGGTGTCACGTTAGCAACACGATGCACTACTGTTACAGTGTTACCTGTAGCCACCACACTAAAAACTCGGTTTGTTGGTTTCACACCATCATTTATATTAAATTAAGAAAAATAAATTCATAAAAATTAAAATAAATACAAATACATTAATAAAAAGTTTTAAATTAATCAAATTTTGAAAGTTCACTTTCAATGAGGAATTATATCGAGCAGTTGGTACTCATAACATTTATTTAATTTTCTCATGGCACTATTCAAGGTGACCAATGAGTAATTAGATAAATGCAATCAACTAAGAGATATTGAAGCAACTGACAGCTCCAGCAAAAAAAAAAACAAAAACGGAACACGTCAATGCGGTGGCCACCAAACTAAACCAAAACGCCTGCCAACGCGCCAAAGGCTCGTGTTGGAGACTACTTCGACCGTTAAAGATGGTCTTGTTAGTTTCTTGTACTGCTTGAACTACTATGGTTGAAAAACACTTACCTGAATCAGAAGCTTTAAAGGGAAGCAAAGTGATGGCTAAGGCAGAGCTAGAAACAGCAACTGCGCATAGTATTTCCAGGCGTTGGATCAGCCATTCGTTTGCTGAAAAACTATGAAATAGTGTACTTGCATTGCCATCGATAAGATGCAAATGCTCTAAAAGAAAGCGGTCTTCATTTGCAAAAGCTCTGATGGTTACAGTTCCAGCAATCGACTGAGCTAGATGGCTTGCAACTAATGACTTGCTCGTGCCATCTAATCTCATCAACTCCTTTGCAGAAGCATAGTAGAACTTCTATGTAAATAAAAAAAACCTTGTGAGTTCCGGGCCATAGTATAATTAGAAACAAAGAACAGAACCATTAGCTGATTGATTATCTGAACCAGAAGTATCACCAAGTGCAATAACAAGGCTTCGAAATTTTAGCGATCATAACTTTTTATCTCAAAATGTATTGACAGAACTGAGACCCTATATAACCGTTGGATGCTAAAGTGTAAATTTTGGAATACCAATTTCTTTACTTGTAGAAGTGTTGTTATATAAACCATTGGATGATCACGAACAAGCAGGCCAGTTAAGAACACTAAATGGATCATCCAAAAGGTATATGTCCGCATCTTGATATAATGCCCGTGCAAGCTGAATTCGCTGCTTCTGTCCACCGCTAAGATTTACACCTCTTTCACCTATAATTGTTTGATCCCCAAAAGGAAACATCTCAATATCCTTCACGAGTGAGCATCTGGTAACTACTTCTTGATATTTTTCATCATCCATTAACGATCCAAAGAGAATGTTGTCTCTAACAGTTACTGTTTGGATCCATGCAGTTTGCGAAACATAGGCCAGCTTGCCATTAACTTGAACCTGAAATATAGTAATTCATGTGTAAATTGTTAACATGTCAGTAAAAATTAAAATAAATACAAATACATTAATAAAAAGTTTTAAATTAATCAAATTTTGAAAGTTCACTTTCAATGAGGAATTATATCGAGCAGTTGGTACTCATAACATTTATTTAATTTTCTCATGGCACTATTCAAGGTGACCAATGAGTAATTAGATAAATGCAATCAACTAAGAGATATTGAAGCAACTGACAGCTCCAGCAAAAAAAAAAACAAAAACGGAACACGTCAATGCGGTGGCCACCAAACTAAACCAAAACGCCTGCCAACGCGCCAAAGGCTCGTGTTGGAGACTACTTCGACCGTTAAAGATGGTCTTGTTAGTTTCTTGTACTGCTTGAACTACTATGGTTGAAAAACACTTACCTGAATCAGAAGCTTTAAAGGGAAGCAAAGTGATGGCTAAGGCAGAGCTAGAAACAGCAACTGCGCATAGTATTTCCAGGCGTTGGATCAGCCATTCGTTTGCTGAAAAACTATGAAATAGTGTACTTGCATTGCCATCGATAAGATGCAAATGCTCTAAAAGAAAGCGGTCTTCATTTGCAAAAGCTCTGATGGTTACAGTTCCAGCAATCGACTGAGCTAGATGGCTTGCAACTAATGACTTGCTCGTGCCATCTAATCTCATCAACTCCTTTGCAGAAGCATAGTAGAACTTCTATGTAAATAAAAAAAACCTTGTGAGTTCCGGGCCATAGTATAATTAGAAACAAAGAACAGAACCATTAGCTGATTGATTATCTGAACCAGAAGTATCACCAAGTGCAATAACAAGGCTTCGAAATTCTTCACATAAATCAAGCAATTGACTGTATGTTCCCGTTTTCACAACCTTTCCATCCGCCATTAACTGTCAAAGATATTAAGAACATTTAAAATTTATGTTTCATAAGGAAAAGAGGACTAGTTTCTGAATAGACCGTTAGTTCACCAATATTTTATCAAAAGCAGGCAAAAAATCGACTTGGTGAGTTACAAGTAACACCGTCTTGTTTGACAGAGCTTCCATGATGTATTCCTACAGATAAAATGTTATAATGGATTAGATTTTTGTTACAGAAGAAAATAAAGGGATGAGTATGATGATTACTTTGAACAAACTAGCTGCAGTATGTGCATCAACCGCACTAAATGGATCATCCAAAAGGTATATGTCCGCATCTTGATATAATGCCCGTGCAAGCTGAATTCGCTGCTTCTGTCCACCGCTAAGATTTACACCTCTTTCACCTATAATTGTTTGATCCCCAAAAGGAAACATCTCAATATCCTTCACGAGTGAGCATCTGGTAACTACTTCTTGATATTTTTCATCATCCATTAACGATCCAAAGAGAATGTTGTCTCTAACAGTTACTGTTTGGATCCATGCAGTTTGCGAAACATAGGCCAGCTTGCCATTAACTTGAACCTGAAATATAGTAATTCATGTGTAAATTGTTAACATGTCAGTAGTGTATTAAAATATAACTCATAGCAGAGACTTACTGTGCCTTTTATGTTAGGAACCTCTCCTAGAACGGCCGATATTAGAGTCGATTTACCAGACCCAACCTCTCCACATATAGCCACCTTTTCTCCAGTCAAGATATCAAGATTCACATGGGTTAGAGTCGGTTTTGAAGAATCATCGTTCCATGAGATCATTTCAGTTTTAATTATTGCTGATCCCTGCTCTATGTTAACATGATGCTTTTGTTCTTTCTGCAATTCAGGTGCCTCCAAAAACTTAAGGATGCGAGTTAATGCAACACTTGCTTCAATAAACACGTTATAAACATCAGCAATGAGCCGAATGGGCTCCTGAATGATTCCTATTGTTGCCAGAAAAGTGAATACGTCACTGGCATCAAGCAAAGTTCCTCTTAAATAACATGTATAAAATGTCACAAGTACTACAATAGCAGGAGATGACCAAAAAATCATCATGTTAAGGCATTTCTGAAAGATAAATGCCGATAACCACCTCATCTCTTCATTTCGCAACTTTTCTACTGCATCCCGAAAATGTGTCTCCCAAGTGTACAATTTCAAAACCTTCATGTTTGCAATCGCCTCTGTTATAGCCTTCGACCTCTTGTCTTGTGTTGCCATGAGTTCTTTTAGGATCTTATGCTGCCACTTTCCTAGCGGTTTACTTACTACAACTGTGAAGATCACTACTACCAAAGCTGCAAACGTCGCTACTCCAACTGAAAGATACATTACAAACATTGCAAGACATATCTGCAGACCTATCATCCATATCTGATGAAACCATAAGGGTATCTCTCCAATTCTAGTAGCATCCACAGAAGCATAATTCATTATTTCTCCTGGAGAGTACTTCAACTTGGCATCGTTGGATAGGCGTAGTTGCTTCTGATAAATCGCAGCACATAACATGGATTTTACTCGGAGCCCAATCAATCTACTTCTAAAGTTTAGTTGTCTCTGGGATACTGATTCTAGGAACTTTACTAGGAATAGTCCTAATATGAGAAAATAACCTTGGTGGTCAAAACTTTGTTTCCCTTGGAAAAACCTTATAAAAGCCCGAAGAACTAAAGGTCCTGAAACCAAAGAGAGTACCTTTACTAGCGCAAAAAACCCAGTGATCATTAGCTCTTTTTGTTGCCATATAAACAACATGGACGGAGAAATATTCTTCTCTTTTTGTTTCTCCATTTTCTCGATAAAATCCAAATAACAAGCTTCCGCTCTATCCTCATGTCGTAATTTTGGGATATCTTTGGAATCAAGAACTTTACCTTTTCCTTTGATTAGCAATGGATTTAACCACCAGAAGGTGGATTTACTTAGAGTTCCTGCTATAGCCATTGGAGTTACATCTTCTTCATTAGCTTCCTTAGGTTGCAGTGGCTCGTAAAGTGAACGATTCTTGCCTTCCATTTGCACAAACAAGGAAAAGAACCGCATCTGCAAAAGTTAAATGATACATAGCTGTAACAAACCCTAAAAACAACTTAATAATAAATCAGACTCTGTCTCCAAAAGTACGTACTAAATACCAACTGCGAATCACATACACATACATTCATGAATTCAAGGTAATAAAATATATTTTGATAAAACTTTGTCTGAATGTAGGTCACTACCTTCAGGATTTCGACTGATTTTTTTGGAACTAGTTTTCTATAAAGTCAACATGTAAAACACGGATGGTCAAGTTTTATGTTTGTAAAAGTGGTATACTCGGAACTGTGATTTGCCGAATCAATAAAAACTGGAATTCTCAATTCCGGATTTTGCCTATGGATCGGCTGCAGTATGTGTATTACGTTTTAGACCCTGAATTCCCGGTTCAGGACTTTGGACCACTTTTTGACAAAAACTGGAATTACCACTTCCGGTATTCTGACATTATAACAAACGCACGGCAAAACAGGCAACGGATCGGGTTTAAATTAGACTTGAAGAGGTACTGAATCAAAAAAATGTGTTGCTGCTGCTAACATAATACTCTTTGGTGTATTGGTCACTTTTAAATGCCAGTCTTTGTATTCATTGTGCATGCCTGGGTGACTCTCTTGGCTTAGTTCACATGCTGCCTTCTCTTGTTTTTATGTAGTATAGTTTTCATTCATCTTGTTTAGTTTTTTTTTGTATTTCCATCCTACAACTTGTAGCATGGAAAGGTGGGATATCTATATGTATTGTACAATTGGGTCTGGAAAGTCATGTATGGGTTAGAATCCTGTTACTTTAATAATTATAAAGTTGTGTGCTCTATTAACAAAAAAGTAGACTTGAAAGGCCAGAAGTATACCCCTTTTAGGCTCGTCCCAATGGTCTCGTCGACGCTGTTGACATGAATCCTCGGTTTTGTGCGTTAGTTAACCGATGAGTGTTTGACAAGCGAGCTTGGTGGGCCCACCCTATCTCTGCTACTACTTTCGTTTTTTGATTTAATAGATGGTAGGATATAGAATAGGGATTAGTACTTCAAAATGTAAACAACTTCACTCGAATTGTCATAGTGTGTATCAAGTATGTAATGAACTTTCAAATTCTGTGCATGTATCCGACCAATCAAAAAGTTACAAGTGGCGGCTTTGTATGTATCCTGGTATATGTGGCAACCATATAAGCTGCCAATTGTAATTTTTTTTTATTGGTCGGATACATACAATGCACATGTTTTAAAAGTTCATTACATACAATGTACATATTTGAAGTTCCATACACACTATAACAATTCGTGTAAAGTTGTTTACATTCTAAATACTAATCCCTTTTTAATTGAACATCAAGGTAAAGTTATCCACTTGATTAGTGTGACAAGCCAACAAGGTATTCTTGGTATGGGTGTATTAGTTTAAAAATGCTGACGGGACATTGATGTAACAAATCTAAGGAACCGGCCATACGTCACCATTGAAGAACTTGTATACATGTTGACCATCCTAATTAATAAACATAACTAGTCATCTAAAACCAAATCTCCTAATTTTTTTTTCAAAACCTTATAAATAGTCGTTTGTTAACAAATTCATTCACAAGTTCACACAAAGCTATTTTGAAAGTTTTGAAGAAAAATTTCTTCCACAACCTACATTTTTATAACTTTTTAATGAACTTTAAAATATGTGATCTAATACATAATTTAAAAGTTCTCACAATCTACGGTTGTTCTCCAAATAAGGAAAGTAAATATATATACATATATATCATACCTGATGACGACAGCGAGCAACAAGTTTCGCCAATATGTCAGCCACCTTTCCCTTTTCGTCATCACCTTCCTCCTGACAGCCCGAAGACGATACCTCCTGCTGACTAAATCCTCCCATTGGACCGCCTTCAGCCGCCTGCGGATGTTCTGAACACGAAATTCTCCGCCATTGATGATGGTGGTTGTACATAACAATTCGCCCGGCGGGTTTGTTGTGTGTAATTCTACCAACGAGGCCGCCACGTGGAGCAGTGATAGCAGCTGGGTTTGTTGTGTGTAGCCTAAAAGAGATACCATTCATGACTTTCTATTTGATTTGTAATTTTGTATCAGCAAATGCAGCCGCAACAAATTCTTTAGTGTTGCTAGAGTATCTGCGATATTTACTTTTTAACACTTCTTTTCTTTTTTTATATGGGAGCTCAAGGAAAGTATTACTATGCACAAGGAATAAATTATTAAATGACTTCTATGTCCTTAATCTAATTTTTGTTAAAACCCCTTTCATCTATAAACTTTGAATTTGAATTCGTATAGTGCTTTGTCGAGGAACTATATATTAATTTCAACCCCTTCAGAACCCTTGTAATATTATATTGTCCCATCACCGATTATTAAACAATTTTATTTTATTCTAAATCTTGTAAGTAACAAGTCATGAAGATTTCATTTAAGTCACGTTATTTTACATTTGTCTTACAGTTAAATTTTTTTTTTTTAATTTACACAAATTTTGCATATTGTATATTATTGTTTTATGAATGATTTTATTTACTTTGTTATATGTATATATATAATTGTTGATATTGATTTATATATTTTTTATTTGCTAGAATGAAGGTATAACACAAAATTTAAATGTTTTTTTTAATGATAGGCTACATGCATTAGATTTGAAAAATATTAAGATATTATTTTAAATCATTTTCTTCAAGATGATTTTGTTTTGTTATTTAAACAGATGAATTTATCAAAGTCACCAAATTTAATATTTTTCTGATTTTTACAGTACATCACTACATCGCATGAAACCCTTGGCATCATTTCAAAGGTGAACTAAACTATTGTATTATGTATAGAAAATATAAGTGGATATCAAAATATATAGTCCTTTGAAAAAGCCATCAAGCTATATATTTTTTGCGAGAATAGAATCAAAGCTCATAAGTAAAAGGGAGGTTTAGTAAAACTGAAGGTAAAATATTTAGGGGCATTGAATTCATTTGATAATTTATTCCTCGTGCAAAACAATTATTTCCTTGAGCAAATCACTACCCTTTTTATATATCGGGTACCTCATCACATATTAACAATCTTTAATCTATTTTATAAACCCGAAAATAGGTATTGATAAATGGGATTTAGCCTTTGAAAAAACATAACCTTTTTAAAAAAATATAGGTGTGTTTTAGGCCTCTCTTAATAAGTCTCTTCCTAAATCTCTTCCTCACCTCTTCCTAAATGTCACGCTTGTTCCAATTTAAGAACTACCCCTAACATTAAGACCTCTTCCTCACCTCTTCCTAAACTTTTTTTATTCTATTTTATTTTATTCCAAATATTAATAAAACTTTTATTTTATAAAAATAACAACCAACATTACATTACAACAACTAAAATACATAATTAAAAATAGTACATAAGGTCCTAATACATAATTAAAATACATTAAATTCATAAAAATTAAAATTAAACTACTACAATATTAAAAATTAAACATTCAAATAAAACTACTCCTTGTCGTCTTCATCGCTGCTCTCGACCTCTGCTGCAGCTGCTCTCGGCTACCGAATTCTTCTTGTAAATATTTGCGGAACGCCATATGAGCCTTTAGATCCTTCCTCGATAAACCAACTGGAATCGGTTTTGCTAAAAACTGCATCGCATCTCGAACCTCGGCCCGTGTTAACGCCTTAGATTGTTGTATAGCCAAGTTAGCAATACGAGCAGCCGCTTCCGACCCTGATGATCGTTCAGATGTCGCGTCGGATGAGCTTGACAACCGACGGCTAACATTGCGACCCGGTGGTCGCCTAATAGGGTCATCTCCAAACAATGCATTCAAAGCCGGCCTCGAACCTCCCGCAGCCGAACCACCCGCAGCCGAACCTCCTGGAGCCGAACCACCCGCAGTCGAACCTCCCGGAGCCGAACCACCCTGAGGATCCTCATCGGCAGTGAAATCTACTGCCCCCTCCTGCTCGTTTGGCTTTGATTAGTAGATGATGAACCCGCATATGTGTTTTCAATTAGATTTAAGAACATTTCGTTGGCTTGGTTCGAAAGAGGGTTGTTTTCGTTGTTGCGAGACATGTTTGAATAGATAATAAAATGATTGAATGTAGTGTTTTTATTTGATTAAGATGAAAGTTTGATAGATGAGAGTGTTTTGTTTTTGATTAAATGTTAGTGTAAAAAATAAGGTATATATATTCATAAAACTGGAACTAGCTGTTTGCAAACATACAAAAATTTTGAAATTTTTTGATTTTTTTTTTATAATGCAACGGATACTACGCTCGGGCCCCACACGCTCCTCGTCTTACCCCTTCTAATTTCCGAACGTTAGCCATTTCGACGAATTGGAAGAGAATGGTGGCATTAATGTCCTAAAATGACGAGAAGGAAGCGGCCATGGACGAGCTCGTCCATTACGAGGGGCCTTAGTAGCCTCAAATCCGAATCTTAAAAAAGGCTAAAGTTGCTTGTTAAATTTCCAAATAAGTTTTAAAAGGTCGAAATCTAGTGTACACTATGTAATCATAAAAATACCCATATCTATGTGACTATGTTATTAAACAGTGTGTAACAAATGCGTTGGGTCTTACCGTGTCAATGCATCAAATCCAAAGAAAGAAAAATGTTGAAATTAGTAAGACTAGATCAGCTAGTCTTATAAAAATAGTTTTTTCTCGTTTGTAAGTAGATGTAACTTTTTGTATACGATAATGATAAATCAATCTAATTCATAGGCATAAAAATCAACCTAACCATATGATGATGAAACGTGGAAGAATTAAGGGTTAAGATTAGGAAAGAGATTTAGTGGAATCCACGTGTCAACTTCTTAAGATTTTAGGTTGATTTTTAGGCTTATAAGTTAGGTTGATTAATCATTTTCCTTTTGTATATATTGTTTCGGTAAAACCCGAAAATAGGTATTGATAACATGGGATTAGTTCTTTCAAAAGACATAGGACTTACTAGAAACGAGTGTGTTTTTGTGGGTCAACTATGAGTCGCAAACAGTCCGTTGGAAATATATATAAGAGTTTCAAATGAGTTTAAAAGGGTGTGAATTTATTGTATATGTATGTAGACATAAGAATAATTATGTCTATGTTATTAAATAGTGTATATAACAAATTTTTTGTTTTTCGATCAGGTTTTAACGTGTCAAGACAACATAGAAAAAAAAAACCCTTTAGAATTAATAATTAGTAAAATTAGATCTGGTCTAATAAGAATGTTTTTTCCCGGTTTTTAAATAACTTTTTATATATTGTTCTGGTAAAATCAAAAAATCATCATTACTTCAACATATTAACATTAATTACCTACCCTAATCCTTAAATACCTATACACTACACCTTAACATTGATAACTTTCAAATCAATTACTTACACTACTTGATGCTGGCGCCGCCACCAGTTGCATGTGCCACTAGCACACCCTTGTCTTCCCCAGCACCGCCGCATTACACGAATATCCTTGTAGCTTTTAAATAATTATAGTAAATTCTAGATTTTAATAGAAATTAGGCAAATAGGTAGGGATAATAACTAAAATACATTTTCTTCTTTTTTTTCGAACAGCAGTGGTGATTGGACTCAGCGGCATTGCCTCTTCATCATCCGGTAGAGATCGACCACATCACCAGCACAATCAATCCGAGGGCATGACTAGCGGTGGAAGTCCCACGTTCTGGGGGAAACCAGCTAAATGCTAGAGAAAACCCCATGTCCCACCTCATTGGCAAGACTTTCCAATATGTATTTCAAATGTTTCGAACCCGTGACTAATATTTGGCTGAAAGACATAAGGGGCATTAAATGTCCAGTTACATGGAAAATAGTTAATTTTGTGTCGATGGTTCTATTTTTTTTTTCTTCCAAAAAGGATTTCTTTTTAACGACATCATTTTTTACTCGTATTGTTAAATTACACGAATGTTTTTTGTTGTAATTTATTGTAAACTGATTAATAATGTTTAAAATTTATATAAAATAAAATGATAATATTAATAATTCTAATATTATAGCCCATATAGAATAAACTAGAACAATACTCGTGCCCGGGTTAAAAAAAAAAACATTATATATCACACCACATCTCACATACACATAGCTTTGATCAACAAAATAGAATCATAATATACCACGTTATTTCATTTTTTTCGACTTTTGACTTAAAAAGGTTTCTTGTGGGTCGCTTTTTCTAAAATATGACCTTTAACTTTTATTTTTTACAATCTAACATCTAACGTAGACAAAAAGAAACATCTAACATAGGACAAAAAGAAACATCTAACATAGGCTTGGAGCCCAAGTATGCGCGCGTAGTATATATATGAAAAATCTTTTTAGAACCCACGTAATTAAGTTTTCCTACTTTTCTTACATAAATTTCAAACTCTCTATCGATCGATCGAACCTGCAGCTGATAGGTACTACTTATAATTTTCCAACATATATATAATATAATAATTTTCAATTTTATATCTTTCAATAACTAATAATTCTAGGTAGGTGTTGTTTTGTATGAGTTTTTCACGCACAATTAATGTAGCCATTGTATGTTTATATATTCTCAATACGATCAATGTTTGCTCGATCATCTAATTAAGTAGATTATTAATTAATTGCAGAAAATTAAGTGAGATGGATGCTGGAAAAGAAGATAATAATGCCAACAACACATCTAATGTTGTTGCCAAATCCAGCAGTAAGCAGTTTATTATATAGGGTTAATTACAAAAATAGTACTGAACTATCCACCATATTGCACAAATCATACCCAGGGTTTATTAATTACGCCCGTCATACCCAAACTTACCATTTTTCCACTCGGACCATACCTGGATCAAACGTCCGTTAGTTGTGCTGTTAAGTGCCCCCATGTACAGGTATGAAATCTGTAATTTTCGTTATACTTCAGGTACCATTTTTGTAATTTACCCTTATTATTAATATTTTAGTTTATAACACTATATTTTATAGTATTATTTAATAAAAAATATTATTGTTAATGACTATTATTTAGTAATAAATTATAATTTTATAAAAATAATTTTATAAAAATTTATTAATATTCTATAAATATTTATTTTTTAAAAAATATTTACTTTTATTTTATGAAATAATATTTAATTTTTATAAAAGATTATTTCTATTCTATAAAAGTTATTAATTTTTATAAAAAATGTATATTTTATAGTTATATTATTATTAATAAATTATTATTGTTAATGACTATTATTTAGTAATAAATTATAATTTTATAAAAATTTATTAATATTCTATAAATATTTATTTATTAAAAAAAATATTGCATGGTGGTTGTGTAGGTACTAATGCGATACAAGAGATACATATTTATCAAGATCATTATAGATATATAATTCAATATGTAATAGTTTTTAATAAAATAAAAATATTAGAAAAATAATATCTTTTATAGACTAATAATAATTTTTTTTATAAAAATAAAATGTTATAATATTATAATTTTATAATAAATTATAATTTTATAAACAATATAAATATTTATAAAATATTAATAAATTTTTATAAAAATTATAATTTATTACTACATAATAATCATCAGCCATAATATTTTTAATTAATTATTACAATACTTATTGATAAAATATAATTATATAAAGTAAAGTATTAATAATAAGGGCAGATTACAAAGATGGTACCTGAAGTATAGTAAAAATTACAGATTTCATACCTGTACATCAAATAGAGCGTGCAAAATGACGAAAATACCCCTCACGTGCACGGCACATGGGGGCACTTAACAGCACAACTAACGAACGTTTGGTCCAGGTATGGTCCGAGTGGAAAAATGGTAATTTGGGTATGACGGACGTAATTAATAAACAGTGGGTATGATTTGTGCAATATGGTGGATAGTTCAGGTACCATTTTTGTAATTAACCAATATATTTATATTTATATATGTTTACTAGATTTAAACCCGTGTGGAAACACGGACAATAGATAGACCTTCGTATAAAATAATTTTGACGCTACAAATTTCATATGGCTACGTATAAAAGCAACTTCATCAATTACATGTTTATTTACGTTTCTGGTTATATTAATCATTAAATTTGATTAGTGTTTGTTTCTAATCAATCCATGGAATGTTTTGTTTAAATTAATGGTTGTAAATCTCGGTTATCTCGTCCGATATATCCCCGATATATCGCTTATCGGTAATCGACAGACATGTTATTGAACATGCTTATTAACTGATAATTTAATTACAGTACATATTTTGAAAAGTTGGTGGTTTCATGTAAGTACTTAACAGAAAAAATATGAACAAACAACTTTAAAAAAAACACTGAAAGAACATAAAAGGAAGAAACTGAAAACAGTTAAAAACTAATGGATGGTTAGAAAGATAGCGAGGAACTTTTAGTATATTTAAGGTGCAAATAAGAAACAATGCACAACCATAATGTCATGGATTCTATGATTGCTGGTTTTATTAACATTCTATCTAGCTAGTTTAAAGTTTAATATGGTACCAGAATTGGGGAATCAAACCAAATTTTGTTGAAAATGTTTGGTGTGACTGAAAATTGTAGTATCTAGAGTTAGTGCTTGCGAGTAAAAATAGAGAAATGTGAAAGATGAAGCTTCTTGTTCTTATTTTAGCACTAATCTTTGGAGGTGGGACATTTGTTGCATGAATTGGGAAGAATATGAAGGGGCCTGATGGTTACTACAATCTGTAGATGATAGTCTAGTTATTCTATTTGATAGTTTGTGTATTGAGTTGTTGTATATGGTTTTGATTGTTTTTACTGAAAATTGCTTGTGTGGTGGGTTGGGTCTGTCCAACTTGACTACAAAGTAGTTATTTGTACAGGTTTGGATTCTTAATATATATTTCACGTTGCCAAAAAAAAAACCAAAATATAAATTTTACTTGGAGACCTAAAAACAAAAAATATATTTGTAACTAACATCTTAGCCACCAATCCAAATGCTAACAGTATACAGTATCTAACCACCCCCTTGGGCACCTCCATAATCAATCATTTTTTATTATTATTTGAGCTGTGAATTATATTAATAACAAAAGTTATTTACAAATAACAAATAATAGTAACTGGACATCCCCAAGCACTAACCAATACTAAACAATCAAGAATCAAGAATTACTCCTGCAGCTACACATACAACCTGTTCTGCAGTCACATTCAAATGGCTATCAGACAATTATTCATCCAGCTTAGATTCCACCTTCCAGCCAAAATAATAACAAGTGTATAGCAAAAAAAAAGGATATTAAAATTCATTTAAACTTATCTTTCTCACTATTTTGCCTAAATTTTATGCAATCACCACACAAGAAAGGCTCATAGGCTCCCAGACTTTTCTGACCCGCAACTCCTTCAGGTGCATAAACTAACTTATTATCCTTAAAGCATCAAAAGAAAGCAAGTGAAGCTGGTTTTTACATTCTTTTAAAGTTCTATGCTCAAATGACCTGAACTTTTCATTGCTCCAAGCTTGCATTAAGTCTGCAGTATTCACAAACTAATGTTTCGACACATGGGCTTATGTCCGTCCATTTCCCTTATTTAGATATAACTTGAAGCCCACCAATTTCATCCTAATAAACTATTATTATGCAGCTCATATCGGTATGCATACCAACCCTTTCAACATCGTCTTTTCCAATGATTACCGGTGGAGAGTAATTATTTATTCACAAATACCCTTCAGAGTCAGAGAACACAGATTCAAATTACTTGACAAAATCTCTGCCTAAGCACATCAATAGCATCTCGATTATTTTATTAGATAAAGCCCTCATTATGCTCTCATATTCTTTCAACACCTCACTCTAAAATGGAAATGAAAGTTGTATAGATAACAGAGGTACAAAAAGAACTCTAAAACATAAAGGTAGAGTATAAGTTAACCTGGTCTATTTCTAACCGTATCAAAACATGACCCGTTACCCAACCCACCCATTTTGCCACCTTGAGGTTTTTTTTCTTCTGAAGTACCCTAAAGTCAAATCGATTCATTGATTCATTCTAAGGAAAACAGGTTAAACTAATTGGTTAGTTTAAATGGAAATATACAAATCTTGCAAGCTCTTTCCATTCAAAAAAAAATCTTGCAAGGTCTCACCTTTAGTAGGACCAGTACACCCGAGTAAAATGGAAACATTATTGCTGCAAATCCAACATACGTAAGCACCTAAGAATGGATTTGAATTATATATATATGTATATATATATCTCCAATGGATCAAATGGCTAAAAAAACTTGGCAAGAGACGAAACATGTCAAAAGCGAAATTCAATCAACATAAAATTTGAAAGTATAGTATGCTACCTTCTTGTCTCCTTCATTCATCTTCATGGATCAAAACGATTTCAATTTCCAGGAGCTTAAAATCAACATAAATTGAATTTCCAGGAAGTGAAGGTGTATATGGGCACCCACATGTGTTTCGACAAATTCCATGACCTACAGAAGACGTTAGGTTCAGACTAAAAAAATAAACAAATAGTAAAGCAAATGGATAAAGGTGTAAATAGATCACAAAGTAAATCTGAAAATAAAAAGCCAATTGTTGGCAACCAAAGTAGCCAAATATGAAGTAAAATATGCACGACACAACTTAACAATAATCAATACTCACCAAGAGAGATGTTGATTTTTGCAGCTGTACTTCGGAAAAGGCCAAGATCAACTACTCCAAAAAATTGTACTTAGTGGTTAACAAAGGCTACAATCATGTTGTAAACAATGGCTAAATCGTGAATAGTGATTATGTGTGTGAGAGAGAGAATTAGAGAGAGAATGGGAGAAAGGGAAATTCTATTTCAAAAGTTTTTTTACAAATGAGAGGTGAGGGGGTTTATATAGGCTTGACATTTGCATTAAACCCCCTCCCTAATTACACACTAGTCCTTGTCTAATTACACTAACAACCTTACACATAAACAAGATTAGACACAAGGACAATTCTATTTACATTAATACAAACAAGCACTAACTATATTTTAAAGCTAACAATCTCCCCCTTTAGTGCTGTTTGTGGATGGTCACTTTCTTGATCTCTTTCTTTTTCTCTGTCTCCGATTCCTTTTCTTTGTGGATGATTCAGGTTTATCAGGTTGAACTGATTGAGATTTGAATGCTCGTTTTCTGTACTTGTGGTTATTCTCCTTCCAGAACTTCTTTGGAACAAAATGGTATTTTGGATCTTCAGGGCGATTAGGTGGTTCAATGATGTTATCGGCAAAATCAACTGGAGGCATGTTATGGGGACCTTGTTCATTGTTAGGAGAATATCTGACCCAAGTACCTTCTGGTACATGAATTACTCCTTTTCTTTCTTTTGGAAGCCTAGCCTCAATAATCTGTCTTGTTCTAACTCTGTGATCCAATCTTGCCTTGATCCTTTTAATCACTTTCATCAACCTCTTCTTTTCCTTTACTGACTCTTCGAACTCAGCAAGACTTTCAAAAACAGCCAAACATTGCATCAGTGTGCCATCAGAATACTTGGAGAGTTCGTCTAGTCTTATAAAAATCTTGTGCCCTTGATCACTTTCAAATACAAACCCTCGAGGATTATCAAATACAGCTCCAGTGTTAAAGTTCTCGAGGTTGATTCCTTGAATTCTTTGATTAGGCAAGGTAAGGTTTACTTTCTTTCTTTTCTTTTCTACCGCCAATTGGAAGTCTTTTTGAGTTTGACTCAAAACAAGACTATCCAAATATCTCTTAACAGCATAGTAGGCTTCATGATTCTCTGGATCAGGCTGAATAAGTCTGCTAGCAAAGTGATGGAGGAGAAAAATGAGATCATCAGCAGACAGCAGATTGAACCTGGCTTCTCCAAACATATACCGACGGTTATCATCACGTCTCACTATTAACCAGATCAAGCCAGGGGGTCTTGCAAACCCGGGATTACGCCATTCTTTGAAGTGAATGCTGACAACCTCTACAATCTTCAATTTGAACTGATTCTTCCACACTTTGTTAGCTTTATGGCTTTTGGCTTCTACGAGATCCTTTAAGTATTTTGCCCTTTGGTGGTCAACATCATAAGCTCTCCTTGCCCGTAATTCATCTACATCGATTTTTACCAACTCTTGTTCCTTTGAGAAGATCTCATAAGCTTTTTCTTCAACGAATTTAGTGGATTTGAAGAGTCTGGTTGGTATTCTGTGATAATCAATCTTTCTTTCAACATTCTTTCTGAAACCACCATCATTTATTCGAATAATAGGAGCTCTGGTGATATTTTGAAGATGGGGATTGTTAAGGTGGTGGATTAGGTTACGAAGGTTCATTTGGTTGAGAGCAGGGTTTGGTTGAGGAATAGATTGGTAGGTATCAAAGCCTGGGGGAACATCATCATCATCTGAGGAATCATTATCGTCTCTTGGATCATTATCTCTAAGATCATACTCAGGAAAACCTGTTTCACCAAAATCTTCGCCAATAATCAAGGGATCCCGAGGTGATCCTTGAAAGTGCGCATCATCACGAAAATCTGAGCCAAAAACATCAGTAACGGCACTGGCTCGAATAAGAGATTCATCAATACGAACTACTTCTGTGTGTTCATCCTTATCAACCACGTGCTCTACAATATCAACATCTTGAGGAGGATCTCTTGATTGAGCATCATCAGCAACATTTGTGTCATCTATAACCTCAGTAGCAGCACTGGCTCTTACATTAGCAACATCTTCATCCATATTTCTTACATTAGCAACATCTTCATCCATATTCTCCCCCTCGTGTTGATCTTGATCATCAGGATCATCACGTCTTTGTAGAACAACAGCTGCCTGCAAGTGGCCTCAAGTTCAGCTATTCTTTTCTGAGCCGCTTCAAGTGCTGCATCGGCTAGAAACTTTTCCTGTTCTTTTTGTTGTTTTATGTCATTTACAAGATGATGATGATCAAAGCGGGCTTGGACTGATGCTTGAATTGCTTTATCAAAAGAATCTGTTTGACCTTTGAGAGAGATAAGTGTGGCAAGTAGCTCATCATAAAGAGAATCAAGACGAGATCGGTTTTCAGTAGACATGGAACCAGGAAGTTTGGTAGGATGAGAAGCGGATGAGGAGGAAGAAGATGAAGAAGATGAAGAAGAAGATGAATGGGGAGGTGAAGGAGATTTATGAGGAAGTATTGGTGGAGGTTGAGGTTGGGTTCTTTTAGTGTGTAGAAGACCTGCAGCGTCAAGGGCGATGATGTTGGCACGCTCTTCTAGATCATA
Organism: Erigeron breviscapus; assembly: GCA_034093135.1. Lineage (NCBI taxonomy): Eukaryota > Viridiplantae > Streptophyta > Magnoliopsida > Asterales > Asteraceae > Erigeron > Erigeron breviscapus. The sequence goes on from CM067167.1 coordinate 90,631,898, forward strand.
TTGAATGTTTAAGCGTTCAGCGGCTGCAGGAGGACTATCAGACTTATCACTGTCAGATGGTTAGGTTCAGGAGCGGCAATTGCTTTTCCTTTATCTTTTTGGAGCGCTTCGGTTGGCGGCGGTTCAGTGGAAGAAGAAGGAATGACCGACGTAGATGTCGTTGTCGCAACTGTAGGCTCCGAAAGGTTTACAGTGCGGCCTGAAGGTTGTGAACCAACAGGGCTTCCCAGTGATTTATGTAGCAAAAGCTCTACATTGGTTGTTGCAGAACGAATTGGCTTTGCGCGAACGCACAGCACAATGTTCCGGTAGGTGGGACTTCCGGGATCCTCTGGATTGCCCGTTGAACTGGAAGATGGGCTAGGAGGAAGCCAGGCGAGCCTAACCTCCTCAAAGCTTCGCTCCTGTATCCAGTGCTTGCTTGATGATGGCACCGACAGGTATTCCATACGGTCCTGGAAAAGGTTCACGAACCAATTCTCTGTATGTTCTGGCAACGTCCAAAGGACGTGCGTGCTCATGATCCAGTGACCTAGTTGGCGATCTAGACTCAATTGTGTTATCAAGAAAAGTCGGGAGAGAGGCAAGAGTCTCCGCAGTTTCAATATCGGCTTCCTCCGAGTGAGGAATCGATAGTGGATGTGGCTGGTGCCTGTGCAATGATGCGTCTGAATCCTGTGGAGAGGATCCAGAGCGGCGAGGAGGTGAAAAATGCGAGGGTGGGGAGTCCTCGGCTTCTATCCTAAGGTCGTCATCCCAGCGAATAAGTGGTTCAACTATCGGAGGGCTAACGTTTTCTTTATGCCCTTTACCTAGCCCGGACCGCTCATTCTCTCCAATTTGTTTTTCAACCCCTCCCTCCAATCCACCTTGTCTCTCCGGAGATTCTAAAGTAACCTCTTCCTCAATCGGTGGAAGAGTTTTTGAATATTTGAATCTGACTTTGCTAATTTTCTTGGATTTATGCTGAGATGAAGAAGATGAATGAGATTCGGATGAAGATGAAGTGAAAGGAGAAGGAATTTCAAAGGATTGATCATGAGGAGGTGATTGTTCATCACGAAGAAGTGTTTTCGATTTTGATTTGGATTTTGATTTTGATTTTGATTTGTGATGGGTTTTTTGTTTCTTTTTCGGTGGAGCGGAAGTTGATGAGGATTGAGCAGATGAGCTTGGTGCCTCTTCTCCTACTAACCCCTCTTTTCTTTTCCTAGACCTATTACCCTCACTAGGCGACCTATGCGGGGGAGCGGTAGGCGGCTCTCGGCGTTGAGCAGCCATACCCCCTCCTAAAAACACTCTGTAATTCATGAGGTCACTATCCTCATGGGGCACCAAGCGAATAAGCGAAGCAGGAATAGGCGTAAAAGGAATATTTTCAACTCCAGAATTTCCATAAACAGTTTGATAGCGAGGAAAGCGAATTCGGTGGGAGGCAGGAAATCGTTGGATGTTGTCATGAGAGTTAAGAGTCCCCTGTAGAATGACTGTCAGGAAACGGATGAAAGGGATATATTTCTTTGTAGCATTGTACTTCCCTTTGACATTCTGTCTAAGATGATCCCAAGCAACTGCAGCAAAGTCGATATGAACATCGTATGCGATAGCAAATAGGTAAGTCAGTGTTTGGGATGTGATCGCCTCTTGTCCTTTCCTTGAAGGCGATAAACAATAATTGATGATCGAGCAAAGCGGATACCACAATCGGTGAAGATTTTTCTTCTTGAATGCACCGATAGAGTTGAGAGGACCATTATATCCCAGTTCTCTGACTCGTTCAAGCATCTCACGAACTGGAGGTGGATCAACAAATTCTGTGGCACCCTGGCGAGAATTTGCTGTGGGAAAGCCTATCACTCTTCTGAAGTCGTCAAGCGTAAATGTGAAAACTTGAGTTGATCCATCAGTTGTTAGGAGCTCAAATTGAAAGTAAGGTGTGCTCGATCTTCCTCTTGGTGAGATATACTCAATGGTTCGCCACAGTTGAAACAGCAGTTCCTCTTCTATACCCGGAGCAGTTACAGTCAAGACATGATATAGAGGATGATATGTAAGCATAACCGGAATTATCCCATGATGACATGAAAAGGGTATGATCAACTGATAGTTGTTAGGCATATTTTCTGTAGCACCATCTCTGAGGAAATTCATTCTGCGGTTAAGAAGAAGACGAATGGGAAACATTGTTTCCAAGGTTAATTTACTCAAAAAAAATTTAATCGTACACTGTTTTTCACAGAAGATGCGAAGGCAGTACAACAAGGCGTTCGATACCTTGCTTCTTGGGGAAAACCAATGTAAGATTGAAAAGAATTTTAAGAGATTAATGATACATGAAACAGGTTCTATCACTCAGTTTCCAAAAGACAACCAAGGTAGTACATCAAGGCGTTCGATACCTTGTATCCGAAGTAAACTGAGAGATAGATTTTGGAAAAGCGAAGCACAATTTGACAGAAATATAGGGACAAATGTTTGTGGAGTCAGACAGATCAATGAACATGGAATTTTGTTCAAGAAAGAGTATTTGACTCACACAGTTGGTATAAGAAAAGTTTCATGAAAGATCAAACCTGAAAGAAAATGAGATTTTAATGGTTGATCAAAATATGAAAAGTTTCTTAAAAGACTTGAAAAACAGGTTTTAGAAAAGTATTTCAGGAAAATGTGAAGTAAAACCGGTTTTCAGAAAATGTTATGAAAAACCGGGTTTCAGAAAAGGTATGAAAACCGGTTTTCAGAAATTGTTATAAAGAACCGGTTTTCAGGAAAAGCTATGTAAAAACCGGTCTTCAAATTTAAAAAATGAATTTTAGTTGAAAAACCGGTATACAAGTGGAAAACCGGAATTTGTGAAGAAATTACCTTTATTACAAAGATGATTTAAAAGGTAACTGAAACCGGTTTTCGAAAACCGGAAATGACAAAGCATCAAGATACTTGGATTGATTCCAAGTATCGATGCACTTGTTTGGAACAGGCAATCACAGTATCAAACAATCACAGACAAAAATTCATGCATTCACATTTATTCAAGCAAGCCAGGTAATTTAAAGCACGTACGAATATTATCAAATCAAAGCATATACATATAAATGAAGTATTATGAAATGACAATATCGAAAAAGAGAATATACCTGCTATAATGAATGACAAGTAATGACAAACAAATCAGAAAGACACAAATAGTCACTCCTGGAAAGATAAGCACAAAGTATACTATTAAGGAATGAAAAACCGGTTTTAGTAAAGAAAAATACTAAAAGCCGGTTTTTGACAAGAAACATGAAAACCGGAAATACTGAATAAATAAATGAAAACCGGAAATATGAATAAATAAATGAAAACCGGAAATAGAGAGTAAAATACCTGAAATCCGGTAATGAAGAAGAACTAAATCCGGTATTCAAAATATGGAATGAAGAAATTATTATGTAAAACCGGTTTTCGTTTTGGAAAAAGTTTTTGAAAAAGGAAAGCCGGATTTGATTGAGAGAAAACCGGAAATAGAGAAGATTTAAAATTACTTAGAAAAATTTCGAAGGAAGTCAAAGGAAGGTCAGAGCCGGCTATAAATAGTGGTCAGACCCGGGTATGACTTCCGGTTTTCGGGTCAAACTGGGTCAAATCCGGGTTTTTTTTTTTTTTTGGAGAAATGGAAAAAGGTTTAAGGACATTAGAATAGTTTAAGGAAAAAAGGGTTTTAAGGACATAAAACAAATGAAGCAAGAAATGAGAATTTCACAAAGGACATACAATGAGTAAAGATATATACAAACTCCCCCTAGGAACATGCAGACTCAGATAAATTCTACAAACTCCCCCTAAAATCATGCATTCTACCCTTGTTCTCCCCCTCAAACATTGCATGTAAGAGCACACAAGCACACATCAATGGTTTGACCAGGAAAATAAACACAGAATACATGGCAAGGAAGCAGTTACGTTTGTAGATCAAGCATACCCAACTTGGTTTTCAAGAAGTTGAACCTTTGTTCATCCAAAGGTTTTGTGAAGAGGTCTGCAAGTTGGTAGTCAGTTGGGACAAAGTAAAGTTCAATATTACCTTTCTCAACATGATCTTTGATGAAGTGATACCTTACATCAATATGCTTTGTTTTAGAATGCTGAACAGGATTGCAAGAGATTGCAATGGCACTTTTGGAGTCACAATAGATGGGTATTCTGTCATACTGGAACCCATAGTCAGAGAGTTGAGTCTTCATCCACAGAACTTGAGAGCAACAACTAGCAGCTGCTACGTACTCAGCTTCAGCAGTGGATGTGGAAACACAATTTTGTTTCTTTGAAGACCAACCAACCAACTTGTCTCCAAGAAACTGCACACTTCCTGAAGTACTTTTGCGATCCAACTTACACCCTGCATGGTCAGCATCTGAGTAGGCGGTTAGTTCGAAACCGGTATCTTTCGGATACCATAAACCAAGGTTGATAGTTCCCTTAAGATACCGAAAAATACGCTTAACCGATTGAGCATGACTCTCCATAGGGTTTGCCTGAAATCTAGCGCACATGTATGTAGCAAACATAATGTCCGGTCTACTGGCAGTTAAGTACATGAGGGATCCTATCATACTGCGATAAAGTTTTTGATTGAAAGGTTTGCCATTAAGGTCAGCATTAATTTTAGTTCGAGATTCCATGGGAGTACTAAATCCGGTATTCAAAATATGGAATGAAGAAATTATTATGTAAAACCGGTTTTCGTTTTGGAAAAAGTTTTTGAAAAAGGAAAGCCGGATTTGATTGAGAGAAAACCGGAAATAGAGAAGATTTAAAATTACTTAGAAAAATTTCGAAGGAAGTCAAAGGAAGGTCAGAGCCGGCTATAAATAGTGGTCAGACCCGGGTATGACTTCCGGTTTTCGGGTCAAACTGGGTCAAATCCGGGTTTTTTTTTTTTTTTGGAGAAATGGAAAAAGGTTTAAGGACATTAGAATAGTTTAAGGAAAAAAGGGTTTTAAGGACATAAAACAAATGAAGCAAGAAATGAGAATTTCACAAAGGACATACAATGAGTAAAGATATATACAAACTCCCCCTAGGAACATGCAGACTCAGATAAATTCTACAAACTCCCCCTAAAACATGCAACTAGATAAATTCTACAAACTCCCCCTAGGAACATGCAGACTCAGATAAATCTACAAACTCCCCCTAGGAACATGCAGACTCAGATAAATTCTACAAACTCCCCCTAGGAACATGCAGACTCAGATAAATCTACAAACTCCCCCTAGGAACATGCAGACTCAGATAAATCTACAAACTCCCCCTAGGAACATGCAGACTCAGATAAATCTACAAACTCCCCCTAGGAACATGCAGACTCAGATAAATCTACAAACTCCCCCTAGGAACATGCAGACTCAGATAAATCTACAAACTCCCCCTAGGAACATGCAGACTCAGATAAATTCTACAAACTCCCCCTAGGAACATGCAGACAAGATAAATACAAACTCCCCCTAGGAACATGCAGACTCAGATAAATTCTACAAACTCCCCCTAAAATCATGCATTCTACCCTTGTTCTCCCCCTCAAACATTGCATGTAAGAGCACACAAGCACACATCAATGGTTTGACCAGGAAAATAAACACAGAATACATGGCAAGGAAGCAGTTACGTTTGTAGATCAAGCATACCCAACTTGGTTTTCAAGAAGTTGAACCTTTGTTCATCCAAAGGTTTTGTGAAGAGGTCTGCAAGTTGGTAGTCAGTTGGGACAAAGTAAAGTTCAATATTACCTTTCTCAACATGATCTTTGATGAAGTGATACCTTACATCAATATGCTTTGTTTTAGAATGCTGAACAGGATTGCAAGAGATTGCAATGGCACTTTTGGAGTCACAATAGATGGGTATTCTGTCATACTGGAACCCATAGTCAGAGAGTTGAGTCTTCATCCACAGAACTTGAGAGCAACAACTAGCAGCTGCTACGTACTCAGCTTCAGCAGTGGATGTGGAAACACAATTTTGTTTCTTTGAAGACCAACCAACCAACTTGTCTCCAAGAAACTGCACACTTCCTGAAGTACTTTTGCGATCCAACTTACACCCTGCATGGTCAGCATCTGAGTAGGCGGTTAGTTCGAAACCGGTATCTTTCGGATACCATAAACCAAGGTTGATAGTTCCCTTAAGATACCGAAAAATACGCTTAACCGATTGAGCATGACTCTCCATAGGGTTTGCCTGAAATCTAGCGTACATGTATGTAGCAAACATAATGTCCGGTCTACTGGCAGTTAAGTACATGAGGGATCCTATCATACTGCGATAAAGTTTTTGATTGAAAGGTTTGCCATTAAGGTCAGCATTAATTTTAGTTCGAGATTCCATGGGAGTACCAATTGGTTGACAATTAAACATATCAAACTTTTTCAACATGTCAGAGATGTATTTATTTTGACAGATAAAAATACCATTTGACATTTGTTTGACTTGAAGACCAAGGAAAAAGTTTAATTCTCCCATCATACTCATTTCAAAATGTTTGACCATTAATGCTGAAAAGTTTTTGCAGTACTTAGGATTTGTGGACCCGAAAATTATGTCATCTACATAAATTTGGATTAATAGAATGTCACTACCTTGACGTTTGATGAACAAAGTAGTGTCGATTGTACCTTTACTAAATCCAGATTGTAATAGATAGGCAGACAGAGCATCATACCACGCTCGAGGAGCCTGTTTGAGGCCATACAAAGCCTTGTCTAACCTGTAAACATGATTTGGACGCTTAGGATCCATAAAGCCCTCGGGTTGACCAACATAGACTTCTTCTTTCAGTACTCCATTTAGAAAAGCTGACTTGACATCCATTTGATAAACCGTGAAGTTTTTGAATGCTGCATAAGCCAGGAAGATTCGAATGGCTTCAATGCGAGCAACAGGAGCAAACGTCTCATCATAATCAACACCATCTTGCTGAGAAAAACCTTTGGCAACCAATCTAGCCTTGTTTCGAACAACAACACCATTCTCATCTTTCTTGTTTTTGAATATCCACTTTGTCTTGATTGGTTCTTTATGAGTATATGGATTAGGAACAAGTTTCCATACTTCAAGGCGCTCAAACTGAGATAGCTCTTCTTGCATGGCTTTTACCCAATCCGGATCATGAAGAGCCTCATTGACATTACTGGGTTCAACCATGCTCAAGAAGTTGACGAATAAACATTCATTTGCAGAGGCAACACGTGTGGTTGGGCCAGCGTTTGGATCCCCAATGATCTGAGTGGGAGGATGAGGAAGCATGGAGCGAGACCATTTCCTTGAGTGAGGAAGTGGATCAGCAGGTTCATTATTTTCATTAGGATTGATAAAACCTGGAGAATGTTGTTCAGCGACTTGCTCAAAGCTTGGTTCTTCTGGTAGGACAAATTCTGCTTCATCAGAGTCAGCATCAGTTGATTGATTGGATCCTGGAGAGTATTGCTGAGCAGGCAATAATGTAGAGTCCTGTGGTGCTGGAGACAAGTTAGAAGAGTCAGGGGAAGATACATTTGAAGACGAAGAATTGACCGAAGGTGGAGAAGATGATCCATTAGATGAGGTGGCAGAAGATGAACTTTGTTGATCAGCTGATGAGCTCTCAGGTTGAGATGGATTGGAAAACGATTGTTCAGGTGAATCCAATGGTTGGACAAAGTAGGAGGACGATCATGATAAAATTCTTCAAACAAAATGTCTAACTCCTTAGCGGTTGGTTTGGAGAAAATCTGTTTATTAGAAGTTCTGTTCTGTGTAGCGGAAGCTTGTGGACATTGAAGATCGGGTCTTGAACCGTGTTGTTCAAGAACCATTCCAGAGAGTTCATCAAATTTAACATTCATACTCTCTACTATTTGTTTGGTTCTACGGTTATAGACACGATAAGCAATGGATTCTCTTGAATAACCAACAAAATAACCCTCGTCACCTTTTGGTTCAAATTTTCCAAGATTGTCTCTATCATTCAAGACATAGCAGACGCACCCAAAAATGTGGAAATAGTTCACATTTGGTCTTCTCTTGTTGATGACTTCATAAGGAGTAATGTCAAACCTTTTGTTGATTATAGATCTGTTTTGAGTAAAGCAGGCAGTTGCAATGGCTTCAGCCCATAGATTTGGTGGTAATCTAGAATGGGCAAGCATAGTACGAGCAGCTTCAACAAGAGTTCGATTTCTTCTTTCAACGACTCCATTTTGTTGAGGTGTTCGTGTAGCTGAAAATTGATGAGAGATGCCGATAGAAGAGAAGTATGATCCAAGAGTAGCGTTCTTGAATTCGGTACCATTATCAGAACGTACAATCCGAACAGAGGTTTGAAGATTTACTTGTGTCCTTTTGATGAAATCAATGATTACTTGGGGAGCCTCACTCTTTTCACGAAGAAAATAGACCCAAGTATAGCGAGAGTAATCATCAACAATGACAAGAATGTATCGTTTAGCATGAATGCTTTGGACACGCATAGGGCCACACAAATCCATGTGAAGAAGATGAAGGGGAGCATCAGTGCTTAAATGCTTCTTTGGTCTATGGGGCGCTCTCTTGAGTTTTCCAATTGAACATGCAGAACAAACATGGTTTGTGTCATACTTGAAATCAGGTAGACCATCGACCAGTTGTTTGTCAACAAGGGTATTAATTGTATGGAAATTAAGATGAGAGAGACGACGATGCCATAGCCAAGATTGTTGGGCTGAAGCTTTAGACAGAAGACAAATATTTGAAGATGGAGATGGAATATTGTTGAGATCAATGGTGAACAAGTTGTTATCTCGTGAGCCAGTAAGAATATCGACACCATCTTCGGTTTGAACTTTACACTCATATCTTCTAAAGAGGACTTGAAGATCATTGTCACAAAATTGACCAACACTGAAAAGATTATGGCCCAAACCTTCAACATATGACACACGTTTTATGGTGATGCCATTTTGAACAATATCTCCATAGCCAAGAATGGGAGCAAGATGATCATTTCCAAATCTAACCGTTCCCATGAAACGTTCAACAAAGTTCTTAAGCAAGGATTTATCACCAGTCATGTGTCTAAAGCATCCAGAATCGACATACCAGACACAGATGAGAAATTCCTGTAAAATCAGGGAGTAAGATTTTAGGTACCCACTTAGACTGGGTCCATGAAAGGTTAGGGATGCAATCACATGACAAGTAAATGAAAGGAGAAAGACGAACAAAGACATAAGATAAACATCATTATTAAACAGACACCTGAACAAACATACAATTCAACATAGAATTTTATTGAAAGCAAGAAAACACACAAACATAGTTCAAAAGTAATGGTACGAATTACATAACCAAGCAGTTATTACAATGTTTGAGAACAAGATGGACTAGTCCTAGAAGCATTTGATCTATCTAGAGCATTGGGTCTACGAACTATCCACTCTTGTTTTACAGAAGTTGATTTCCTATCAAGCTTGACTTTCCTAGAAGCATGCAAGTATCTATCCTTAGGAAGCCATTTACTTTGACAATTTAAGCACAAGTGACCTGAAACATGAACATTTTTAAGGTTAGTGGAAGACTGTGTGTTCTTGACAGGTTTCTTCTTGATGGTCTTTTTGGCAGGTGGTGTTTGCTTTTTGTAAGTGGGAGAAAACCAACCATACTGATCTTGATATCTAACTATTCCAACAGCATCATCTCTAAATACCTTTAGGACGTTCTTAGGTGTAGCTGTAGATTGCTTAGGAGAGCTAGAATACCTGTGATATCTAGGTTGTGCAGAAGCATGATTACCACCGGTATGATGTTTCATCTTATTGAGTTTGGGTTTTGGGGTAGGAGTCTTTGGTGCTGTAGAAGTTTTGGGTACTTGATTGGTCTTTGGTCTCTGAAACTTCTCATGGACAGTGGTGTGATTCGTCGAGTGTGATTTTGGAATCCTTTTTAATGAAAATTCAACCTTTTCTTCCTTTGGGACAAACTGTTTTTCAAAATCAGGATCATACGAATGATCTTCTTCTAAAAAGTTATTTAGATTAGGAAGATTTGAAAATTTCATTTTGGCATATTTGACTTTAGATTTGGATTCCAAATTCACACTTGAGATATTTGGGTCTTTGGGACAAGGACTTTCATTGGATGAGATTGACACATTGGTTTCATTTGACACCTTTGAGTGACTTAATTCACTGAATTTGACCGGACAATGACTTCCCTTGAGTAAATTTGACGCTTTTTCAATCTTATTATCTGCGAAAGCTTGAAGAACAATATTTTTGTACGCAACTTCCATCTTAATTTTATTAAGTTCAGCGAGTACTATCAACCTTTGTTCTCTTTCGTTTTCAAACTTTTTAGACAAAGTATCAAAATCATTCAAGTAAGTTTGGGTTTCCTCAGAAAACTTGAAAGGTTCAGTATCAAAAATGTTTGGAAAGAAATGTTCTTTTTCAATTTCGTGTTCACAATCTGTTTGAGCAGAAACATGAACATTTTCAAAAATTTCCTTATTGAGACACCGTTCCTTTTCTAAATCAAGTTTTAATGCAGTAATCTCATCCAAGTAAATCTGGTGGTCAATTGGGTTCACATCGGTGGGAATGTCAAGGTCTGTTTGGATCGAAACATTATACGTCTTAACAGAATCCCAGTCAGTTTGTACAGCAGCATCAACAAATTCACATGCAAAAATATAGGAAAGAGAAGACGAAGACATGATATCTTCACATGCAGAGCAATTAGGTTCAGCACAATCATAAACAACACCAAATGGTGTGGTAGGGACGACTGGCACAATTTTGGGACAGTGATTTTGAGGCATTAGATTATCTAGCAAAATTTGTTGTTCATCAAGTGTTCTTTTTAAATCTTCAATTTGTTTTTCCAAAACACTTTGTGGAATGTATGGTCTACCAGAAACAGGTTTTGGAACAGAACTTTCTTCTACTTGTTTAGACTCATTATAAAGAACCACAAGTTGTTGGTCACTCGAGTTTTCATCAAGTTCAACAATAGTAACAGAGTGAGTTTTTCTTTTAGGAACAAGAGGAAGATTAAAAAGATCATTTGACTTATTAAATTTATCATAATTGCATTGAATAGCACATTTTGCTAGATAATAATCTGTCTCAATATCTCCATAACTTGGTCTCACAAATTGGGTAGTCATGCCATACCTCATTAAATCGGCGTCATACAGAGATGGGACTTCCTGTTGTGCTTTGAGCAAATTCTTTGGATTCTCAAAACCTAACCCTTGAGTCAACCCATATTCAAAATCTTTAGGCTTGTTTAAAAAGATTTGTTTATTAGATCGATCGATCCTGTAAACCTTTTCTTGATAAAATTTGATTTCTTCCTTGAGTTGATCAATTTTCTTATCAAGTTGTTGATTATTTGAATCTTTTATGTAGCAAGCATAGTTTAAATCAGAAATTTTGTTTTCTAATTCTTTCAAAGCCGGGTTGGACTCTTTTAACTTAAGTTTCAAGGACTCAATATCTTCAGCCAAAGCATTTGCTCGAAGCGTTTCATTGGATTTTGCAATTTGTACCTCTTTTATGGTCTTGGTTAATTCAAAAACTTTGGTTTCAAGTTCTTGATTTGCAAGTTGCAGCACAGAAGAAGGGGTAAAGGAAACAAAAGTCTGATTAGCTGTCAATTCATCAAAATCTTTTTGAAGTTTTTCATGTAAGGTTTGAAAATCAAACAAAAGTTTTTCTTTCTCTTGTAAAGATTCAGTTAAGTTAGAAACCTCAGTTTTCAAAGATTTATTTGTTTCGACAGCTTTATTCATGTATTCATCGAGTTCACGTTTAGGAATAGTACAAACCTCATCATCTTCAGATTCAGAACTGATACCACCTTCATCAAGTTCCTTGGACCGCTTAATCTTCGTCATGAAACAAACATTTGCAGCAAGCTCTTCAGTCTCTTCATCAGAAAGGTGCAACCATTCGTCGTTTTCAGCAAGAAGAGCAATACCACTTTCTTGTTGTTTCACAAGCAAGAGCTTGTTCTGGTAGTAGGTGGAATTCTTCTGACGAGGTTTGGTGCAGTGAATAGCAAAGTGACCAGTTAGACCACAATTGTAACATTTCTTGTCTTCGGTCTTCTTCTCAAGAACCCTCTTCTCAAACTTCTTTGGAGCTTCATACTTCCTTTCACCACCAGTATTGTTGTAGTGATTGTCAAATTTTGGAGCTTGTGAGTTCTTGACATAGGAAGACACTGATGAAGTGCGAAGTTGATTGTTGGTTGGTTTCTTTGTGAAGAATTTCTTCTTGAAGGCTCTTGTGAAGTAGGCTAAGTCTTTGTACATTTCTTTTTCTTTGTCATCCATGTCTGGGTCACTGGTGTCACTTGATTCATCATCATCAGCAGTTTCAACAACATTCTTCCTCGACGATCTGGATGGCTTTCTATCAGCAACTAGAGCAAGTGGATCTGATGAGGAGCTTCCTTCAGTCTTCATCTGTTGCTTTTGAACAGCTCGCAGATTGATCTTCAACTTCTCATACAAGGTATGTATAGAGAGTTTGCCAAATTCATCTTGCTGGTTGAGTTGAGCACCAAAGACTTGCCATTCTTCATGAAGATTTCTCAGAAATTTGATGTTCAGTTCCAAGTCAGTCTTTTTAATGGCATTCTTTCTGAGTTCATTGATCACGTTACAGAAACGCGTATACGCTTCTTCTAACGTTTCACTTTTCTCTTGTTTGAATGATTCATACATATCAAGAACATTGGATAGTCTGATCGTTGAAGACACCTCTGACCCTTGCAGTTGCTTTTCAATTTCGTCCCAAATCTCTTTCCCAGTCTCATATGAGTCAACATTGGAATAAATATCGTTGGGAAGAGCCATGTAGAGATGAGATCTTGCAAGATTATCAGCCTGAGTGCGGTTCTTTTGAGCTGTGCTCCAGCTTTCTTTTGGAATAAGTTCTTTGGTGACAGGATTTGTATGAACAGCTGGGCCTTCTTCATAAGACGCTTTGATGTCATCTCCAAGAGGTTGTCTTTCAATCCAATCCAAAAACCATTTTTTCCATTGTGGATATGACCCACGATATAAAACAGGAGGTCTTGAATCAGAACCGAGAATCAAGGAGTCAGAAATCGACATTCTGAGAAAATGTGAAGAAAAACCGGTTTTCAGAAAATGTGTACTAAATCCGGTTTTCAGAAAATGTATACAAAATCCGGTTTTCAGAAAATGAGTACAAAATCCGGTATTCGTCTCGAAACTTGGACAGAGTAACTTTTCACAAAGTTAAAGAAATTAAGAACTAATACCGGTTTTGGGGTAAACCAGGTATTAAAAATATAGTAAAGCCGGTTTTGAGGAGAAATTCTATACAAATACCGGTATTGGTAAAATGTATAGAAAAACCGGTTTTCGAGGGAAACAATGGGCAGAATTTCGACTTGAGAAATGAAGAAATTAAGAACAAATACCGGTTTTGGTGTAAACCAGGTATTTTCACACACAATATAACTTTAAGTCACAAAACTTCACTAAATCCGGTTTTCAGAAAAATCTTCACAAAAACCGGGATTCATGAAATACTATACTAAATCCGGTTTTCGTGGGAAAAATTAGTTATTATCACGAGTTGGAAAATGAAGAAATTTAGTACAAATATCGGTTTTGGTGTAAACCAGATATGTTAGAATATAACAACGAAAATTGAAAATTTTATCAAAATGAAAACCGGAAGGAAAGCCGGTTTTACAACAGAAATTCAAAGGAAATGAAAACCGGATTTCAGATCAGAAAGCTAAAATTTCAATTTCAAGCCAATTGGTTTTGAATTGGGATTTGAAACTTCTTGAGGATGATTATAGGAAGGTAATGAGTGGAATAAAACTAAAAAGGAAGAAACTTTAACATGTTAGGAGGGTAAAGATTGGATTTTTTGGTAAAGTTGGAAAAACACAATTTAGCCCAAAAATGAACAAAATCAAGCCATGGATCTAACACAAGTTGTGATTTTGCTCTGATACCAAATGTAAACAATGGCTAAATCGTGAATAGTGATTATGTGTGTGAGAGAGAGAATTAGAGAGAGAATGGGAGAAAGGGAAATTCTATTTCAAAAGTTTTTTTACAAATGAGAGGTGAGGGGGTTTATATAGGCTTGACATTTGCATTAAACCCCCTCCCTAATTACACACTAGTCCTTGTCTAATTACACTAACAACCTTACACATAAACAAGATTAGACACAAGGACAATTCTATTTACATTAATACAAACAAGCACTAACTATATTTTAAAGCTAACACATGTGTCATATAAATTGTACTAAGAACATCAACCTCTTCTATAGTTCTACATCAACTTTATAGGAACGACGATATACACTTGCGAAAGGACCCGCATTACCTCAAATTGTCCAAGTTGAAGGGCCAAATTGCAAGAAAAAAGGGTGGGTATTATTAAGATATAGTTTAACTCATTTAAACCTTCTTGTGTCGGTGACATATGCAAAGTATCCGGATATTTGATCCACCTTCACCATGTTTGATCCTTGAGCTTCTTTTCAAACAACCAAATCTGTTTCAATAATGAAAACTAAGAATTAAGAAATTAAAGAAAGTGAAAGAAAACATTTTGATGGAGAATGAGAGGGAGGGAAGAGTCAGAGAGAAAGAAAAAGGATGATAAGAAGATACATATTCCCATATTTGTTCACACACAAGTACGATTAAAGATTTAAAAGTCGGTTCTTTCTTTTTTCTATGCACACACATATCTATCTCTACTACATGAAGCTTATATAACACACCTCATAACTTATATTTACATTCCAACTAATTCCTTAACTAAGCTAGTAACTAAATGCATACATCATTACTAAACAACTTTTTCCTATGTGGCTAATCTAGTTTTGTGACACCTAAAGCATGATTAGCTCATGGGCTAATCTCCTTCTTTTGAGAGTTGAAATCTGTTGATGATACTCTCTTCTTAGACACTCATTTTCAGCTTCATTTGATTTTATCAGCATAGATACATGAGAGTAGGATGTTTAAAAGGGGATTTTATGACAAGCATAGAAATAGTGAGTTAATCCATGTTCTCTAAATCAAATACATACAATCATGTCATAACCCCCTCGATTTATAACCACATAATCAAAATATTATCTTTACTTTTACTCATTATACCTCCACCGACCACCAAATGCAGCACATATTCCAGATTGTGCAAGAGCAAAGACTACATCACGAGCAGCAACGATCTCAACATTTTTGACCTCTATTAAAGAACTGGCAATACCATAGAGTAGTGTCCTTTTGGATCATGGGTATCATGCTCCTCCTGAATAAACAGTTCATCAAGCAAAAAGTCATAAAGAGAACATATACTTCTTAACTCCAAATGCAACATGAAAAGAACTCGGAGTTGGGATTAATAACCATTTCGAAAACTAAATGCTTATAATAAACTGATTAAACTAAAATATATTAAGATTCCAGCACTAAAACTATCAAAAGCAGTACCTTAAATGCATCTCTATTTCTTTTAGGCATTTCATCGAGCATCTTACATGCATCACCAAAACCACCATCTTATACATCATAATTAATATTACAAGCAACCACAACAAAGAGAAAGGGTAAAAAAATACATAAACTTTGATAAAGACAGATGATGAAAGATATATACGTGTATACATCAGCATTCAACAATAACATGATAAACTTTTTGAATTCTTGATTTATATATATAAAATCGAGATGGAAAAGGAAAGCAAAAGGAAGAGAAGATGTGGTGAGAAATTATGGTTGGTTATGTGCCGATTTATAGAGATAAACTGAAATTGTTTTTGATTATCTTCTTGCCCAAGATTTCTGTTGGAAACAATCACAAATTTGGTTTCTTGTTTGACTTTCTGATTTGATAGAGCATGGAGTTTTGAACACAAGAGCATCACAATGGCAATAAGTCATTAAAAGCTTTTTTATTTTGCCACTTCACAAATCCTAAAGTGCATGGGAAACATGTAAATTAAGCCTGCAACATCTTCCTTGTCAGCCTGCAACTCCAAGCCTTTCCCTCCTAAACATGTAGTTAGAACCTAATAAGAAGCCAACTAAACCTTAACTAAGTCCCTAACCAATTGCTGATGTCATTAAAACCGTCCTTTGCACTAACGTGGATGCTCTAGGTTGTTGACAACACCCTTTTCTTAGGTCAGCCTCTAATCTCCTTTATTAGTATAAGGAGATAAGGAGATATGTTTATTGTGGTTTTTGATATTTAAGTTAATTTAGAAGAATTCAATGTGAATATTATATTTAGTGCTGAGAATTTCATTAGTAATTAGTTAAGGACGTTTAATTAGTGCGTTGTATATAGAATTAAAATTCGATGTTATTAATTTTTGGAACAAAGTTTGAAATTGTTGGGAAATCAGTAAATAACGAACAAAAACCGGATACAATCAATCTTTGAAGGCACGTAATCGCTTTCAGATTGAATTAATTTGGCGGTTCACCCAAACTATTCAATCGGATACAATCAAAGATCGATAATTTTCTGTGTGTTATGTGTTTGAGAGAAAACATAACCAGCAGAGAAGAATACAACCAGAATGAGATATAGGGATATAACTTTTAAAATAACATTTATTTTCAAAGGTTTCATAATTACCAAAATTGGTCCCTTAGCTCGACCCCACTCCAAAGGCGCTGCACCTGGATTTCTGTATCTTAGGGGTTTCGCCCCTAATGTCATAATAAATTCAGATAGGCGTGCACTCCGCACCTCCAAGCCTAAATGATGTATTATTATGACAATAATGGTCAAACAAGTTAATCCAATTACACTAAAATACAAGTAATTTTTATTTGGGCTCGATTGAGTAATGCATGACTTACATAGATATGATGCTTGAATGTTATATATAAATCCATATGTGTTCCCTATTTTAACAATGTGAATAATGTGTGACTGCAGAGGGAAGGAAGAAGGAGACTGGTCTAGGCCTTACCAATACTAAAGATGGCAATTTTGGGGAATGGTATTCCCATGGTATATATGGTGTGTTTTTTTTTGTTAAGGGTGGGCCAAATAATTTATCGAACACAAAAGTGTACTATAATTTTCGTTAATGAATCATCAGTTCATCATGTAAGAAATAAGTGGAATGAGATGGGTATCTTTGCATTGTTGATGTACAGAAATTTTACATGACCAACTTCTGGACGATTACACACATCTCATACCTTCAAGATTGTTGTGATAGTTCCCCTGTCATGTCAATCTCTGATTCGTATTACCTTTTTTTCCTATATATTGTTACAAAAGGTGAATTGATTGAATATTCTGATATATCTGGCTGTTAACTCTCCGGCCATCGTCATTGCACATTTGGGGGACATTGGGAGTAATCCCGGAGCAAGAAATCTATTTTGAGCTCCTTGCTCTTTTTTTTTTCCTTTTTGTCACCCGGCTGGTTGACTTTTTGTTTGCAGAACTATTTTGAGCCAGAAATAGAGAAGATGGAGGTTGAAGAATGCTACTTTGAACTTTTTGTCTAATAAAACTCTACAGAAGGAGCAGCAGCACATGCAGGGTTTTGCTCCTGAGGTGGTTTACATATTTGGGGGTTTTACCTAATGGCTGTCTAGTGTGCGTCGCTTTTTGTACTGTAGTATATACTCTTTAAAATTTCTTAAAATTTTCAGGTTGCTTGGGTCACAAGATATGGTGACTCTGATTTGGGCAATTCCATTGCTATTCGCCCAACAAGTGAAACTATCATATATCCAAAATTCTCTAAGTGGATCAGGGGACACCGTGACTTGCCCAAAAAAGTTAATCAATACTGTAATGTTGTTCGATGGGAGTTGAGTAACCCTACTCCATTTATCAGGTGCATGTTCATATCCCTAATTATTTTGCATGCCTACTCATAGCGTCATACGATTTTTTGAGTCAAGCTGCTCATCCATCATGATTTTAATTTGGTTTTTGTCTCATATCAATGCTAAATATACCATTATTGTAGATGCCGTGAGTTTCTTTGGCAAGAAGGGCACACTGCTCATGCAACGAAAGAGGAGGCAGACATTGAGGTATTATAGAGTACTAATTTATTGATACATTTGATCCAAGCATGAAAAGGTGGATTGGTTTTATGGTAGTCTGTCTAACTGTGAATAATGATGTTTTTAGGTTCTACAAATCCTGGAATTATACAGGCGCCTATATGAGGAGTACTTGGCCGTACCTGTTATCAAAGGCAAAAGAAGCGAACTAGAGAAGTTTGCAGGTGCTCTTTATACAACTATTGTTGAGGTATACTTAATTACTCATATCAGCTACGACTTACGAAAGGTAATGATTTCAATATCAACTATTTTTTTAAGGAATGCCCAATTTGGGTTTTGTTTAATCTTAGACCTATAAAAAAATTTCTCTATATAAACAAAATGGGTCAAACGGGGTTGAAAGTGTAGGAACACCATTCTTAAAATAACATTTTATTGATAAACATTCGAATTACAAGAAGGTTACAAAGAAATTAACAACTAAGAAACTAATACAAGAATCAAAATACAAGACAATAACATAAAAAGAAAGGAACAAGTTAACTACGGGCTGAGGATTCTGTTTAACAGAGGGCCCTTAAAACTGATTTCGGGCCACCCAAGTGAACCCGTCAGTTTCCCAGGGTACAACAGCCAAAGCAGTATGTACTGCCGGAGTTAACCAAGAACCCAGAATAATACCTTGAAACAGGTGTCAAGCTGAAGACCAACATCACCAGGTAACACCAAGTGTGTTCCACTAGAGCCATGGAAGCCATAATGGAGCCGAGCTGAGCTAGCCAAAAACAAAGGCGGCTCGCGGGCGAGCGTGCTAAGTGCGCCACTAAAACGCCTCATCGCCCACGAACCCGGTCCCGGGCGCGTCGGGTGCTTCGCACCCTCCTTGCCCACTTGGGGTGTAGCCCCTTATAAGGAATTATTATTTCTCCAACACTCCTCCTTATAAACACACTTAATGTTTATACTTCTACCAATGTGGGACAAACTCACATTAGTTAAATACACTTTCAACTCCATTTAAACATATCTATTCACTTTGGTATATTTTATGTTAGATTATTTCAACTTATGAAATAATAAATATAACATAAAATTCCAACAGAAAGTCCATCCAAAAGTTTATTTTTAGGGATACAAAACATTGTAGATTGTCATTGTTTATAATATATTGTCATTATGAGTGCTTGTCATTATGAGTGCTTCCATGCTTGCAGGCGTTTATTCCAAATACAGGACGTAGCGTACAAGGTGCAACGTCTCATTGCTTGGGCCAGAACTTTGCTAAGATGTTTGAGATAAAGTTTGAGGATGAAAAGGGTGAAAAAGCTTTGGCCTGGCAGAACTCATGGGGATACAGTATTAGGATGGTAACTGATCAGTTTTCATTAGCCCGTATTACCATCGTATATATATAATTATATATAAGTTCTTTTAAGCAACTCTATTTTTTGGCAGATTGGGGTAATGGTAATGGTGCACGGTGATGATAAAGGCTTGGTCCTGCCTCCAAAAGTTTCAGCAGTACAAGTTATTGTGGTTCACGTGCCCCACAATGATTCAAATGTTAATAGAAAAATAGAAAATGCATGCTTGGAGACGGTAGAAACTTTACGTGCTATGGGTATACATGCGAAACAAGACCTCAGAGATAACTATACACCTGGATGGAAGTATTCTCACTGGGAAATGAAAGGTGTTCCATTGAGAATCGAAATAGGTTCAAGGGACCTGGCCAATAAACAGGTAAAACGAGGATGTTCATTCTTTATTAAATTATAAATGCATGTGTGTTATATAACAGCTGGGGATTGTTTGTTTTTAGGTGCGCACTGTTCGCGACAATGGCGCAAAGGTTGTAATTCTCGTGGCCGGGGCTTGTTGATACAGTAAAAGTGATGTTGGATGATATTCAACAAAGCATGTTTTTAGTTGCTAAAGACAAACGGGATGCATGTGTCCAAGTTATAAAAACTTGGGATGAATTCATCGAAGCACTGGGCCAAAAGAAGTTGATCTTGGCTCCATGGTGTGATGAAGAGGTAAGAGTTTCTACTATGTAATGGGCATTTCGGGTAATTTTGGTACAGGTTGCGCCATAAAAACGCAAAAAGTTTATTTTCCTTGAGAGTTAATAATTAGTTTGCATGATAAAAATGGAAATAAGTTTTTATTGATCAGCATGTTAAGTACTATGACAATAGATGTACTTCATGTTATTTAATATTAATCTTCTCATTGGACTGAAAGATTTAGGCCTAATGCATTTAAAACACAATATCTATGTGTTCTATTATCAATCCGTTTGTGTTATATTACCGAGTCACGTTGTATCAGTGAGTGAAATCAACCTGCTATCTTTGAAGTAATTTTTTTAGGTTTTCTGAGCTAAAACATAGCCTGAATTTGCCCATTCTAATGGGTCGAAATTACTATATCTCATGAACTTAAATCTGGCCGATCTCCTTGCAATCTAGACCTTTAGTTCAGATACATATTATGGTTGTAAATTATAGATTATAGATTTATTTTGTTTAAATGTGAATGTGATACTACTTCAGGAAGTTGAGAAACATGTAAAAGCTAAAACTAAAGAGGAGTCAGGAGCTTGTAAGACGCTTTGCTCTCCAATTGATCAGCCTGAAATGCCTGAAGGTATTATTAGAAAAGACATGTGTTAGTCATTTTCTGTTTTCTCAAATGTTTATTTCATAACTAATATGAGTAGTCTAATATGTTGCTTATGTAACCTCATGTGTGACAGGCACATTATGCTTTGCATCGGGGAAACCTGCAAAGAAATGGACTTATTGGGGACGGAGTTATTAAGATGAACTCTTTGATATTCAGTGTTTTCTATTACCACACCTAAGCCTTTAAGATATTTTGTAATGGGTCACACAAATATGTAGACCTATATAAGACCGATGTATGTTAAGATTCCAGAACATCGATAGAGATGGTAAAATGGGTGGGTTTATGTAATGGGTCAAAACAGCTTATCTTTAAAGGTGAATGTTATATGTTCTTGAAAATTCCAGGACATAATTATCCAAACATCGATAGAGATGGTAAAATGGGTGGGTTTTGTAATGACAAGCATATCTTAAATGTGGCTGTTGTATGTTCTTTAAAGTTCCAAAACGTAATCATCCAAACATCGATAGAGATGCTAAAATGGGTAGGTTTTGTAATGACAAGCATATCTTAAAATGTGGCTGTTGTATATTTTTGAAATTTCCAGTTCATAAATCATAATTTATCCAAACATCGACAGAGATGGTAAAATGGGTGGGTTTTGTAATGGGTCCAAACAGCTTACCTTTAAATGTGACCGCTGTATGTTCTTGAAAATTCCAGAGCATAACTTAATCAAACATCGATAGAGATGGTAAAATGGGTGGGTTTATGTAATGGGTCAAAACAGCTTATCTTTAAAGGTGAATGTTATATGTTCTTGAAAATTCCAGGACATAATTATCCAAACACGATAGAGATGCTAAAGTGGGTGGGTTTTGTAATGGGTCAAAACAGCTTATGTTAGAATGTGACCGTTGTATGTTCTTGAAAATTCCAGCATATTTCAAACATCGATAGAAATGGTAAAATGGGTGGGTTTTGTAATGAGTCAAAAAAGCTTATCATTAAGTGTGACCGTTTTATGTTCTTGAAAGTTCCAAAACATAAACATTTATAAAGATGGTAAAATGGGTGGGTTTTGTAATGGGCAAAACAGCTTATTGTTAAATGTGAACCAGTTTGTATGATTATGAAAAGTTATTTATTACTACATCTAATTTAACCAATCATGTAAATTTGTATGTTCTTTCTTTTCGTTCTAGTTTGTGGGTGTTGGTGATATGCTGTTGTTCATGCCTGTATGAACTATGGTCTGAAAGGAAATACCAGTCTTAATGAGCTAATGCTAGTAACAAAGTCATTAGTTTATAACTTTATATACGAGTATTATTACTAAATGTTGTAATCAATGCTTTGTGTATAACTCTCATGTTAGAAATACATAAAGAAGGATCGATATCCTTACGAAGTATATAAAGGAAACAAGTTAAGACCACTTGAGTGTGTTAAAACCTCTTTCAAAAGTATTACATCACTCGAATTCAGACTCAAGAGCGTCTAGATATTACTGGTCCCTTCTGATTGAAAAAAGAGGTGATTTATATCAAGGTGGTGGAAGAAGAGAGCTCAAGAAATGACATTAAATTGTAATGTCATACTACATTAATATCCCTGTAAATATAGCCCTTCATTAAGGGAGTAATAGCTTCCTCTACTTGGAGAACTTCAAAATATCGTTTTCATACCCAAGGTATGAGGGGTTCACTTCTGGATGACGAAAAGGTTGGGAATGTGAAAAATCATTAGACGTGCCTTGATGATTGTGATGATTAAGGGTAATGCCGGGGTGATGTTGGTTGGAAGTTAGAAGCTTGTCGAGGAAGGACCAGTCTGCAGCCACATTACTGGTAGTTAATAGTGGTTCGTCTTGTGACTGATATACACTACTGCAATCACAACCAGCCCGATTGACTGACATTAAACTCAACAAATTCCTTGAACAATCCATATCACTGATCATCATGTTACTAGTCCCATTATTGTAGTTGGTATTGACCAAATCACCACCATGACCCGGTGCTAGATAATATGGCGTTTGCTCGTGTGGAGAAGCCAAAAGCTGAGGAAGATGCATGGAACCATCAAATAAGGTTGCACTAGTAGTAAGGTTGCGGTCATAGCTATGCACAGCTTGCAGCTGGTGCAATTCTTTATCAACTAACTGATGATCATCATCTTTAACGTGAAGAGTATGATCTTGATGATGATCGCCAACTTGAAATGGGCTTTTGATAAGGTCCTTTTTCTTGAACACTCGACATACAACCCAACCATCTTCCTGTTTTCGGTATTCAGTTAGTATAATCAAATCTATAACAAGAAAATGATAGGTCTATCTGTTGTCAAAGGAATTGAAACAATAATGTCCACATATATGTACGGGTTCATTTTTAAAACCAATTAATTGGAGATAGAAGGGGTAGCCCATAAACTTATATACTGACATTTACATATAATGTTCTACTATTCATTATATTAAACGTGGTACCTGGACCTCAGATGGTACAGCAGCAGTGGTATACTGATCATCTAAGCGATACTCATGCATGATCCACTCGGTTTTCTGACCATGAGGGGCACGTCCAGTGTAAAACACAAGAGTTTTCCGCAACCCAATTCTGTTGGAATTGCTAAGAAGATGGATGGCCTTGTCCCTGCCAGTTGCTTTCCAAAATCCAGCAGTTGTAGCTCGGTTTGTCCTAGTTCCAGTAGGATACTTTTTATCCTTGTGGCTAAAGAAGTACCATTCATTCTGTGGACCTGAACCAATGCTGCACTTATCTACATTCAAATCGATAAAATTAAGTTCATGTCACAAAAAAAAATAAAAAAATTCATGTCAAAAAGTATCATGAGCTAAAAAAAGATTATAATAGATGCCTAAAAGAATATAGTATCTGACCTTTAAGATCCCATGGTTCTAGTTTGTTGAGATCCACTTCTCTAATTACATCAAGATCAATGGCCTCGCAGGAAACCTTTTTCCGTAGATAGTAGTAAAGCAACTCCTCGTCTGTTGGATGGAACCGGAACCCTGGAGGGACCGACAGACGCCCATCTTCAGTAGACATCATTGATCTTCTCTAGCCTTGCAATTTAGTAAAACCTACTGAATTGACTGTATGTCAGTGAATTAAGTAGTTCCAACTTTCTCAATGCATGCATGGCAAATATCAAAGCCAGATTAAACCTTAATATCAAGACATAAAAGTGCTCATAAACATATAACTACTTTTCATATAAACTTAATTTCACTCACAAATATATAACTTAAATAACAAAACAATATGACTATATAAACACACTTATGCAATTAATATTTCATCAAATACTCTGAAAGTAATTCACATAACTTATGTGAATTACTTTTATCATCGTTTTAAAAATATAACTTTTGTTATGCTTATTGATATAACATTTATTATCATTTTCAAAAAGTAGTTTATATAATTTAATGCATTTCGATTGTCTAGCCTAGGGGCCTTTTTAACCCTCGTGTCCATAAATCCTCAGGATTGTCGTCCCTGCAAATAAATTAACTTGTTTAAGCTAATTAAGTCCTTAATTGCTAGCATTTCCATGCAAGTATGCTGTTTAAGCTAATTAAGTCCTTAATTGCTAGCATTTCCATGCAAGTATGCAACACAATAACAGATCAGTTTAAGAGAAGTGCTACAATTAACAACTAATTAATTACAAGTACATTTCTTTGCTTACATTGTTATGAAAGTTGACAAATCCAGTCAAATGTATACTACAACTTAGAGAGCTAGCTTAGCTATCCAAGTCGCGCTCAAACACCCTCACCGCTTTCTTTCAATTTTTTACAAAGACAGAGAAGGTGAGCAGATCGATGTTCAAAGTACGACCGAAGATATACATATAGACTAGTTTTTCAGCTCCATTTTCGGTTTCAACATTTTTGCAGCATAGAATTAGCTGGAGAAGAGAAGATGTGTGGGTTTTTTATGTAGAGGAGCTAGCTATGGAGAAAGCAACAAAAAAAAATGTGTGTGTGTGAGTGAGTGGTTGATTTATTTTATAGAGTATATTTATTATATATAACGCCGTGCCTTAAAAAACAGTTAAACTTTAGCTGTATATTATGCTTATAAATTTATAATTATAATTATAGCTTTTAATGTATGATAAAGAAGTATATACATGTTGTCTGAGAATAGCGACGTAGATCTGACGGAGTTTGAGGATTTTGCTTTTTTCAGTCAAATCCTTATTCACGTGCCAATAATATATATAGGCGCCGACTGTATATAATTTCATGCATGTTTCCATTCGTTTTCGTTAAACATGGGAGCGGTTATCATGGAATAAATAGTAAAACACTGATTTTAATATACTTTTTGAATTCAAACTTTCACTTTATTTGACCGAAGCTCAATATATAGAGAAGGTTATACTAGATAAAAAGATTTCTTAATTCTTATATAAAAGTTAGCTTGATAAACGAGTAAATGGACAAAGTTTGCTAGTATGTAGATTGACTCGTTATTCGTAAAAAGTAAATATGTGATCTATGTGAATCGTAGAGATCCGTGATATGATATGAAGTACGTGTAGTGTGTGTTTTGAGAGAACAAAATGAAATGTTTAGGATTAAGATTGTATCTTTAGGCGGTTAAATTGAGGAATTTTTCTCCTACAAGGTATTGAGGGTGAGAGGACTCTATAACGCGGACCCAGTTAAAAAAATGTATGATAAATCCCCTGTTGCGAGCAAATGATTCACTTTTGGAAAAAAATAAGGAAAAAAGTGAGATTGTGTCAAAATGTTTTAAAATGTGAGGATGAGGGTATATTTATACATGTCAATCTTTATTTACATATTGTCCCTCTCATCTTTCAGAAGTGATGTATATTGCATATAAATTACAAATCAAACACTACAAATAATATTCTAACAATCTAATTTAGATATCATGTTAGATTAGTCATCCCCAAAGAGTTGGTAGACTCGTATATATAGTTTCATGAGCATCGAGAGGAATTAATGAGAAAAACGGGTTTGAAATGGGCCCCACTTCAAATGAATAACTTTTTTTTTTCTCCTTGAAAGGAGTTATGAGCTTCTGGCCTGTATATGGATCCAAGGCCCTTAAAAAGGGATCACAACAAGCTGGATCCAAAGTGTTATCTTTAACTTTCAAGATTTAGAAAAAAGAAGATGCAAGACATGCTTTATTCTGATTTCTGGCCTGATAACCAATGACAATAACCATACTTCAAAAATCGGCTAAATTTAGAAAAAAGAAGATGCAAGACATGTTTTATTCTGATTTCTGGCCTGATAACCAATGACAATAACCATACTTCAAAAATCGGCTAAATTTAGAAAAAAGAAGATGCAAGACATGTTTTATTCTGATTTCTGGCCTGATAACCAATGACAATAACCATATCAAAACATACTAGAAGTAGAACATTTACTAATTATAACAAAAATCGGCTAAATTTGGTCATTCATAAAAAACAATCATGTTAAAGCCATCCGTTCGAATAACTTATCAGGTTCTAAATTTATTTGTTTCAGTAAAGAATAATAAAATTTATAAAATACATTCCGTCACTAGATAACGAAATGCCTAATGCTACGATAGGTAAAACTTGAAAAGTACGAGAACTTTTAGAATGCAAGCAAATATTTATAAAGTTTACAACTCACGTGAACCAATCAAAACCAATACAATTATTTTCCATTTTTGTTTTCTCATCCTTATTTTATTGGTTCACATGAATTTTTAAACTTTATTTGTAAACATTTGTTTGTTATTTTATAATTTCTCTTTACTAAAATTAATAGAGTTGAAAGAAGCGTTTAGTACTAATTAAGATTCATTGGATCTAAGCCCACAAAGATGATTAAACGTTTTCAACAATGCCATTGCTATTTATTCTTTATTGGATCTATATTTCATTCGGCCCAGATTAGCCCATACTACATAAAAAATGTATCTTTTTTGCTCAATTTTTTTTCACGGCTACTCCATGCCTAAAGTAATAAGATGATTTATTGACTAATCCAGGATTCAAATTCGTTATGTCGTTAATTAGTTTCACTGTGGACGAGTCGAGTTGAATCGGAGTGAATCGTCAATATGTTATGGTATAAGTTTACGGTATGTTAGTTTAACTTGAAACTACTTCCTTTGTTGCGAAAATACCCTAAAACTTTTTATTATATTAAATTGGTGGGTCTTCCCTCCCCTGTGGTCCCTGACTTCGTGGATCGGTCGCTAGTGACTGCATGCACTTATGGATGTAACGGCTAGCCGTCCCGTTACACGAACGTTCAAAAAAAAATATTATCAAAGAACTTTATTTTAGTAATCCATGGATATATTTTAGTTAGAAATCCTATGCATCTCATTGGAAAAAGAAATATTTCCAATCATGTATATAAGTTTACATAGCTTTTTTTTAATCATATGATTTAGAATGAGAACTTATTGACTTTATATTGATTGAAACAATCTCAACAAGTGGTATTAGAAAAAGGTTTTTTTTAAATGGTAAATTTAGGCTCATCGAACATTTCGTTTACATATATTCAACTCTAATTTCAGAAAATACACAATATTTCTGAGAAAATGTT
>CM067167.1:90664207-90910415 GCA_034093135.1 Erigeron breviscapus
AGACTTTCTATTATATAGTATCAAACTCTTTTGCATATTAGGCCATCAGATCTATTCTTTTATTGACTGTTTTTATATAGAGATAAGTAGTATCACATATCACTGTAAAAATGTTGTCATTTTTGCTAAGAGTCTACATCTCTATATAAAAGTTTTTCCCGAAAGATAATATATTTTTAAAGCATTCATGGTACATATGATACAATCCACGAGACATGAAAGCCAGCCCAAACCGTGACATGTACGTGCCCTTTCTTCTCAAGGTATATTTTAGGAAACCTTGGACATGTTCATGTTGTATCTTCTTAAGGTATATTTATGTTTTACCTGGGTTCTAACCTATATTTATGTTTTATCTGGGTTCTAAATTGCATAAGTGAATTGACCCATTCATACATAAATGGGTAAAATTGGCACCTTTCTCAAAAGGCCAACATAATTGAAAAGTTATATAAAAAAAAAAGTGAATATAATTGGAAGTGTGAAATTTTGACTTCCTCTCATACCCTTTTGTTGCAGCCATCTTATTAATTTCTTGAGAAATGATAGTTTTCTCCAAAATTAAGAGAAGGGTTGGTGTAAAGTTTGTTTTCATGTTTTGATATGGATTTCAACTTTCTAAATGTGGATATCATCATGCCATGCTTCGGGATCATTAAAACGATGAGGTTATTCTCTGTGTCGGTGCCATTGGCACCTCTCAGTTGCTTCTTTTGAGCGGTATTAGTATATGCCCTTATTCTATTTTTTTTCAAATGATATCTATTGCTTTGAAAAGCCTGGTCAAGTCCATGTATGTCTCTTTTCTTGCAGGTTGCTGGTTCAATACAGTTCGGGTCAGAAGAAACTCATGGGTAATCTTTCTAGCCATGAATATTTAAACTGGATTGGGATGTTGATTGAGTGTCTATATATTGAATGAAAACAGGGTATCCGAAACTATATGAACATTAAAATGCCACTCCTTCCATGTTCAGAAACCTATCGTTACAAAACAAGCCTGCTTAACCAAAGCATTATTATTATTTATGTATTGACAATAGGAGACCATAACTCTTTTTCATAGTGTCATGCCTACAACAGCACTGTGCATACCCACGGTAAAGGTAATGCCTTCCGTTTTATACATGATGGTAACAAGTATGAGTACTAATTAAATGGTTGCAAAAGTAGAGATTCTGATATGCTTATTTTTAAGATGTAGGGCATAACGAATAATAGACCTGTGATGAAGTTAGGAAAAAAACTTACCATGCCATGTGGAAGAATTAGCTTCCTTATAAATACGTCTGCGTTTGTAGTCATCATTATATTACTACACACACAAATTATGCTACCGTAGAAAGTCACATCAATTCTTAATTATATACTTAATTGTGACTGAGATTATAGAAATGGTCATTTGGTCACCCGATGGGCGATGACATAATAAGATGAATGATAAGCATAAAATATACATCGTTAGAGCTTTGGAGAATGACTATGTGTAACACCCCGACTAGGGCGGAAACACGAGATGTCACAGAACGACATGGTACAAAAAGATTAAGTAGAAATCATCAACATAAAGTTTCAAATGACGTTAAATCCTCAAAAGATTACAAGTTCAAGTTGACGTTTCACGATCATTACATAACCAAGTTCATAAACAAAAGACCAAATGTTTGCATTACATAAGTCCAAGCACATTACAAAGAAGCTTCCATAGGGGCGGTCAAGCTTAGTACCTATTGCTCTATACCTGAAAAGCATGAAGAAAAAGTGTCAACTACGAGAGTTGAGTGAGTTCATAGGTTTATACTACAAACAAGTATTCATTCGATAAGATTTAAGAAGAAATATGTCATAAGATTTCCAAGAATTTCATCATAGTCTCCATGCCCAAACCGTATGTTCAAACAATAATAACCAACCATAAATGATATCAATAACACTTGGCCAAAGGCATAATTGATGAGTTTGTGCTTGAGCCACTACTAAAACCGGTTATGTCCAAGATAATAAGGAACACATGCCGTCAATCATGTGCAATAATAATAAAGGGGTCGTGCCATGGAGACGACCAATAATAGAAGGGGGCGTGGCATGACCACTGATATAGTAGCTAGAGCACCGCGTGGTCGGACTGGCAATGAAAGTCGCCACAAAGACAACCAAACATCCCACCGTTACTCGTTGGGTGAGGGGACAAGTCCTAGTTGCGCAACTCTCAAACTACATGCCTCTCGAAGAGTTAATAGTAGTGTACCGAGGTGAAACAGTTTGACAGTACTCAAGCTCATCATATAATATATCACACGTTGAACATACAATATAATTCCCATATCATAATCATCGTTCATTCAATGTAGCATTTTCATAAAAGAAAGTCAATTTAATTAATCATGCTTTTCACCCCGTAAGTAAAACACATAAAATAGTTTGAAAGGGGGCTATGACTCACTTGATTTGAGAGTGAAATGGGCTGATCAAACGCGAGTCCTTCGCCTAGATTTGTTGCGCCTCAAGCAAGCCTAAACCATAATGTATATATTCACGACGTAAGTTCGTGTGACATGAACTAGTGAGCTAGATCATGAGATGTGTACTAGTAGACTTGCCCTTCTTTGGTTGTTATTAGTTTATGGAGTTAAAGTGTGTTATATTGTTCATAAAGTTTGGTTGGAAGATATTTGGTGGAGAAAGTCATTTTCTCGCTATACGTTATTTAGCATTGTTGGAATTTCGGTATCTTGAATTTGATTGTCATGGTTTCCATTGTGGGTTTTACTCATTCTTGATACTTGCCATTAGTTACTTAATAATATTCATTTTTGTGAATATTTTCTGATTTATAAGTTTTTATTTAATTTAATATTATTTAATTAATTATTTATTCATTTTATTGATTTATTAATCAATTAATTCCTTAAAAATACTTTTAAGTTCCATATTTATCTTTATAAATTATGAATAATTATAATTGAGTTATATACTGACTTTTATGCTTTTTAACTTAGAATTTTATGTTTTATATATTTATTTGTGTATTTTTCCATTAATTTAATAATAGTGATCAATTAGTGATTTTTACATAATTATTTACCTTTAAATCATGTAACACTTGTTTGTTAGCTTTTAATTATTTTTCTCCAGTAGGTTTGAGTTATTTTTACCATTGGTTATGATGATTTAATCACATTCTTGATTTACATAATTTATTTATTGATTTATATGTCTTTTAATTACCATTTAAATTCAATAATTCATGGAAATTCTTAGAAATCACCACTAAACACTTTAGCCAAAAATCCCAGGCCTTTTAGGCAACTTTTATCAATAAAAATTCATATCAATTCAACCGCTCTTGTGTCTTGCTTATTTTGAGGACTTTAAGCTTAAAAATCGTTTACCGAAATAGTGATTTTGGCCTCATTTCTTAAGAAATTAAAGTGCTTCAAAAGGGGTTTTCATTCTTATAATTATAATTGAGTTATATACTGACTTTTATGCTTTTTAACTTAGAATTTTATGTTTTATATATTTATTTGTGTATTTTTCCATTAATTTAATAATAGTGATCAATTAGTGATTTTTACATAATTATTTACCTTTAAATCATGTAACACTTGTTTGTTAGCTTTTAATTATTTTTCTCCAGTAGGTTTGAGTTATTTTTACCATTGGTTATGATGATTTAATCACATTCTTGATTTACATAATTTATTTATTGATTTATATGTCTTTTAATTACCATTTAAATTCAATAATTCATGGAAATTCTTAGAAATCACCACTAAACACTTTAGCCAAAAATCCCAGGCCTTTTAGGCAACTTTTATCAATAAAAATTCATATCAATTCAACCGCTCTTGTGTCTTGCTTATTTTGAGGACTTTAAGCTTAAAAATCGTTTACCGAAATAGTGATTTTGGCCTCATTTCTTAAGAAATTAAAGTGCTTCAAAAGGGGTTTTCATTATTTCCAGAAAGTTCATCATATTTTGGTGTTCAAAGTCGTGATAGTGGTGGTGGGGTGATATGTGCAATTTAGTGCTTTCGGTTAGTGCTTATTTGACCCGAAAAGATGATTTTTGAGCTTATTATTGTCATGAACCAAATGACTTGAGTTTTATACTTTTGAAACAACTTATTTCCAGTAAGTTCAAGATATTTTTCTTGTCCTTTGATTATGGTGCAAGTGTGTGCTCAAAATAGCTTTTTGCATGTTTTCGGTTTGTGATTTCAAGCTTATTTTTACTAGTTTTGGTCCAAGCTTTGTCTCTTTGTTATTTCATTAATTTTTCCAGAATCTTGACATCAATATTAACATATTTTTCACTTATAACAAGTCTATATCCATCTCATAATCCAACAAAAGATCCAACTTTCTTAAATCTAGCATGTATGCATTCAAATCAACACTTTTTAATACCAACTTTTATAGATCTAGCATTCAACAACATAAAAACATCTTTTTAATGAAAAATCTCGGAAATATATTCTTCAAAATATACAAAAACATATAGATCTATCAAAAGGAAATCACTTTAAAAGCTACTTAATCTATAACAACACTTTTGGGTCTTAAACTTGTTGAATCCTTGGATCTTTCTCATGGATTTCGACATGCATATGCATGAGGAGAAAGATCCTATCAACTTTGCCCTCATCAAGTGTGTATTACCAAGAAAACAAGAAGAAAACATAAACTTTTGATAAAACCTTTGAATATAAACAAGAACAAGATTAAATCTAGTAAAAAGGATGAAGATTTATACCCTCTTGAGCTCGGTTTTGATGGTGAAAAATGGGCAGATTTTCGTGACCTATGAGGCTCCAACAACCCTTAATCTAAGCTTGGAATAACCCTTTTTCTTACCTTGAATCAACCCTTAATTTATCTAGCTTAAACCCTTATTATTTGTATATGTTTAATTTGATTCTTGCTTGTGTTTTCTTTGTTTGTTTTGGCCGAAATCAAGAAGGAGAAGGAAAAGATGGAAGAGTTTTTCTTTTCTTTTTTTTATAAAATTTGAATAAGTATTTAGGTGTATAAGGATATTTAAATGTGTGTTTGCTTTATAAGTGTATTATGTATTTAGTTATATATGGAAGTTAACTAGTTGTGTCCAATGTATATGTGTATGTGTGCCGTATGTATATATGTATATGTATATATATATGTGTCTTAAATTTGTTAGTTAACTCATTAGTTAAAATCTTGTATTTATTTTGGTTATTTATATACACTTATTAATATTTCAAGCATTTTTATGCACATATAAATTTATAAATATATTTTGAGACAGACATTCTATTTTCATGTCCATATTTATTTCCATTAACTTAGTGATTAAATTGTTGGACATTTGTAAGGATTTTTGATGGTTATCTCAACTTGTGAGACTTACTTTATTATTTATATAACTTGATTGATCAACAATAGAGTTTTTGTTCAATGGCATTTTATTGGATTTGATTTAGGACTAAATACTAGCTTCAGATTGCTAATTTAGGGGCATCATCTACTAGTTTCTAATATAACTATGGCTTGCGAGATCATAGGCAACATAACTAGCACATATACAATATTTAAAAAGGAGGGTTGTTACATCCTTACCCCCTTAGAAGAATTCCGTCTCGGAATTTGAATTTGCTTAGGGAGAAGGTGCGGGTATTTCTCCCGTATAAAGTCCTCACGCTCCCATGTGAATTCGGGTCCGTGTTTCGAATCCCATCTAACTTTAACGATAGGGATCTTGCTTCTCTTAAGGCGCTTTTCGTCGCGGTCTAGAACCTCTACCGGCTCCTCTCGATATTGGAGCTTATCTTCCACTCGTAGTTCCTCGAGTGGGACCACTTTCGAATCATCTGCCACGCATTTCTTCAGGTTTGACACGTGAAACGTGTCATGGACATCTCCCAATTCTTGGGGTAGTTCCAACTTGTAGGCCACGGGGCCTATTCTAGCAATAATCTTGAACGGCCCAATGTATCGAGGGCTCAACTTTCCTTTCTTGCCAAACCTTACGGTTCCTTTCCATGGCGATACTTTTAGTAGTACTTTATCTCCAACTTCAAATTCAAGAGGCTTCCTTCTTTGATCCGCATAGCTCTTTTGCCGATCTCTCGCGGCTTTGAGCTTTTCCTTTATAATGGCCACCTTGTCCGTTGTCTCTTGGACATAATCGACGGTAGCTAGACTTCTTTCACCCGCTTCGATCCAACACATGGGTGATCTACACTTACGTCCGTACAAGGCTTCAAACGGTGCACATTGTATGCTAGAATGGTAACTATTATTGTAAGTAAACTCCGCATACGGTAAGTGCTCGTCCCAATTTCCACCAAATTCTAATGCACATGCTCTCAACATGTCCTCCAATGTTTGTATCGTACGCTCACTTTGTCCATCCGTTTGAGGGTGGTATGCCGTGCTTAATGCTAATGTTGTTCCCATTGCCTCTTGCACAAGACCCCAAAAACGTGAGGTAAATCTACCATCCCTATCGGATATTATGGACAATGGCACGCCATGTAATATCACAATCTTCTCAACATATAGGCGAGCTAGACGCTCGGTATTCCAATCTTCTCTTATTGGAATGAAATGGGCTGATTTCGTAAGACGATCGACAACTACCCATATAGCATTATGGCCTTTCTTGGTTCTAGGCAACTTCGTCACTAGGTCCATTGCTATTTGCTCTTATTTCCATTCGGGGATTTTAGGTTGTTTCAACAATCCAGCCGGCTTTTGATGCTCTGCTTTGACCATTGCGCAAGTCATACATCGGCTCACATATCGGGCTACATCGCCTTTCATTCCAGGCCACCAAAAGTCCCTTTTTAGAGCTTGGTACATCTTATCCGCTCCTGGATGGATCGAATACTTTGAATTATGGGCTTCGTTCATGAGTACATCTCTTAATCCATTCGCCTTTGGTACCCAAGCTCTTCCTTTAAAATACAATATGCCTTCGTCATCCCTATCAAACCTTGTTTCTATTCCGCTTAAGGCCTCTTCCTCAATATTCTTACCTTCAAAGGCCCTTGCCTGATCTTCTAAGAATCGGTCTCTTAGAGACATTCTCACTCGTAGGTGATTAATTCTAGCCCTTGGCACCCTAGTGCTCACCTTCCTACTAAGTGCATCAGCAACAACATTTGCCTTTCTGGGGTGGTACTTAATTTCGCACTCATAATCATTTAGTAGCTCCACCCATCTCCTTTGCCTCATATTCAACATCTTTTGATCAAAGATGTGTTGCAGACTCTTATGGTCAGTAAATATGGTGCACTTGGTGCCATAAAGATAGTGTCGCCATATCTTCAAGGCAAACACCACGGCTCCTAGCTCCAAGTCGTGTGTCGAATAATTCTTCTCGTGCGGTTTTAGTTGCCTAGATGCGTATGCAATGACCTTGTCTCTTTGCATTAGTACGCACCCTAGCCCTTTATTCGACGCATCACAATACACTACAAAACCTTCTATTCCATCCGGCAACGCTAGTATTGGAGCCTCACACAACATGTTCTTTAGCGTTTGGAACGCTTGCTCTTGTTCTTTACCCCACACGAACTCTCTTGACTTTTGGGTCAATTGAGTTAAAGGTACCGCAATCTTCGAAAATCCTTGAATAAATCTCCTATAATAGCCCGCTAGGCCTAGGAAGCTACGCACTTCCGTTGGCGTCTTGGGAGCTTCCCACTTCTTGATTGCTTCAATCTTAGACGGATCTACGTGGATTCCTTCTTCGTTCACGATATGACCAAGAAATTGGACTTGGCGTAGCCAAAACTCACACTTAGAAAACTTAGCATATAGCTTTTCGTCTCTAAGTAACTGCAAGACCATCCTCAGATGCTTCTCATGCTCCTCCTTGCTCCTTGAATATATCAAAATATCGTCGATGAATACTATCACGAATTTGTCCAAGTATGGCCTACAAATTCTATTCATCAAGTCCATAAATACGGCCGGTGCATTGGTAAGACCAAATGGCATCACTAGGAACTCATAATGTCCATAGCGAGTCCTAAAAGCCGTTTTAGGTACATCCTCTTCTCGTACCTTCAACTGGTGATAGCCGGATCTAAGGTCGATCTTAGAGAAATACGACGCTCCTTGAAGTTGATCGAACAAATCATCTATTCGTGGCAGCGGATATTTGTTCTTGATAGTTAGTTTATTCAACTCCCTGTAATCGATACACATTCTCAAAGACCCATCCTTCTTTTTAACAAAAAGGATCGGCGCACCCCATGGCGACGAACTAGGTTGGATCAAACCTTTATCAAGCAATTCTTGCAATTGCTCGGATAGTTCTCGCATCTCGGAGGGCGCTAGTCTATAAGGTGCCTTAGCTACGGGGGCTGCCCCGGGAACTAAATCGATCGTAAATTCCACTTGTCTCGTAGGTGGAAGTCCAGGTAGTTCGTCAGGAAACACGTCAAGAAAGTCCCTGACCACTGCCACCTTGTGAGGATCCTTGCTCTTCACTCGCTTATCCACTACTTGTGCCAAGTACGTGTGGTATTCCTTCCGTAGGTACTTCCTCACCTTCATGGACGACACCAACTTAGGTTGGACTCCAGCCTTATGACCTTGCACTATCAACACTTCTCCATTTTCCAAGGGAATCCGTATGATCTTCTCATGACAAATGATTTTGGCACGCATTTTTGACAACCAATCCATTCCTACGATTATATCAAAACTTCCTATTTCTATGGGAATCAAGTCAATACTATAGCTCTTATCATCTAAAGTCAGCTTGCAATCAGGGATAATTTCCTTAGTTTCATACTCGTTTCCATTGGCATATTCAACATAATAAGTTTCATCAAGTTCACTAGGTTTCTTATCAATCAATTCTTTAAATTCAAAGGAAATAAAACTTCTTTCAGCTCCAGAATCAAATAACATAGAGGCATAAACATTATTTAGTGGAAACGTACCTACGATGACATTAGGGTCATCACGTGCCTCATTCACTCCCATGGCATACACCCTTCCTCGAGCTTGACCTCCTTGATTCCCACGATTCCCTTGATTAACGTTGTTGCCTTGATTCCCCACATTAGCTGGATTCCCAACATTTCCTCGGTTAACTTGATTTCCATTGTTGCCTCGGTTTGCTTGGTTCCCGCGATTTCCAACATTTCTAAAGTTGCCACGGTTACCATTTCCATTTCCACGGTTGCCTTGTGCTCTTCTCAACCTAGGACAAGCATTTCTCCAATGATCCGTACTTCCACATTCGTGACATCCCCCTCGTGGTCCTTCATTCCTTGGCCCGCTCCGGCAGTGAGTAGCAAGGTGACCCATTCGGTTGCAAGTTGTGCAACGCTTGCATTCACCCAAGTGGCTATAACCACATCGGTTGCACCTTGGGAGCGCGCCGCGATATGTGTTGGGATTAGCATCGACAACACCGTAGTTCCTCACAATCTTTTGCCTCTTATCCGACCCATTCCCCTTGCGATCGCCAAACCGATTTCCTCCACCTTGTCTCAAACTTGATTCACCTCTCGTGTACTTCCCACGCCTAACCAAGTCATTTACTAGCCTGGTTGCCAAGCTTATAGCCTGCTCAAGAGTGGTAGGGCTTGCAGCAGTGACCATCAACCTAACTTCAGGTGCCAACCCGTAGATAAACCTTTCAACCTTCTTAGCCACAGGGGTTACCATCTCCGGCACCAACACGCTCAACTCGTGGAAGCGGATCACATATGCCTCCAATTCCAGTCCCCTCATGGCATGGTTCCAGAATTCCATTTCCAGTTTTTGTACCTCTTCCCGTGGACAATACTCACGCTTCAACTCTTCCTTAAACTGCTCCCAAGTCAAAGCATTGACTGCTGCAGGACCTCTAGTAGTCGCTTGGAGATTCCACCAAGTAAGAGCTCTTTCTTGAAGCTTACTAGCAGCAAACTTAACACGGTCAGCCGGTGCACAATCAATGATGTTCAAGTTGGCTTCCATGCTTTGGAACCAAGTAAGCAACCCAACAGGACCTTCTGTCCCATGAAACTCCTTGGGGTTGCAAGACGTGAAAGCCTTGTAGGCATTCCTGTCAATAGCATTTCCTCCCCCATCTTGCCTTCGGTTCGTGTTAAGTGTGGCGGTCACGCTTTCCGCAATTTGAGTGGCTATGGTTGGCATGACGGAGTTGATCTGCTGGGAGATCAAATTTGCCAGCTCAGCCTGTCGTCGGGCCTCTTCCGCACGGCGTTGAGCCTCCTCGCTTGTTTCTTCGTTGTTTCTCCGGGGCGCCATAGTTCTATAACAAAGAGTAAGGTAGTTTAGTTATTCTTGCGCTAAATCGTATGATATAGGTTCAACTCACGACTCTATGATCACACACGAGTACATATGCGTATATATATACTTATATGAATACCTATCCCAAGTTCGAACTTATTGTTCATAGCTACAATAGTTGAGCTTTGAAGTGTTGCGAATGTGCTTTACATAAGGTCACTACATGACCACCATATATTTATATACATCTAAATCCATCTTCCTTTCTTATTCGCGCCAAGCTTCCCATTAAAATTAAATAAGTGGTTGGGTATTTTAAAGTAAAGCAAGCATGCTCTTATGTGACCAAGAAAATTCACAGAATCTGTTTCTGAACTTGGAGCGTGTAAAAGTGGTTTAAGACGGATGAACTGGACAAAACCCATAAAATATGAAACGTAGCCCTATGAGTTAACTTTCATCTCCCACTGGAATCAGGTCAAAAGGCGAAGTAGAACTCAAGTTATGATTTTTCTACCAAAAGTGGTCAGATCTGGAATTCTATTGCAACAACAACCTTCACAATGAGGATAGCAATAATACGAGGGAAGTAACACATCATGTAACCATAGAAAGGCATTAAGCATATATATATATATCATTCAAGATAAGTTTACAAAATTTGCTAAATGCCAAATACATCGCGATCATCATCACACACAAGTAGAAATGTTCAAGAAACGGAAACAAGACATAATAGTTCATACATTAAGATAGGTCCATAATTAAAAAGAACGCTCCTAGGTCCATGCCCTAAGTATGAGAGCAATCACAAGAACGCATACGGCTGAGAGCACACATCCCATCACTAGAATCACCTCATTAATCCTGCGAACCTCCGATATAGCCATCCCCGAATATCCTGCTGATCGGTCCATTATCCCCATAGCCCTCTCCATCATAATCTCCTGATGCCTTACTCTTGCTCTTGCGTCCCTTAAACCACTAGCTATGCCCCATACTCGCTCTCTTTCCTCCCGAGTCATGCCAACTGGAGGTGGAGGGGGTACTCCATAAACAGGATGATGTGGATCCCCTCCATGATGTCCTCGTCCAAAGTGGTACATGGGGTGGTGACGAGGAAGGCGCGGTGGAAAGTATGGGTCCTGATCTGGGAAGCGCCCATCACTAAGGTTCAAGGCGGCATTTCGCCTTGGAGGAGTAGGAACTCGAGGGGCTGGTGGTGCTGGTGGCGGTGTAGGTGAGCGGCGCCCAGACCGGTTAGAGGCGACGCTCCTAACGCTAGCCGCCCTCTCACTCTCCGATGAGTCCTCCATCGGCTCGGATTCTTCCTCTTCTTGGCGGGGTTGGGGAGGCTGTTGTGTGTTCCTAGTAGACTCGGATCCTTCTGAGGGATCGGACTCTTCTTCTTCTTGCCTTTCCTGTCGATCCATCACCCTATCCGCGAATCCATAAAGGTTCCTCAGGTAACTGGAGGTTCTTGATGCTTCACCCCTCTGCGACATGGTGCTTCCTACACAAGTTACATAAAACATGAGATGCCGACTCGACCCGACGCTTAGACGACTCCATCACGACCGACTTGACCATTGACGACTCACGGACAGCTTGACGACATAACGGATCACAAGACGACCTCAACCTTTTGGCGTCTAACCACCCAACTCGACGACCGAACAACCGACGTGACAACCATCAACCAACACGACGTCCAACAACCAACATGACAACTACTAAACGGCGTAGTCACTATTGACCGACTTGTGCTCGACTCT
This sequence comes from Erigeron breviscapus, assembly GCA_034093135.1. Classification (NCBI taxonomy): domain Eukaryota; kingdom Viridiplantae; phylum Streptophyta; class Magnoliopsida; order Asterales; family Asteraceae; genus Erigeron; species Erigeron breviscapus. The sequence goes on from CM067167.1 coordinate 90,676,231, forward strand.
CATGTAATGATTCTATATATAAGCAAGGTAATACTAGCAAAGTGGGGGTTATGAACTATGGGTTCTAATGAGTAATGCAAACATCGGATTTGGTTATGTGTCTTTTTGCACCAAGAATCGTTTTTCAAGTTCATTTTTTAAAAGACTCATTTTTGAACATTTCTTAGACAATTAATTCGATCACTCCATGTTACATCCTTAGCTAGTCGTAGTTGGCCAGGCTACGCTTCGCTAAGGCGAACACTTTATGATCGAATTGATTCTTTAAGAGATGTTCGACTCGTTTTGAAATTACGTAGGTTATAGTAAAAATTCCCTATAACCTTGTCTCTGATACCATTTTTCTGTAACACCCCGACTAGGGCGGAAACACGAGATGTCACAGAACGACATGGTACAAAAAGATTAAGTAGAAATCATCAACATAAAGTTTCAAATGACGTTAAATCCTCAAAAGATTACAAGTTCAAGTTGACGTTTCACGATCATTACATAACCAAGTTCATAAACAAAAGACCAAATGTTTGCATTACATAAGTCCAAGCACATTACAAAGAAGCTTCCATAGGGGCGGTCAAGCTTAGTACCTATTGCTCTATACCTGAAAAGCATGAAGAAAAAGTGTCAACTACGAGAGTTGAGTGAGTTCATAGGTTTATACTACAAACAAGTATTCATTCGATAAGATTTAAGAAGAAATATGTCATAAGATTTCCAAGAATTTCATCATAGTCTCCATGCCCAAACCGTATGTTCAAACAATAATAACCAACCATAAATGATATCAATAACACTTGGCCAAAGGCATAATTGATGAGTTTGTGCTTGAGCCACTACTAAAACCGGTTATGTCCAAGATAATAAGGAACACATGCCGTCAATCATGTGCAATAATAATAAAGGGGTCGTGCCATGGAGACGACCAATAATAGAAGGGGGCGTGGCATGACCACTGATATAGTAGCTAGAGCACCGCGTGGTCGGACTGGCAATGAAGGTCGCCACAAAGACAACCAAACATCCCACCGTTACTCGTTGGGTGAGGGGACAAGTCCTAGTTGCGCAACTCTCAAACTACAGGCCTCTCGAAGAGTTAATAGTAGTGTACCGAGGTGAAACAGTTTGACAGTACTCAAGCTCATCATATAATATATCACACGTTGAACATACAATATAATTCCCATATCATAATCATCGTTCATTCAATGTAGCATTTTCATAAAAGAAAGTCAATTTAATTAATCATGCTTTTCACCCCGTAAGTAAAACACATAAAATAGTTTGAAAGGGGGCTATGACTCACTTGATTTGAGAGTGAAATGGGCTGATCAAACGCGAGTCCTTCGCCTAGATTTGTTGCGCCTCAAGCAAGCCTAAACCATAATGTATATATTCACGACGTAAGTTCGTGTGACATGAACTAGTGAGCTAGATCATGAGATGTGTACTAGTAGACTTGCCCTTCTTTGGTTGTTATTAGTTTATGGAGTTAAAGTGTGTTATATTGTTCATAAAGTTTGGTTGGAAGATATTTGGTGGAGAAAGTCATTTTCTCGCTATACGTAATTTAGCATTGTTGGAATTTCGGTATCTTGACTTTGATTGTCATGGTTTCCATTGTGGGTTTTACTCATTCTTGATACTTGCCATTAGTTACTTAATAATATTCATTTTTGTGAATATTTTCTGATTTATAAGTTTTTATTTAATTTAATAATAGTGATCAATTAGTGATTTTTACATAATTATTTACCTTTAAATCATGTAACACTTGTTTGTTAGCTTTTAATTATTTTTCTCCAGTAGGTTTGAGTTATTTTTACCATTGGTTATGATGATTTAATCACATTCTTGATTTACATAATTTATTTATTGATTTATATGTCTTTTAATTACCATTTAAATTCAATAATTCATGGAAATTCTTAGAAATCACCACTAAACACTTTAGCCAAAAATCCCAGGCCTTTTAGGCAACTTTTATCAATAAAAATTCATATCAATTCAACCGCTCTTGTGTCTTGCTTATTTTGAGGACTTTAAGCTTAAATATCGTTTACCAAAATAGTGATTTTGGCCTCATTTCTTAAGAAATTAAAGTGCTTCAAAAGGGGTTTTCATTATTTCCAGAAAGTTCATCATATTTTGGTGTTCAAAGTCGTGATAGTGGTGGTGGGGTGATATGTGCAATTTAGTGCTTTCGGTTAGTGCTTATTTGACCCGAAAAGATGATTTTTGAGCTTATTATTGTCATGAACCAAATGACTTGAGTTTTATACTTTTGAAACAACTTATTTCCAGTAAGTTCAAGATATTTTTCTTGTCCTTTGATTATGGTGCAAGTGTGTTCTCAAAATAGCTTTTTGCATGTTTTCGGTTTGTGATTTCAAGCTTATTTTTACTAGTTTTGGTCCAAGCTTTGTCTCTTTGTTATTTCATTAATTTTTCCAGAATCTTGACATCAATATTAACGTATTTTTCACTTATAACAAGTCTATATCCATCTCATAATCCAACAAAAGATCCAACTTTCTTAAATCTAGCATGTATGCATTCAAATCAACACTTTTTAATACCAACTTTTATAGATCTAGCATTCAACAACATAAAAACATCTTTTTAATGAAAAATCTCGGAAATATATTCTTCAAAATATACAAAAACATATAGATCTATCAAAAGGAAATCACTTTAAAAGCTACTTAATCTATAACAACACTTTTGGGTCTTAAACTTGTTGAATCCTTGGATCTTTCTCATGGATTTCGACATGCATATGCATGAGGAGAAAGATCCTATCAACTTTGCCCTCATCAAGTGTGTATTACCAAGAAAACAAGAAGAAAACATAAACTTTTGATAAAACCTTTGAATATAAACAAGAACAAGATTAAATCTAGTAAAAAGGATGAAGATTTATACCCTCTTGAGCTCGGTTTTGATGGTGAAAAATTGTAACACCCGTCGTTTAAAAACTTGGATTTTTCAAAACTTTGCCAAACGGCGTTTAAAATAAGCGGAAAGGATCACTTTCAAAATCTGCCCCATCCGTAACGGATGGTACCTTTAAAATTTGGTGTTACTACTAGCATCATCAAAACGATAAAAGTAAATCCAAGCTTTGGCACCCACATAAATGCCACATTATTACAAGTCTTTAATCATAAATGAAATAGCCAAACATAAGGCTAAAAGGAAGTCTAAGCGTTTAATGTCTTAGCTAAGCTTCTTTATTCGTCTACCCAAGTCTCACAAAGCTAATCCTCGCCTAGCTCACTTGATTATCCTGAAGGCACAACATTTTCAAAGAACAAGTGTTAGCTAATAAAATTAGCTAAGTAAGATAACATAACTTGAAAACGTTTGCCAATTTCATATATTAACAAAATCTGCATTTTAAGTTAATATCACACACATACATAACATCATAAGATACACATTAGGTTCAACATGTCCTAAAGTGTGCCTATACTTTCTTTCTTCATCTTTCTTTCTTTATTCCTTTGCCAAGACGTAGGCTAAGTGACTTATGCCACTTACATAGGGATGTGAGGTTGTGTGTAGGCGGTCATAGACCATACATGGAGTCCTCACACCCGACATGATGGGTAAACCATAAGGTGGTCCATCGGCGTCGTTAAGGAATGACAAAGTCAATCCAACTGAATAAACCGTTTATGCCTTTACGCATTAATGATTAGTTACTCCACCCGGAATACTCAAACGTAACTATGCCACAAGGAGCAACTCAAGTGACCACGTACGCACCAGCCCCGAAGAGCTAGCACGGGTTAAGCTTAACACAAGACTTTACATAATGCTCGAGACTTTAATCGCTTAATTAGTTTAGGCTACTCTTTCACCTAAGCTAATCACATATCATCTTTTACTTTAGGGCCCTTAACGTGCACGTGAACATGGCAATCCTAATCAAGGACTAGTGACTAGGTGATCAAGCCACACATGCAAACCTATGTCATATCATTTCATCATTTCATACATACATAATCATTTCATCATTTCATGCATTTATAATCATTTCATCATCTCATGCATAAATACTTACCACATACCATTGCAACCTGCATATGAATGTTAATCATCATAAACGGTAAGTAATATATCCCTTTGCAACCTCCCATAGTCACCCATGAACATAAATGTACATACATATTCAATTGGAAGGTTTAACTTATAAAAACGTGTTTTGTTGTACCAACAGGTGACAAAAGATGTTATCTTACCTCGGTACAGCTTACCAACAAGTTAAAAGTATCTTATAGTGTTTGCTAAGTGCTCCCGACAACCTAGAATGAGTATAAGATCGAAATATAAGCTAAACGAAATGTTTTGTGAAAACTGGACAAGAGGTGCGTCGCACCTCCCACATGGTGCGTCGCATAAATCGATCAGAAGATTCTGAACATAAGTAGGTGCGCCGCACCTACTCCTTGGTGCGTCGCACAAATCCATCAGAAAATTCTGAATAGATGCAAGTGCGCCGCACCTACCCATTGGTGCGCCGCATATCGGGCTTTTGGCTGAAAACCATTTTTCATTTTGGGCTGTGGTGCGTCGCACCACCCTCCTGGTGCGTCGCACCTGGAGTGTCGACCAGAAACCTAATCTTTGTTCTATGATCAAACGAATTCCATACGAACCCATACCCCAAATCCAACCTGGGGATTTAAAATTAATCCTTTTAATTGCACTTTCATCAACTTAAACCATCCTATTAATCCCTTAATCCTTTACATCATAAATCAATCTTTAAAACACCCGAATAACATGAATTCGATAAACGTTTGATCAAATAACCCAACCCAAACCCTATGGCCTGGATCGAAATCACTTCTAAGACATACATGATCAGATTTAAGAGTAAGATCAGCCATATTACCTGTAGAGGACTTTAAGGATTCGAAATCTTAATCAAACTTGATCGAAACGACACGAAACGATTGATTCTTGGAGAAAACTTGTCTTGAGAGGGAGGGGATCTGTTCCTAGGGCTTAATCACGAAAATTAGCAGCTATTGGAGTCTTACTAGACCTTAAACTCCTGACCATAAGTTTCCTTTAGTGCCCATAGGCCCCTCGACTTCCTAAACTTTACTTTCGTAGCTTAATTAACTTACCGAGAGACTTAACGATCTAACAAGCACTTAACTTTCATACTTTACTTTAAATTACTTTCATTCAATTCATTTTACTTCATTTCATATTAAACACATAAGCATTTAATCACATAATCCCTTATAGGGCACATAAACATAACGGACCTAACGTTAATTAACGGAAAGTCAAATAGTCAAACATAAAACGTTTGGGATGTTACAATTACCTCCCCCTTAAGAGGATTCCGTCCTCGGAATCGCCTCAGAAGTGAACAAATCTGGATATTTCTCTTTCATCACCGACTCGGTCTCCCAAGTTAAACTTTCACCGTGGTTATGCTTCCATTTAATCAACACGAGATCAATCAACTTTCGGCGAAGTTTCTTTTGCTTTCTTTCGAGTATCGCTACTGGTTCATCCACTATTCTTTTCTGAGGATTAATGCTCACATCCTCAATTGGAATAACACTCGACTCATTGGCCAAACACTTCCTCAAATACGAAACATGAAATGTGTGGTGAATTCCATCCAATTCTGGGGGTAGTTCCAATTGATAAGCTACATCCTTGATACGTTTCAGAATTTTGAAAGGTCCTATGAAACGTGGGCTTAGCTTTCCCTTCTTTCCAAAACGAATTACTCCTTTCCATGGGGAAACTTTCAGCATTACCAAATCACCAACTTGGAACTCAATTGGCTTCCTTTTCTTGTCGGCATAAGTCTTTTGTCGTTCCCTAGCCACACGAAGTGCTTCCTTTGCCACATTAACTTTTTCAGCTGAGATTTCAATGATTTCAGGACCCGTAAACTGCTTTTCACCGGGTTCCATCCAACAACTCGGAGTCCTACATCTCCTACCATAAAGCATTTCAAATGGTGGCATTCCAATACTTGCATGGTGACTGTTATTATAAGTGAATTCGATCAATTTCAAGTGTTCATCCCATGCTCCACCATACTCTAATACACAAGCTCTCAACATGTCTTCCAACGTTTGTATGGTCCTTTCACTTTGCCCATCAGTTTGAGGGTGATAGGCGGTGCTCAAATTAATTCTAGTACCTAACTCTCGCTGAAGACCCTTCCAAAAGTTAGACACAAATCTCGTGTCTCAGTCTGAAACAATGGATAAAGGAACACCATGCTTTGCTACGATCTCATCCACATACATCTTTGCCATCTTAGTTAGTGGTACCTCTTGTCTTGTTGCCAAGAAATGAGCACTCTTTGTCAATCTATCCACAATAACCCATACCATGTCATTTCCTTTCGGTGTTCTTGGCAGTTTGGTCACAAAATCCATAGTTATATGGTCCCATTTCCATTCCGGAATCTCCAATTGATGCAACATTCCATATGGCTTTTTGTGATCAGCTTTCACACGTGCACAAGTCAAACATCTTTCAACAAAATGAGCAACTTCTCCCTTAATGTTTGGCCACCAATAGATGGGCTTCAAATCTGCATACATCTTGGTAATACCTGGATGGACTGAATATCTTGACCTATGAGCTTCTTCAAGGATCAATTCTCGGTTACCACCAAGCAATGGTACCCATATTCGACCCTTATAAGTCTTAAATCCACGGCTGTTCGTCTCCATCACAAGTCTTTTCTTCTTTCCAATACTTTCATTATCGATATTATCCTTCATTAAAGCCTTAACTTGGGCTTCCTTGATGCGGTCAAGTAACCCCGACTTGGCTTGAACAACCATGCTCATCAATCTACAAGAAAAATTCTGCACTTTCCTACTTAATGCATCCGCCACCACATTGGCTTTACCGGGATGATATTTAATCTCGCAATCATAATCTTTTAGAAGTTCCATCCATCTCCTTTGCCTTACATTCATTTCCTTTCGGTGTTCTTGGTAGTTTGGTCACAAAATCCATAGTTATATGGTCCCATTTCCATTCCGGAATCTCCAATTGATGCAACATTCCATATGGCTTTTTGTGATCAGCTTTCACACGTGCACAAGTCAAACATCTTTCAACAAAATGAGCAACTTCTCCCTTAATGTTTGGCCACCAATAGATGGGCTTCAAATCTGCATACATCTTGGTAATACCTGGATGGACTGAATATCTTGACCTATGAGCTTCTTCAAGGATCAATTCTCGGTTACCACCAAGCAATGGTACCCATATTCGACCCTTATAAGTCTTAAATCCACGGCTGTTCGTCTCCATCACAAGTCTTTTCTTCTTTCCAATACTTTCATTATCGATATTATCCTTCATTAAAGCCTTAACTTGGGCTTCCTTGATGCGGTCAAGTAACCCCGACTTGGCTTGAACAACCATGCTCATCAATCTACAAGAAAAATTCTGCACTTTCCTACTTAATGCATCCGCCACCACATTGGCTTTACCGGGATGATATTTAATCTCGCAATCATAATCTTTTAGAAGTTCCATCCATCTCCTTTGCCTTACATTCATTTCCTTTTGTGAGAACACATATTGCAAACTCTTATGATCCGTAAACAAGGTACATTTGGTGCCATATAAGTAATGTCTCCACAACTTTAAGGCAAACACTACTGCAGCCAATTCAAGATCATGGGTCGGGTAATTCTTTTCATGAGGCTTCAACTGACGTGAAGCATATGCAATAACTTTGTCCCTTTGCATAAGGACACAACCCAAACCTGAAATAGAAGCATCACTATACACAACAAGATCATCAGTACCTTCGGGTAAGGCTAGGACAGGAGCTTCACATAACTTTGTCTTAAGCGTTTGAAAGGCCTTTTCTTGAGCTTCCGTCCATACAAACTTTACTCCTTTCTTTGTCAATTCAGTCATTGGCTTAGCCATTCGGGAGAAATCTTGAATAAACCTCCTATAATAGCCAGCTAAACCGAGAAAACTCTTAATCTTCGTGGGTGTCTTTGGCTGTTCCCATTTAGATACAGCTTCAATCTTGGCAGGATCAACTTTAATACCTTCAGAAGAGATAACATGCCCGAGAAATTGAACTTCTCGGAGTCAGAATTCACACTTGGAGAACTTTGCATATAACTTTTTCTCCCTAAGAACCTCAAGAACAGCTCTTAAGTGCTCACGGTGCTCGGCTTCGGACTTTGAATAAATTAGAATATCGTCAATGAAGACAATCACAAAATGATCTAAGAATGGGCGACATACCCGATTCATTAAATCCATAAAAGCGGCTGGAGCATTTGTCAACCCAAAAGGCATGACAAGAAACTCATAGTGCCCATAACGTGTACGAAAAGCTGTCTTGGCCACATCTTCCTTTTTGACTTTTAATTGATGATAGCCAGACCGCAAATCAATCTTAGAGAAGTAAGAAGCACCATGGAGCTGATCAAAAAGATCATCAATACGCGGAAGAGGATACTTATTCTTAACCGTTCGCTTATTCAGCTCACGGTAGTCTATGCACATGCGCATAGAACCGTCTTTCTTTTTGACAAAATGAACCGGAGCTCCCCAAGGCGAGGAACTTGGTTGTATGAAACCTTTGTCAAGTAGCTCTTGAAGCTGGGACATTAACTCTTTCATTTCTGTAGGAGCTAAACGATATGGTGCTTTTGCAACAGGAGTAGCACCGGGTACGAGATCAATCTGAAAGATGACCTCTCGGTCGGGAGGAATACCGGGAAGATCATCCGGAAAGACATCAGAAAATTCAGAAACTACATCAACATTAGGGATCGGAGACTTCTCTTTTCGTGTATCGATAACATAGGCAAGAAAGTGATTCTTGTTATGCCGAATGCAATTGAGAGCCTTCATCAAATTAATAATCTTTATGCTCCCCTTCTTCTTATCTCCATAAACGGAAATGACCTCACCATCCGGAGTAGCGAATCGTACGACCTTTTGAGAACATATAATAGTAGCATCATTTTGAGACAACCAGTCCATACCTATCACTATATCAAAACCGGCTAGAGTGGTAGGCAATAAGTGAACCGGAAAAGAGCGACCTTCAATCTCAATAGAACAATCATCATAACCTACTTGAATGTCACTAATGGTACCGTTAGCAATTTCAACCTCTATAGAGCAATCAAGAGGAGTAGTGACCCTATCAAGCTTAGGAGCAAATAAAGTGGACACAAAAGATCTATTTGCACCCGAATCAAAAAGTACAGAAGCAGGTTTTGAGTTAACAAGAAATGTACCACTTACTACCTCGTCGTTATCCTTGGCAGCTTCGACTGTCAGCTGAAAGGCTCGAGCTTTAGGCTTTTGGACAGCCGTCTTCTTTCCATCATCTCTTCCTTGTGGGCAATCCTTGATGAAATGACCGGTTTGTTGACACCGATAACACTTTGGCTTGTCCTTGCATCCTGAAGTAGGATGACCCGTACCACCACAAGTATCACACCTTCGGGTCTTATCTGAACATGGACCCGAGTGAGGCACCTTACAAGTACCACACCAATTCTTTGGCTTTGCATAGCTGCTGCCCCCACCTCTTGAAGATGGACCTTTCTTGAACTTCCTATTAGATCCACTTGACCCATCATGCTTCCTTTTTGAACCTGATTGCTTATCATCATTAGCTTTCACTACAACCTTTTCACCCTTGAAATCATCATCCAACCTCTTGGACTCCTTAATCGCAGCAGACAATGTAATATGTTGTCTACAAAGGCCACGATAGCTAGCGGGAAGACCATCACAGTAAGCTTCAACCTGATCCACATCTCTACGAACCAAGTGACCAACAAACTTAAGCTTTTCCATAAATGAGTGGGCATACTCAGTTATGGCACCCGGCTTAGCTGTTAAAGCTCTGAATTCTTTCTCAATCAACCTCAGTTCACGAGTACCCACATATTCTTCCAAGAACTTCTCCTTAAAGGTACCCCAAGGCATATTAGCTAGCACCTCGGGGGTCAAAGAAATAGTAGCAACCCTCCACCAATTACGAGCATTCTTCTTCAACATACGGGAAGCACACAATACCTTCATATCCTCAGGGCAATAACATGAAGCAAACACAACCTCGATATCATCCAACCATTCCATGGCACCTACAGCATCTAGAGTACCATCAAATGCCTTTGCTCCACATTTCTGAAAGCTCTCATACTTAAAGTTACTAGTACGAGGAGCGACTACAACACGAGGCTCCACCACATTATTAACACCATTCACATTAGCAGCAACATTTTCAGGAGCAACTTGTGACCTTACCATTGATGGCTCGGTACGGTTTGAGCGGTTGGAGTAATTCCCATCCGTATGCTCATCCCGTTGCAAGCTAGCTTCTCTTTCAGCCCTAAGTTGATTCAACTCCTCTTCATTTCTCAACAAAAGAGCTCGAATAGCCCTCAACTCTTCATGCATTTCAGCTTGAGTAGGAACTTGCTCAATCACGGGGTTAGCTCTATCAATTTCAGACCTTGTAGGTTGTGCACCCGAAAGTGGTCTTCGAGGAGGCCTTAGGTTAACACCATTTCCAGTCCCGTTTGGATTAGCCGGAGCATCGCTAGCATTAGCTCCATCTCTTTGACTACTAGCACGGGTATTAACCATCCTTCTACAATTTTAGTGACGAATGTTAGAGATGAATCGAATGAGAACAAAGTATGGTCAGGCCTACTAAATTACATAAGCATAACATATACATATATAAGCCATAAACCTACTCTCACACTCATCCCAACCCATCCTAAAAGTATTTTCATCATAGAGCTAAAGCATTACTACTTAAGCCAATCATTTCTCGTACGGTTTAAGTCCAAAATCCTAAGGTCTTGGTCGAATTTTGGTTCACTTAAACCATTTCTCTGATACCAACTTGTAACACCCGTCGTTTAAAACTTGGATTTTTCAAAACTTTGCCAAACGGCGTTTAAAATAAGCGGAAAGGATCACTTTCAAAATCTGCCCCATCCGTAACGGATGGTACCTTTAAAATTTGGTGTTACTACTAGCATCATCAAAACAATAAAAGTAAATCCAAGCTTTGGCACCCACATAAATGCCACATTATTACAAGTCTTTAATCATAAATGAAATAGCCAAACATAAGGCTAAAAGGAAGTCTAAGCGTTTAATGTCTTAGCTAAGCTTCTTTATTCGTCTACCCAAGTCTCACCAAGCTAATCCTCGCCTAGCTCAAACTTGATTATCCTGAAGGCACAACATTTTCAAAGAACAAGTGTTAGCTAATAAAATTAGCTAAGTAAGATAACATAACTTGAAAACGTTTGCCAATTTCATATATTAACAAAATCTGCATTTTAAGTTAATATCACACACATACATAACATCATAAGATACACATTAGGTTCAACATGTCCTAAAGTGTGCCTATACTTTCTTTCTTCATCTTTCTTTCTTTATTCCTTTGCCAAGACGTAGGCTAAGTGACTTATGCCACTTACATAGGGATGTGAGGTTGTGTGTAGGCGGTCATAGACCATACATGGAGTCCTCACACCCGACATGATGGGTAAACCATAAGGTGGTCCATCGGCGTCGTTAAGGAATGACAAAGTCAATCCAACTGAATAAACCGTTTATGCCTTTACGCATTAGTGATTAGTTACTCCACCCGGAATACTCAAACGTAACTATGCCACAAGGAGCAACTCAAGTGACCACGTACGCACCAGCCCCGAAGAGCTAGCACGGGTTAAGCTTAACACAAGACTTTACATAATGCTCGAGACTTTAATCGCTTAATTAGTTTAGGCTACTCTTTCACCTAAGCTAATCACATATCATCTTTTACTTTAGGGCCCTTAACGTGCACGTGAACATGGCAATCCTAATCAAGGACTAGTGACTAGGTGATCAAGCCACACATGCAAACCTATGTCATATCATTTCATCATTTCATACATACATAATCATTTCATCATTTCATGCATTTATAATCATTTCATCATTTCATGCATTTATAATCATTTCATCATCTCATGCATATATACTTACCACATACCATTGCAACCTGCATATGAATGTTAATCATCATAAACGGTAAGTAATATATCCCTTTGCAACCTCCCATAGTCACCCATGAACATAAAATGTACATACATATTCAATTGGAAGGTTTAACTTAAGAAAACGTGTTTTGTTGTACCAACAGGTGACAAAAGATGTTATCTTACCTCGGTACAGCTTACCAACAAGTTAAAAGTATCTTATAGTGCTTGCTAAGTGCTCCCGACAACCTAGAATGAGTATAAGATCGAAATATAAGCTAAACGAAATGTTTTGTGAAAACTGGACAAGAGGTGCGTCAGTGCGTCGCACCTCCCACATGGTGCGTCGCATAAATCGATCAGAAGATTCTGAACATAAGTAGGTGCGCCGCACCTACTCCTTGGTGCGTCGCACAAATCCATCAGAAAATTCTGAATAGATGCAAGTGCGCCGCACCTACCCATTGGTGCGCCGCATATCGGGCTTTTGGCTGAAAACCATTTTTCATTTTGGGCTGTGGTGCGTCGCACCACCCTCCTGGTGCGTCGCACCTGGAGTGTCGACCAGAAACCTAATCTTTGTTCTATGATCAAACGAATTCCATACGAACCCATACCCCAAATCCAACCTGGGGATTTAAAATTAATCCTTTTAATTGCACTTTCATCAACTTAAACCATCCTATTAATCCCTTAATCCTTTACATCATAAATCAATCTTTAAAACACCCGAATAACATGAATTCGATAAACGTTTGATCAAATAACCCAACCCAAACCCTATGGCCTGGATCGAAATCACTTCTAAGACATACATGATCAGATTTAAGAGTAAGATCAGCCATATTACCTGTAGAGGACTTTAAGGATTCGAAATCTTAATCAAACTTGATCGAAACGACACGAAACGATTGATTCTTGGAGAAAACTTGTCTTGAGAGGGAGGGGATCTGTTCCTAGGGCTTAATCACGAAAATTAGCAGCTATTGGAGTCTTACTAGACCTTAAACTCCTGACCATAAGTTTCCTTTAGTGCCCATAGGCCCCTCGACTTCCTAAACTTTACTTTCGTAGCTTAATTAACTTACCGAGAGACTTAACGATCTAACAAGCACTTAACTTTCATACTTTACTTTAAATTACTTTCATTCAATTCATTTTACTTCATTTCATATTAAACACATAAGCATTTAATCACATAATCCCTTATAGGGCACATAAACATAACGGACCTAACGTTAATTAACGGAAAGTCAAATAGTCAAACATAAAACGTTTGGGATGTTACAAAAATGGGCAGATTTTCGTGACCTATGAGGCTCCAACAACCCTTAATCTAAGCTTGGAATAACCCTTTTTCTTACCTTGAATCAACCCTTAATTTATCTAGCTTAAACCCTTATTATTTGTATATGTTTAATTTGATTCTTGCTTGTGTTTTCTTTGTTTGTTTTGGCCGAAATCAAGAAGGAGAAGGAAAAGATGGAAGAGTTTTTCTTTTCTTTTTGTTGAGAGAAAAGATGTGAGAGTGTGTTGGAAGAATAAGTGTTTTGAGTGTTAAGTGTATGGGGAGTATAAGGAAGGATGTATTTTGGTTGGAGGAAGTGTATGGGGGAGTGGGGAGGCCGGCCTAAGGGGGAAGAAATGAAGGGTTTTTCTTCTTTTCTTTTTTTTATAAAATTTGAATAAGTATTTAGGTGTATAAGGATATTTAAATGTGTGTTTGCTTTATAAGTGTATTATGTATTTAGTTATATATGGAAGTTAACTAGTTGTGTCCAATGTATATGTGTATGTGTGCCGTATGTATATATGTATATGTATATATATATGTGTCTTAAATTTGTTAGTTAACTCATTAGTTAAAATCTTGTATTTATTTTGGTTATTTATATACACTTATTAATATTTCAAGCATTTTTATGCACATATAAATTTATAAATATATTTTGAGACAGACATTCTATTTTCATGTCCATATTTATTTCCATTAACTTAGTGATTAAATTGTTGGACATTTGTAAGGATTTTTGATGGTTATCTCAACTTGTGAGACTTACTTTATTATTTATATAACTTGATTGATCAACAATAGAGTTTTTGTTCAATGACATTTTATTGGATTTGATTTAGGACTAAATACTAGCTTCAGATTGCTAATTTAGGGGCATCATCTACTAGTTTCTAATATAACTATGGCTTGCGAGATCATAGGCAACATAACTAGCACATATACAATATTTAAAAAGGAGGGTTGTTACACTATGCGTACCAGAAAGGTACCTCAACCAATTTCAATCTCTTATAGAAAACAAATCAAAGATAAATACATTACCTGCTCACATTGAGGTAAAGACCAGAGCTGGAAAAATGAGTGGGTTTGGGTAATGGGTCAAAGTGGGTAACGTTTTGTCCAGTTTGAAACAGGGTGGTCGCACTATGCAAACTCTACAAATTAGCTCTGCAATTTGTACTACTGGTTAGCAAAACTTTCCCGATAAGTTTCTCATTTTTAGTTTTCATTTCTTCAAGTGTTCTTTCTCATTTTTACTTTGTTTTATTGTAGTTCTATTCTAAGCTTGAGGGAATCCATGCAAAAGAAGAAGAAGAAAATACATTGCAAGGCAAATCCAAGGTATAGTTCATAGTTGTTTGGTTCATAGAAATGTATAAATAAAATAAGTTGTTTGGTTCATATAGCATGCCAGTTGATACATGAATAGAGATATAAAGGCATCACATCTTTGAATAAAAGCTCTATTGTTAGTTCAATCAAACTTCACAATATGACACATGGGTATGTTGGTTTACACTTCTTACAACTAAAAAACCTACCTTACTGTACTTGGATCCCTTATATCATATTTCCTTTATAATTTTTTCTTTGGAGTGAATGATCATGACCTGTACGCTTCAATTCTTGGTGGTTTTATTTGGATTTGTTCATGCATTGGCAGTTGTTACTTACACCCATGATATATCTTTATCCATTTATAAACAGGTGAGGAAAATTTTATTTGCTTGAGGGTGTAACTGTGGTTTGATTAAAGAAAGTTAAGGATGGAAGTTTAGGAACAAAGAAAGTATGGAGTCATTATATATATTAACATCTTTTTATTCCCCTCAATATGTATATCGTATATGTAAAACTTTGTTTTCAACAACTATGTGTTTCAGACGAGATTTAATAAGATAAATTAGGGTGATTTAATATTTTCTAAGATTACCATTTAAATTCCATGTACACAGTAACACAGCCCGTGTAAGGACACAATGAATCATGTTTCCGGAATTTTTATTATTATCCTAATATAACTAACTGTTTTAAACTTATGATGTGTGATTCTAAACTTAGTTTTATTAGTTGTTCATGATTTTTTCTTTGATTTGGGTTGCTTTGAATTAGGATTTGTGGGTTGATTGGGTCAAAAGTTCTTTCAAGTTTTGATTTAATAGTGTTGTCCATTTATGATTTATGTTTTATATTTGTGTTTGTAAGTTAAAATTAAATAGTTTTATCCACGTTCCTACATATAGCGTTTGACAAAGAAACAATTCAAGTCGTGCATCGCACGGGTCTTCACTCTAGTTAATATTATAGTTATTCCAATTTAATACTTAATGAAAAATATTGACTCACGTTTCTTCCCTTTTTTTCTTTCTTTTTCAAAATTTATTATTTATTATACTTTTAAGTTTATAACAAGTTATATTGGTTTTGATTGATTTTTTAAATTTTTTGGTTTTGTTTTCGTTGTTATGTTTTCAAAGCTTAAATGGTTTAAATTTTTTTTACCAACTCCTCTCAAAGAAGAGTTGGTAAACACGTTGTCTACAAAAGCCATGATCACAAGTTCCAATCTTTTTGCCGCATGAGAAAGTTTATATTTTTTAAAACTAATATGATACTCACGCAATATATTAGGATGAATATGGATATATTATGTCTTAAAAAATCATCAATATTAGTTGAGAAATACATAGTGATATGTGATACTATGATGGTTAGTTTATTTTATTCTCTTTTTCTTTTTTAGTTTAAGATTGATATTGTGTTAAAAGTAAACATTTTTGTTTTATAATTTATACAAGACATCATATGTATTTTTCTTTTAATTTAACTTTTAATACTTTAAAAATGGAAACATTGACTGTTTTTTATTTACTATCGCATAGCTTACACATGTGAAAGTGACGCCTATATATTGTCGAAAATATACATTTTTACACATGTGTAGAACATTATTATTGAAAATCAAATGCACTTGTTTACATATGTGTAAGTAAATAAAAGGAGTCATTATGTACAAAAATGCCGCCGCGTAACTTTCAGATTTGTTAGTGAATGGGAAAAACATGAAGGAAAATATGTGGCTGAGAATGGCCCTGACATTCTTTCATTATTATGTAGTTTTTTTAAAAGTTAACCAATGTAATCAAATTAATTACACATGTAATTAAGACAACGTATGTCAGACCTCTCGATATTCATGAGTAATTCATACGTTTCCTACAAAAAGTAAAAATTTATGTAACTAAACAAATATAAAACATACATTTAGTTTTGTCACAAATTAAAAATCAAAAACGTTATTACTAAAATTGTAATTTTGTATAGAACATGTATGGTATCACATAATATATATTTGCTATATGCATTTTGTTTTATACCGTTAATATGTTAAGATATTTTAATAAATAAGACTAATTATTTGTATATACCGGATTCAATAATTTTTAAAATAATGATAATATCATTATTTTCAATATATTTTTTTATCTAAATCTGTCAATATTTGAAATTATAAAAGAATAACATGTCATTAATTATATATGTTCACCCGCGTATTACGCGAGTTAATAATCTAGTAAAATATAAAATATAATACTCCGTACATACATGTGGTAAACTTATGTTGACCGATACGCTAATCTCTAAATATATATAAAAGATAAACCTTAATTTCAAAATAGAGAAGTTTGAACCTTTAGATGAAGCTCAACTTTTAATTAGAACCATTAGATCAAAATGCTGATGTCATATACTTTTATAACTTTTTTAGATTTAATTCAACATAATAAATTTGAATATGGTCATTAATTATGGAAAGTAATTTCCTACATTTTATAATTATAGAAAGTAATTAATTTAATGATATAATTATAATCCTAAACTTTATATTATTTCTTAAAATAATTTTTTTTTTTTTATCAAATTATGACTTTATCTACGTTTTATCATATAACGTAATTAATATTAGTTATAGTAATAAGTATTTAATTTTACATCGTTAATATCTTATGATATTTAAATAAAAGAATATATTTTATCTGTATATGGTGTCTATAATAAGCAAATAATAAAAAATTATAAAAATGACAACATCATCGTTTTTCAACATATTTACAAAATACTAATGTTTTAATATTTTATATTTACAATTTGTCAATATAAGATATCATAAAACATTAATATTTTATTAGATATATATGTTTAACCGCGTACAAGCAGCATGGTTGGATTAGTGGTAAACACCATGGCCTCTGGAGACAGAGGTCATGGGTTCGATTTTCATCCCATGCAAAGGTTGGAGGGCCTTTTCTACCATTTAGGTAGAAAATTGAAGCAGCCTCTCTACTTAGGTAGAGGTAAGGTCTGCCTACATCTTAACCTCCCCCATACAACGTCGAGATATTGTGACTCAAAACTCGCAGAAGGCGGCACTAAGCAGTTTCTTTTATATGTTTAATAGCGTATTATGCGGATAAAATAAAACTGATATATGGTGTGAGGTGTCAAATGCACCTTACTTTCACGTTGTTTTTAGGCATATCTTAGAACATTCGTGTACACAAACATACCACAAGGACAAATGTTATATTCCCAAAGATTTTTGCGATTACTTAATATTTTTGCAGATTTTTGGGTATTTTGGTTGGTTAACCTAAATGTTCATACCATTTCTTAAAAACATATGGTGATATATTTAAATGGTACGGTAACCTTATGTGACCAAAAAAAAGGTAAATCATACAAAGTAGCCATTTTATGAAAGTATGTTATATTTTGTAACTTATATGGTACAATAACTTAAATAACCACAATAAAGCAGGTTATACAAAATGACTATTCTGTGAAAGTAAGTTATCCTTTAGTGACTTTAACCGCACATATAACTTACATAAACTTTAAATTTAAATCTAGGGATTTTGTAGAACATGGCTTTGAAGATAGAACAAAACACTATAATTAAGATGTTAATAAAGACAACTATAATTTTTTTGTCTATTAAGATAACAATAATCTTGAATATTTAGATAAATATATTTAACTGAATAAAGAAACGTCAATGTGGTTTAGTAGTCAATCATTTTCAGTTCCTTACCAGAAATGACAAGTTTAAACTGTCCTAAGTAAACTTTTTGAAAATATTCAAAGAAATATTGTAAATGGCCACTATAATACCATTATTAATCGATATAAATATGACTCAAAAACTCATTTTTCTTAAATAAAAATCTAAACAAGTAAACCTTTTTCATTCACCAATTTATTTTAATAATAAATCTATACATTTCATAGCATTAAGTTATAGTCCTTGAACTTATATTGTATGCAATAATAATATTTAAACACAAAAATTAGAGTAGAAGTATGCAAGATTTTAAGAAATTTTATATAAAAATAAAATAATGTTTTGGATGATGTGTTTGTCTGCACGTGTTAGAATTTGTGTTGAGCACGACACCAGCCGACAGTTGGGAATAACAGAATCTTTCTAAAAGATTTTTTATTTATAAAAATGGAATTAAGAATACAAAAAACATAAGCCGTAAGTGAGTGGGTCGTTGACTAATGTTACACCCAGTTACGTGTACAAATTTTGGTGATGTTCAAATAATTTTATATATCTATAAAACTATATCATTGTAAGAAGAAAAATTGACTCTATTATACTTTGAAATCTTCTGATAATCATCTTAACTATAATTAATGAAGCTATGATTAGTTATTTTTAATTTTGTAGATTGAGAAGCAGAAAGATAGTATATATGTTGAAGCTATAATTGGTCTCATAATCAACATAAATTACTTAATACCATGTTAATGAGACATGATATATATCGTAACTTAAAAGTTAAAACTTTCGATCACCTATATTTTTTATGTTACATGTTTTTCATTTATCATCTTAAGGCCAACTTTAATGTATTTTTATAACATCTCATCTATAGAAAAATTTCCTACTATGAATGATATTTAGATAAACTTTTTGGGTAACGGTATTGGTCGAATAAATTCACAAAGTTTATATTCATCGCTACACAAAGTTGAATAAAGGCAGGCTGATGTGGCCACGTACATATAAAAATAGTATATACTTGTTTTTTTTCTTCTTATATTGGTAGATAGGATCATTACTTCAATCGATAGATTTAAATGAGTTACATGAGTTATTATATCGTTATTAGGTACTAGAGTAGTTGTGGCTCCACACATTTTGTGTCATATAAATATAAATAATAATGGCAATGTTGCTATCAGAGTACACTTTGTTTCCCTACATTATTGGTGTATGCAAACTCCTTGCATTCGGGCCCTTGAGGTAAACAGTGAGCAACTAGGTTGTTTATTAAGTAACTTATTTCCAATAAGAGTGTTTGTACACGTCTTTCCATATCTTTATTGTTCATAACATTGAAACATGTCCGTCATTACTCGTCCATAAGAGATATATCCTTAACTAAGGACATATTCTTAAAAGTTTATAGAATATTTATCTTTTGTTTTTATATGAAATAAGGATATGCAAGGATGTTTATATGGTTGAAAATAAAATTAAAGAATATTAAAGATTTGTAAGGATTTTAATGATTTATAAGAATAAAATGTGACAGCTAAAGGATACCTAAAAATATCTTTAGCATTGGAGAGCCTTAATGCTGAAATAATAATGTTAAACTTAAAAGGAAATTATATATATATCCTTTAAAAAAAGTTTAAAATTTTCTAATAATGTTTAGAATTAGGAGGATTAATAATCATCTCTCTATATAACTAATATGTGACATTTTAAGTTTTTTGCCACATTAGATTTTTAATGAGTTGTCATTTTTTCATTTAAATTGCTATATTTATGTTGTCATGTATGATCTTAATCATCAATTCTAATCCTAATCATCAATCATAATCCTAATCATTAATATTTATTTTTTCTATTTTCTATATGAGTATAAAGATGTTTATATACATTACTATATTTTTTTATTAATTCAATAAAAATTATCTTTTTTCAGATGAGATTGTTTATTATATTATGTTTATTTTTTAGAAAAAGTATTTATTATATTATATTTAATGAATATATAAAGATTTTTATGATTTATAAATATTTATGTTTCATTAGTCATGCTTTAACATATTTGACATATATTATATATTTATAAACATATATAATTTTATTATTTTTATATATAATTATATTTATTAATATATACATATAATATTTATATAGGAGTTGAGTATTGTAAAACAAGTATTAAAGTAAAACAAATAAAACAAGATCTTGACCCTTAGATCATGGTTAAATTGATGCACGAAGATTCACGAAGCAATTGATGCACGATGATTTTCATGATGCACGGTAACTTTCACTGAAGAGAAACCTATTGTTTTATTTGTTTTACTTTAATACTTGTTTTATTTTACCTAAAACCATATCATATATTCATAAACTATAATTTTATTGTGTGCATCAATCGTAATATGACAGTTTTTTATATTATCATAAATGATGAATAATAAAGTAACTTTCGGTTATCGTATTTTTTTATTTATGTTCTCAGCAGTCTCACACAACGTGTGAGTTTAATATAGTTTTCTATAGTTATATAACTTTTATAGCTAGGCCCATATAAATATATTAGGCCCGGCTCATACGTTAAAGAGAAGTGAATCATGTTCATGTCAATGATGGGTGACTTCGCCATTACGTAAGTACATAATTTTTATGGTTCATTTAAATTTTCAACCATGCCATGCTAATTGCTAAATACTTTTATCAGTAAAAGAAATAATGTGGTGGAAATAGCTGCTAAATATATATATATTACATTATTATCACGCAATGGCGAAGCTTGAAAATTTTCAGTGGGGGGTCGGGATCTAAATTTTTTTTCCCTAACGCAAAATGGGGGGTCGAAACCGAGTATATCGAAATTTTTCTACACGAAAACAATATACCCCCTACATCGCAAAAAAAAATTCGGGGGGTCGGGCGCCCCCTCCCCTTAATAGCTGCGCCTGATCACAGTCAAGGTATACGTGCCACGTAATAATAATTCGAAGATATTAAGTCACCAGACTCGCAACAGACTAGAAGAGTGAATCAACATTCAAGATTCAACTACAAATTGTATGGTTAACAAAGTCGGATCAGTTAGGTAGCCATTTTGTTTGGGAAATGATTAATCCTCTTAATTCATTAGCCTAAAAATCATTCTGATTCATAGGATGGTGACATATGGAAATTCAAGGGGTATGAGCCTAAAAATCATTTTGATTCATAGGATGGTGACATATGGAAATTCAAGGGGTATGATTAGGAAAGAGATTTAGTGAAATCCACTTGTCACATTCATATGAATTTATGAGGATTTTCAGGCTATTGTTTATGAGGATTAATCATTTTTCTTTTGTCTTTATTATTCTTATATCTATACTCTTATATAAAAGAGGAACCCCTTCCCAAATTTCAAATTACAACTCCAAACTACCAAAAATACCCCTCTGCTTTATTAATTAATTTAAGAGAAAATTACACTTTATGAGATTTTTTTACTAACAAGTTATTCGTATGTTTATGACTTAACCTTAAAAGATTTTTAAAAGTAGTATAATATAATGTAGATAAAAACCCAAAGCTTAAATGTTTTAAAATAATTAAATAAACTCTTCAAAAACTGATGGTCATTATTTTTCGAGAAAATTACATTTTTGGTACCTGAAGTTGTCAAAATTTTCACTTATAGTCTCTAAGTGAGAAAATTTTCATTTTTGATACCCTCACGTGTTGGTCACGTGGGGGAGTTAACGAAAAACAAACGGTGTATGTGTTTGGTATCAAAAATGAAAAAAATAACCATTTCTTGATATTATTTGTAATTTCTTCACTTAGAAACTACAAGTGAAAATTTTGACAACTTCAGAATGTAATTTTCTTTTAATTTAAACATCTCTACTTAATATACCTATAATATCCTTAATGAAATAATTTACAACATAAATCTCTCAATCCTTAATATAACTACACTAGCTCCTTTAACATCAATTACTTTACATTTACCACCATTGACACCCCCACCACCCGTCACCGCCACCACCTATCGCCACCGCTGCCGCCACCACCACCTCGCGCCGCTACCACCATCTCCGCCGCATTGCGCGGGCATGTGACTCGTCTCTATTAATATGTCTATTAACATAAAACACATATGTCAAGATGTATGTAACGCCATTCCCAACCATGTGCTGTCAGGTATTCGTATGTCGTGAGACGACGTGGATGTCAGCTCGGTGCCATGGCCGCATCGTGGTGGGGAGTTCGTGCATACAACGACAACGACGGGGTGGGTGGTGAGGCTAGGGGAGCGTTCCAAAAGAGTATAATTTATAAAATATTTGAAAAATAAGTGAAAATGATCTATGGTTATAGTATAGAGTGTTTTGGGGATATTTTTTTAGTAGGAAGAGCTGATGTGACGTTGATGTGACAAAAAGGGTGGATGGAGGTGTTCTTGGTTGGGTAAGGCCTAATTAAAAAGTCTTTTAGTTGATAAAATAAAATGAAAAGTTATAAATAACTTTTTATGTTTAAGACATTTTGATCTGAAAATCATCAAAATAGAATTAATTAAGATTATAATCAATAAACAAATAATTAAAGAAATGTATTTTGTTAAAAAGGATAATTATGTAGTGAGACATAAGATAACTAATGCAAACGATTAACATAAGATGTTATAATGTTGAAAGCCGTCATCCCTATCAACATAGGGCATCCGATACGTCACTTCATTGATCGTGTATGTGTTCAATATTGTCCAACGTTGAGCCGGTTGCTTTGGTTCACACCCTTTTGGCATCGTCGTTCTTGGGATGCCGGTCGACATCATTTTAATTTCTTCTCCTTTTTGCATTGTACACATACATACAAATATGTGTGTGTGATGCTCATGTCATATCCAAAGCAACCCAAGGTAAAAATTATGAAGGGCTACCTAATGCATAGACTCATCCTCAGAAGGACTAGTCTGAGTCAGCGCCACATCAGCAAAAAAATACCCTAAGGACTAATCTCCCAAAACATCTGTAACATCCCAAAACTTTTTGACGTTGATCGTTAACTTGTCGTTAGTGACCGTTAGTTAATATGTGATTTATATGTGTTTGTGTGAATTAAATGATTAACGTGAGATATGTGTTAAATTGATTAAAAGTAATGAAAATAAAGTTGATAATGATTAATGAAGTCATTTAGTGTTCCCGATAAAATATAAGAGTCGTTAAGTGTTCCCGTATGTGTTAAACGAGCAATTAAGTGACGAAACGAGTTGTAACGAAGTGCGAGGGGCTAGATGTAAAGTTTTGAAAGTTGCTCCAGTATATATAGGTGCACGACCTAATGCCCCTTTAATCAGATCAAAACCCCAGAAAACTCTTACACACAAAACCCTAGGTCAATTCCTCAAGTTCTAGTCGATTTCGGGGGTTTTCGGAAGGGATTTTGCTTGCTTTTCGATCCGTTAATCAACCTTACAGGTATAATATCATCAATTTATTGTTGATTATGTTTTTAATTAGGTTTTATCCCTGTAGATTCGGCCATAACGGTTGGGGTTGTTTAAAGTTGATGTTTTCGGTTAAAAACGACGTTTTCGTGAGTAAAATCATTAATTGAGTTGGTTAACTACATCAAGATGCAAACTTTAATGTTGATTTATGATGTTTATATATATATGAGTAAATCCCAGGTGATTAATTAGATCCATAAGTGTTCAATTATGTTTTTGTACAAAACGTTGCGGT
The DNA here is from genome assembly GCA_034093135.1 of Erigeron breviscapus. Lineage (NCBI taxonomy): Eukaryota > Viridiplantae > Streptophyta > Magnoliopsida > Asterales > Asteraceae > Erigeron > Erigeron breviscapus. The sequence goes on from CM067167.1 coordinate 90,700,363, forward strand.
TTTGAGTCGTTTTGATGATTAAAAAGAGGGATATTTATAAAATATTTGAAAAATAAGTGAAAATGATCTATGGTTATAGTATAGAGTGTTTTGGGGATATTTTTTTAGTAGGAAGAGCTGATGTGACGTTGATGTGACAAAAAGGGTGGATGGAGGTGTTCTTGGTTGGGTAAGGCCTAATTAAAAAGTCTTTTAGTTGATAAAATAAAATGAAAAGTTATAAATAACTTTTTATGTTTAAGACATTTTGATCTGAAAATCATCAAAATAGAATTAATTAAGATTATAATCAATAAACAAATAATTAAAGAAATGTATTTTGTTAAAAAGGATAATTATGTAGTGAGACATAAGATAACTAATGCAAACGATTAACATAAGATGTTATAATGTTGAAAGCCGTCATCCCTATCAACATAGGGCATCCGATACGTCACTTCATTGATCGTGTATGTGTTCAATATTGTCCAACGTTGAGCCGGTTGCTTTGGTTCACACCCTTTTGGCATCGTCGTTCTTGGGATGCCGGTCGACATCATTTTAATTTCTTCTCCTTTTTGCATTGTACACATACATACAAATATGTGTGTGTGATGCTCATGTCATATCCAAAGCAACCCAAGGTAAAAATTATGAAGGGCTACCTAATGCATAGACTCATCCTCAGAAGGACTAGTCTGAGTCAGCGCCACATCAGCAAAAAAATACCCTAAGGACTAATCTCCCAAAACATCTGTAACATCCCAAAACTTTTTGACGTTGATCGTTAACTTGTCGTTAGTGACCGTTAGTTAATATGTGATTTATATGTGTTTGTGTGAATTAAATGATTAACGTGAGATATGTGTTAAACGAGCAATTAAGTGACGAAACGAGTTGTAACGAAGTGCGAGGGGCTAGATGTAAAGTTTTGAAAGTTGCTCCAGTATATATAGGTGCACGACCTAATGCCCCTTTAATCAGATCAAAACCCCAGAAAACTCTTACACACAAAACCCTAGGTCAATTCCTCAAGTTCTAGTCGATTTCGGGGGTTTTCGGAAGGGATTTTGCTTGCTTTTCGATCCGTTAATCAACCTTACAGGTATAATATCATCAATTTATTGTTGATTATGTTTTTAATTAGGTTTTATCCCTGTAGATTCGGCCATAACGGTTGGGGTTGTTTAAAGTTGATGTTTTCGGTTAAAAACGACGTTTTCGTGAGTAAAATCATTAATTGAGTTGGTTAACTACATCAAGATGCAAACTTTAATGTTGATTTATGATGTTTATATATATATGAGTAAATCCCAGGTGATTAATTAGATCCATAAGTGTTCAATTATGTTTTTGTACAAAACGTTGCGGTTTTGAGTCGTTTTGATGATTAAAAAGAGGGATTCATGTATGCAATTGATTCAAGGATCAATTGATGTTTTCAAAGGCTTAATTGAGACCTAATTAATGTGAATTTAATGGGTGTAAGTCGTGGTGGAGGTTTGGGATTCGTTTGGAAGGAGTTTGAAGTGAAACGAAGTCGAATGTACTGGTCGAGCCTCGATATGCGACGCATGGGGATTCAATGCGGTGCATAAAAGGGGTATGGGTTTCTCTGACTTGCTTTGTGCGGCGCATGGATGGGGCATGCGGCACATATTCAGGTATGGTGGTCGTTTAGGCTTGTTTACGTGCTCGTTTGACCCATAGACCTTATGCTTAGGTTACCTTATGTTATAGGGAACTTAGAGAGGTTCTATGGAGCCCCGTTTATGTTACATATTGGTTGTATGTATGTGATAGGTATTCGGGAACACAAACAAGACATTTTAACGTTGCGTATTGATCGTTGTGCTCGTCAACAGGTAAGATACATGACTTTTCTCACGCTGGAGGCACAACAAAATGTAATTTTCAATAATTAAGCTCTTAATCGGATTATCTTATATGATTACCAATAGTGAGGATCCAAGCTCACAACGACAAGTATCATATGTAGAACTACTTAGCTATAGACCCTAGAATGCCATAACTGAGAATGTGATTTAAACTTTCATTTTATTTAACTTTAGTTGGTAATATCAATGACATTGTCATTATAAGGTAGTCTAAAGTACCATTCGATATTCACCAAGTTCAAACGTTCAAGTTGTCAAAAACTAAAAATGTCAAACAGACTAAAAACTCGCGGCGCGATGCCTATTTTCTACTACCTCGCGGCACGATCTGGGTGATTCGCGGCGCGATATATGACCTGAACGAGCAAAATGCAGTTTTTCGACCATTTTCGCCAAACCAAAACGACTCCAATTCAATTCCATTAAATTCCAACAAGTGTAAACATGCTCAAAGACCTGAAAACATCTCATTTTACTAACCATTTCACAAATCCAACACTTTTGATTTCAAAGACCTAATTCTATTAAATTCATTTATCCAACAAAACTAAAAATGTCAAACAGACTAAAAACTCGCGGCACGATCTGGGTGATTCGCGGCGCGATATATGACCTGAACGAGCAAAATGCAGTTTTTCGACCATTTTCGCCAAACCAAAACGACTCCAATTCAATTCCATTAAATTCCAACAAGTGTAAACATGCTCAAAGACCTGAAAACATCTCATTTTACTAACCATTTCACAAATCCAACACTTTTGATTTCAAAGACCTAATTCTATTAAATTCATTTATCCAACAAAACTAAAAATGTCAAACAGACTAAAAACTCGCGGCGCGATGCCTATTTTCTACTACCTCGCGGCACGATCTGGGTGATTCGCGGCGCGATATATGACCTGAACGAGCAAAATGCAGTTTTTCGACCATTTTCGCCAAACCAAAACGACTCCAATTCAATTCCATTAAATTCCAACAAGTGTAAACATGCTCAAAGACCTGAAAACATCTCATTTTACTAACCATTTCACAAATCCAACACTTTTGATTTCAAAGACCTAATTCTATTAAATTCATTTATCCAACAAAACTAAAAATCCATTTCATATTCAAAGGCTATCAATCTAATCAACTAAACTGAAATCAACTAAGATTGAATCTATTCTAAATCAAAGTTAAATTTTAAAAAGGGGATTACTTACCAAATTGAAGTTCTTGAAGAAATTTATATAGAAGATGAAGATGATGAATCCTTGCTAATGATTATTATTATTACCACAATTTAAAAGTGTTTTCCCTTTTGATTTCCTCCAGCCAAAACCCAATGAGAATAAGAAATTGGAGTGTCTTTGTGTGTGGTCTTTGTGTGTGTGTGTTTTTGTGTGTGTGTGTGCTTCGACCAGGGAAAGAAAAGAAGAGGGGGAGGGGGTTGTTTGGTGTTTGTTTTCCCACCACAAAGTAAGGGGATCGGCCCATGTGGCCTAAATTGATATTTTTGATACCCCTAATTTGATAAAATGCTTACGATTTAATACCGTATGACTAAAAGGTTATAATTTAAAGTAAGGGTATTTTCCCTCGTCTCATTTTAGTTAAGACAAGCCAATAAAACATCGTCAAACTAAACTAAAAAAAATATTAAGTTTATACAGTCTATTTACTGTGTTCAATATATAACTTTTAAATCTTTATTTATAGTTATTTTAAGACTCGGCATTCGTCTAAATAGCTAATAGTCTACGTCATCAGGATACGTCTAATTGAACTATATCAAAAGTTCAATTATCTAATAATTTCCACGTCATAATCTCTAAATTAGACGAAATTATAATAATGATCGAGATTAAGACTAACCCGTTTCTAATAAATTACGAGTTGTCACAGGAAGTGTTAAGCTTAACCCGTGCTAGTTTATGCCAAGCTAGTACGTACGTGGTCGCTTGAGTGACTCCTTGCGGCATAGTTACGTGGGACTAGTATTTCCGGGTGGAGTGACTAACCACCAATGTTAAAAGCATAACGGGATACTATGGAAATGACATTGCCTTTCCTAAAAGATAATACGTGGGAAATCGTGCTAGTTGTAATGCTAGTGCGTAACATGTGAGAAGTGAGAATAAGTTGTAAAAGATAATAATATGAATACGTGAGAAAGATGTGTATATGTCATTTAAGATGTGGGACTATGATGTGACGTGAAATTAAGTAAGATATGTTGAGACGTATGATATGAACGTTGAATAGGCACAATTAGGAGTATTTACCCTACATGTGCTATACGTATAGGTGTGATATGTTTACGTGTGATATGTAAGTTGTGTGATGTTGTCTAAGTTGTAAGTATATGTTGATATGATATGAAATGCGATGAGATGTGGGAATAAGTAAAGATGGGATGATCTTACGATGTTTGTGGATGTTATGTGATGTGTTTATGTTTTAAACATGTATTAATTGTTGAAGTTTTACGAAAATTTAAAATGAAAGAACGTTTTATAAATTGTGTGTATCTTACTTAGCTAATTTATTAGCTAACACTTGCTTTTATGAAAATGTTGTGTCTTCAGGATAAGCAGGTTTGAGCTAGAGAAAGGTTTAGCTCGTGAGATGGGTAGAAGAATAAAGGAAGATTAGCACTAGTTTCCCTATGCTTAGACTTCACTTTTAGCCATTGTTATGGCTACCTTATTATTATTTACGTTGCATGTAATAAGTTGACATTTATGTTGGTGCCTTAACTTGGATTTTACTTTGACTATTACGATGATGCTATTAGTAACACCAAACTTTAATGAAAGTTACCATCCGTTACGGATGGGGCAGTTTTTATATGTACGTTTCCGCAAAGTTTAAACGCCGTTAGACAAAGTTTTTGAAAATCCAGGTTTTAAAATGACGGGTGTTACAACATCCCCAATGCAAATGACTAGTCTTGAACCCACCTTTTATTTAATTCTACACTTTTCTCTAAACTTTTCACTTTTAACCCTCCAAAGTTATAACAAAATCTATATATGTAACATCCGTAAATTTTGACCCATTGACTTTATGTGTAATATGACTAACAATATAAGTTAATGAAGTATTTGAGTCGTTTTATGAATTAAATGACAATGTGTTATATTCGGGTCGATAATATGTTTTGATCGGTGTTCAATTGGGTAACGATTGTAATTTGGCTTGAGAAGAGAAACGGGTCGGCCCGTGGGTAGTCCACGACCCATCAGCCACATTTGACCCATTGACTTTATGTGTAATATGACTAACAATATAAGTTAATGAAGTATTTGAGTCGTTTTATGAATTAAATGACAATGTGTTATATTCGGGTCGATAATATGTTTTGATCGGTGTTCAATTGGGTAACGATTGTAATTTGGCTTGAGAAGAGAAACGGGTCGGCCCGTGGGTAGTCCACGACCCACCAGCCACATTTGACCCATTTCTCCCCCTTTCATTTCTTATCTATCTATCTTTTCTCTCTTTCTCTCAAGTAAAAAGGCAAGGAAACCATTTCATTTCATTCCTTCACCTCTCTAGCATCGATTGGTGTTTTGAAACTGATATAACGCTAGAATCATCGCCATCCATACCACATTATCGTCATATTGAAGAATCAAAGGTGGAAGTTCTTGCATTTTAACCCATTTGACCTAATTTCGGGTTTGAGCTCAAGAAGGAAGTTTTGGTAAGTCTAATTCATCCCATTTACTTCTATTTATGTTAATTTACTCGTTTCTAGTCACCTCGTACATTTACAAGTTCTAAATCGCCTTAAAATGAGTTTTGGGTCGAATTAGGGTTTGGCTAGGTTTTGATCGATTTGGAGAATTTGGTGATGTTATGGATGGAAATATGGGTTTGGGTAAGTGTATTTATGCATTAGAAGGTCAAATGTAACATCAAAATGAGTCCTTTAATCTTGCAATGCGATTTAGGGTTGTGGTTCAAGTGATTTAGGGTTTTGGTTCATGATTGACGAATATTGATTGTTGGTTCATGTTCATCGTATTGTGATTATTGGTTTATGATTGACGAATATTGATTGTTGGTTCATGTTCATCGTATTGTGATTATTGGTTTATGATTGACGAATATTGATTGTTGGTTCATGTTCATCGTATTGTGATTATTGGTTTATGATTGACGAATATTGATTGTTGGTTCATGTTCATCGTATTGTGATTATTGGTTTATGATTGACGAATATTGATTGTTGGTTCATGTTCATCGTATTGTGATTATTGGTTTATGATTGACGAATATTGATTGTTGGTTCATGTTCATCGTATTGTGATTATTGGTTTATGATTGACGAATATTGATTGTTGGTTCATGTTCATCGTATTGTGATTATTGGTTTATGATTGACGAATATTGATTGTTGGTTCATGTTCATCGTATTGTGATTATTGGTTTATGATTGACGAATATTGATTGTTGGTTCATGTTCATCGTATTGTGATTATTGGTTTATGATTGACGAATATTGATTGTTGGTTCATGTTCATCGTATTGTGATTATTGGTTTATGATTGACGAATATTGATTGTTGGTTCATGTTCATCGTATTGTGATTATTGGTTTATGATTGACGAATATTGATTGTTGGTTCATGTTCATCGTATTGTGATTATTGGTTTATGATTGACGAATATTGATTGTTGGTTCATGTTCATCGTATTGTGATTATTGGTTTATGATTGACGAATATTGATTGTTGGTTCATGTTCATCGTATTGTGATTATTGGTTTATGATTGACGAATATTGATTGTTGGTTCATGTTCATCGTATTGTGATTATTGGTTTATGATTGACGAATATTGATTGTTGGTTCATGTTCATCGTATTGTGATTATTGGTTTATGATTGACGAATATTGATTGTTGGTTCATGTTCATCGTATTGTGATTATTGGTTTATGATTGACGAATATTGATTGTTGGTTCATGTTCATCGTATTGTGATTATTGGTTTATGATTGACGAATATTGATTGTTGGTTCATGTTCATCGTATTGTGATTATTGGTTTATGATTGACGAATATTGATTGTTGGTTCATGTTCATCGTATTGTGATTATTGGTTTATGATTGACGAATATTGATTGTTGGTTCATGTTCATCGTATTGTGATTATTGGTTTATGATTGACGAATATTGATTGTTGGTTCATGTTCATCGTATTGTGATTATTGGTTTATGATTGACGAATATTGATTGTTGGTTCATGTTCATCGTATTGTGATTATTGGTTTATGATTGACGAATATTGATTGTTGGTTCATGTTCATCGTATTGTGATTATTGGTTTATGATTGACGAATATTGATTGTTGGTTCATGTTCATCGTATTGTGATTATTGGTTTATGATTGACGAATATTGATTGTTGGTTCATGTTCATCGTATTGTGATTATTGGTTTATGATTGACGAATATTGATTGTTGGTTCATGTTCATCGTATTGTGATTATTGGTTTATGATTGACGAATATTGATTGTTGGTTCATGTTCATCGTATTGTGATTATTGGTTTATGATTGACGAATATTGATTGTTGGTTCATGTTCATCGTATTGTGATTATTGGTTTATGATTGACGAATATTGATTGTTGGTTCATGTTCATCGTATTGTGATTATTGGTTTATGATTGACGAATATTGATTGTTGGTTCATGTTCATCGTATTGTGATTATTGGTTTATGATTGACGAATATTGATTGTTGGTTCATGTTCATCGTATTGTGATTATTGGTTTATGATTGACGAATATTGATTGTTGGCTCATGTTTGTCGAATATCGATTGTTGGTTCATGTTCATCGTATTGTGATTATTGGTTTATGATTGACGAATATTGATTGTTGGTTCATGTTCATCGTATTGTGATTATTGGTTTATGATTGACGAATATTGATTGTTGGTTCATGACAGACGATTGTGATTGATGCATATACGATTGATGGTAAGCATGCATACATTGTACATAATCCCTCGATTGAGGAGTGCCTACATCCAAGTGTATAGATGTATACACTATCTGATGGATGATGAGTTCTTGATCCCGAGTATATAGACATATATATCTCGATGTTTTTGAGATACAGCCTTGTTCATTGTGATGACAGGCGGGTATCGTTGCATAGGTGACCTGAGTTCACGCATAGGATAGGCATGTTGGCTTATTATGCATTCGGTACTTGCATTGATACGCATATCATTCGTGCATTCATAGTATACACTCACTTGTCTTGTATAATCTTGTTGTTGGACGTTATTGTGTTACTTAGAGACTCGCTGTAAGTCATGTCTAGCCTTTACTCGTACATTGTGATTATTGACGCTGGTTCTTTAGGGACCATTACTACGAACTCACCAACCTTGTGTTGACTATGCTTAGTACACTTTTCAGGTAATCAGGTTATTCCCGAACGTGGAGTTTAGTCGCTTGCTTGCTGTTAAACCCGGGCTTTGGACTTTATGAATCAAGGATTCATCGGCCCTCTCTTTTGCATTATACTTAGGATCATTTTGCCATCTTCGGGATGTTCTTTTGTAAACTTTGATGACTATTTGCTCCTTATGTATTTTGGTACTTGTTTCGTATTGTAATGGATTCACTGAATCTTTATTTGCATTTAGCTCTTGTTCTATTGTAATTCCACCTTGTGCTATATGATTTTCGTGATATTTCGAGCCTCGGCTTGGGGTGTTACAATATAAAACACAAACTTCATTAAAACTCAAAAGCTTACATTAATAATAAAAAACACGAGTCCTAAAAATTAAAATGTTACAAAATTATTATTAAGAAACCTAAAAATATTACTTAACGCCAACCGATTTGAGAATCGGTAGAGTCCACGTCACTGTCTCCGTCGTTGCGATGGACGTATTCATAGCGTTCAGGCGATCAACGGAACCTCGGCTTGAGTTACGTATACCTCCCCCGGGTCAGTTTGGTAACCTTCGGGCTGACCACCATCGACACTGCCTTGTCAATATTCCGCGTGATCAAGCGTGGTCGTTAATGTGGAAGCGACATCTGTAAGCCTGACAAGGATTAGATCTAGCCAGGCGATCTTCTATTGAAGATAAGTAACATATTAGGGTTCGAGGGCGTTAGGATGGCGCCCCAAAGCTTGAAGTTGTTCGATTTCAGCCATGTAAGCCGACCTGTTGTTCGTTATGCTCTGAATCACAGCCTACAGCTCCGATCTATGTCTGGCGTCGTCAATCATGTGATTTTGCATCGACATTTTTGCCTCGAAAACGGAGATACTTGGCCTGTCGTTTGCCATGGTTTTTTCGAAAAATGTGTGTGTGTGTGTGTGTATACAAGTATAGCTGAATATATGAAAGAGTAGTGTGAGTTTTAGTGAAATGGATGTGTTTATATAGGATTTGAGTTAAACTAGCCGTTTAGGGAGCTTTTCTGCCAAAATTCGAAAGGTGTTTGAACTGATCTTGGTCGAAGGATCCGTTAGAGGGACCTGTTTTGCCATAAGTCAAAAGTTTTTTTTATTATTCAAGGTTACCGTTGAATTAAAAAAAACATTAAACTCTCGTCCCTGGAGGAACGAGCGTGGGGGACGAACCAGAGGAACGAATGGTGGACGAGTCACACCTAATGGTGTGGACTCGTCCGTCCCTTGCGAACGAGCGGGGAATGAGTGAGGGACGAATGTATTGGCTAGCTTCTGAGTAGTTAAAACTGGTGTGTTCTTACTCTTTATAATTATTTTTACCCTTTGATATTAAAAACTAACTAGATTAATGACCCGCATAATACGCGGGTAACTATATTTAACTAATCACATATTTAATGACAATTGTAAACCTTAAGAATTACCCTTATTATATTATTACCTGAATAATATTTTGCACTCACTATTAAGAAGTCAACATAACAATAAATATAAATAGAATTAAAATAAAAAATCAACTTTATAACGTATAACATTATAATTTCTTCTCCTATATGCCTATCAAGCACATTACTTCTTTTTAATGTCATGTTTCTTTATCATTTTATTAAATACCTTGTGCATCTAAATAAAGGTTTTACATTTATAACATATATTTGAATTAAAATACATAAAATACTATGAAAATTACTATACAAAAGCATAAAATGTTAGTTATATATATATACTTAATATTAATATATATATATATACTTAATACTTAATGTTTAATTATTGTAGAAATTTGATGTTTCTTGTACGAACCATTAACTTAAAATAAAAATATACCTTCAAATTCATAAGTGGAATAAGTTGGAAGAATTTTATGTTAAATATTAGAGTTTTCCAAAATATCATAATATAATTAATTCTATAATTTAATTTATTTATTAAGGGGTTAAATAAAAACTATTGATATTGAAGGACTAAAGTTGGTCTTGACTAAAAGATTAGTCAAAGATGACATCATCTTTCTTGATCAATGACTTAAGTTAAGGATTTTCTAACATATGCGCTAAGGGCACACATAACTTGCATTTATTGTGGTGATTATTCTTATTGAGATTAGTATTTCACATTAATTGCATTAATCTTTTACTCTCTACCATATTTATCCTTCTATTATTTTTTCCTAAACTTTCTCACCTTTTATAATTATTAATTAAATATTTAAATCTCTTTAAAATTACTCTTTCATCACAATTTGCTACCATTTATTATACATATGTATGTAAAGAGTTCTTTTATTCATGTATAATTTTTTATCTATATATAAATATTGTTCTTCGCGTTTACTATCTTACATCCAAACTAAGATTGACTTTGTTACACACACCCAAAAGAAAAAGTCATTTTTTATTATTAATATGATAAATAAAGAAAAAGTACAGACACTGTGGATTCAAATTTGACATTTCCACTTAACCATTGCATATCTAGTTTATGCATATCTACTTCAGTAGTTCACTGTGCATAACCAATTAACCATATAGAAGAAACATTTTCATAGCTAGCCTCTCTTATTTCTTACATATAAAATGGCAAATTTTTTTGATGAAAGAGTAATTTTATAGAGAGTTAAATATTTAAATAACAATCATAAAAGGTGAGAAAGTTTAGGAAAAAATAATAAAAGGGTAAATATGTTAGAGAGTAAAAGATTAATGCATTTAATGTGAAATACTAGTTTCAATAAGAATATTCATCATAATAAATGTAAGTTACATGTGCCCTTAGGCATATATATTAGAAAATTTCTTAGTTTAATAAGGAACTTCATCCAATGATTCATATTTTTCACTTTTGAATTTAATGTGCTCTTTTAGTATTATTGTTAGATGATATGTTTTATAAGTTAGGTTAATATTCAATGAATGAGTAATTAAAACTGATGTGTTTATACTCTCCATAATTATTTTAACCCTTCGTTATTAAAAACTAGTGATATGTTTTGTAAGTTAGGTTGATATGCAGTGATTCAAACTTAGACTAAAGGGAGTGACACCAACTTTGGCCGACTCTTGCCCCTTGTCACCATAAGTCGCCCCCCACACCACCCCCCCTGGCCGACTCTTCTTTTGCCCGACTCCTATGGCTCGAACCTCCCCCCTTTGACCGGTCCAAACTCCCATAAATTCCTCACATCCTCCCATGCCTTGAACGGCTCCTTCCTTTTTTTATTTTTTTTTTTCCCCCTTCCTATATATAACTCGATCTTCTACACATTTATACATATACATATATACATATATATCAACACCATCACACACACATATAAATCTTCTTCCATTTTTACATAAATATATATACATATATTATGGATATGGATCCTCAATCACCCTCTTCATCCGATGATTCAATCGATCTCGACGACGCGATTCTTAGTACTGTTGCTTTAACGGTTACCACTATGATTCAAGCCGCGGAAGACGAGGAGGACGAGGAAGACCAAGTTTCACCTAGAAGAAGATCGGTTCTAGAACGTCGACGTGATGAGGCATACGCGCGGTTGGTCCGCTTTACTTTGCCGAGCGACCCGTATTTGGCGCGAGGGATTTTAGACGGCGCTATCGTATGAGCAAGCACTATTTTTGAAAATTACAAATGACTTGGAAGAAAGGTATCCATATTTTCAACAAAGAATGGATGCTCGTGGGAAGCTGGGTTTCATGCCGATACACAAGACTACCTCCGCGCTTCGTCAATTAGCATATGGGTGTAGCGTCGACTTGTTTGACGAGCATTTGGAGATGTCGGCTAGGACTTCCCGGGAGTCGTTAATAAACTTTTGTAAAGGTAATTTTACATTTTATATATTCATACATATTATTACATTTTATTATATAGTTACATACATATTATTAATTAGTTACATTTTATTAGTTAGTTACATTTTATTATTTAGTTACGTATTATTATATAGTTACATATTATTATTTTTATTATTTAGTTACATACATATTATTATATATTCATTTACGTACTTATAAATAATATAAATAGGTATAATTGAGTTGTATGAACCGACATACCTACGGAGACCTACATCTATGGATCTTGAACGAATGTACGATGTGCATGAGCAGCTTCATGGTTTCCCTGGTATGATCGGTAGTATTGATTGCATGCACTGGCCATGGGAGATGTGTCCAACCGCATGGCGCGGTTCGCATACCCGAGGGGATATTGGAAGACCGTCGTTGATGCTTCAGGCGGTTGCATCTACTGACTTGTGGATTTGGAATGCATATTTTGGTCAGCAAGGGTCCAATAATGACATCAACGTGTTTGAGGCGTCCCTGTCCTAGAAGAAATTATATCTGGCTTGGCACCTACAGGTTAGTTATGTAGTTACGTTTAATTTTTACTTATATAGTTATATATTCTATACTTTTGTTAACTAATATTAGCATTTGTTCGACTTACAGAAGGTTTTTATGCAAACAGCAACTACTACAAAGCCGGATACTACTTGACAGATGGCATCTACCCTGAGTATTCCACTTTTGTGAAGACTTTTACTGACCCGATTGATGACAAGAGAAAATACTTTAAGAAAAAACAAGAATCGGCGCGAAAGGATATCGAGAGAGCATTCGGGGTTCTAAAAAAGCGTTGGAAAGTTATTAGTTTTCCATCACGGTTCTGGGACAAGGAGAGGATGCATGACGTGATATACACGTGTATTATTTTACACAACATGATATTGGAGGATGAAGATAAAGCTTTTTGTCAAGACTTCAACGATGAAGACCCGACACTAGACCCGGCGTATTGGGAACAAGAAACTTCAATGGAGCAACGGATCGCGAATTCACAAGCCGTACGGAATAGCCAAACCCACAACATGCTCCTAGCGGATTTGGTAGATCATCTTTGGGAAAACAAGAGGGGAAATCAAGTTCCATACGTGCCACTGGAAGTCGATGACTACTTTAGCGATGATGATTAGTTTTTTTTGTGTTTGATGTGTATTTTTTTATGTTTTAATTTTTATGTGTTGGATTTTAATTTTAATGGTTAGTATTTTATTTTTCTATTTATAGAAATGTTATTATTTTTTAAATAATATGGAGATTACAAAAAATTAAAAAAAAATAAAATCAATCATTAAAACCAATCATTGGAAGTGCCACATGGCACAAGTCGCCCCCCACTTAAAAACCCACTCATTTCCACCTTTTTTGAGGGGCAACTCTTTTTACCCCATATGCCACATGGCACAAGTGGCCCCCCTTCCCCTTCTTCCCACTCCCTTTAGTCTTACAAAATGTTTGTCTGTAACGTATTTTTATTTCTTTCTTCTTTTTCCTTGAATAAAAACAAAAAAACATAGTTACACATCATCTTTCTAAACTAATATAATTTTAATTAAAATACATTTTTGTAAATAAACAATAAAGTGCTAAGAAGGTAAATATATTTTGAATTACAATTAAAGTACTTTGATTTGTTTGATTCCTTTCAAAATGACTATTATGATTTGATATTACTGAAAACACTCCTTGTAAACTACACTTTATAATAATAACAATAAAAATAGTTAAGTTCAACATAAATATATTGGTATTGTCACTAAACGTTTAAGGGGGGTATGGGATGAGCACATGAATCACAATGGGTATAATACTTTTGCAATGAAATCAAAACTTCATGAGCTTTGAATAAGTATTTATAATTTATATTGATGGGTTTAATTTCTTTTGTTTTAAGAAATCCAATCTATAACCCCTTATAAAACAAATTGGCCTCCCTATTTTAGGAAATTCAACACTTTTTTCAATATTCCCAAACTACCCCTAAATAACCCTAACAAATATATTTAAAATGGTTAATTTTTGCACATCTAATCCTCGACTTATATTTAGAATGATAACCACGGTTAGATGTCTCATCACCGCATCTCATGAAAGTAACCTAAACAGCTTGTATTACCGTTACGACATCTCACGCGTTATAAACCGTTGCCGCTGCAACGCGCGGACACCCTTCTAGTACATTAAATAAACATGTTCAATAAATGAATCTATCATTTTTTCCGTACTCATATATCAAACACTCTTTAGGTTAAATATTTTTTGGAGGTGAACTGACCATGAAATGTATTAGAAAACAGTCACAAAGTTGTCATGGTTAAATTGCATAATTTGAACCTAAAAATCCAACGTTTTCAGATAACTTAAATAAAAAAATAATTCAAAGTACTTATTAATTTACCATTTCAGCCCACAAAAAATATTTAGGACATGTTTTTTTACAAATAAAAAAATTGATATTTATTTATACAACTTGTGATTATAATTTATCTTATTTATATGATAATATATATGATATAATATAAACGAAACGAAATCATAATATGAGGTTAGAAAAACGGGTATATACTGATATACATGTGTCATGAAATGTGTTGGAGATAGTCTTAGAAAAAAACTTATACATGCCACGTAGGCAGGATCTTTCTCAACAAATACGCGTACGTGTGGAGTGAAACTTGGCCCAAGAGTCAACTATTTGACCGACATTTATATATTTTTTAATGACGTGGCAAATAAATGTTGGTTACCTGTAAACATTATTTTCTGCCGTATTACACCAGAAAATCTCAAAATACCCAGTCGGTATTTCTATTTTTCCCTGATATAATAATAAAAGCTTACATTCCCCCCTTTAACTTATACAATTACACCAAGATGTACCCCTATAGAATTACTGGTAAGAGATTATGTAGGTCCTTGAACTATACTTTGTGAATGAATTGTGAACTTTCATGTGATGAACATTTTTTTTCTTCTTTTTTGTCAATGATCTATATTTAATGACTTAGTCATATATGATAGTCTTATTTTCTACGAGTATAGGTTAGTCAATATACAATTTATTTATTATTTAATAATTTTAATATCACTAGTTTAGTGTTTGACATAACATTTCTTTAACATACTTGCATTTAATAGCATTTGTTTAGTTGTATTGCTTTATGAATATGTTAAATATTATTAAAGGAACGCCAGCTTAAAAACTCATCAATACATAGAAAAAAGTAAAATTGTCAACCTTTTCTTTTATCAACTTGATGACAAAGAAAATTTGCACTTTGTTGTGACTTTCCATCTTATGCTACATAAGTGTAACTGTTTAATCCATTTCCCCCTTATCAAAATTATGTTCATCAAGTCATCATGTAGACAAAAATAAAAAATAAAGACATGCAAATGTATAACATTGAACAAATGTTGAACATTCGATTACATACCCCCTTCCCCCGGACCAGCCACAACGTTTATATGATCATTTGATAAGATATTTTTCTATTATTTTTAACTTAAAAGTTGAAAATAATTCGGCACCAAGATCACCACAAAGTCAATATTACATATTTTAAACTAACGATCATAATAATACACATGTTAGACTATCAACCTTAGTAATTATTACAGCATATTGCTATAATATAATTTAACTATACAATTGAACTCTATACTACACTACATTGTCTTTTGTTAAAATGATCGTGAAGAGAATGAAATAAAGTTAAAACTGTTTGACATAAGGTAAGTAGCATGGTTGAATCAAATGGTTAACATCCTTCCTTTTAAAAATAGAGTCAAAAGTTTGATTCTTATCTCATACAAAAGCTGAAGATCTTTTTATAATCATTTAGATAGATAGAATTGGAAGTATCCCATCAACCTATATAGAATTAAGGTTGTCTACTTTTCAACCACCCCATACATTAACAAAACCACAAACCACACAAGATTAATTTAGTATAAATCATAGAGCATCCGACTCAAAGTTTTTTTTAACTTGATTTAATAACCACGTCAGGAAACCCGACATGGTCCTTTAGTAAGATCAGTATGACAATTTTTTGTGTGTGATTTAATGCAATCAATTTTTTGTGTGTGATCTAATGCTCTTATGTGTAATCTGTGTAATAAGAATGTCATTAGGAAATACTCGTAGAAAAGGATAAAGCCTACCACTTTTAAAATAACTTTAAAGGACTCAATAGTTACCTTGAAAACTAAAAGGGGTGAACTTATATCATAACTCATCAAAGATATATAATGGGCTTTTCATTCCCCTCTTTCTCTCTTTATAAACCTGCAAAATAAACTCTGCCTTTCTTTTCTTCTCTCTCTTGTGTTCATTTTGATTGGTTTAAAATTTTGGTTTTCTGTAACAAAACTTATAATATAATCATTTTTTTTTATAATTTTTTATCATCTCTAAACAATATAATCAATAAATATACATACATATATATATAAATACAGAAAAAAAGGAATGGGTTGTTTCCCTTGTGCAGGGGGAGATTCTTCAACAAAAAAATCATCATCAAAGAAAAATAGAAATAATAACACCCAAAAGGATCAATCAAATACCAAAGCTTCTGGTATGTATAAAGTTTCAATTTTTATATATAAAGTTTCAAGCTTTATGTTTCTTGAATTTGGGCTGTTTTTTTTGTTTATATACATGCATGTGTTCTAAGTTCAATTTGGGGATATGGGTGTTTTATTAAATTTTAATAATTTTTATTTGGGTATATTTTGTTATGAGTTTTTGATTATTGATTGTGAAAATTTGTTAATTTTGGTGGTTTCTATTTGTTGTTTGATGATATTAAGTTTGTATTAATAGTGAAATTAGATGTAACTTTTTGTCTGTAGTTTGATATAATTAATTGTTGGGTATTAACTTGGTTGTCTTCTTGGAAGCAGCCTTTCTACCTCGGCTACCTCGGTTAGAGTATGACCTCCTCGTTACTGTGACCTTGACGGGATTGGTTACTGTTGTTGTTGGGTATTTACTTGTGTTAAATTTTAGTTAGAATTTTGTAATGAACTTTTTATTTAGTGATCACTGATCTCATCAAGTGATAAAAGCTTTTTGGAGCTTTTAATTTTTGAACCTATTTATGACAGATATATTAGTTTTTTAGTAGCTTGTTAATATAAACTATTTTTAACAGCTAGCAATTGCTAATCAAGTTAAGAATTTTATTTAGTAAAAACCATTAGGGTCCATATCAGTTTGTGTTTGAATATTAGTTATAATGATATTGAGAGGTCAAAAGTATTGTTTTTTTAATCCAAAGAGCATTGTTGAATAGTACAAGACTAAGGGTGGTATTTGGTTGCGCAAATGACCGACTATCTGATCAACTTCTAGTGTTTGCATAGTCTACTGTATTTTTGGGTACATTTTGCATAGTCTACTATTTGGTTACGAGTATTTGACTATCAAAAGGAGAGGATAGTTAGTAACGAAATCTTGGTGTATCTTAAGTTTCTCAAATAATTAGAGTTTATCGAATGCTCGATTGTGTTGAGTTACTAATACAAGCTCATGTAGCAGAAGCATGTCCAAACAACATCTCATGGACTGTGTTTTATTAAAAATAACGTCGCTTTCTAAATGCACATCCAAACACTGTTTCATGGGATTTATTTGAATTTTGATTGGCGAATTGAAAACCAAGTTGTCTAATTTTTTTGGTTTTTGTTTACATTTGAAATGTTGATTACTATTATGACCCCTTTGTTCTCTTCCAAAAATTATGACGAAGTTCTAACCTTTTGTGCTTTAAAAGTCTTCTTGTGTCCTTGTTTCACAAATATTGATTTTTGATGTTTGTACTTAGAGATTTTTGCTAATATTAATTATTTTATATGATTTAGATACAATAAAAGTCGAACGGGCTAATGAAGTGAAGAAGGAAAATGTACAAAATGTCATTCAACCACCGGTTTCCAACGAGTCTGTTGAGAAGAATAAGCCCCCAGAAGAGGGAGGCTCTATGAGTAAAGCTAGAACATTCACGTATGCACAATTAGTGAGTGCAACCGATAATTTTAAAGCTGCTTATTTCTTGGGTGAGGGTGGATTTGGTAAAGTCTATAAAGGAAAACTTGAGGATTCTGATCAGGTTGGTGTTCGTTGATATATTTTAATGGTTCATTTGGGTTGTGTTAAATCTTAAACTGGCCAAAGAAAAGATGATACTAACAAAAGGGAACATAACGCATGGGTTAAAGCTTTGAAAGTTGCCCAAAGTCTGTAATTTATTCAGTAGGGGATATAACCTCCTAAATCATTTTATATAAAGATCACGATTATCGTTATAGTAATATTATAGTTTTTGTGATTTAAATGACACCTCACTTATGGATATAAAATAGGACGGATAAATATTTGCAGGTTAAACCAGTCCGACCCATTCTTTGAAAGCATGTTTTTACTAGTAACTCATACCATTTTTCTGTATCTAGTGCGAAATCCAAGAATTTGCATAATGAAAAGGGAGGATACCCACAGAAGCCCGAAGATGACTATCTTTGGGAGGCAAACATTCTTTATTTTAAGCTAAAAGATAACTATCTTTGGGGGGCAAACATTCTTTATTTAATGTTTATATACTCAAGTCTTTCAACGTTTCTGTTAATTACAAAAAGTGCAGATTGTCGCTATAAAGCAGTTGGATCGTGATGGGTTGCAAGGAATTAGGGAATTCGTTGTTGAAGTTTTGACATTAAGCATGGCGGATCATCCTAATCTTGTAAAATTAATCGGCTATTGTGCTGAAGGAGAGCAAAGATTATTGGTCTATGAGTACATGCGACTAGGCTCTTTAGAAGATCATTTACATGGTATTTACTGATCCCATCCTTTTAAATTATTATTCTTTCTTTCTATTGTTAAATTCCTTTTCTATGCAATGCAAGTGCCGAACTACTAGCTAGTTTCCGGAAGTGCAAATCCGTTAACAGTAACTTTAATGTGCTTTATAGTTAAATCTATGGTTGTTTTACATAAAATTTTATGCTTTGAAATTGAAGTAGTTTGTTTGACTCTTAAAGTTAAAGTTGAGGGAGAAGATGACATTTAGATTTTAATCCCCCATTTCGCATAAATCGAAGCTCTACTTTCTAATTCTTTTAGTATGTAAATCAATCATTTATGCCTAAAAGTTTGTATTTTTATGGTAGATCGCCGGCCCCACAGAAAACGGCTTGATTGGAACACTAGAATGAAAATCGCGGCTGGTGCAGCTAGAGGGTTAGAGTATTTGCATGACAAGATGAATCCACCTGTTATATATAGAGACTTGAAAGGTTCTAACATTTTGTTAGGAGAGGATTTCCATACCAAATTGTCAGATTTCGGACTAGCAAAAGTGGGTCCACTTGGAGACAAAACTCATGTTTCAACCCGAGTAATGGGCACTTATGGGTATTGTGCTCCTGATTATGCTATGACGGGCCAACTTACATTTAAATCAGATATTTATAGCTTCGGGGTTGTATTATTGGAGCTCATTACGGGTAGAAAAGCAATAGATAATACAAGATCTGCAGCAGAGCAAAATCTTGTTGCATGGGTAAGTTCTTTTTATTTGATTCTTTAGTACTCTTACTGTCATAGTACAAAGAGAATGCCTATTTGAAGGAAATACTACCATTGGAGCTCAGTCTTTGACTGTTATAGAATAAAAAGATCGTTTCTTTTAGGTTCAAAATTAATGGAACTTGTAGATCTAGAAATATATAACCGCATAAATAATTACACAAGTTTGATTTTTCTTAAACTATAATTATCCATATAGCTTTTAGATTTAACTTTAGTGGACGAAGTTGATATAAAGTTTTTTTTAGATTGAGAATCTTCTTTTATGATGTATTGCTTTTAAGGGAGTCATCTACAATCCAAATATCTCACTTTCAATTTTGTGGGGATTTCGGGCCCACATATATGAAGGATCTGATGCTTTGTTCCATCTTTTGGTGTTATCATTAGCCAATGCTTCCCTTGCCTCTCTTTATTCTTCTGAATACATTCTAGAAGACTATCGACCTACTTAGCTTGTTCCATTTCTAGTTAAATTATGTGTTAACCATTTTACTCTTTAGAGATTTTGACCCGTCTGTAGATAAATGGGGTTGAAATTGCCATCTATTATGAGTGGTGGCTCTGGAAACTTTAAAGGCGAGTCAACTAGAAATTATACATTGTGCTCATTTACAAATTACATATAAATCCACTGGGTTTAATCTAGATGACAATAAACCAAGGCCAAAAAGTAGAGTTCTTCGCTAATTAAGGGCAAATATGATCTTTAGTTGCATTTCGAGCCTTATTCTTGTGTATCATGTTCCATTTTAATTGACAAGACTTTCTAGAAACAGAATAATTTATGATTTTTTTGTGTGTATAGGCACGGCCATTATTTAAAGATAGGAGGAAATTTTGGCAGATGGCGGATCCGGTGCTAGAAGGTGAATATCCTGTGAGAGGACTATACCAGGCATTAGCAATAGCTGCAATGTGTGTCCAAGAACAACCTAATATGAGACCACTCATTGCTGATGTTGTCACTGCTCTCAATTATCTAGCTTCCCAAAAATATGACCCGTTAACCAACCCTGTTCAAACTTCCCGGAGGTCTTCCCGTGGACAAAGATCCACTGATGAGAAAAAACCCGACATGTAAAGTTGGAGGCTTAGTTTTGTCGTGTTCATATGAAAAGGGCGTTCGGTGTATTTTTTGGCACCGTAATGAGTTGTGACAAAAACTTTTGACATCGTTTTCTTCATTTAGGATAGAAAGGTTTAGAGGAATAATGAAATTATATATTATGATATTTCTCTTCTTTTTGTTCAGTTAAATATGCAAAATTTGATCAAAACATAGTGCCACTTGAGTCAATCAAGAAATAATCAATATGTAAACAAAACAAGCATCCTGTACAGCTTTAATCCCTTTCCCTACTTGCCAAATAGTACTTAACAAATATCACCCATCATTGCATGTTGTACAATTTCTTTGATTAATTTTTTCCACTAAAAGCATATTGCCGTTATATACTATACTCGTGGGTAGCGTGAACGCCCTTTCTTCCTCAAGAACTCTGGAATTTCTACTGAGCTTCCTTCTGTGAAAGTTGTTGACCGTCTGTTCATTCCAGCTACATTTGCCTGATTTACAACAAAATCATAAGGCAAACAAGTCTTACCACTATACACCCATTTCCAAATGAACGGGCCAAACGATAACGACAATAAGGAGTCGGGTCAAACGGATTGTAAGTAGACTGAGTATAGCATATGAAAAATTGCATAAGACCTATATCACTTTATGGAAAACTTAAATAATCATCTAGATATAGCAATTTTTCATATCATGTTTGGCAGAATAGCTATTTAAACTTTTGAGAAAGTATTTTGATCTACCAAAACCAACCCGTTTCCTACATGCTTCGACAAGTTACCCGACCTGCCCTCACCCACCAAATTTGTACAGCCTATAAATTACAGGTTCTTGATTAAACCTCAATGATAAAGATCAAGTGCTAATTGTACCTGAGGAGGTGGGTCATCAGTTTCTTCTTGTCGCTTGAATCCAGTTGCTATTAGAGTGATACTGACCTGCATTGACCCAAGGAAAGAAAATCAAACTTCAATGGAAAAGCCCTTAAAAACTTCACTATTATTCATCCGTGGTATGGAAGTATATATTGAGCTTACTTGACCACTCATAGATGGATCAATGACGGCTCCAAAGATTAAGTTTGCAGTGGGGTCCACAAGATCATATATGACTTCGGCTGCAGTATTTACCTACAATGTCCCAATGGATATTGAGTTTTAATCTGAACAAAAGTTTAGAAAAATATTCACCAAGTAGCATGCCATTTGTCTTGCAGAAATTTCAACATGTTTTTATAGGGAATATAAAAAGATAGGCTTATTAAATAAACAACCACATAATCCACACATGCAAGAGATCGTTCGACTTTAAAATGGAAATGTTGAAAACTCGTGGGGCTCCCCCAAAAAATGTTACAATTCTCGCGAGGTGAGGTTAGTGATAGGCATGAGCGTATGACCACAAAAGTAAAACTATATGAAAATACAATATGCTGATAGAAACTTCTAATTGAACATTAACTTAATCGGTTTAGATTAGGAAAGTTCCACTATAGGACTATCGATGACCCGCATGATGCTTAAAGCCTTATACTATACCCTGACTTTAACTGTCAAACAGACAACTTTAAGTATATAATAGCTGATATATGTACCCTTTAAGAATAATTAGATTAAAAGATACAATAGAAGTTATAAATATAAATAGTATTGGCACTAAAATTTATAAAATAATAACAGAACTTTTAAAGAGAGAGAGACCTCAAGCAATGTTAGATCGGCCCCACCCGTTATATTCCAAACAATTCCAGTAGCCCTTTCTATACCAATGTCTAGCAAAGGTGATTGAATAGCATTAAATGCAGCATCTCTTGCTCTAGTCTTTCCTGTAACGAAATATATCTATACCAACTTCAAAGTTGAAAAAAAAAAATATTGTAACAATTTTTAAGTTAAAGCAAGACAAACACATGAGAACAGAAATATCGAGTGTTGTATAAATAAATCAGATACCTTAACTAAAAAACATGTCATTAGATGCAACATGTTCATTATTTACTGTCATCAAAATAACAGGAGTGCATTATTAGATATGTGATTGTAACAAGATTGAAGCCTGATCAAGGCGCGACCCAATGGCATGCTTATGCTACTAACAAGACACTGATAATAATTCCCTAATGGCATGCCTATAGCCTATGCTAGTAGCAATCCAGTGATAATATTGTCAAAAGTTCTTTCGTATTTAGAATTATAACTGAGTTGCTTTTGTTTATGCCCATGTTTTCCATCATGTTATTTCCCTTTCAAATCTCGGATGCTCGGTGCAAATATCCGAAATTATATCGGTGAACTGACTCTTCGAATCTCCATTTTTGGTTAAAAAAGGGTGTGCACACACATGGAATTCAACATACACGGGTTTATTTTTCTTACCCTCCCTCTTTACATTTTTTCATTTATATATCCTGCATCTTACTTATTTGTGTAAAACACGTAGAGCTTTCATAATACTAATACTTTGTTAACAAGTAGAGATCTTAAACAGAAGTCACCAACACAAAGGTTAACTATTCACCCCCACCACCCTTCTAGTGAGCCTACAAATCTGATACGGCTATGTGATTCAACAAAACAAAAAAAGCATCATCTGGTGATCAAATAGACGATCCAATAGACAAGTGACCGACCATTATAAACTGTATTTGTTGACTGTCAGTGATGAATTTGGCTTTTAATTAGTTACCCAAAAAGCTTTAGTAGGACCATGAACAATATTTTTCTTATATACACCTTATCGGGTTTTCTCTATTCTATTTTTTTATACTGTTCTCCTCTCTGGGTCAAAATCAAATAAATAATCGACAATGGGAGCTTTGTTAGGATGATGTTGCATGCTGACAATCCATTCATCTATTTTGAACAGGTAAAAAGTAATAAAGTTCTATAATAATCATCAAACTTCGCGGAGAAACAAAATGCAGTCCAATTATGTTCAAGCACGTAGTGCTTTCTAGTTTCTACTTACCCGTTGCAGTTCCTATCCCCATTAATGATGAGCCTGCATTTGCCATAATGGCTCGAATGTCAGCAAAATCCACATTAACCAGACCTGGTATCTGCAATTTCAAGTAACTCATGTTGTAAGTATAAAAAAAGGTTCTTAAATTTGGTTAGATAAATGTAAGATAATAAAGAAGTCTGCTTATACGTGTGAGTATACCAAAAAGGTTAAAACGAGAATCCCAAGTGAATGACACTATCTCATAATCCAAATAAGTAAACATCAAACATACGGAACATGTACTCGACCACGAAGCTAGTCTTGCTTATAGTGAACAATGCACTTAAATTAGTCAAGGGGATGCTTGGATAAGCATTTCTAAAGCGATTATTATGATTTTTAAGAATCACAATCAGATATTTAGCTGCAAGAAAGTGATAGACATCATTTAGTGAATTTACATTTAATTTTATATATCTGTTTTTTTGTGTGTGTGGAAACCACTCCATACGTGCTTCTCAAATGCCGACTAATTTGAACTCATAAATCAACTGTTTGGAGAAGCTCAGAAGCTTGCATATATAAAACTAGAAAGTATTCCATCATCATTTAAAAGCCACTGAAATGCCAAATTTAGTTAAAAACACATAATATGAAATACTAGAGGTGGCAATTTGACCCGTTTATTTATGGGCCTCTTGATTTAGCTTACGTTTCATCTTTAACAGGTATGTAAAATAAAATAATTAGCTTAAACAGAAACTGGTCAAAAGTTTCAAAAGGTGTAATTTGTTGCAACAAACCAATTGGTAAAAAAATATTATAGAAATGCTATAATTCTTGGAATCATATTTCACACACCGAATAATTATAGCAAGGAAGTATCAATTTGGGGCAAAAATAACTTCTGGACAACCCAATGAAGCCTATTTTAACCCTTCCAATAGTTCCTCTTTTTGGCCATTACCTGACCCGCCCATTTTACCATCAGTATGAACTACAATAGAATTCAACTTTTTACCCCTCTTGTAAATTTCATACCGTAATTATATCAGAGATGCCGCGAACCCCTTGTCGAAGAATATCATCGGCTAGATTAAAGGCTTCTGTTACAGGTGTAGACGGGGAAATTGCAGTTAATAATTTGTCATTTGGAATAACAATTAAAGTGTCAACATTTTCTCTCAAAGATGCAATTCCTTCTTGAGCTTGAACTGCTCTTCGCCGGCCCTCAAAAGAGAAAGGAGTTGTCACAATACCAACAGTCAATATTCCCATTGACTTTGCAACCCCTGCAATGACTGGAGCCGCACCTGTACCTGTTCCTCCACCCATTCCCGCCTGCACACATTTACAGTATTTTAAGTTAAGTTAAAGTGTAAAAATAATGGGTTGTACAATATCAAAGTTGATCATTCTTATGTTGTTTGAAGTTGTAATCATCAGATATCCGATGTTCGAGTGTTTGTGAAATTCTACAAAAGTTATGAGATCGACAGATGAAATAACCAATAAGTGAACGTTACACAGCAATGGATTACAAGAACAAAACTTACAGTCACAAAAACCATATCCGAACCATCAAGAGCTTCTTCAATGGATTGTCTACTTTCTTGAGCAGCATTCATACCAACATCAGGGTTACCACCAGCACCGAGTCCACGGGTCAACTCTTGACCGATTTGCAACCGTTGATTAGGGAAAACAGGTGACATTCTCATAGCTTGAACATCCGTATTAACAATCCAAAAGTCCACGCCCTTCATTGCATTCTCAATCATCCGGTTGACCGCATTTGACCCACCTCCTCCAACACCAATCACCTTAATCCTAGCCTCGTTATAATTAACAGGCCTTGTAGAATCTCTTAAACTTTCCGTAATCTTATCGTCATGTCCTGGACTAATGACTGTTTTGTTTCCTTCACCTCTAAGCAAATAAACCTCAGGTCTTAAATTGAGAAATGAATCTTTGTTATTGTAATTATTAACCGCAGAACATGTTATCTTCGGTGTATACAACGCAACATTGTTATGTCTCCCATTGTTCACCTTCAAGGTTGATACCCTCCTTCCAAAAACCTTTACCCCCCTCATTGAATCTCGAGCTTCCAACGGTACTAAAAACGTTGATACACATGTTGCCATAGCTTTAAATCCGGAAAAAAAACTTCGTAGAAAACCAAATAAAACTTATCTACCAATATTGGTTACCTACAGAAAATAAAAATAAATCACGAACTTGATTCTTGAACTTTCACAACTTAGCAAATTGTAAAACCCCAATAACAAAATATCCACAAACACTTGAAACCCACAAATCTTAGCACATAAAGTTAATAACTTTGCAGCTTAAACTAAACAAAATGCAAAAAAAAAAAACAAACCCAAATGTGACATTACTAACATAAGTAAACATTGAGCAAAATAAAGCAAAAAAGTTGAAAGCTAACAGAGTAAATAAAGCAATAAATAACTAGTGGGACTTGAAAGAATTGGAGCATAATAAAATGTGTGTGTGTGTATATATATATATATACATATATAGTGGGCCAAATGGGTTTGTGTTTAAGAGTTGAAAGAAGAAACCTGAGAGGAAATAGGATGAACCAAAATGTAGCTGCGCCATAGCTTGCACTGATGTCCATTGTACAGAAGAAAAGGGTTGGGTCAAAAAGGGGGTTTTTTTAATTTATTTTGCTTTGGTTAAAAAAAAGTTGTTTTTGATGTTGATTTTGTTCGTCATTATTACAAATGCGCGACAATAAAAACGGAAACTATAATTGTGGAAGAAATTTTGCTATTTGAATAATCACACTTAGGTAAGAGCACGGGTCAAAATTTAGTCCGATCCGTGTAAACTCATGACCGGGCAAAACAACATAATAGAACCCGTGACCTAGCCCGTTAACTTTTGGACGAGTCGGTTCGGACTAGTTCGCCTTGGTTCTCGGCTTTAAGGGATATTTTATTTCACTTGTCAAAACCTGGTTCGACCCGAAACCCGACGGAGCAACAAAATCAACCCGTGACCCGGCCCATTACCCTATCGTGCGGGCGTCAGGTCAGATTCGGTTAGGTATGGGTCAGGTCGCGGGTTTTCAGGTCATATGCTCATCCCTAATCACAATCATATATTATTGATTATAGATTTTCCATTAACATGAACAATATAGATTAATAGCTAGGAACAAAACCATTTAAGAGTATAACTTTATAATGAGTAATGATCATAGATTACACAGATATCTTTCTTAATATTCACCATTGATTTGACATTTGTTGATCATCTCTTGTTAGACACATATTTAGGTTTACATGTGTTATATGGTTGCTACATACACCTTGGTACATCCGGTAAACGAAATTTCAAAATTAATTACATAAATATTTTACGAGATTTTTATTTTATCATAATTAGTAACATAAGCGAGAAGTGGGATATAGTTGCCTAGTTGGTGCACTAAGCCTTGATTACAAAAAAGAATATGGGTGAATTTTGATTCTAGTGGTCAAATTAAGTGCTCTTAATTTAGTTTGTATTATGGTGTGAAATGTTTATTTGATTACTTTAATTTACTATATACTTTGGTACGATAAAATGATCATCACCCATACCTCAAATCTATTTGTTTCAACGTTTTACTTTTGTTGAAAGCTATAAGCGGTTTATTCTTATCACTAAACATAACCAGGCTATCCAGTCATTATTTTTGAACTTTTTTATCTCCACCCTTGAATGTTTACATATATAGATGTTCAAAACTGTGATATCATGACGACTAAACCACTAAACACAATAATAATCTTAGATACATATTATTTATTCATCATCAATGTTCATAAATCTCATTAATATCCTCAAATTCTTCTATATACAAAACAAACATGCAATTGTCGATGAGTAAAAATGTAATTATGACAACAAAAAAAAAAAAAAAAAGAAGCTCAGAATTAGAATTGGCATTGGCATAATATTGCGAAGTGGCTTCCCTGGAATACATGTTACTTTTCTAAGACATTTTTTGTTTGCAGATTTCATATTCAGTGATCATTTAAACTTTAATGATAACTTGTTTACCGTGTCAAATATCTTTTTTTATAAATGCTTAATATATACTTCTGGCATTAGAGCCACTAGGTCTCATGATCCAAGACATACAAGTAGTACAAAAACGAAATGCATGTTGCGCATGTACCCGATAAGGAGAAATACAGATTTTTTGATCTCGCGAGCAATACCAGAAGATGGAAAAGATTAAAAAAAAACAAAAACAAAAAGTTTGATGGTCATAAGAATTTTAGTTTGAAAAGATACAAAAGGAAATGCTTATTAGTTAAAAAACCAGAATGCACGAACATTTGTTTAGAGTCAACATTACCTTTTACCTTAGTTTCGATTTGTACTAGAATTATCAGTTTTCACCTTGCATTTGAGGAATATTTATAGAAGTAGAATACATGCTAGCTAGTGACATATTTTGTAATTATTGTTGATAAGTATATAAAATCCGTCATTCAAACAAAAATTAGTAGTATATGTGAAAGAACACCATAAAATTTTCGAATCAAGGAAAAACATCATATATAAAATACAATCACCAATTTTCGAACTTTTTTATAGCTTATAAATATATTGGATCATTAGATTTTAGGGATACTACGCTAAACTTATGGGCTAAGCCCAACTGTTAAATTGTGAAGTTTAAATTGTTAATTGACTTAAGGGACTAACACCAACAAATAATATAAGTCATTTTTATGCAGTGCTTGGAGCTAATGTGGAATACAGAATACTATAATACTAGCTGTAAGATGGCAATGTATATTTGAAGAAGTATATAATCTTCCCTTCGGATTAGCCATAATCATCATTAATTGTCAACTGATCATCATTTCTACCTTTTTTCTTTTTATCAACTTATTATCATCATTTTTATTGGTAAGAGGGTTAATCCCTTTGATCTTGAGATGATATTTTGGAACATCGCTAATGTTTAAGTCACGTTTGGTTCACAGATTCTGATGAAATACGATGAAACTGGAATTGAATATCGATCTGTAGTATCAAACATGCCTAATCATTTGATTTCTAGTATTCCATTTAAATGTTTTAATATCATTGGGTTCTTGTGTGTGATCTGCTTATGTTTGCTGGTTGGATTGAAGAAACTGAACACTAAACATTAACCCACATCCAATATCTCAATATAAAATAAGAGTATTGATAGGGAGGCCTACTAAATACACCTACTTTTTAGCCTATTGCCATTTGTAAAATTAATTACCATCTGTCAATTTAATTATAATTCAATATCTAAAAAAATTATATTCCAATTTTACCCCACCTTTTGGGGTGTTACAGTTAGTTTCTTTGCGCAAATTCCAATCAGTTTCATAAATCATAACACTAACTTTTGTATAGGCTTCAAACATGAAATCAAATTAGTCCCATAACAATTTTATTTATTAATACAGTATATCTTTTAGTTCCATCTTCTCAAAACGGAGACGGAATTTATATTTTTTTACTTCCAACATACAGTTTTCATCAGTATACATACAACAATATTGGGCATAAAACATGAGCTTCAACCTCACTGCCTTATAATATCCTTCTGCAAGTATTATTGTATTTTATGTTATATTGGCTGTATTCAAATATGTATGAACATAATTGGTCAACGGATAACTTAACATTACTTGACATATGACACTAATTAAAATTTACAACAATAAATTACCCACTGTACGTACAATACTAATAGTTATTAAATTCAAAAATATATATTACTTACTAATCCGCCTTTAATTCACAGAGGTTGTGTCCACCACTAAATCATGTTCATCAATACAGTTGCAATGTACATATATGGTGTAATGGCGTAGGGAAAATTTCCTTCTCAATATCATTATAGTGCACATTATATGCTAAATAATTAAATATTATGTATAAACAAAATATCAATCGATCGCATAACAGTAAACTCGTTTCCAATGTACTGTATGATATTAATATATGATCGAATAACAACAAACACATTCCAATACACTATAACATAAACAAATTTATATGCTACTCTTGAAATATAAAAATTATTACCACAACCTTTTATGTGAAATTAATAAATTAGGGTTAAAAAAAGATTTACAATGAAGATATATGGAATATATACACGTAGAAGGAATTTTTTTAATAAAGAGGCAAGATTGTATAATTACGTAATATAAGGAGAGAAAAAATTAGGGGTATAATGGTAATAACATAGATTAATTAATGGACTTTTAAAATAAATTTTTTTTTTTGAACAGCTTTTCCATTAAATTAGCCGGTGGCTACAACATTACAATACTTATAGATTACAAGATGAAGGATTTGTGATCCAATCAAGCCAATTAAATTTACATGCATTACTTCTATTAGATATCCAATTGAAAGCCAAAAGTTTAATGTCATCAAGCATTTTCTCCGGTTTCTCCACCGAATGGCTGAAACAAGGAGGTTTGAATAACCACATCAAAGCAAACCTTGAGTCTTTTATGAAGTCCTGAGTAATCCGACCAGCGAATGAGATGTTTTATAGTCCAAGAAAGCGGTAAATGGACCTTCCACCAGGAGACGATAAGTTGCCAAATTCTCGCAGCCGTGTCACAAGACAGAAAGATATGGCCCGCTTCGTCGATGCCAAGATTACATACTGAGCATGAAGGAGAATCGATTATGATGTTACGGGCCACCAGGTTGGTCCGAGTAGGCAGTCGATCTAAGTCCAGTCTCCACACATGTATATTAGTTTTTATTGGAGCAACCCGGTTCCACCGTATTGGGCTAGAGTGCTCGCCCAACAGCTTGCAGTCAATCATTTGGCGCAAGTCCTTAACAGAAAAGACTTTGTTCTTTGAAGGATTGAAGACAAGTTTGTCAGGCAAGGCAGAGAGGGTGACAACAGTAAGATGAGAGGCGAGATCAGAGAGCATTGGGACTTCCCTTCTGACGTTTAGGCGTCGTTTCCAAGCCCAAGAAAAAGGAGTCAGCCCAGTAGAGTTGACTCGATCCGCAACCGAACAATTTGGGTCCATATCTAGCACATAAAGTTCCGGGAAGAGAGTTTTAAGAGGTTTGCCAATGTTTAACCAGTCTGTATGCCAAAATAAGCATAGAGTGCCATTTCCAATTTTCCATCTAAAAGTGTTACTGAATTCGGGTCCCAGCTTATCAAGATCACAGTAGCTCTTAGCGATGCTTTTCCATGTGGAGTTCTTGAGGGTAGTGGGGGAGTCAAGACCACCGCAGGTACCATGAATGGAACTGATGATATTGGTCCAAAAGGAGCCTGAATCCGTATAGAATCTCCATCTCCATTTAGCCAACATAGATAAATTTGAAGAAAGAAGGCTACCAATTCCAAGACCACCCTTACTCTTATGTGAACAAATCTGATTCCAAGCGATCCATGTCATCTTTCTATCATCCGAGTTTCCGCCCCAAAAGAAATTACGACGAATTTGCTCTAAAGAGTCAAGAACAATTTTCGGGGCCCTGAATGAGGAAAAATAGTAAGTAGCAAGACTCCCAAGGACCGATTTGATTAGAGTGAGACGACCACCATAGGATAGGTTTGATGCTTTCCAAGAAGAGAGGCGTTTCTTAAATTTATCAATGATTGGGAGCCAACTATCGTATAAATTCATGTTGAGACCTATAGGGAGGCCGAGGTAGGTACACGGTAGTTTTGAAGCATGGCAAGAAAGTGAGAGAGCAAACCTACCCACCTCATAATCCGGTACCCCGACACCAAAAAACTTACTTTTAGAAAAGTTTATTTTTAGCCCGGATGCCAAATAAAAACATCTTAAGATACGAAAAAGATTTTGAGTATTGGGGAGAGACCAATTGCCAAGGATCAAGGCATCATCAGCGAATTGTAAATGAGAGACTTCGATATTGTTGGTGCCGACTTTAAACCCTTGAAAAATGTTTTTGATTTTTGCTTCATTTAAGGCAACGTTTAGTGCTTCCATACCTATGATGAAAAGAAAAGGAGACAGGGGGTCTCCTTGTCTAAGGCCCCGCTTAAGATGGAATTCTTGTGTGGAAGAGCCATTGACCAAAACAGAAGATAAACCCGAATGGAGGCAGCCCGAGATCCACATTCTCCAATTATTAGAAAAGCCCATTTGTTCTAATACGGAGTCAATGAAATTCCAATCGATGGTGTCAAAAGCTTTTTCAAAGTCAACTTTGAGCAAGAAAAGTTTAGAGTGGTTGCGTTTAGCCCAAGAGATTATTTCATTGACCATGAGAGGACCGTCAATAATTTGTCTACCTTTGATGAATGCGGTTTGGACATCACTAACTACTGAAGAAATGACATTTTGTAAGCGGTTAGCTAGGATTTTGGCAATAATCTTATATTGGCAACCAATAAGACTAATGGGGCGATAATCTTTGATCGATAGGGGATCATGTATTTTTGGGATGAGGGCGATAAAAGAAGAATTACACCCATTTGGAATAAACCCATTCGTTTCAAAACCTTTGACAAAGTTCACAATGTCCTTTGCGAGACTATCCCAATAAAATTTGATGAATTTAAAAGTGAAGCCGTCCGGGCCCGGGGATTTTTCACTTCCACAACTCCAAACGGCACTTTTGATTTCAATGGTTGAGAAAGGAGAGTCAAGGAAGAGTAGTTGTTCTGGAGAGAGGGTTTTAAAGAGGTTACTTTTGAAGGAAGGCCGAGTAGTCAAGGGCTGGTTGAATTTGGCTTTGAAATAATCAAAAATGTGATTTTTGATTTGAGAAGCCATCGATCATGAGACCATTTATTCTGGATTTTTTGAAGTTGTTTTTCATGATTCCATGAAAGAATTTGGAATTTTCATCCCCCTCCAATGCCCATTTGATGCGGGCCTTTTGTTTGAGATCAAGGTTGTTTCGGTTTTCCAGGTCATTAATTTGTTTGAGGAGAGAAAGACGTTCAACTTTTTCGCAACTTGTGAACCCAGGCCGAAGTTCAGCCTGTTGATCCAAGGTGTCAAGTTTATCACGAAGCAAAGAAAGGTTGTTGTCTTGTTTTTGGAGAACTTCTGATTTCCATTTTTTTAAGTAGTTTTTGAAGGTTTTGAATTTGTTTTTTAGAGAAATTGCTGGGTGAGTGTAGCGAAGAGAATTATTTTTTGGCCAAGCAGAGAGACAATGTTTGGGAAGTCGCCATGGTAAAGCCAAGAATTAAAGAACTTAAAAGGAATGGGGCCAAAGTCAAGATTGGAGGATGAGAGAATTATGGGGCAGTGATCAGAAAGCTCACGGGGGAGAGCGAAAACAATTGGATTTTGCCATAATGACAAAAAGGAAGGAGAAACAAGAAAACGGTCAAGTTTACTAAATTTTGCACCATCAGGGCTCATTCTAGTAAATCTTTTTCCTCCCATGGGGAGATCGATAAGACCGGCATTTAGAATGAAGGCGTTGAAGTTGGAAGCACCTATTTTGTTGAAATGGGAGCCAAGTCTTTCAGAACTGTCACGGACTTCGTTGAAATCACCGAACACACAAGTGGGAATGTTGTTTAAAGAGATAAGGCTGAGGATCTCACTCCAGAGATTTTTCTTAGCTTTTAGAGGTTGAGGTGCGTAAACAATTATCATAAGGCACCGGGTGGCTAGGGGGTTCCAGTTACCAAAAACGGCAAGAAAGCCAACACCTTTTACAACAGAGCTTTTTGTGAAGAGATTTAGGTCCCAAATAGCAAGAATGCCTCCTGAAAGGCCAGTGGAGTCGAGGGAAGCAAACCCGAAATTGTTATTTCTCCAAAGATTTTGAATGTGAAAATTGTCAGTAGATTGAAGCTTTGTTTCTTGGATACCCAAGAAGTTTACATTGTTTTCCCGACAAATTATTTTAATCCATTTTTTCTTGTTAGTGTCCCTGACACCATTAATGTTTATGGACTTTTAAAATAAAATAACAGGTGGCATTTAGGCTAAAGTTTAGATGATTTTATTAGGTCTCTTAATCATTAGTGATAAAATAAATTATCTCATCAATTTAAATTTCAATTCAATTATGCCAAGTAGACCGACACATAAATGGAGGGGAAAAAAAAAGATGAGGTGAAAATTAAATCTTGACTCATCTTGGCTAGTGAATCTTTTCCACTTCAATGATAAAAAGGTCTTAAAAGTTAAAAACAAATATATAAGATTCCGTGACATATATCATGTACTCGTTTATGTTAATGTATTTTGTAGCCTTTGATAAATAATGTCAAAACCGAGTTAAGATGAACGCGATAAAGAATCCAAAAGTTGGTTGCTTGGTGCAAGTTTGAAAAGAAAATAAAACTTTCAAACTGGTGTGAGAAGAAAGTTTTATTGAGTTTATAATTGAATGGCTCAAAGCCATGTCTAGTTTTACTCCAGTGACTGTAGGAGTGTAGAAAAATGGAT
This sequence comes from Erigeron breviscapus, assembly GCA_034093135.1. Taxonomy (NCBI): domain Eukaryota; kingdom Viridiplantae; phylum Streptophyta; class Magnoliopsida; order Asterales; family Asteraceae; genus Erigeron; species Erigeron breviscapus. The sequence goes on from CM067167.1 coordinate 90,734,601, forward strand.
TCTATCTCTGCTTATGGGTTTTTTTGAGTGGTGGATCTAAGAATGAAAATCATGTATGTCTAAATTTAATACGCATAACATATACACCTACAACCTTTGTGCAACCTACTTTGTTCAAGTGTGTGATCACATTTCAGGCAAGCTTCCGTCGAGTCCCTTAGACATGAAGTGGTCAAACAAAAAAATCAACTCCAAACCAAAAATTTTCCTGTAATGCCCTACGGCGATGACATCTATATCCTCACAATAGTAACGACGTCGTCGCATTTGCTTTTTCTTTTTTAACTATTTTTATTTATGTAGTGTCTTACTGTCTTTATCCATGTGTTTAACTAAAAATAAAAATGATACTTTGTCTATTTCATTTAAACACAAGAAAGGGAAGTGAGGTGGATGTGGGGTAAATACGAAAAAGAAGTAACATAAAGGGCCAGCAATCCAGCATGGCTTATGCTGGAGGGATTTATGTGATCATCCCCATGGCAAATAACTTTCATTTATCTATCTATATTTTTTTATAAAAAAATACCATTATCTTTCTTAAATATTGAAAGTTACACATGGCGAAATTACACTTATAATCTCCTTATTCCCTACCCCTTGAACACACACAACCCACCACTTAGAAATGAAAACACACAAAAACACTGAACACACACAAAACACATAGTATTGTTTTCTCCAAAAAAACACAACACATAGTACTGTTGACGGTAACAATCATAACGTGGTGTCAATTGTACACATCGCAAATTACACCTATAACTCACTTAATTCCCTACCCCTTGAACACACACAACCCACCACTTAGAAATGAAAACACACAAAAACACTGAACACACACAACCCACCACTTAGAAATGAAAACACACAAAAACACTGAACACACACAACCCACCACTTAGAAATGAAAACACACAAAAACACTGAACACACACAACCCACCACTTAGAAATGAAAACACACAAAAACACTGAACACACACAAAACACATAGTATTGTTTTCTCCAAAAAAACACAACACATAGTACACAAAACACTTGAACACACACTTATTCCCTACCCCTTGAACACACACAACCCACCACTTAGAAATGAAAACACACAAAAACACTGAACACACACAAAACACATAGTATTGAACACACACAACCCACCACTTAGAAATGAAAACACACAAAAACACTGAACACACACAAAACACATAGTATTGTTTTCTCCAAAAAAACACAACACACACAACCCACCACTTAGAAATGAAAACACACAAAAACACTGAACACACACAAAACACATAGTATTGTTTTCTCCAAAAAAACACAACACATAGTACTGTTGACGGTAACCACGAATCACACTTCCACCGTTAACACACACAAATCTCCTTATTCCCTACCCCTTGAACACACACAACCCACCACTTAGAAATGAAAACACACAAAAACACTGAACACACACAAAACACATAGTATTGTTTTCTCCAAAAAAACACAACACATAGTACTGTTGACGGTAACAATCATAACGTGGTGTCAATTGTATCCGCTGCAACGCACGGGTACCATGCTAGTAGTTCTATACAAATATCACGAGTTAAATAACTATCTATAGACTATACATATAAAAATTAAGTATGTATCATAATCTTGCATAATGTGTTGGTTTATAGATTCATGTATATCCTGTCTACTCGTGTGTAACACAAAAATAAAAAAGAGTGTAAATTGAAATCATACGAAAGAGACAGTATACAAAAGTTAACGACAAAAATTTTAAAATGAGAGCATTATTCAATAAAATGACACTTTAACCTGCCTACAAGAGTATAAGTAAATTCATGAAATTTTATTTTATTTACTGTTTTATGATCAACATAGTAACATACTATACCTAAAATTAAAAAAGAAGACGGTATACATACGTTTAATATACAGAAAATAATAACTTAGGAAAACATTCAAATAAAAATTTATGAAGAAAACGTACCTCAAATATGTGTGTTCACGACTTCACGTGGCATGGCCCCATTTCTTTCATCTATACCTTTTGGTGTGGATCAAAATCCAGATAGATATATGTTTATTAAAATAAGAGGAAAATGATTTTAGAAAAAGGAAATCTACATTACATCATTCCATTCTTATTATAACTTATCCAATCCACCTATGCTTCATTCATATATATAATCTTGGGTGCAAGACTGCAAGTTTATAAACTCTAACATATAAGGGATTAGGATTCTCTAAAGTTGAAACAACTTTATAGGTGAAGTTGGAAGGATCTTAACCCTTGAATTAAAATCAAAGGTCAAGATTCAAACTTGATATTTGAATCTTGACCATTCATTTTAATCCAAGGGCTAAAAATTATGCAACTTCACCTCTAAAGTTATCTCAACTTTAGAGGATCTCTATCCATATATGTTATCTAACTTTAGAGGATCTCTATCCACATATAAGTTATTCAATAACAACAAATACCTAACTGGGTAAAAGTGTTATCTGTTTAGAAACATTATTCATTAATAGTAGTTTTAAAAAATCCAAATGGTTGGTTACATTTAAACTCTTACTAGTCACAAGTAAGAGTCAAATCAATTTACACCAAAAAACGAGTTGACTTGCTAGGTGAATCGTTTTTGTCCAGACTCTTACGAGTCGCTGTGTGAACTTGGACCGAGTCGCGAGTCAAAAACTTATAATTATTGTAGTTTGATACTATGGTTATAAATTTATTTTGTTACATTATTTTGTGTGTTATCCATATAGTTTTGATCATTTATTGCGAATTCATAGATAAATTGTAACTTTATGACTTAAAACTATTAAATTTGTAATAATATGGTAATTTTATTAAGATAATGAACTTACATTTTGTTTCTAAAGACATCACATATATATAATTAAACTATATTATGTAGTGTTTAAAAATGTTCCGACTCTTACAAGTTGAGTCACGTTCCGAGTCACGAGTTAAAAAATCATGATTTCAAGTCGAGTCAAAAGTTACGAGTAAACAACTATGCATGTAAGTGAGTACCGCTCTAACAAGATTATTGATTGATCAAGTTAGTCATTATTTTTAACGCCAAATAAATATTTTTATACATAATGTACTAGCAAGTTGCTAGAGCCATAAGCTACATAAGAATCCATACATCTAATAGTAGACCTAGACCCCAAAAAACAAGCAAGTATCAATCAGAAAAAACTATGACATTCTTTTATACTTAATAGACTTAATAGTTAATAGCCAAAATATATTCAATCAAATTATATGTTTCTTTTTTAACTTAACAAACAAAAATACCCGTCAATTACCTATTTCTTATTTAATACATACAAACAATATTATTTATAAATTTAGTCACTTCATACACTAAGTATTTAATGACTCAATGACACCAATACTTGCTACATCAAAACAGCTCCAAGCTAGCTTTCCAATTTAGGGAGAACCATTTAGCTCTGGACTTGACCCACATGAAATTAAGGGCGATATGCTACTTAGTCCTTGACTCACTAAATCACTAATGACATAGTCTCTATAATACTCAGAAAGCATCCAAATCATGCTAATTATATGCATCAAACACTTTGGCCTCATTGATTGTCAGTGTCATTGACTATAAACTATAATCAGGATTTCGTCATACATAAGGTTGGGGTGCTATCTAGGACCCCATAAGAGGGGCATAACCCCCCTTATGACTGTTATTAAGTGACTATAATCGACTTAATATATATGCCTCTTAACGTGTTTCGAAATTAAACGACACTCATTTAACGTTCTAAATTAAAGATAACTTCTTGTTGATGGTGGCCTAATTAAGCTACTAAAAGTGGGCCGATACATTTTAAAGATAATCGAGGAAAAACAAAGAGTAGTGCCGTTATATGTGTACATATAATCATGGCATATATCGATCTAATAATTGATAATATATATTAGGGTGGAAGATAAGCTATAGTGTGTGTGATTGATGATGGCATGGGTTGTTGGAAATGGTGTAAGAAGCATGTGAATTTGTATGTGATGGGGCATTATCGAGCATGGGCGCTATGCCACCATTTTGCTTTCATCTGTCTCATCCTTTTCGCCATTTATGTATATAAATATGACCAGTCTTTTTAAGGGATCATAGATACTACCTGACTGAAAATTGACTACTCAATAGAAAAGTGAGTGACTAAGTGTAGTCAAACTTCACTTGAAGCTCGATCAGCAAGTTTTATTTCTAAAAAAAGGTAATCCTACGACTTTAGTTAGTTTCTTCACTTACACGTATGTACATTTGTGTTTATCGACATTTTGTTCAACTCACATACACTTTTCTTTTATGATACTTCCTTTTCACGGCAAGCAAGCAATTTGCTAGACAAATATAAACAAAATCATGTATAGCAATAGAATATGTTTATAAAGACAATTAAGCTAAGTAATAGCGTATTATTAGTTACAAGATACCTATGGATCAATGCAGCCATGCAGGTGATTACTATTAGATGATTTTGGAACATCATATGAGTCCATAAACAAATTAATCCATTAGTTTGACTATAATATACATCTCTATAATACATGTAGCCCTTATACTTCTAGAGTTTCTATACATATTAGGTAAGATAACAAATAATCCATCAATCATCAATAGATGGACTGATATTTATAGGACTTGAGACTTTAATGTTTTGAGTTCAATATCAGATTTTGAGCAAAATGCTACTCAGGTTGAAAATAAATTTTTTCTAAAAATAACAATTTTTGGTTTTGAAGATACGTATATGAAGACTCAATATCATTAAGGCCAAACATACCATTCAAAATAAAGTTAACAAATAATCCTATCACATTATATGATGGCCGGGTAACTTTTTGATTGATTGTCGATCCCTGGAAGAAAAATATAAAAATAAGAACAAGAATAATAGCCGTACATTATATTATATTATATTATATTATATTATATACTCTAATAAGTGAATAAGATGTGGCGAGTTACTATTCGTCCATGTTATAACCCGCACCATTATTCGGATTTTGCCAAATCACATCCGGTTCGGGTTTTCTAATACGAGTTACTTCTTGGTTTTTTCTTTATGTTTTTCCTTTCGGGTTTTCAAATAGTTATACTGAAATCGTTTATTCTTTTTTTGTAACAATATTCACACCATTATTCGGATTTTGCCAAATCGCATCCGGTTCGGGTTTTCTAATACGAGTTACTTATTGGTTTTCCCGTATGTTTTTCCTTTCGGGTTTTCAAATAATTATACTGAAAACGTTTATTTTATTTTTGTAACAATATTCAGATTTTACCACATTGGATCCCTTTCAGGTTTAAAATTACGGGTTACTTCTTGGTTTCTTACATATTTTTTTCTTTTGGGTTTCAAATAGTATATCAAAACTACTTTTTTTGTGCTATTGCCTTTGAATAAACATGATATCATATGTCAAATATTTTAACAAACATATATAGCGACACATCATCAATAACAAAACATAATAGTTTTCAGGTTTCCAAATATATACTCTAATAAGTGAATATTATATTATATATATACTCTAATAAGTGAATAAGATGTGAATAGTAACTCGCCTGCGTGGCGAGTTACTATTCGTCCATGTTATAACCCGCACCATTATTCGGATTTTGTCAAATCACATCCGGTTCGGGTTTTCAAATACGAGTTACTTCTTGGTTTTTTCTTTATGTTTTTCCTTTCGGGTTTTCAAATAGTTATACTGAAATCGTTTATTCTTTTTTTGTAACAATATTCACACCATTATTCGGATTTTGCCAAATCGCATCCGGTTCGGGTTTTCTAATACGAGTTACTTATTGGTTTTCCCGTATGTTTTTCCTTTCGGGTTTTCAAATAATTATACTGAAAACGTTTATTTTATTTTTGTAACAATATTCAGATTTTACCACATTGGATCCCTTTCAGGTTTAAAATTACGGGTTACTTCTTGGTTTCTTACATATTTTTTTCTTTTGGGTTTTCAAATAGTATATCAAAACTACTTTTTTTGTGCTATTGCCTTTGAATAAACATGATATCATATGTCAAATATTTTAACAAACATATATAGCGACACATCATCAATAACAAAACATAATAGTTTTCAGGTTTCCAAATATATACTCTAATAAGTGAATAAGATGTGAATAGTAACTCGCCTGCGTGGCGAGTTACTATTCGTCCATGTTATAACCCGCACCATTATTCGGATTTTGCCAAATCACATCCGGTTCGGGTTTTCTAATACGAGTTACTTCTTGGTTTTTTCTTTATGTTTTTCCTTTCGGGTTTTCAAATAGTTACTTCTTGGTTTCTTTATGTTTTTTCTTTCGGGTTTTCAAATAGTTATACTGAAATCGTTTATTCTTTTTTTGTAACAATATTCACACCATTATTCGGATTTTGCCAAATCGCATCCGGTTCGGGTTTTCTAATACGAGTTACTTCTTGGTTTTTCCGTATGTTTTTCCTTTCGGGTTTTCAAATAATTATACTGAAAACGTTTATTTTATTTTTGTAACAATATTCAGATTTTACCACATTGGATCCCTTTCAGGTTTAAAATTACGGGTTACTTCTTGGTTTCTTACATATTTTTTTCTTTTGGGTTTTCAAATAGTATATCAAAACTACTTTTTTTGTGCTATTGCCTTTGAATAAACATGATATCATATGTCAAATATTTTAACAAACATATATAGCGACACATCATCAATAACAAAACATAATAGTTTTCAGGTTTCCAAATATATACTCTAATAAGTGAATAAGATGTGAATAGTAACTCGCCTGCGTGGCGAGTTACTATTCGTCCATGTTATAACCCGCATCATTATTCGGATTTTGTCAAATCACATCCGGTTCGGGTTTTCAAATACGAGTTACTTCTTGGTTTTTTCTTTATGTTTTTCCTTTCGGGTTTTCAAATAGTTATACTGAAATCGTTTATTCTTTTTTTTTTGTAACAATATTCACACCATTATTCGGATTTTGCCAAATCGCATCCGGTTCGGGTTTTCTAATACGAGTTACTTCTTGGTTTTTCCGTATGTTTTTCCTTTCGGGTTTTCAAATAATTATACTGAAAACGTTTATTCTATTTTTATAACAATATTCAGATTTTACCACATTGGATCCCTTTCAGGTTTAAAATTACGGGTTACTTCTTGGTTTCTTACATATTTTTTTCTTTTGGTTTTCAAATAGTATATCAAAACTACTTTTTTTGTGCTATTGCCTTTGAATAAACATGATATCATATGTCAAATATTTTAACAAACATATATAGCGACACATCATCAATAACAAAACATAATAGTTTTCAGGTTTCCAAACAATATATTAAAAACTTTTATTAATTTTTTTGTATTGTCTTTGAATAAGTATATATTTTATATGTCAAAGTTTTTAGAAACATAAATCATCAATAACAAAAAGTAATCGAACTAACTGAAACCGCGCAACGCGCAGACGAAAACTATTGCGGTTTTGCCTTTAAATAAATATATTATAGTTGATATGAAAAACTTTTAAACAAACCTATCCATGACAAAATGTTTGTTAATTCAATGCAAGTATATTAAATAAAATAACCGTTTCAACACGACAATAGGTGTTCCGCAACGCGGGGCCAAAAATTCGCTAGTTGTTTAAATATTGGATTCGGTTTATGCTCTTTTCAACAAATAAATGTCCTTCCAACCCCCATGTCACAATATCACCTCCACCAATCTCATTGGCTAGCATACACACATGGTCCATAACAACTTTATTGGACACAATGTTATAAGAGTGCTCATTTTTGGTTTGCCAAAAGATATCATGATAATATGATATATATTTTCTTTTTGAATAAAGTTATATTTAGATTGAAAGTTTTGTTTTTATTGATGTCGTAAATTGTGTTTCTTTGGACCATTTTTCCTTTTGTTTTTTCAGAAAAATGTATAAGGTATAATTTTATGTGGATTAACAGTAAAAAATTTATTTATTCATATATTATTTGTATTTTTTTATAAAAATATATAGAAACAAATTAAGAAGCTGAAATCTTTGATTACTATATTATATCAATATAATTTTGTAATTAAATGTAAGTAGTTATTGTTAGAGATTCTAGAAATGAAAGAGAAGAAATAAGCTCTCATTCATTAAGTCATTATATGTAGACATAGCAATTAGATACTTTAACAAATAGCTATGTTTAAGTTGGTATACCAAACATGAGTGTCTTTTTCTGTTTTAATACATATGCGGTCTTCCTAATAAATAAAAGGAATTTGTATACAATGTTGACACCTCTACATTTTATTGCTTATTTAAAAAGCATTTTTGTATATCATCATCAATATAAGTATATATAACTAAATTTAAGTCCCACAAAAAGCTAAATTAATGATGATAGAACATATTGTTAAGGGTATATTTGTCTTCCTAACACATATTTTCCAAACCACCTTTTTTCTTTCCAAATTCTTGTGGTCATTAAGACATTAAGTTACACTTTACCAAAACTATATTAACTAAATGACAATATTACCCTTGAATATTAAATATCAACCACTTACTTCATTTCATGTTACTATCAAATGTAACATCAACGCTAAAAAATATCCTACCATATGGGCATGTATGTTGTTCTTCAATTCTTTAAACTGTTCATTCACACCACTTATATATATATCTTCCTTATCTCATCTTTCTTTTCTCTAAAGTTTGTATTACATATTCTTTATTTCCTTTAACTTTCTTATTCCATTTAAGTATATGTAACAAATATATATATATATAGTTATATATATAGATGTGATATATACTATTTTGCATGTTGATCAAATAGATAAAAGAAAATGGAGCAAAAAGAACATGCACAAAACAAGCCAACACCATTATTCCAACTAACTCAAAGAGACGTTCGTGGCTCACTTGAAGTATTCAACCCATCATCACATGAAACTACTGCACCATTTCGGTCACAACCCGCATGGCGATCATGGGCGGAGTCACCACAAAACAACCCAGAACCACCGCCACCACCATCAGCAAATATAATTATTAATGATCATAATGTGGGCCTAACAGCTTCTCATTCAGGCAGATTGCCAGCTGATGAGATAAATAAGTCATGGATGGCCCTTAAAGATCCTTATCCGCCCCAATCGTCACCCTTTGCTGCTGCGGCACCACAGTCACCAGGGGGTGTAATGGGTGCCGCAGAACAAAGGGCGGCTGAATGGGGTCTGGTTTTACAAAAAGATACCGAGACCGGTAAGCCTCAAGGGGTGAAAGTAAGAACTTCTGGTGAGGATTCGAATGCTAAACCGGGTTCAAATAGGAGAGATTCGGGTAATTCGGTTCAGAGTTCTAGTGAGATATCAGATGATGGATTAGGTAAGTACTAATTACTTGCTTACTTACTATAATTAGAATCTATGAATTATCGGAATAACTTCACTTTAGAAAGAAAGATATAAAAAGTCATTTAGTGATATATTAAAAGAATCACTATTCTAAGTTTTAGTGACTGTTTTCAAAAATGTTTGGATTTAAAGATATATAGTATCTTTTAAAAAGCTACTGTTTGCTACCAAAATGAGTATGAATAATTTAAAATCATAATATTTGGATGTTCATTTCCAAACATTTTGACAACGAGTAAATTATTACTGTTTGATTAAAATTGCAAATAATTTGATTGTTCACATTTACCATTAGTAATTGTTTTATTTTTTTTACTTCCTATTGATCATCATATCACACAATGATATATATGTAGGTAAAGAAAGAGGATTCCCCAGGGTATCGGAGGATTTGAAGGATGCGTTATCGACATTTCAACAAACATTTGTGGTTTCTGATGCCACAAAACCCGACTATCCCATTTTGTATGCAAGTGCCGGATTCTTCAAAATGACTGGTTATACTTCTAAAGAAGTCATCGGCCGAAACTGGTATATATCGCTTATTCATAAACGTTGTTTGTTTAGAACTTAATAGCTAGGCTAAACGAAAAAATACTTAATTCAAGTCAATTACGAATGTTCAGACTTCAGACATAAATTATTAAATTCACAAGTCTAAATATGATCAACACCCATGTAACATTGAAAGTGAAATAGTTGAGTTGATTAAATATGATTAATTTTATAGAATTTAACTCTAAATGAAGCTTTTAAACTTAATGTTTGAATATAATTATTGGAAAGAAAAGGATTGATAGAAAAGATTGGCCGGGTTTTGTTTGGGTTGCAGCCGGTTCTTACAGGGTGCAGGGACGGACCCGGAAGATGTGGCTAAAATCAGGGATGCGCTGTCAAAGGGTACGACATACTGCGGCAGACTACTTAACTACAAGAAAGATGGGTCCCCTTTTTGGAACCTTCTCACCGTTTCACCCATCAAAGATGAATCTGGCAAGACTCTCAAATTCATCGGGTAATTACAAGTTTTCTCATTATATTATGAAAAATGATAAATATTAGCATAAAAATCCTCCTAAAACTATAAAAAGGTGACATGTGGTATCCACTAATTCTCTTTCCTGATTTTGCCCTCTGATTTTTTCACATGTCATCATCTAATAGTTAGGAGGATTTTTAGGCTATTTTGTTAGAACAAGAACAATACCCGCGCGTTGCGGCGGTGATGGAGGTGATGGCGGGGTGGTGATGTAATGGCGGCGGCGGCGGTGGCGGTGATGGGGTGATCTACCTGACGGGCTCCGCCCTTAGCCGTACGGGTTCCGCCCTCGGATTTAAAAATTCGTCGAAAGTATATCGAATGACCACTCTAATGAAAGAGCATGAAATTTTAAGAACACCCATATAATTTTTATAATTTATTGATGTACGGTTTTTGAGATAAAAGATTTTGAATGAATTAGAAGAATAAAATGATTTATGGAGGAGAGAGAAAATAAATGATTGGTTGAGATTTGAGGAGAGAGAAAATATATTATAGTTATTTTAGGTAAATATAGAATAGATAGAGAGGCATTTTGGGGAAGTAAATGTTGAAACTTAAAATCAATATTGAAATTTTAAGTTCAATGTTGAAAATCTAGGGGAAATCTGCTTTATAATAGAGTATAGATAATTAATCATTTCCCTTATATTATTAATCTTCGCCCCTTCATCTTAAATAATACTCTTATTTTATTAGGAAATTTTTATCACATACCATACACGGATAAATTTAAAAAATTATATGGATGTTCTTATAAAAGAGTATTAATGCCTTACATATGAGCCATATGATGCCGATACAATACCTCAATCCTAATTCTCACATGATTTGGACACCACAAATGATTGAAACCTCGTCTTTAAAACTTGACATGTGAGTCTAGGCTTCATTGGTAACAGGTAACTTAAAGGAATTATTTTTCTAAGTGGGGATCAAACCTGAGACCCTTAAGGTCACCAAGTGTTTTCCTTACCAATAGGTTGACTATATTTATATGTAAATAAATGTTTTGTGCGAGTATTTCAACTTTGTAAAGAAGCTTGTATAAAGTTCTAGCTATATATTTTTTCCTTTGAATGCAACTTAGTTAGAGACAAACATAAAGTTAACTAGTTGTCATGTGTTCATATGATACGAGTACATGACAATCAAAACGTGTATATAGAAGATATATATAGACACATGCATGAAAAATTTACACTTAGTGGAGCACTCAGCTTATATGAGAAAAAGAGAAAATGACTAATGCATATTTAGTTGCCAATTTGGCACATCTATGTGTATTATGCCTTCAAGGTTGTGTTTCTTTTGGAGATTTTATATCGGTAAGTCATACCTGAATTAGGTCGTTAAAAATGATAATTTTGTATCTGAACCTGTATGGTATATGATGTTGACACGCATCTTGATACTTCATTTTCAACCATATATCTACAAATAAATTCTTTCTCAAGCCTAAATGAGAGCTCCATTCAAAGCAAACCCCACATGACTTGTACAATTTTGACATTTAGTTTTCAATATAAGACCATCTAAATCTATTAGATAAGTAATGAACTTGCCTTCATAGATCTTTTTGTCAAGAACCATACGAGTGATCGGGTGACGAACACGATACATACAATTTCTTACAAGATTCATAGCTAAAAATATCCACAAATATAGTTGTTTCATTTATTTCTGTATTTGGAGTCATTAGGTAAGGGGATGAGGGAGGGACATGGTCAATTTAGAGCCATGGGCACCACATTGTGAGGTGATGGGTGGATGGGCCAATCTTGAAGGTCTAGTCTTTGTTATCTATATACATGACTCTGGTCCACCTTAATTTCTTTAAATTAATCCAACTTCTGATCAATAATGGTCTAATCTGACATATACATGATTTATCTTATCAACTCTTTCAAATCAGCATAAACAGTCCAAAGTTCAGCAGATGGCTTTCACATGCTCACTGATGTTGATTATCGAATGGTCCAAAATTTTAGCCTCGACTTGTTAAGGGAGGCGCGCTAGAGGCAAATAATGCTTACTGCACAAACGAATCGTAGACTTTAAATTACAGTCAGAAACGTAACTATGATATAGACTAATTTAGACATGTTTTAGTCAACAACCCAATGACTTGCATTCATATGGAATTTAGGATTTTTCTAAAAAATACCTCCAAGATGGCCTAGTGGTAAGGTGTTCTGATGTCCTTAAAAGAGATTTCATGCTCGAACCTCCTTAATTAAACATCATGGGGATGGCCAAGGAAAGAGTTTGATAACGCTAACATAAATACCCCGGTTAGGGTGTATACATCTGAGTCAAAACTAGTCCTTTCCGGGTAACCAGAACATGCAAAACCTGAACTGCTCTCCCACAATTGGATCGTTGACTGCAACAAAAACCATCATTCTTTATGGTTAGATTGACTCTGTAACCCAACTAGTTGTAACTATTCTCTGTTTCCAGGATTTGTAACCACAAACTCTCTGTCTTTCCACACTTAGCACTTTACTATGGTGTGGAATTTTTGCACATATTAATATAAATATCCAGTTAGAAAAGAAAACAAAAACAAGAAGTTAGGAACTTTAGAAAAAATTAATTAAAGCATAATGTTAAATTATTAGTGTAGCTAGTTGTGAGTGTGACAATCATACCATCCCTAAGAACTTTCATAAGGCAGGAACATATGGAAATTAAGCTATTGTAGTTTTCTTAACTACAGTCTTAGTTATATTAAGTTGTATTGTAGGTGGAAGCTATAAGACGTTTGATTTCTGTCATCGAATAATTTGTTTATTTATATTCGGTTTTTCATCTTGATTATACTCAGAATGCAAGTGGAGGTGAGCAAGCATACAGAAGGGACGAAAGAGAAAACACTACGTCCTAACGGGTTGCCTGAATCTTTAATTCGATATGATGGTACTCACATTTATCTTTTCTTACAATTGTGGTGAAAGAAGAAAATGAAACAAAAGTATGCACATTGTTTAAATTAGTTGTAATGTGTATACTAATTTGGTGATTTGGTGGAAATCTTGTAGCTAGGCAAAAAGATATGGCTACGAGTTCAGTGACCGAGTTGGTGGAGGCAGTGAAACGACCAAGATCGTTAAGTGAGTCAACCAATCGTCACCCATTTGCGATGGATTCAAGAAACAAAACCGACCAAGAGAAAAATGACGTGCTAAGTTTAGGCCGGAGAAAATCAGCTGAGACTATGTTTCCTCCGCCACCACCTCCTCATCGCCGGAATTCACATGCTGGAGTTAGAACAATCACCACCATGCAGTCAATCCATGAAGTGCCAGAAAAGAAGCAGAAAAAATCAAAGCGGATTTCTTTCATGGGGTACATAACAATATCTTAAATATAAACAGTAGTTAATTAGTACAATAATATTATAGCTGGATTTGATCCGTACACCACCTTTTTTTAGCCGTACATCATCAAACGTGTTTATTGTACCGTACAATACTTTAAAGCATGTTTGATGATGTACGGCTGAAAAATTGTGTGTACGGATCATCACCTTATAGAGGTTACACAATATTTTGAACGAACTTGTTCATGATATATTATAGGATTAAGAAGAAAAACCGTAAGAGTAGTGATGAGTTTGATGATGGATTCGACGGGGACATTAACATTCAAGATACTGATGGTGAGGGTGATGATGATGATGATGCTTTTGAGCCTCAAAGGGACGATTCGAGGCCTGAAAGTTTAGATGACAAAGTACGAAAGAAGGAAATGAGAAAGGGTATTGATTTAGCGACTACACTTGAACGTATTGAGAAAAACTTTGTCATTACAGATCCACGACTTCCCGATAATCCCATTGTAAGTCTTCTAATCTAAGTAGGAGTGTTTGGAAGTACAACAACACTTTTCTCTGTGTTAAAGGCTACGTTTAGCAAAACTCTTTTTCATATAATCAAACCTGACGGTTTTGTTTGGGTGGATTAATTAGGATATTCAGTTAAATCTGTTATTGGTTCTGTACTTCTGTAGTGTTTTGCCCCCTTTATATTATGAATGTTTATAACTTTCTATTAATTATATGATCCTATTACTTGTTACACAAGTCAAATCCTCAATTAACAGTTACATGATCGATCTTGCTTTCTAGATTTTTGCATCCGATAGCTTCTTAGAGTTAACTGAGTATAGTCGTGAAGAGATCTTGGGAAGAAATTGCAGGTATTTGAAACAAACGTTTAGAACCTACCTTTCGTTCTAATAAAAAGCTCACTTTGCGCAAATTTTCAATAATAATGACTCAAATATAATGAAGTTTTTGCAATGGATTATAATGTCTCTAAGTCATATTTATTTACTGAAGGTTTCTTCAAGGGCCCGAAACTGATCCGTCGACTGTCAAGAAAATAAGAGAAGCAATAGATAACCAAAGAGAGGTTACTGTACAACTCATCAATTATACAAAAACCGGTATAGATCTTTTTATGCTTTATTTTGGAAGCTGCATACCTGTTAGTTCCAAGTTTGTTAAATAAAGATGAACAGAATAAAATACAACGCACAACAGATGTATTACGGATATAAGTTTGACACACAATAAGTTAGAATACACTTGATTGAATGACAAATGAAGATACACATATTCTTAAACACAAGACACACGTAAGTGTTTATGATAGAACACTAAACACTTTTTGAGACAGGGTGCTCGCTGATCAGTGTTCTACAAGAATGATAACGACTCACATTAGTTAGGCTCGAATACAGTCGTGATTCGATACCTTAAACCTTTGAAAAACATTCTCTATATGTAAGCAGACATTATCTTCATAGTTGGGAGTGGATTACACATGTCACCCATCCTATGGAATGGTACTAGAACATTCAATGCTTCCATTGTACTTTCACCAACTTTCACTAAAACGGTTGTTATGCTCAAAAACTATTGTCCTTCATGATATCACACATGTACTATCTTGCAGAAAACTCTTGGCCACCCAACTTACGATTTAACATTGCCCGCATATAGACAAGTGAAGCACACCTGTGATGTTGTGAATGAGTATATTGGGTCGGCGAGTGATTTGTCAACACTAGCTGACCAGTCTTGGTTGTTTTGTGCTGATTTACTGACATGTTCGCTAATCCATTTCTGTTTGAGATGCCATGTCTTTTAGTGTTTCTTCGAATTACTTAAACCTTTAATTGTTTAATGAATCAGAAGATCAACATTATGCTTACTGAACTACATACAGTGAGCACAATTATAATTACATTTGTTAATGGGAATTTCTTCCCAACAAGACCTATATACATTCTACATCATGATTTTGATTTATGTGTTGCATGTATCCTATATGTTATAAAAGAAAAACAAGTTTATTTATATGTTGCTAAACCTCCTTTCTTGGCAATCAATCAGGCAAAAAATTCTGGAACCTGTTTCATCTTCAGCCTATGCGTGATCAAAAGGTACAATATCTGATACACGTACAACTTTTCTAGTTACTCATCGAAGCATTAGAAAAAAAAACTATATGATATCTTTTCAATTTTCTTCTTGTTTTTTAGGGAGAAGTACAATACTTCATAGGAGTGCAATTAGATGGTAGTCAGCATGTTGAGCCACTTCACAATTGTATCCCTGAAACTACTGCTAAAGATGGCGCACTTCTGGTAATTACAATCTGATAATTTCCAGACTACAGTCACAATTTGAAGTCAGCGTATACATTTTTAGTGGTTGCTAAAGTATCTTGTGTCTGCCATTCCAGGTGAAAGAAACTGCAGAAAACGTTGATGTAGCAGTACGAGAACTTCCAGATGCTAATATGGTAAGACACTAGTGATTTAAAAGGATATACCTAGCTACATTAGATTGTAGAATACACGTTAAAGTTTCTTGACAATACGCAGACCCCAGATGATTTATGGGCAAACCATTCGAATATAGTTCGCCCGAAGCCTCATAGAAAGGATACATCAGCTTGGAAAGCTATTTTAAAGGTACTGTTCAGTAAAATGTATAGTGTTCCTTAGATTTTTATGTGATGGATACTGATATAGATGATTATCTGGTTTGATGTTTTTTGTAGGTTATGGAGAGCGGAGAAAAGCTAGGACTAAAACATTTTAAGCCCATAAAGCCTCTAGGATCTGGTGATACGGGTAGTGTTCATTTGGTCGAGTTATGTGGAACCAGTGAACTTTTTGCTATGAAAGCAATGGATAAAGGTGTCATGATCAACCGTAACAAGGTAAGTGCATTAAACTTGTTTTTATGACAAAATACTCCCATGCGTAGTTTTGTACCATTTATACTATAAAACTTTTTCGTCATCGTTCTTAGTTACATACACTTTGTGTACTATTTCAAACGAACTAGGTACATAGAGCTTGCGCGGAAAGAGATATCTTGGACGTCCTGGACCATCCTTTTCTTCCAGCATTATATGCTTCATTTCAGGTTACTTTTAGCGACTGTTTTTATAGGGTTATCTTTTACAAGTCATTGTGTAATTAGCTTCCTTAAAGTAAGTGAAGTCATCTATAACAAATGAAAATCTTTGCAGACTCCAACTCATGTTTGTTTGATCACCGACTACTGTCCTGGCGGAGAACTTTTTATGCTTTTAGATAGACAGCCGATGAAGATCTTGAAGGAAGATGCCGTAAGGTATACAATGGAATTCAAACTTGTAATAATCCTATTCACTGACAACATGCACTAAAGGCTGAAAATTTGGTCAATATAGGTAGAATTGTAGTCACTAAAATATTGTAACGGAAAGTTTGACCTTTACTAGCAGCCTCGGTGATTCTCAATTCTCATAAGTGACCAATTGCAAAAGGTTACCATTTTAAAATAACCAAACTTGGGTAGTCACAAGCTCCTCAAGTGACCAAATTGGTGGTTGTCACTAGTCTTGGTCACTCATTTTGATTGTAATAAGATAAATTAGCAAAAAGTGACTCGTATGTTTAACCTTACAGATTCTATGCTGCGGAGGTGCTTGTGGCGTTAGAGTACCTTCATTGTCAAGGTACACTTTAGTTTCTAATCATTTGCAGATGAGATATAACATTAACGATCCTTTCCTTTTAGTGACTAAGTAGCGTAAGTCTGTTCTGACATCTGAGAGTATCTATCTGAATCTTAGTTTCAACAGAAATATGCCTCAATAAGTAGGTTACATGGATAATACTCTCAATACCAGTCAATTATCTGATCCATTACTCAACTGTCACTTTAACAGAACTGATATATATGTCCCGTCATATGTAATGAATTGTCGTACATTGGTGGTGCAGGTATTATATACAGAGATCTGAAGCCAGAAAATGTATTGATACAAAGCACCGGGCATGTAGCTTTGACAGATTTTGATCTTTCTTGCTTGACATCTTGCAAGCCTCAGGTATCTCTAATTTCACGTGGACTTCATTATGTAACTTAACATTGCATCATGTTAAATACGTTTTAGATAACGATAGCAACACAACAACTTTACAGAGGAAAAAATATGGATCGATTTCATATATACTCCCATATACCATGGGTTCTTTATACAAGACGACGATATTTGCAGGTTCAATTTGGCCTAAAGTGGAATATTCAAAACTACGGTAAAAATCTACATAAAATAATGAAATATTAACGAGAATCTAGAACTTCACACGATTTACAAACAATAATAACTGAAAGCTTCAAAAGTTTCATAATTTAGAATTTAATTTAATATAATATATCTAGAATGTGCTCTGGCTAAGTTAATTTGTAAAAAAGAGTGAGTGGGTGAGAACCCTCTGGTCCTATGTACCGTCTTGGTACCCAGAGCGCACCATCCTTACACACATGGAAGCTAAGTTAATTTGTATGCTAATGTAAGTTTTTAACTTCTTGATTCAGCTTTTGATTCCAGAAATAAGTGAAAAGAAGAAGAAGAAGCATCATAAAGGTCAACAGAATCCCATTTTCATGGCTGAGCCAGTGCGGGCTTCCAATTCTTTTGTTGGAACGGAAGAGTATATTGCTCCGGTTTGTTTATTTCCCTATCACTTACGTTTACCTCAACTCTTGGAATATTATCTGATGTTTTCTGAAATCTTTAGGAGATTATAAGTGGAGCCGGGCATTCTAGCGCAGTGGATTGGTGGGCGCTTGGTAATTTTTTTTATTTTCTATCAGTTGCTATCTAGAGAATTGTCTGGTTCTGAGAAATCTAAGGCTTTCTGGTTAAATTTGTAGGTATTCTTCTATATGAAATGTTTTACGGGTACACACCGTTTAGAGGAAAGACGAGGCAAAGAACATTTGCCAATGTTCTTCATAAAGATCTCAAGTTTCCTGGTAGCATAGCGGTGCGTTTCTTATAAGTGCATTTTTTAGTTGGTTTTGGTTTTGTTTTTTCTTCGAAAGGTAAAATGGGTAAATCATAAAACTAAGCTAAGATGGAATTTGGTCAAGCGGGTTAAAAGTTATCCAAAGTGTATTCAGAATGCAGAAAACCTGATAGTGTTTTTCAGAAGAAAATTAACATTATTATCTTAGTAATATAGGTTTTTTTGTATGATATATCTAACACATTAATTAAAAATAAAGTTGAATAATTTAAAGAGAAAATAGTGTTTGCACACCGGTCCAACCATTTTCAAACCATTCTCAAAGTATATCTGGCCCGTTACTTAACCCGTTGACCCATCCATTTTGCCACCCCTAGTCCACTCGTGGTTTTTCATGTTTCTACATCATAAGATATCATAAGATCAAGACACTAACAAGAACATGAATGAATACAGGTAAGCCTTCCAGCCAAGCAATTGATCTATAGATTGTTGCATAGAGATCCAAAGAACCGGTTGGGTTCACACGAAGGTGCAAGCGAAGTGAAACGACACCCATTCTTTCGCGGTATCAATTGGGCTTTAATTCGATGTCAGGTAAAGTTATTAACCAAAAGTTTTTACTTGAATTTCTTTTCAGTATCTTATCCTTGTTGTCGGTCTTTGGGCAAACAACATTCATTTTGTTTCTATGATGCTTACAGAATCCTCCTAAGCTGGAGACTTCTGTGTTTGGAGCAAATGAAGATGAAAACATCAAAGAGGTTGACCCTGGACTTCAAGATTTGGAGAATAATGTTTTCTAAAAGTTGTGGAAACATTTCCCCATTTTGTGTGTGCTTTTTTTTTGTTAATTTAGTTTCTGATTTTCAGTCAAAGGGTGTAAAAAAAGGGATTTCAAGTTTTTTTTTTGTTTTGGAATTATAGCTTAAAGAAATAAATGATAATTAACATTATTTGTGATATATAAATCTTGTAAATTTTGTTTTATATGAGCTAGTTACTTTCATTTTACAATTTATTTTCACAATGTAAATGGATTCCATTTATGTTTTGCAAACTAGAAATGAGAAATCATGGCAAAAAGGTTGAGTAAATCTTTTTTAGTTGTGAAAATGGATCAAGATATGGAAGAATATATCATGGATATATTTTGTTGAGTAGAAGATCATAGTAGGTTAGTTGTCAAAAATTGCAACCATTCACAAAGTGGGTAGCAAACAATCTAACAATGCGTTGCTATAAGTAGCATATATAATAGTGCCACCTTATTTTAGTTGGTGAGTATGACTATTATTTCTATAGTTTCTAACACATACTTAAATCTACTTAAATCTGTAATCCATCGTCGATGATCCAAATTAGTTGTTAAAAAAAAAAACCGAATCTATCAATTTTGTGACACAATACTTGGGTTACATCAATATTCACAATGCTAATTGTACCGTTGTTTTAAGAGACAAAATTTTGTTGGTTTTAATTTCCATTGCTGCTTGTTTGCGACATCATTATTACACTTCCCTTTTCGTGAACATTATCGAAATAGTCGATTGAGTCGATGTTCTTCAACTTGATTAACTTAGTATTGTTGTTTTTGATAATCACTAAAACCAAAAAATGTATAGCTTGATCACAACTTTTTTTTTTCACACCTTAAAAAAATTAAAAATTCCAAAACAAAAAATAATTCCGTTGCCGGGACTTGAACCCGGGTCTCTCGGGTGAGAGCCGAGTATCCTAACCAACTAGACTACAACGGAAGTTTGTTTATAGGATCTGAGTCAACCCTTTTGACTAGATTTGCACTAACCCCATATTCTCATCTTTCAGACACTTCAATAAAGCAAACAAACCCACAATTTCAGTGATCATAGGATTCCACTTTCTTTCACTTTCAGAAAAACAGTACCAAACCAAAAAAAAAAAAAACAAACAGTCGAACAAAATTGTTGGCTGTTATTTTACATCAAAATGGCATCATTATCTGATCTAACCAAATCCAAAAACCAAGTTTCCACAATGCTCAAACAAGGCTTCATCTCAGACTACTTCCTTTCCCCACCATCAGACAACCCGACCCGAACCACATCCTCACCCAGCCCGACCCTTTTCGAAATGATGTCAGAAGAACAAGCCCATAATAACACCACCACCAACCCACATTCCCAACCCATTGACCCGACCCGTACCCGAATAGAGGAACGGGTCAACCGGGTCTTATCCGAAGCCCCGTTTAGAAACCCGGGTGTGTGTGGTTTGGGTTTTGGTGATGTGAAGCTCACGGTCACGGCACGTGATGGGTATAGTGTGGAAATGGATGTTCATAAGGAAGTGTTGATGGGTCGGAGCCGGTTTTTTAAGGATAAGTTGGGTCGGAGAAGTGGGGCCCATCATTCGGTTGAGATTTGTGAGTGTGATGATGTTGAGGTTTATATTGAGACTTTGGTTTTGATGTATTCTGATGATCCTAAAAAAAAGATGGCTGGTGAATCTGTTTCTAAGATCTTGGGCTTGCTCAAGGTATATATATCTATACATACATGCATTTGTGATTTTTTATGTTCTTCTAAATTTTTAGGTCTTAATAAGATTTTGCTATTGTATAGTTTTGTTTATATTGATGTGGATTTGTCTCATTTTGGTGCAAACTTGCAGTATGTTAGATTCTATAATGGGTTTAGTGTACCAAAATGTACATTGTGTGTGACCAACTTTAGTATTGTTCATTGTAATTTGTTTTTTTTGTTGTTCAATTCGTGTAATAAACTGGCTGAATTCGGTTGATTGGTAACCGACTAACTATTTAGCTCGTAAAACGTTACTTGAATTAGATCGAAAGAGTAGTTACATGCATACAATGGACAAAATTGAAGTTGGTTACACACTGTACATTCATGCATAGTTTCTTAAATTTTGCTGCACTAAACCCTTCTATAATTATATTGCTATTAACAAAAGTGTTGTTTTTTTGAAATAAGTAAGTTTAAGGTTCATGCTAATTATAGATTCAAAACATGGTCCTTTTGAGTTTTGAACCTTAGAGTCCAACGAGGTTGCATCATTCTAGGGCCAATACCACTAATCTGACCAATCAAGCTGCCATTTTGTTTCAGTTATGTGAAACTTTGACCAACCACGTATATTACCAGTTATGGATGTTGATGTGGCATGCCAATTGTATATATTGTCTGATATGGTGTCATAAGTCATAAGTTTTCTGCTACTCGGAAGCCATATGAACTTTTTACACAAAGGGCGTGCCATGTAAGAACATATAACCAGGTAATACAAGTTGCAAATCGTCTTTTTAACAGAAAGTTGTAACATAACAAAACAGAAATTGATTATTTAAAATTGAGTGATAATTTTGGAACAAGAAAATGCGAGTGACTTAAGTTGAATGACAGTAAATGAAACTGATTAATATTCTATGTTAGTCTATTTTAGAAAATGAGAGAAATGGGTCCAATTAGACCCAGAAGTTACTCGGTCAAAAATGTGGCTGAGTGGGCAGTTATCATTGGTTCCTGTACCTTAGTTATAGGATCAAATGTTAGGTAACCACTCAGTTGGCAGCGATTATGGCAAAACTCGATTCCATGGAGGGAGATGTAGCCCAACTCAAGAATCTCAATCGAAAGAAAATCACATAATGTCTGTGGAAAAAATGATGATGGCGAGTCATTTTAGCCAAAAGGCTGGCGTCCCTGCACTTGCAGAGTTCCAGTGATGGAGACTCTGATCCTCAAGACCGACAAGTCCTTTTGTTACTACCACATTCCAGAAGACGGAAAGGTTGATGTGACGTCCCTGCACTTGGAACGGGATACGTGGATTTTTATTCGTGGTTATCCGCCGATCAGACTATCAGGTTTTGGGAGGAAACGGTTCCGGCCATGCAAAAG
This sequence comes from Erigeron breviscapus, assembly GCA_034093135.1. NCBI lineage: Eukaryota > Viridiplantae > Streptophyta > Magnoliopsida > Asterales > Asteraceae > Erigeron > Erigeron breviscapus. Next base: position 90,757,321 of record CM067167.1, read on the forward strand.
AATTTCAGTTCAGCCGAATTTCAAAACCCAGTCACGAACACTTATGCAGTATTCGACAAACTGGGACTGTGCAAGATTATAGGTCGGGATTAGCCAAGCGATCTTCTTGGGTCACCAATTGACCAGAGCATTGCTTATGTGGTGTGTTTCTTAACAGTTTAAAAGAACTCAAGGTGAATGTTCGAATCGAGAAACCGAGGCTGGTCTATAAGGCCATGAGCATAGCCTTTGAGTTGGAATCTAAATTCAGTCACGCACGACCTGGGAAGCAAACGACCTGGACACCCCTAACCCAGGATTTACCAACCTGAAGTCAAACCGATCAGAACTGTGGCAAACAAACTACCTCCTCGGATCTCCGGTACAAATAGACAAGCTCGGTATTTTAAAGGAGAATGCTTCCGATGCGGGGACAAGTATGGCCTGGGGCTTTGATGCGAAACCGGCACCTTAAAGGTACTCGGAGCGGATGAAATTTCCCGAATAGCAGCACTCTGAAAGTACTCAACACACAGAACAGGGGGATGATATGCGGAAAATCAGCTTACATGCTATATTAGGGAATTTTCCAGCCGACTTCAATGAAGGTACAAGGCATGTTACAGTCAGCTGATGTACTTATTTTGATTGATGGGGGATCAACCCACAATGTTATTTTTGATGTCCTAGTGAATGAGCTCAAATTAACCACCAGCGTAGTTAAACCGTTTGGGGTAAAAATCGGTGACAGAGACATCATCCGTTGTGGTCAAATCTGCAAAGATGTCTCGGTACAAATAGTTGATTTGAAGGTCATGCAAATTTTTATTTGTTTTCTATTGGAGTGGCTGATTTGGTTTGGGGTATTCAATGGTTAGCCACATTGTATACCATCCAAGCCAATTGGAAGGAATGGATTTTGTTCCTTATGAATTGGAATTACCACCGGAGTCCCAAATCCACTCTGTGTTTCATGTATCGATGTTGAAACCAGCTGGGGGCCAAATTCCTTCGACCCCACCAGCATCTTTACCGATCACTAAACATTGGGTGCTGGACGTTCAACCTCAGCGTGTTCTCGATCATTGCTGGGTTCACGAGTCTGATAAGTTGGTTTTGGAAGTATTAATCACATGGGAAACCCATCCGAATGAAGAAGCTACATGGGAAATTATGATCTCGTGTCACAGCATTTCCTTCCTTTCAACTTGAGGACAAGTCGACTTTTCGGGCCCAAAAATGATAAATATCCTATGTTAACTATTCCCGGAAAAGAAAAAAACGGGTCCAATTAGACCGAGATGGGTCAAAGGAGCAGATCCAGAAGTTACTCTGTCAAAATTAGGATCCTTACTTTTGTGCTAGTGAATGAGTGGGCAGTTATTATCGGTTCCAGTAGCCTAGTTATAGGATTGCATGTTAGGTCCTTTTTTTTAGTCAGTAATTTGATTATCGTACTTGTGTTTGGAGAATTAGCCATCTCAGATTAAGGCCAACCCTTGACATTTGTATTACTCTTCCTGTTTGTAGGTGTGTGATGCATTGAAGTTTGATGATGGGATAACATCATGTTTAGAGTATTTAGAAGCGATTCCTTGGTCAGAAGAAGATGAAGAGCGAGTAATCTTGAATCTTAATGAACTTCACCTTCATAATGATCATGAAGTTTTACAAAGAGTAGCTTTGGAGCCATCGTCGTCTTCAAAGATTGATGACGTTTTTTTAAGCTTATTCACTGGTGTTCTACACGGGAAAGACGAAAAAGCCCGTAAAGAAATGAAAGCACTAGTGTCAAAATTACTTAAAGAAGAGCAATCAAGTTCAGATTATAGTTATTCTCACAATAAGCTTGAAATCTCCAAAGACACCCTGTATACCATATGTCACAAATGTCTCACATCGCTTATACTTTGCTTATCTGAAGCAACATCTTCGGATGAAAACAGGGGGATGATGAGTGACATAGCCCGAGAAGCTGATAATCTTGAATGGGTTGTTGATATCTTGATTGAAAAAAGGATTTGTGAAGAATTTGTGAAGCTATGGTCTGATCAAAATGAGGTTGCTTTGCTTCACGCGAAGGTTCCAATAATGTATAGACATAAAATCAGCAGGATCACTGCACAACTGTGTATTGCAATCGGTAGAGGGGATGTTTTGGTGCCAAAAGAGACACGATTGGCTCTGCTTTCGACATGGTTGGAAGCTCTATATGATGATTTTGGTTGGATCAAACGTGGGTCAAAAATGATTGACCGGAGGTTAATTGAAGATGGGCTTAGCCAGATTATTCTTACATTACCATTGTCTCAACAGCAGGCTTTGTTGATGAGTTGGTTTGATCGGTTTCTTGAAAAAGGTGACGATTGTCCAAATATACAGAGAGCTTTTGAGATTTGGTGGAGGCGGGCTTTTGTCAGGCAGCCAGTGGCTGAACCCCAGTTGCAGATAACCGTGTGTGATTACCCAAGTTGATTATGGCTTACAAACTTTGTGTTAGTATTCGAAGCTCTAGGGTAAAGCAAATGATTAGTTCAACCGTTCAAAAAATATATATATTCGAAGCTCTAGTATGTACATATGAAGAGGTATGTGCTTATTTACATGATTTATGTAACTTGTTATTCCATTTTCTTGATTTTTGTAGAATCCTTTTTGGAGATAATAAGTAGATGGTATACGTTAAAGTATTAGTTTAGTAAGAAAGTTTACTTATGTTTATAAGAACTATATATATAACCTATATATATGTTTATCAGTTACAAATAAGTCATGTGAGTTTGTGCGCCAATCGCCTTTTAAAACCAAGATCCCATTCGGCAAGCTGTTCACAATCTTTAGTCCGCTTCCCGTAAAGGTAAAAGTTAATGCTGATTTGCCATCCTGCAAAGGGAGTTTGGGTTATTGGTGATTTAATCCTCAGTCCACCAGTTTTTAAGGTAGGCTTTGTGTTATCCCTATCTGTCAACCCGATTGTTATTCAGATAGTGTTTGGGTTGGCCATTTTGGTAAACTGGTCAGTCAACCCCCAGGGCTAAAGTATTTTATATAATATACATATATATGTAGATATATATATATATGCGTAAATATATATATTGTTATATATATATATATATATATAGAATTAATCTAACCTAAACCCATTTGACCGAAATCTAGTCGTTTGCCTATCTGACTTGTCTTTGTGGAACCAACTGACCAACGTATTAGACGTGCTTGTTAACCAGGTTATGCAGTTTGCGTTAGTGTTAACGGGTTACAGGTTAGAGTTGGATTCGCAACTCATGTTATCTGGTCATTTACGGGTTGGGTAATGCGTAATATCCACATGCCAAGATCTGCATTGCCACCCGCGAAATAAAAGTAATCGTAATCAAATCCTTCTATGTGTTCTGCGTTGTACTAATTGAACAGTATGTTGTTATTAAGGCCCACAAGCATTCATTTTGTGTTGATCAAACTTAATTGTTAAATTTAATTTAAGTTTAAGTTATCTAAAGTTTGACTTTATATCTAAACAATCTCTTCATTTCATTTGACTTAATTTTTAATTTATAACTTAAACTAAAACTGAATAAGAACGTTAGTATGAGTAGCGTTTTAATATGGAGTTTTTACTTTTAAAAGCTTCAAGCTTGATCAACCAAATGAAACTTTTTATTAAATTTGTAAAAGCTTGAAATTAAAGCTTTTAAAAAACTCTTAAAAGCTCCATACCAAACATACCGTGTATCTGCATTTATTAAAGAGTTTATTTTTAATGTATAATAATAGGTTTTGAATTTTTTTAAAAATGAAATGATGTATATACATGTCTAAAATATTAGAGTGTATAAAAAGCAATCTATTATATATATACTAAAAGGGCTTAACATCGCTGCAGCGGACTGCAGCCATTTTTGGCTGCAGCAAGGTGAAAATCAGGGGGATTTTGTATATGTATAAATCAAAAGGTTTAAATTGAAAAAAAAACTTAAAAATTTGTACATGACTGCAGCCATGATAGCTGCAGTCCGCTTTATATTCGATTTCCCCATACTAAAAACTAATATGATTTGTACAAGTATCTTTGCATTAGGTACAACACTTTCTACTTTTGCCAATTTTGCTATTTTACCCTTAAGTTTCTAACTTATGACTTTTACCCCAATTTTGACTTTTGACTCATTTCATTTTTACCTTTCAAAGTTTCCATCTTTTATCTTTTAGCCCTTATCATAGAAATTCCATTTTTAATTTTTGACACTAAACTTTTGAGTTCTTATGTTTTTATCCAACTACTTTCACACATTTACGTTCACTTTTTTTAGACATTTGGTTATATATATAACGTTTTATAATATATAATATTTTTCATCATTTCATGTAACATTAAAAGTAAGACATTATATTATATCACTGCCGTCAGAGTGTCATTATTTGCGTTAGTATAGTACTTTTTTATTCTATGCTTTTATACACCCTATAATTTTTATTGTTCTTATATGTTACTTTTAGCATTGTTTCATATCTTTTGCATTTTTTTAAATTTATTGGGTTCTAAGATTTTTGCATTAAACTAATACTACTATATATTGTTCGTATCTAAAACTTTGTCGTATAAAAAATGTGTCCCGCAGCAACGCGCGGTTTATAAACTAGTTATCTCTATTCCTTTAGAAAACATTTCACCTTCCTATTTCTAAAAAGTGTTACACAATAGTTAATTGTGAAAGTACGAAATTGTGCTTAATGAACACTATTTATGGAAAGAGTTATTAGAAATTATCTAATTTACTTTTAATGGATTCATTTACACCCTAAATTTTATTTATTATTAATTTACACTCTAAGCTCTATCTCTTAAAATATTTTCACTATCACCTTTACATCAACCTACACCACTCGACACCACACACCTAGTCGTTGTCATCACGACCCGTCGTCGACATCACTAGACCACTGTCACATTGTGCGGGTAACATGTTAATTTATATATCATTAATTAAAATTTAAACGTGTATATATACATACACATAACTAAAATACTAAGTACTTTTGTTGGGTACATGGAAAAAAAAGAACATTTCTCTAAATTTTCTGAAATATACATTGACTAAAAAATGAAGTAAAGTAAAAAATAAGACATGATAATGGATGTAATTAAAGTAGATCGTTAATTTCATTTAATTCATTTCTGTGAATCTTTCAATAAAGTAAGGTCATGCTGTCTATCCTATTAAAATATATACCATCATTAAAAATTTACAAATAATTCAGCATCATAAATCATAGGGTCTAAAACGCATAAAATGGTAGAATACATTATTTCAGTTGTTCAATATAATTTATTTTACCCATTTATTATGTCTCCCGTTTGTTTTTTGGATTTTGTTTGTATGATGATTTGATTTAGAAATCAACCACGAGGGAATAGGTATAGCCTCTCTTTGGTTGTTGTTACCTATGTGGTAATTAGGACTATTAACGAGCCGAAACGAGTTCGAGCTTGATAATGATGAATCTCTACTCAAGAAACTTATAGTAGTAATTAAGGTCAAGCACGGCTCGATTGCTCAATCGAGTTTCATGATAAAAATGCAAATTCTAGTTGAATGAGAATATTTATAAATATATCAAATGAAAATGTTTTGTAATATTAAACAATGATAAGGATCAAATTAAACTATGGTTTATCAGTTAACTAAAAATGAGCAACTTACCTCTTTTCAGATAAAAGAAAAAACAATTTTTTCCATCGTTTTACGTAGATAAATAAATCGTGCTAGGAGTAGAGCTTTTGTTAACTTTCACTCTACGAGTACGTATATTAAAATTGTATATGTACCATGTGTGTAGCTTGCATTAGACTGACATGTTTCAGATACGAGGGCATGGCCGCATGGGTATTATTGTAAGTCATCTACTGAATTTATCAATATGTTTATTTTAAGTTGTTAAATATGTTAATGGCTCATTTAAACATCCGAGACGTCTTTTAAGACATTCAAATATTTTAAATTTTGTGCTTTTAACTTTTATACATACCAGATTAGTAAACTTAAACTTATATATTACCAATTTAAGATTCAAGATACATTTGTTATTAAAATACTAAACTAACAAATTGATATTCATATCAAAAGTTAAAGAAAAAATATATAAAAAAAATAATTGAAAATGAACTTAACATATCAAAACTAAGATAATAAAGAAATACTTAAATTTTATGATAAAAAAACGTATCAATTTTTTTTTTTAAACGTTCGAATGGTCAGAGCCTGTTCGTCCCACTTATCGGCACCTACGTCCTTCAGGCAGGATGCCATACGAATTTTCAGGGAACCACGGAGGGAGTAAAACCTTCTATTAATCCGCCAAACGGCACGACAATTAATAAAAGTAAACCTTGCCCCCTCAGGATTCGAACCTAGGTCTCCCAGACCCAAGACCCTCATGAGAGGACTGAGATACCACTGAGGTTTTACCTCAATGATAAAAATGTATCAATTATATTCTTTCATTTCAATTACATAATCGTTATTCGTTATTTACAAAGTTGATGTGCCCATATTACCTCTTATATGTCATCATTCATTATGTTAAATATCTATATTTGATATACTTATAATACCCCTATTAATTTATTAATTACACTTTCCTTGTTCGTTTCGTTAAACTTCCCTTTATGTACAATTACATTTTTTCCGAAAGACAGAAGAATAACTGGCTAACACCCCCGATTTTAGTGCGCCCATCTCAGATTCGACTTCTGACTACGCCCTTTAAGGTTTGTTCTCCCAGTCTTAGTGGATATAGTGTAGCTAAAGCCCACTCACCAAATTACATTAATAACTTATCATTTTAACTATGAAAAATAATAATTAAGCTTTTAAAATCATCATAACATAAATGTTTAAGTTTTTCATTTTTCTTTTAAACTAAGAAGTATAAACTCCATGTTGCGGGGCTTCACTTATCGTGTTTGCATTTGTTGTTGATGCGGTTTATAGTCTGAATAAAAGTTTAGGAAAAAAGCCAACAATCACAAAAAATCAAAGGCAATATAGCATAAATATGTTTTTTAAAAAGTTTGTTATACCAAATTTATATGTATTTAAGAACTTTGCCACAATTACCCGAATATATGCGATATAAAATATATATAGGTTTTTTTTTTTACAGTAAAGTCAAAAATAAAAAACAAAGAATATAAAGAGAAAAAAACTAAGGGAAAACAAACTCAAAATGAATGGAAGAATAGTATCACAACTATGCCCTAAACTTTGTAAAGTGAAATATATATATTTGTTTTGTAGAATAAAGTTGAATCAAAAACAAAGAAATATATAGAGAGAAAAAAACGAAAGGACAAAACCTAAAATGATTTAAGAGCAATACCACAATTACGTTTAAAATTTGTATTATAAATTACATAGTTTAATAAGATTAAGAAAACCAATACCCGAAACCGAAACCAAAACCCAAGAGCCGATGACGTGTCAAAATCTAAACGGTGAAACTAAATGATACGTGTTATGCAATAAACAGGAAGACATGGCGTGATATTATAGGGCATGCTACTATTCATAAACATGCCCATTAATATAGATATGCCCTAAAGTTTATAATGTGAAATATATATATTTGTTATGTGGAATAATGTCGAATAAAAAACAAAAAAATATAAAGAGAAAAAACAAAGGGACGACAAAACCTGAAATGTATTTAAAAGCAATACCACAATCACGTCTAAAATTTGTATTATAAATACACAGTTCAATAAAATTTAAAAAAAACAATACATGAAACCGAAATCAAAATCCGAGACCCGATGACGTGTCAAATCTAAACGGTGAAACGAAATGATACGTGTTATGCAATAAACAGGAAGACATGGCGTGATATTATAGGGCATGCTACTATTCATAAGCATGCCCATTAATATAGATATATAATATATAATATATAATGAAAGACAAATAGGGCTCACTGAAGGACCACTAGATCATCCGATCATTTCCGCTCAAATAGATAGATAGCCACCATAGGTGTGAGAAAACTCTATAACATAATATGGATTTTTTTTTTTTTGGGTCATATATATGTACGTATGATCTTTAACTTTCATATTATTAAAGTCATTGGATATCTTACCTCAAACACTTAAACTGATAATCATGGTTCATGTATTATTAAATTGATAATCATGGTTCATGTATTAATGCTTATTCAAGATTAAAATGCGTCCATCTTTAGTAATTTTAATTAAATTTTTTGTATATGCAGACGATTTATAGGCAAGGTATGGAATTATATGATTATTGGTCCCCCTGCAAAAACATAGCTTGAATGTGGTGTTTTCAAAACATGTATTATGCAACTAAATTTATATAGATTATTACGGTATGTATCATGGCCGGCCTTCATCACTTGATTTCATATATGTGACAACTCGTAATTTATTAGCAACGAGTTAGTCTTAATCTCGATCATTATTATAATTTCGTCTAATTTAGAGATTATGACGTGGAAATTATTAAATAATTGAACAATTGATATAGTTCAATTAGACGTATCCTGATGACGTAGACTATTAGCTATTTAGACGAATGCCGAGTCTTAAAAATAACTTTAAATAAAGATTTAAATAAAGTTTAGTTTGACGAAGTTTTATTGGCTTGTCTTAACTAAAATAAGACGAGGAAAAATACCTTTACTTTAAATTATAACCTTTTAGTCAAACGGTATTTAATCGTAAGCATTTTACCGAATAAAGGGTACAAAATATCTCAAAATTTGGCCACATGGGCCGTCCCTTTTCCTTGTGGACGTGAGTAAACCACCAAACACCTCCCTCTTTTCTTTCTTCTTTGTTTGGTCGACACACACACATAGAAACACACACACACAAATCTCTTGAATATCAAAATCTGTTTTGGCAAGGAAATCAAAGGAGAAATCAAAGGAAGTAATCATTTTGCAATAATAATTAGGGTTTTATCATCATCATCATCACCATTTTCTTCATTCTATCTCAAGAACCCTAAATTGGTAAGTAACATACTTCTTTAAACTTTTGATTTGATTAAATTCCATCTTATGGGTTAATTTCAGTTATGATTGATTTAATAAATAGGCTTTAAATATGAAATGAGTTTTAGGTTTGGTTATTAGATGAAATTTGATTTGAAATGGGTCTTTGAAATCAATATGGTTGTAATTGTGAAATGGTTAGCGAAATGGTTTTGTTCCCAGGTTATTGAACCTGTTGGTACTTGTTGAAATGAAAAGATTTGAAATGGAAACGATTTGGTTTGGCGAAAATGGTCAAAAACTGCACTTTCACTCGTGCAGGTCTGCTCTCGCGCCGCGAACTAGTTCAAAATGGCCTTCGCGCCGCGAGTCATCCACCTCGCGCCGCGAGTTTTTGTTCTGTTTAACATTTTCAGTTTTCGATAACTCGAACGTTTGAACTTGGTGAATATCGAATGGTACTTTAGACTACCTTATAATGACAATGTCATTGATATTACCAACTAAAGTTAAATAAAATGAAAGTTTAAATCACATTCTCGGTTAGGGCATTCTAGGGTCTATAGCTAAGTAGTTCTACATAGGATACTTGTCGTTGTGAGCTTGGATCCTCACTATTGGTAATCATATCATAGGTTTTGGATAACGTGGGGAATTGATTGTGGATCTTCTCGAGCTACTTTGCACCTTTTAGCACTTAGATGGCTAAGGTGAGTTTATGGCGCCCTTTTTCCTTTTACTTTGGGCCTGAAAAGCATGTGTTATAGTATACACGATTTGTTAAATAAATGATTGTTTTGTGAGTATGCCATGTGATTTGGATACTTAGATCATTTGAATTAAATTTGCCATGTTGACGGCTGTCGAAAATGTGTATACGTGTCATTTATTAAATGTTGAATGAAATGACTTTGAATTGCCGCGTGATGGCTGATTAAATTGTTTCTTTGTGTTTGACAAACTAAAATGTTGCCCCTGTGTAGTTATCACTGTTATGAAACCCTAGTGGTTGTATTGTCAGACTTAGTTCTTGACTGTCTTGGTTATGGTCCGCACCCACTAGTAGAAGGAAATCCTGTGCGAGGCATGTTGGCTGATACTGTCGGATGTTGTTTCCTGGCTGTCATATGCTAGTCATAAACATTGTTTTGGTGCGCACCCCATTTTAGAGGGAAATCCTGTGCGAAGCAATGTAGCATAGTGACTGATACTGTCGGACTTGGCTCCCGGCTGTCATATGCTTTAGTCGGACTTAGACCCCGGCTGTCTTGTTATGAAATATTATCAGGTTTTTTTATCCTGATTGTCTTGTTGAAAATAACTACACGTCATTGTGTTCTCTCAATGACGATTAAAATTTGGTCAAACATACTGTAAACTCACCAACTTTTTGATAGTTGATCCTCTCAAATTTCATGCTTTTCAGGGAACCAACAGTAAGTATTGGAAGCGTATATGACATTTTAGAAGCCATCTTTTGAACTTTGGACGTACAATTAGCGTCAGACTTCTGAGGACTATCGTATTATTAGTCCTAATTGTACTAGACTGTCCAAATGTTATTATTGTATTAAGTGGGCCCATTTCCAATTGAGGATAGTTTGTATCCGTGTATTGGGGTCCACATCCGAACGATTATACTTGTAATAAACTTGTATTTGGATTAATGGATGTAATCTCTATTTACCTTTTGATTAGTACGCAATTATTTGTTAACCCTGTATTTCCGCTACAATGGGATGTGACAAAAATTGGTATCAGAGCCAAGGTTATAGTGAATACGGAGTTATTCCTCGTGAATAACTCAATCTATAGCCATGGTCGCTTCAAAAAGGAAATCTAAGTCTTTAAGGTTTAGGATAGTTATCTCGAGAGTTATACTATTTGTCAATAATTAGACCTAACCCGATCAACTACGTCCCGATTATGTAAAATAGTATAAGGCTCGAAATAAATATCTTAAATTGTGTATATACGTGTTAGTTGAATTATATTCACAACATACTGTAAACTCACCAACTATTTTGATAGTTGATCCTCTCAAATTTCATGCTTTTCAGGGAACCAACAGTAAGTATTGGAAGCGTATATGACATTTTAGAAGCCATCTTTTGAACTTTGGACGTACAATTAGCGTCAGACTTCTGAGGACTATCGTATTATTAGTCCTAATTGTACTAGACTGTCCAAATGTTATTATTGTATTAAGTGGGCCCATTTCAATTGAGGATAGTTTGTATCCGTGTATTGGGGTCCACATCCGAACGATTATACTTGTAATAAACTTGTATTTGGATTAATGGATGTAATCTCTATTTACCTTTTGATTAGTACGCAATTATTTGTTAACCCTGTATTTCCGCTACAATGGGATGTGACAAAAATTGGTATCAGAGCCAAGGTTATAGTGAATACGGAGTTATTCCTCGTGAATAACTCAATCTATAGCCATGGTCGCTTCAAAAAGGAAATCTAAGTCTTTAAGGTTTAGGATAGTTATCTCGAGAGTTATACTATTTGTCAATAATTAGACCTAACCCGATCAACTACGTCCCGATTATGTAAAATAGTATAAGGCTCGAAATAAATATCTTAAATTGTGTATATACGTGTTAGTTGAATTATATTCACAACATACTGTAAATGTGGTGGGAAGGCTGCGGGTGACCCTATACATAAGCATTGAAGGTATGTTAGGAATAGAAACTCAAATCGTATGTGTATGCATAAGGTTTATATACGTGATAGTTTGGATTATATTAACAACATATTTAAATGTGGTGGGAAGGCTGCGGGTGACCCTATACATAAGCATTGAAGGTATGTTAGGAATAGAAACTCAAATCGTATGTGTATGCATAAGGTTTATATACGTGATAGTTTGGATTATATTAACAACATATTTAAATGTGGTGGGAAGGCTGCGGGTGACCCTATACATAAGCATTGAAGGTATGTTAGGAATAGAAACTCAAATCGTATGTGTATGCATAAGGTTTATATACGTGATAGTTTGGATTATATTAACAACATATTTAAATGTGGTGGGAAGGCTGCGGGTGACCCTATATATAAGCATTGAAAATATGTTGGAAATAGAAACCCAAATCGAATGTGTATAATCTAGACAAAGATCTCTTTGAAACTCTTGTTGCGTACTGTCTCATTCAATTGACTCGAATTGTCTTATCCATCAGACTTATATGGATTCTTTGACTATTCTTTCAGACTTGTCATGTCGGACGGAGCTAGCTCTTATGCTGTTGTTCATGGTACTCCTCAAGTTCCAGTTGTAGCAAACTCCATTCCTCGTGTTCCCCACTCTTCTGAAGAGGAACAATTTGAGGCTTCGGGCAATGAGTCTCGCCCCATCAATCTGGTGTCAACATCCAGTGAATCTGGAAATGAACATGTATCTATTCATGTTCAACCATCTTTGTCACCGGTAGCTCCATATCAGAGGAGAACTACCGAGGGAGCTCGCCTGCCTTATGCTCCTCGAGACCCTAATGCTCCTGGTCTTTCTGCACCGGTTCAGGACAACCGTGTGTTTGGTCCCTCTTTTCTTCTGGGCGATCCGTATGCTGCGGGTCCCTCCAGAGTGCCTGTTTACAATCCCAATGCTGCTGAAGTGATGCCATTTTTTTTTTTTTTTTTTTTTTTTTTTTTTTTTTTTTCCCAATGCTGTTGAAGTGATGCCAGTTGCTGATGCAACTGATAGGTCAGAATATTATCTCCGACAAATGTCAAGGATGAACAACTCTCTCATTCGTACTAGGGAGGCTATTGAGAATCAAGCCCAAGCATTGACTGGAGCTTATCTTCATGCTTCTGATGCTATGACTGTTGCTAAGGAGGGGAAGGAGACTATTAGAACGTTGGTCTGCATGCTGTTGGTTTTGGTGACCTTGGTTGTGGCTTTGTTAGCTGCTGTTCTTTTCAAGATGTAATCTTGTAGTAGTTATGTATTGTAAGCCTAGAACTTGTAACGACTCATACTTTTGTATTTGAGTTGTAGTCTTTTGGTGGATGTATTTCCCACGCATTTCGGATCGTATCACTCTGACTGTGTAGTATATCAGCGTGGATGTTGTTCCCACATGATTTTGAATTGTGGATGTAGTTCCCACAAGGTTTTGAAATATACAAGTCAGGTTATGTAAAATTTTTGGGTATTAATGAAACACGATCGTCTTTAGGCTTACATACTTGTTCAGGCTACGTCGCTTGCTCATTTCAATTCTAGAAATGTAGTATTCTATATTTCTTGTCTTGTTTAGTTCATGAGTTCAAGTAGTTGATAAATTGTGACTTGTGTTTGGTATCCTCTTATATCTTGAAAAGCTACATTCTGTGTTATTCTTACGAGAAAACCTCTAAATGACATTTTTGGTTCATGTCATAGACTTATGGCTCCTAAGACGCGAAGAAAAATCCAGAAAAAGGCTCCAAGTAAGAAAACTGTCCAAAAGAGAGTTACTCGATCAACTCCTTTAAATACTGAAGCTGAACAGGAAGAACCTGTGATCCAGCAAGAACCAGAAACTGCTGCTGCAAATGTGAACACTGGTCCTGGATCTACCCCACATGCTGGTGGGGAAAATAATATGGCAACATTTGTGACACAACAGTTGTTGGCTGCTATGCCTACTTTAGTTGCTCAGATCACGGCAAGCATGAACGCCAATAATAATCATCATGCTGACAATAGTAACAATGTTGAACCTACTGCTGAACAAGTTGTTCCTCGTGCTCAACTTCGAGTGGTGACTACAAGACCTTCACTTATTGTAAACCAAAAGAATTTCATGGTAGCGAGGGTCCTATAGGTCTAATCAACTGGTTAGAGAGTATAGAAGCGGTGCTTCATATCAGCCGTTGTGCTGAAGAACACAAAGTGGAATATGCTTCCACTCAACTTCAAAAGCATGCTCTGTCATGGTGGAACGAGCAGGTTAGGACCCGAGGTCGAGACCAAGCTAATAGGATACCTTGGTTTGATTTTAAAAGAATGTTGATGGAAAAGTACTGTCCTCGAGAGGAAGTACAGAAAATGGAAGGTGAATTCTGGAATCATACTATGGTTGGATTGGACAACGAGAAATACACTACTCGTTTTCATGAGCTGACAAGACTTGTTCCTCGTATGGTGGATACGGAGGAGAAGTTAGTTGAAAGATACTGTTATGGCTTGTCACCTGACATCCAAAGGTTGGTAGCCGCTTTTAATCCCTTGACTCTTCAAGCAGCAGTTAGTGCAACCAATTGGATGGTGATAGATTTGAAAAGAACCACTGGTTCTTATGTTGGAACTGAACTGATCAAGAGGAGAAATGATCAAGCCTCTGGTAGTGGTTTTGGAAATGGTGGGAATGGCAAGAGGTTTAAAGCTGCCAGAAACTTTGCAGTGGTCCCACAAGATATCAAGAGGTACCTTGGTTTGATTTTAAAAGAATGTTGATGGAAAAGTACTGTCCTCGAGAGGAAGTACAGAAAATGGAAGGTGAATTCTGGAATCATACTATGGTTGGATTGGACAACGAGAAATACACTACTCGTTTTCATGAGCTGACAAGACTTGTTCCTCGTATGGTGGATACGGAGGAGAAGTTAGTTGAAAGATACTGTTATGGCTTGTCACCTGACATCCAAAGGTTGGTAGCCGCTTTTAATCCCTTGACTCTTCAAGCAGCAGTTAGTGCAACCAATTGGATGGTGATAGATTTGAAAAGAACCACTGGTTCTTATGTTGGAACTGAACTGATCAAGAGGAGAAATGATCAAGCCTCTGGTAGTGGTTTTGGAAATGGTGGGAATGGCAAGAGGTTTAAAGCTGCCAGAAACTTTGCAGTGGTCCCACAAGATATCAAGAGGTACCCTGGCGTGAACACAAGATGTAATAGGTGTGGCACTCGTCACGTGGGAAATTGTCCTACTTGTCACCGTTGTAAAAAGTCGGGACATCTGGCAAAGAACTGTAGGGAGAAGGTACCCAATCAATGCTATGAGCGTGGAAGTGAAACTCATTTCCGACCAGCGTGTCCAAGACTTAATCAAGCCCCGAACAACAATGCTATAGTTCCAATGAGGAACAATGCTGGGAATAATCAAGCTGGAAATCAGGGGAGAAATCAAGGAGGTCAAGGTAGAGGCCGAGTGTTTGCTTTGGATGCTGCTGATGCACGACGTGATCCTAACGTTGTGATAGGTACATTCATACTCAATAATCATTATGTATTTGTGTTATTCGACTCTGGTGCTGATAAAAGTTTCATATCTTTAGAATTTAAGTCTCGATTTGGTATAGTAGCTATCCCTATGAAAGACACTTATGTTGTCGAATATGCAAACGGTCAAAAGTATATTGCTAGAGATCATTTAGTAGATTGCAGTTTGGTATTGGCCTGTAAGACTTTTAAAATTGACCTAATTTCTATAGAACTAAGTAGTTTTGATGTGATTGTTGGTATGGACTGTTTATCTAAGGTTAGAGCCGATATAAGTTGTTATGAGAAGATTGTTAGAATACCCCTTCAGGATGACGAAACCCTAATAGTGCAAGGAGACAAGTCAGGAAAGAAATTGATCTTAGTATCGGCGATAAAAGCAAATAAGTATTTACAAAAAGAACACCCTGCTTTCTTAGCATTAGTAGTTGAAAGGAAACCAGTGGGTAAAGACATGCAAGATATTCCAGTAGTTAGAGATTTTCCGGAGGTGTTTCCTGAAGATTTGACGGGACTTCCACCTCACAGACTAGTTGAGTTTGAAATAGATTTGGTCCCTGGAGCTGCACCCGTGGCCAAGGCACCCTATCGCCTTGCGCCGTTAGAAATGCAAGAATTGTCCGAACAACTTCAAGAGTTGTTAGCTAAAGGACTAATTCGTCCAAGTTCATCACCGTGGGGAGCTCCAATACTATTTGTCAAGAAGAAGGACGGCTCTATGCGCATGTGTATTGATTACAGAGAATTGAACAAGTTGACTGTCAAGAACAGGTACCCTTTGCCTCGTATTGACGACTTGTTTGACCAACTGGAAGGTGCATCACACTTTTCTAGGATTGATCTCCAATCTGGGTATCATCAACTCAGAGTCAGAGAGACGGACATTCCTAAAACAGCTTTCAGAACTCGTTATGGACATTATGAGTTTTTGGTTATGCCTTTTGGCTTAACCAATGCGCCTGCTGTGTTTATGGACTTAATAAATCGAGTATGTCGACCGTATCTTGACAAGTTTGTCATTGTATTCATTGATGACATACTGATCTACTCAAGAAATAAAGACGAACATGAAGGTCATCTGAGAACCATTTTACAACTACTCAAGGATCAAAAGTTGTACGCAAAATTCTCAAAATGTGAATTCTGGATTAGGGAAGTACACTTCTTGGGTCATGTAGTGAATATGGATGGAATCCACGTAGATCCATCTAAGATCGAAGCAATAAAGAAGTGGGAAGCCCCTAAGACTCCGACAGAAATCCGCCAGTTTCTTGGATTGGCTGGATATTACAGGAGATTTATAGAGAATTGTCCGAACAACTTCAAGAGTTGTTAGCTAAAGGACTAATTCGTCCAAGTTCATCACCGTGGGGAGCTCCAATACTATTTGTCAAGAAGAAGGACGGCTCTATGCGCATGTGTATTGATTACAGAGAATTGAACAAGTTGACTGTCAAGAACAGGTACCCTTTGCCTCGTATTGACGACTTGTTTGACCAACTGGAAGGTGCATCACACTTTTCTAGGATTGATCTCCAATCTGGGTATCATCAACTCAGAGTCAGAGAGACGGACATTCCTAAAACAGCTTTCAGAACTCGTTATGGACATTATGAGTTTTTGGTTATGCCTTTTGGCTTAACCAATGCGCCTGCTGTGTTTATGGACTTAATAAATCGAGTATGTCGACCGTATCTTGACAAGTTTGTCATTGTATTCATTGATGACATACTGATCTACTCAAGAAATAAAGACGAACATGAAGGTCATCTGAGAACCATTTTACAACTACTCAAGGATCAAAAGTTGTACGCAAAATTCTCAAAATGTGAATTCTGGATTAGGGAAGTACACTTCTTGGGTCATGTAGTGAATATGGATGGAATCCACGTAGATCCATCTAAGATCGAAGCAATAAAGAAGTGGGAAGCCCCTAAGACTCCGACAGAAATCCGCCAGTTTCTTGGATTGGCTGGATATTACAGGAGATTTATAGAGAATTTCTCGAAGGTTGCTCAACCTTTGACGTTGTTGACTTAAAAGACCAAGGAATTTGTTTGGTAGGATGCCCAAGAAAAGGCATTTCAAACATTGAAAGACAAGCTATGTAATGCTCCTATTTTAGCGTTACCAAATGGAATTGAAAACTTCGTGGTATACTGTGACACATCACATCTGGGCATGGGATGTGTACTTATGCAGGAAGGTAAGGTCATTGCTTACGCTTCCAGACAACTCAAAATCCACGAAAAGAATTATACAACCCACGATCTCGAACTCGGAGCGGTTGTTTTTGCCTTAAAGATTTGGAGGCACTACTTGTATGGTACAAAGTGTACGGTATTCACAGATCACAAGAGTCTTCAGCATATCTTCGATCAGAAAATGCTGAATATGCGACAAAGACGATGGGTAGAATTACTCAGTGATTATGATTGTGAACTCAAGTATCATCCCGCTAAAGCAAATGTTGCGGCTGACGCGCTGAGTAGAAAGGATAGGATTTCACTATCTGTAATAACAAGAGCAAGTTCTTATCTTGGCTCATCATTAAGGGATAGAGTTTTGGATGATCAAAACAAGGCCCTACAACCAGGGCGTATTGAGAAAGAAGCATTGTGGAATGCTGAACGTTTATTTGAATTGGACGGTGATGGAATCCGACATGTTAAGGGCAGAGTGTGGATTCCCAGGTATAATGGACTTAGAGAACTCTTAATGAATGAGAGTCATCGATCTAAGTATTCAATCCATCCTGGTGCGGACAAAATGTACCACGGATTAAAGGATTTTTATTGGTGGCCTGGTATGAAAAGAGATATCGCCACGTATGTATCAAAATGTTTGAATTGTTCTATGGTTAAGGCGGAGCACCAAAAGCCTTCTGGGCTGCTCCAGCAACCCCAAATTCCTGACTGGAAATGGGAACAAATCACCATGGACTTCATTACGAAGTTACCTCGAACCCTGAAAAGATACGATACTATATGGGTCATTGTTGATCGATTAACGAAGCCTGCACACTTCATTCCCATACGGGAGAATTGGAAGATAAAGAAATTGTCTCAATTATATATTGAGAAGATCGTGTCACTTCATGGTGTTCCTGTGTCTATTATCTCTGATCGTGATGGTCGTTTCACTTCAGAATCATGGAGATATTTTCAAGACGCCTTAGGCACTCAGTTGAATTTGAGTACGGCTTACCATCCACAAACGGACGGGCAAAGTGAGCGTACCATTCAGACTTTGGAAGACATGCTTCGGGCATGTGTTATTGATTTCAAAGGTAGTTGGGATACCTTTTTGCCGTTAGCTGGATTTTCGTATAATAACAGCTATCACACAAGCATTAAATGTGCGCCTTTTGAGGCTTTGTACGGACGAAAATGTAGATCGCCTGTTTGTTGGCTTGATGCTGGTGAGCGTCGTTTGTACAAGTATGGACTGGTTCAGAAGACTACTGACCATATTGTTGAAATTAGGGCACGGCTGAAGGCGGCTCAGGATCGCCAAAAGAGCTATGCAGATCGTAGGAGGAAACCCCTTGAGTTTCAAGTGGGTGATAAAGTTATGTTGAAAGTATCACCTTGGAAAGGCACTGCACGTTTTGGCGTGTGAGGAAAACTTAGTCCTCGTTATATCAGACCCTTTGAAATTGTTCAAAGAATTGGTTCCGTGGCTTATAAGCTCAATTTACCCCAAGAGCTGGAACATGTTCATCCCACATTTCATATATCGAATCTTAAGAAATGTTTGACTGATGAAACATTAGTTGTACCTGTCGAAGAGTTGCAAGTGAATGACTCTCTTCAATTCGTTGAGGAACCTATTGAAATTCTAGACCAACAGCTCAAACAACTTAGACGTAGTCGTATCAAGTTGGTCAAGGTTCGTCGGAACTCAAAACACGGACCCGACTTGACTTGGGAACGTGAGGATTATATGAGAGATAAGTATCCTCATCTGTTTACTGAGCAAGACTTGATTTCGGGACGAAATCCTTAGAAGTCGGGGATACTATGACAACTCGTAATTTATTAGCAACGGGTTAGTCTTAATCTCGATCATTATTATAATTTCGTCTAATTTAGAGATTATGACGTGGAAATTATTAAATAATTGAACAATTGATATAGTTCAATTAGACGTATCCTGATGACGTAGACTATTAGCTATTTAGACGAATGCCGAGTCTTAAAAATAACTTTAAATAAAGATTTAGTTTGACGAAGTTTTATTGGCTTGTCTTAACTAAAATAAGACGAGGGAAAATACCTTTACTTTAAATTATAACCTTTTAGTCAAACGGTATTTAATCGTAAGCATTTTACCGAATAAAGGGTACAAAATATCTCAAAATTTGGCCACATGGGCCGTCCCTTTTCCTTGTGGACGTGAGTAAACCACCAAACACCTCCCTCTTTTCTTTCTTCTTTGTTTGGTCGACACACACACATAGAAACACACACACACAAATCTCTTGAATATCAAAATCTGTTTTGGCAAGGAAATCAAAGGAGAAATCAAAGGAAGTAATCATTTTGCAATAATAATTAGGGTTTTATCATCATCATCATCACCATTTTCTTCATTCTATCTCAAGAACCCTAAATTGGTAAGTAACATACTTCTTTAAACTTTTGATTTGATTAAATTTCATCTTATGGGTTAATTTCAGTTATGATTGATTTAATAAATAGGCTTTGAATATGAAATGAGTTTTAGGTTTGGTTATTAGATGAAATTTGATTTGAAATGGGTCTTTGAAATCAATATGGTTGTAATTGTGAAATGGTTAGCGAAATGGTTTTGTTCCCAGGTTATTGAACATGTTGGTACTTGTTGAAATGAAAAGATTTGAAATGGAAACGATTTGGTTTGGCGAAAATGGTCAAAAACTGCACTTTCACTCGTGCAGCTCTGCTCTCGCGCCGCGACCCTTCAGGTCTCGCGCCGCGAACTAGTTCAAAATGGCCTTCGCGCCGCGAGTCATCCACCTCGCGCCGCGAGTTTTTGTTTTGTTTAACATTTTCAGTTTTCGATAACTCGAACGTTTGAACTTGGTGAATATCGAATGGTACTTTAGACTACCTTATAATGACAATGTCATTGATATTACCAACTAAAGTTAAATAAAATGAAAGTTTAAATCACATTCTCGGTTAGGGCATTCTAGGGTCTATAGCTAAGTAGTTCTACATAGGATACTTGTCGTTGTGAGCTTGGATCCTCACTATTGGTAATCATATCATAGGTTTTGGATAACGTGGGGAATTGACTGTGGATCTTCTCGAGCTACTTTGCACCTTTTAGCACTTAGATCGCTAAGGTGAGTTTATGGCGCCCTTTTCCTTTTACTTTGGGCCTGAAAAGCATGTGTTATAGTATACACGATTTGTTAAATAAATGATTGTTTTGTGAGTATGCCATGTGATTTGGATACTTAGATCATTTGACTTAAATTTGCCATGTTGACGGCTGTCGAAAATGTGTATACGTGTCATTTATTAAATGTTGAATGAAATGACTTTGAATTGCCTCGTGATGGCTGATTAAATTGTTTCTTTGTGTTTGACAAACTAAAATGTTGCCCCTGTGTAGTTATCACTGTTATGAAACCTTAGTGGTTGTATTGTCAGACTTAGTTCTTGACTGTCTTGGTTATGGTCCGCACCCACTAGTAGAAGGAAATCCTGTGCGAGGCATGTTGGCTGATACTGTCGGATGTTGTTTCCCGGCTGTCATATGCTAGTCATAAACATTGTTGTTGTGCGCACCCCATTTTAGAGGGAAATCCTGTGCGAAGCAATGTAGCATAGTGACTGATACTGTCGGACTTGGCTCCGGCTGTCATATGCTTTAGTCGGACTTAGACCCCGGCTGTCTTGTTATGAAATATTATCAGGTTTTTGATCCTGATTGTCTTGTTGAAAATAACTACACGTCATTGTGTTCTCTCAATGACGATTAAAATTTGGTCAAACATACTGTAAACTCACCAACTATTTCGATAGTTGATCCTCTCAAATTTCATGCTTTTCAGGGAACCAACAGTAAGTATTGGAAGCGTATATGACATTTTAGAAGCCATCTTTTGAACTTTGGACGTACAATTAACGTCAGACTTCTGAGGACTATCGTATTATTAGTCCTAATTGTACTAGACTGTCCAAATGTTATTATTGTATTAAGTGGGCCCATTTCCAATTGAGGATAGTTTGTATCCGTGTATTGGGGTCCACATCCGAACGATTATACTTGTAATAAACTTGTATTTGGATTAATGGATGTAATATCTATTTACCTTCTGATTAGTACGCAATTATTTGTTAACCCTGTATTTCCGCTACAATGGGGTGTGACAATATAAAAGTTTGAAAAGTAATAAAATATTAACAAATTCAAAGCTTTATGGTAATTGTGATTCATTTTCACTATCTGTTATCTTAACAAAAATATAAATTGATTTTTCTACTTTCTAATTAGTTCATTTAATTTCACAGCTTATTTCATTCTTCTACAATTCATTTCTTTGTACTATTTCATTTCTCTACAGTTCTCACAACCCAACATAAGTGTTAACCTATGATGAAGTGACTGTTGGTGTTAACATTAATCATTTTATAATTTACCTTGCTCGGTAATTTTATTTTAACTTTATTAATGTTTAAACTCATGCAAAATGGGTGGTATACCCTAGTAGCATGTTTGTTGTCTACCTAGAGCATTTGTAAAGGTCGGTGAAAAGAGGTAAATAAAGGGGGAAAGTAAAATGAAAAGGTGCAGATGTAAAAGGAAAGGAGTGTGATCCATTTCTTTTGTTTATATCATTTGTTTTGTTTTGATCAGGTTATTGTAGAGTATAGTGGGATATTATGAGTTATAGTGCGGTATTAAGTTTATACGTGAAGTATTAAGGAGAAGAAAAAGTGAAGGTGGTGACGATGATGTTGACGTGATAAAAAAATATAGGTAAAAGAAGTGAATGGTTAATGATGGTCTTGTAAAGATACCTAGAGCTCCTAAGTTTCAATCTTAAGGAAAAAAACCTTTTGGTCATAGAGGTTCACCAGCGAAGACTTCCGGTACCTACAAAAGGAGTCGTTGTTCTGAGATTAGTTCACTTGTAAAAGGGTCTATCATCTAAGCTAAACTGAAAAAGTATTATCCAATTTATTTTAATACATGGTTTCTTCAAAAAAGTTTAAAGTTATATGTCAAAACGTTCGTTATATATATATACACATATAGCTATGATATATAGCTATATTAATCCTCTATAACTTTTTCACATTATGTTAATGACAACGATGTTTTCAAAAAGATATTAAACTTTTGTGTTAGTTATTGCACGCATTTTGATACGATATTATTTATTTTTCTCCGGATGAATAAGTGAAAATAGTATTATATAAAAGGATAAGTATCTTGGAATGTAAATAATTATTATCAAATGCATATAACAGGAACAAACTAAGGTTTTGAACATTATATGGTGACAACTTGGTAATTATCCAAATCATGTAACAGTAGTATACGTGGCAATCCATATGAGCTATCACGTGAAAGTTTTTTATAGGTAGGTCACATACTTTGAATATTTTTACTAAGTTCTTTACACACAATATCCAATCTAATAGTTGGTTCCCCCTATAACCTTTCGACGCACTTGACCCTTGTCTAAATTATAAAATTACGTAGACTTTGTTAAGCAAAATATAGTTTCTTGCACAAAATATATAAAACACTTTCTATATACATACTTTATTGCTTCAATGCATAAAACACACCCAATTGAATGGTGACAAATATCTGTCGACATTGGAACAAATTATATGAGGTTCATAATAGTAAAAGTGGTAGCTAATGTTTAACATTTAAAATGGGCCCAAATGGAAGACTTTGTTGAAGTAGGCCCTTTTGAGAATCTATATATTAATATAGGCAACGGGTGACAATTAATCCAGCCTTGTTTTGTTGGGGGATGTATAAACACTAAAACCTGTGGTCCAACATGCATCCTCGCCATAGAACAGTTTTTAAGATCTTGAAGAATATCTATCTACTTATTAGGTTTGGTATCTAAAAACAGATCAAAATTCACATGAAATGTAACCCATGCCAACCCCCATCCAAAGAGTTGGCGTAGTTTGAACATAAAAAAGGAAAAAAAAAATATGTTTATCTAAATACTTATTTGTATTGGAACTGAAGCAAATACTTAAAAGGAATTGAATAAAAAAAACGTATTAGAATTTTACTACAATAGATACGGTGGTTGGACAAATATGGCGATGTAGGGTCTGTCACTGCACATATACATTTTTGTCCTCCTAGCTTGCTTCGATTGTTTTTATTGCCTTACCAAAGATATTTAATAAAAATCATTACTCGTACGTAACATGATAATATTCACAGTACTCTAATATCATCATTTTGAGTAGGTTCTTGTTGGGCTAGCTTTTTACTAAAAAACTGGTTCAATTCGAGCGGATTCCGAAAGGCCCGGTTTTTACTGGTTTTCTATGAGATTCGAACGAGCCGGTTTTGACCCGTTTTTTCCAGTTCAACCGACTTTATTTGTTTTTTTTCCGGAATTTTTTGTGATCATTTTCACAAATTTGTATATGCTTTAATGTTATTTTTTGTACCTTGTGATATTTAAAATTTATATTTCGCTATGATATACCTATTTTGTGTATTATTTTTGAGTAGATTGTAATTGTAATTTGACTATTTTTATGACTATATCAAATTAAAATTTACAATTTATTAACAAATAAAAATAAATTAATACAATATTTTTAGGAAATATGGAGGAAAACATTTTAAAAAACATTAAAAAACTTGCAAACTAAATATCCAAATTACGTCACTCCCCGCGTGTGGTGTAAGGGGCAAGGGTGAAGTCGGCAACTTTTATCGGCAAAAAGCATCGGCTAACATCGGCTCTCTGGCAAGCCTATAGCACATGCATTGGCTAGTTTTGACAAGTTTAATCGGCAAGTTACATCGGCTAGTTTTGGCCGATGCTAGTGAACGTTGGGAGCGTCTTTGGTGACCGTTTTTTTTTGTAAATTTCTCAAATTGGCAAAAAAAACCTCTACTACACCACACTTTTTGGCAACAAATTGGCAAGAATTGGCTAGTTTTTGGCTTGTACATGTGACATTATCTTATTGGAGGAAACTTTGCCAAAACTTGCCAATTTGCCAATCCTTGGCACTACACCTTTGCCCCTAAGAGATCTTTTCGAAGGTCCCGCTAAAGCGATTTCCGCAAATATTCAACCGTCAAGGTTAGTAATTAAGATGGTCGTAATATGGATGAAAGGCGCTTATTGAGTGCCCATTGACACATATATTAGGCAATATGATACAAACATACTTGCTTTGTGAGAGTTTCTTTATGGTCCAAGCTCTTGCAAAGTTCTTAATGATGACCCATTTACCCTGAAGTACACCGTTGTTTGTGTTTGTCAACTCAGGAATACTTTGGGTTAAGTTGTCATTACAAATCTAAGGTAACAAGATTAATCTTCCTTATATGACACCACTTGTTGGTCTTGGTTTTTCTAACATGATTAAACAAATAAGTAAATACGACACAAGTATTACTATACTTTTCATCAATAGAAATTTCTTTATTGAATATAATCCAAAGAATTACAAAATGTATCATGGAGTAATTTTAAATGCACCTAATTGAATGACAAATACAATGATTCAATGAATGAATAGGTGATTGTATAATGTGAAGGATTAAACGAGAGTGTTGAATCAATGTACACACTCAAATAATTAAACACAAAGAAAAACAAAAAAACACACACATGCATCTCAAAGGCCAGGTCTCGCCTTATTTTCACCCCTTTCATCCTCTCTTCTTTCTAGCGAAAATATCTGTGGTGACAGAATAAACTAGTGAACAAGAAGTAAGAAAAATATATTGTTAGCAGGAATGTGTCATGGGACGAGAAAAATAAATAATATATGATGTGGTGCTTAATTTGAAAACAAGATAAAATTCACTAATAAAAACGTGTAAAGTAGGGAGAAGTGAGTTGGGTATAGTTTTTTTTTTACTTTTTGAGAATTCAATTTAGGTGTGTAGGTTGGGTATAGTAGCTGTGGTAAGTGAAGATAGGCATATGGTATGTATCAGCTGAAAGCCAGAAACTGTGAAATAGAATGACTCTACAGGCGAGGTTAATATCTAGTAATCCACACCCTGCCAATCGGACTATGATACATCAATCAGATTCTTTTAACTTTTTCTGAGTTTTGTTTAGTATATATTGACTTTTTTTTTTTTTTTGAACAACATCAACTTTATATATAGATATAAAGGTCCAGCAAAAACTGGGAAGAGTACAACATAGTACAGCAAGAAGCTGAGGACACAACAAAATACATATTACAAAGTTACAGAAGAGCTGCTATATCAAAGTCGATCCAATTCTCCCAAGTGATAGAGTCGAACCGTGCTCTATTCTTAAGCCAAAAGAATGAATCCTCCTTCACGATCTCCACCATCTTGTAAGCCGGTACCGTCTTGTTCTCGAAAATTTTCTCATTTCTTGCGATCCAAATCCTCCAAAACGTGGCTAAAATCACCAAATTCACTACCTGCTTCCATCTTTTTGACCCCGCCTGATTAAGCCCAAATTGTACAATGTCAGCAGTAGACTGACATGTTGTCGGGGTCCCCATTTTTAACCATCTAAAAACATTCCACCAGACATCACGAGAAATCAAACACGATGCAAAGATATGGAAGCAAATTGACTTTTTATAATTTATGTTTTTTCCATAATAATCAATATGTTTTACTCCAAAGACCAAAGTCCAAACAAACAATCATTTTAATTTATTATCATCATTAATGATATATAAACTTCAAATTCACTAAGTATAAACATTTTTAATTACTTTAATTAATAATACATGAATTGAGTTATTTCTTTTTTTATGTATATTTATCTACTTATTATACATGCATGTTTAAACTTATATATTTTGATCATATGCAGGGGCGGAGCTACGATGGGGCAATGGGGGCAACCGCCCCCATAAAGTTTCGAAGGCGTAACGTATTTTTTTTCAAATATCCTTTTTTGCCCCTACATAAATATATAATTGAAGATAGGTATAAGTGAAACAATACCCACTTATAGCCTAGTGGACTTCCTCCAAACTTTTAATTAGGAGATGGCGTGTTCAATCCTTGCCTACTGCACTCCCTAATTTTTTTGCCTTTTGCCTTTCTCATATTTATTTTTGTTTCAGTTAGTTCTCCAAATCATACATTAATATTATAATATAATTAAATAAATCAAGAAATTGCATGATAATGTAAGTAAATACATCACAAAAAATATATAGTTTTAATTAGTTTTGTTGTTTTCTTTTAAAGCAGAAAGTCACGAAAGTTTTTTTTTTCCAACAAATGCATTTCTAATAAATATACAATAACAAGTTTTCATCATTTTAATTGTTTATTTGTTTCCTTCTCATATATAGCCTTGAATTTGTATTTTAACATCTCGGTATATAACACGTCAAGTTCTAGTTTAGATAGATTTAGTTTGACTAAATTATTTGTTAGAACCTGATACACTTAAATATTTTAGTTTGCCCCCATGCAAAAAACTTTCTGGATTCGTCCCTGATCATATGCATCGTTAATGTTAATTTATATGCAGGTATATATGTAAAATATAACATTGCCATGTATGAAAACAAAACGTAATGGTGAGAATCCTCGATCTAATCTCATGTATCATTTTGGTATTCAAAACGTACACCATATAGTTTTTTCACTTGCCAAGATTCGAACATATGGTTTGCAGCCTTCATTTGTATGTATATTTGGTCACATGGTGACGGTAGTAGTTGATCTATGATCAATTGGTGCCCTGTATGAATTATATTATGTATAGCAATAATGCATTATTATTTTAAATCACTCTTTAACGAATGTACATTTTATTCAATCCAGATCGAATACCGATAATTTACATTTTCCATTTTTCATACAAAATAATTAAATATCAACCAAAAGATTGAAAAATATGTAACTACTAATTAACGTTTATTTTATCAAAGTTTGACGAAAAATTGTGTATTGTAGTACCCAAAATGAGAATTGATGTAATGAAATTATTATTATCGATTGTTGAATAATAATTCAACTTTCATCTCTACCCAAAACAACACCATCAATATATATATTTCCAAACAAGTAAATGCTTCAGAATATAATAAATTATACACGAATAATTATGTTTTGTAATAAACTATTACTAGTTATAACCCGCGTAAAACGCGAAAAAAATACATAAAAAATATATTTTACGTATAAAAAGCTGGCAAAATAAATTGAAAAATATAATTAAAAATATAAAAATAACTGAAAAATATAATAAAAGTCATTAAAAAAAACTGCATAATAAAGACTAAAATAAGAATCAATTCTTCTATCCCATTATATAATATTAACTATATAAATTGTTAAATAAAATAAGCACCTCTATTTATTGGCCTAACGGTTTCAAGGTGAAAACATGAAATTAAAGAGCTGTGACGTTGAATAAGTATGGAATTGCCGAGCTCCTTGGATGTTGCGTTTGTTATTCCTAATAATTTATTGTGTCGAAAGTTTAATACTTATTAAAGTTGAGGGACTGAAAAGGTATATGACTAAATGCTTAGTCAAAGATGATGTCATCAAAGTTGATCCAAAGGTGCATATTAAATGTTGAAAATTAATGGAGGGTGTTGATTTCTTCAATTTGGAATTAAAGGTTCTCTTTTAATATTTATAAAAGATGTTGTTTATTTTATGTAATGAACTTTTAAATTCTGGTTATTAAATATACCGGACCAATAAAAAACATGCGAACTGACAATATGATGTTGGACATGGCAGCTTTTATGGTTGCCACATTATCTGGATACACACAATAACCGGGATTTGAAAACACCCGCGAAATACATAAAAAATATATTTTACGTATAAAAAGCTGGCAAAATAAATTGAAAAATATAATTAAAAATATAAAAATAACTGAAAAATATAATAAAAGTCAAAAATACTGAAAAATATAATTAAAAATAAAAAATACTGAAAAATATAATTAAAAATAAAAAATACTGAAAAATATAATTAAAAATAAAAAATACTGAAAAATATAATTAAAAATAAAAAATACTGAAAAATATAATTAAAAATATAAAAATAACTGAAAAATATAATTAAAAATATAAAAATAACTGAAAAATATAATAAAAGTCATTAAAAAAAACTGCATAATAAAGACTAAAATAAGAATCAATTCTTCTATCCCATTATATAATATTAACTATATAAATTGTTAAATAAAATAAGCACCTCTATTTATTGGCCTAACGGTTTCAAGGTGAAAACATGAAATTAAAGAGCTGTGACGTTGAATAAGTATGGAATTGCCGAGCTCCTTGGATGTTGCGTTTGTTATTCCTAATAATTTATTGTGTCGAAAGTTTAATACTTATTAAAGTTGAGGGACTGAAAAGGTATATGACTAAATGCTTAGTCAAAGATGATGTCATCAAAGTTGATCCAAAGGTGCATATTAAATGTTGAAAATTAATGGAGGGTGTTGATTTCTTCAATTTGGAATTAAAGGTTCTCTTTTAATATTTATAAAAGATGTTGTTTATTTTATGTAATGAACTTTTAAATTCTGGTTATTAAATATACCGGACCAATAAAAAACATGCGAACTGACAATATGATGTTGGACATGGCAGCTTTTATGGTTGCCACATTATCTGGATACACACAATAACCGGGATTTGAAAACACCCGCGTAGTGCATTACATAATACTCCCTCCGTCCCACTAAAAATGTCATAGTTTGAATTTTCAAAGTCTTTTGTTCTAAAGTTTGACCTTAAATGACTTTTTTTGTTCTATATAACATTTGATGAAAGTTACATAAATTGATTCGGTTTTAGATGTGTTTTCATTGTAATAATTTTCATCAAATTTTATATAACACAAATAATTATATTTAAGGTCAAAGTTAAAAAACAAAGACTTTGAATATTAAAAACGAGATTTAAGGGTATTATAGATATATTAGGT
This sequence comes from Erigeron breviscapus, assembly GCA_034093135.1. Classification (NCBI taxonomy): domain Eukaryota; kingdom Viridiplantae; phylum Streptophyta; class Magnoliopsida; order Asterales; family Asteraceae; genus Erigeron; species Erigeron breviscapus. The sequence goes on from CM067167.1 coordinate 90,786,678, forward strand.
AGAAATGTTTAAATTAGTTAATAAAGAAGATGGGTAATTTAGGTAGTTCAAAGTTGTAATTTGAGATTTAGAAAAAGAGGCTCCTCTATTATATAGGAGTAAAGAAGAGATATGGTTAACACGCGAGACTAACAATATGGAAAATGACAATCCCTCCTATAATGATACAGATTTTGAAAGTTTGATAGATACCTGAAAGTTCAAGTTTATCGGTTAATTAACTGGTAATTGGTTATCATATACTCCGTATTAGTTTTTACAGACTACATTTTATAATTATCTATATATTGGAACAAAAACGAAACTACATTACTTTTTTTTTCTTTCGCATTTCCTATATCTAGTCTAAAGTAACTCCATGGAAACATTGTAGATAATATAAATGGTACTGAGATTCCAAAATTTAGAACTAGTTGCATGGCCACATCCATTGTTCCATCAATTTTAATTTATTTGTGTGTCAAAGTACAAACATATAACATATTATATTGATACATATATAGATGAACCTTACATCATCTACTCAATTATTATCACTTCACTCATTCAACCCCCGATCACCCTTCTATAAATACCACCTCAAGTCACATCCCTAATCATATCTCGCATGAACATACACAAAAACTCAAACTAAAAAAGAATCCAAAAAATATTTTTTTTAAAAAAAATAATATATATGAAGATGGCATCACGTTCGGTGAAAGTAGCAACAGGTAGCGTTGGCGGTGGAAGCAGGTGGTGTCCAACACCGGAGCAAGTGATGTTGTTAGAGGGTATGTATAGAGGTGGCCTTAAAACACCAACGGCAACTCAAATACAACAAATCACAGCAAGATTATCGGTTTACGGGAAAGTTCAAGGGAAAAATGTATTCTATTGGTTTCAAAATCATAAAGCTCGTGATAGGCAAAAGCTTAGAAAGAAACTAATGGCATTGTATCAACAACATCAACTTTACCCGCCTACTCAAAATCAGGTAACATTCAATTCCAGCTTTCATTTTATTCGTATTTAAATAACCACATCAAGCTTGCTATATATAATGGCAAAATAATAGTTAGGGTTGTACGTATAATCATGTTTTTGGATCCTTGACTTTTGGTTAAAGTTAACTACAAAAAGCAATACGAAAGACTTGGACACACTCATTGTCACCATATGATCAAGCAGGGCAGTACCAAATGGGAGCCAGAGAGGCCAATGCAACTAAAATCTTACCTGATGAGTGTCCTAATTAGCTGTTCTTCGGAGAGGTTTTGGATTCGGGTCTCTTCTAAGATCTCCGGGTTACCACGCACGATGGTTAAGACAAATGCGTAACCTAGTTTGTTGTAAAAGTTGTTAGATTAATTTTTTTTGTTTCACTTCTTAAGTAGACATGCATACAAGTGAATTTGTTTGTTTTACATATATAGCCGTTTTTTCCCCAAAAAAGGTCTATGAGCGTAGAGGGGTATTTTTGCATAAGATTATTAAAAATGCAAGAGCTCAACAAAAAAAAAGAGGTATGATTAAATCATTTTTAGGGAATTTAAGTTATAATTTTGCATGACAAAGGTTAATATGATAGTTCTTTTAATTCGATTGATCAATTAAAAATAATAATACTAATTATATTTTGTCTACATATATATAATGTTAGCTTTCACTACATATTTATTATTTTTCCCACCAAAATAAATGTCCATGTACCTCTTTTAGTAAGTACCAAATTACCAATTTCAAAAATAGAATGTTAAACTGACCATTTTATAAAAGTCGGTGGAAAAATTAAAAATTAATACTCGTATATTATGATTTGAAAGTTGTGGATTATGTGCTCGCAACAGGAGATTTAGCTTACGTTGTCTTAACCGGGTCTGCGCTAAAAAGCCCCTCACTCTCAATACCTTGTAGGAGGAAAATCCCTCAATTAAACTGACTAAAGACACAACATTTAATTGGGATAAAACATTGCCCCCTCAACAAGACTCGAACCTGGGTCTTGCATCACTGAGAGACTTGTGTGAAATACCTTGTATCATTGAGCTAATTACTCGTTGATATTTTATTTTATAAAAGTTCTAACTTCATATTAAGAAATCTTTTAAAAAAAATTGTGAATTTATCCAATTGACCTTAATAAGTTAATTTACACCACCTGTCTTTAGTTTTTATAAATATCTCCACTATCACCTTTACACCAATTACATATCACTCGTTGCCGTCATCACACGACGTCATCATCAGATCGCCGTCGTCGGTGCCGCTTTCCATGAGTACCCTTCTAGTAATTTGTAATAGTTAGACATGCATCTTCTAAAACATTTTGGATTTTTCATGCGGATATATATTTTTGGTAAGAATTCAAGATAGAGTATCATTTAAGGCATGTATTAACTTTCACATAAATTCCCCTAATAATTTCACGTGTGTATAATATATATGATATATGTGTAGGTTGATGGAGTTAAAGATGTATCAACATATCAAGCAATGATCAACAGCTGGAAGGCAGTGGATCTCCCATCTAATCAAACCTGCAAACTCATGTGTGATTGCCCACTTATGCCAATAATGATGATGGATGGTACATCTCCATATTGCACAAGAGTGCCACCAAAAACACTACAACTCTTTCCACTCACTACTACAAATCTCAGAGAAGATCATGACAAGTCCACCATGCACCTTCAAACCCTAAACTAGCTAGCTACTTTGACTTTTTTGCTAATCTAGCTTAATTAGCTTCAAGTGTAGGGGACTAGCTAGTCTAACCAACCCATGCATGTTCCAAAGTCAATCCTGGTTCAATTCTAATATATATGTTGTTATTATATATAGTAGTAGTAAAAGATAAAAAGTAAGTTAGAGTGTAGCTAGCTAGCTAGGTCTTAAAAATAAGTTGTGGGTTTCTGTTATGTCACTAGACCTTTGCATGGCAGGGCAACTAGTACTACATATAAAGAAAGATGAAAGATCTGAATTGCCTAATAAACTAGCATTCAGTATGTTTTTATAGAATAGATGAAAATTTTAATAAAGTGTCTATTTCATGATCATGGAATATGCAGTGGGATTGGCAAAACTTGTTTGTTTGTGTAGTGTTTTGTATTTTTTAAGATCACTAGACACAATAAACAAGATAATAAGGAGACATACAAACATATACTCCTTTCGTCCCACTAGAAGTGTTTAGTTTTGAATTTTCAAAGTCTTTTTTGTGTAACTTTGACCTTAAATATATTTGTTTGTGTTATATGATACTTGATAAAAGTTATATGAATTGATTGAGTTTAGATGTTCTTTCCATTGATATAACTTTCATCGAATATTATATAACACAACTAAAATTATTTATGGTCAAATTTATAAAACAAAGACTTTGAAAATTCAAAGTAGGACACATATGATGGGACGGAGGGAGTAGTACCCAAGGTTGGTGGCAAAGTTTCAAATGGTCATCAAGTCCTTTATGATTTGCACTACAAGAAAGTTGGTTTTTGGGGACGAATCTTTTAGGGACGACACAAATGTCGTCACCAAAAAGCCGCTAAACGACAAAAAGTTCAAGACTTTGACTAAAAAAGTCAAAAAAAGATTTGGGGACGACATTGTCGTCACAAAAGTCGTCCCTAAATATTTTTGGAATTTCTTTTTGAATTAAATTTTTATTGAAATCGAAAAAATTCAAGACTTCGACTAAAAAAGTCAAAAAAAATTTGGGGACGACTTTGTCGTCACAAAAGTCGTCCCCAAATGTATTTTCTTTTATTTTTTCGTTTTCCCGCCTAAACAAAAAATTCCCGCCATACTTTTAAGGACGACTTTTGTGACGACAAAGTCGTCCCAAAATATATTTCCCAAAAAATTAAAAATTTCACTTCCCTCCGTAACGAAATATTTCCCTCCAATGCTTAGGGACGACTTTTGGGATGACAGTGTCTTTATTAAGTCAGTATATATTAATTTACTTCTCTTAGGGCAAGGGTGTAGTCGGCGAGTTTTATAGGCAAAATGGATCGGCAAGCATCGGCTATTTGGCAAGGTTATAGCATGTGCATTGGCTAGTATCAGCAAGTTTTGGCAAGTTACATCGGCTAGTTTTGGCCGATGTTAGTGAACGTTGTGAGCTTTTTTTTTTACCGTTTGGCAACAAATTGGCAAGAATTGGCAAATTGGCAAGAAAACCTCTACTACACCACACTTTTTGGCAACAAATTGGCAAGAATTGGCTAGTTTTTGGCTTGTACACGTGACATTTTCTTATTGGATGAAACTTTGCCAAAACTTGCCAAAGACCCAATTTGTGGCACTACACCCTTGCCCCTTATATACAAGAGCGTACGTAGCAGCAAAGTAAATTCTTATCGGATGCCAAATGCCACAATATATATTACTACTATACACTACAATTTATCAATAACAGCATTCACCTACTAGTCTATATATACTCATAAACATAACTATGATATATACGTACATATAATATAATTATATACAATGTACAGTGGTGAATTTAAAAATTCAAACGAGAATACACAAAATTAAGTGTAAAATCTGACAAATATTTGGGGTTTTTTGGGTTCGTTTCGGATTTTTTTCCAACATTTTACCCAAATCATAAAATCACATCATTTAATAATTTACCTTAATCCTACTACTAAATTACACGAATGTCTAGTTTACAATTTAAGATATCTAAAAAAATCCCTTTATCATCTATATTCATAGATTTAGAGAATGAGACTCGAACCAAAATGGATTTCTTTAAAGTCAAAAATCTTACCTATACCTGTAATTAGTTTGGGATTTCTAAATATATTATATGTTTCTAGCCTAAAATACTATTGTTTTCTTGGGTTCAAAATTAAAGAACTACGTACTATATTTAAGTTCATATATATAATAACATACAAGCTCAATCGGTTAAAGACAAAAAATGGTGAGTGAAATATATTTCCACTTATCCAAATACAAACATTAGGAAAATTCTCATTTTATTTCAGACTTTATCATTTTTTCTTATTTTTTCCTCAATTGTTGCTAGAAAAAACAAAGAAATTAAAAAGAAAAAAACTCAAACTCCTTGAAAATTCACAAGAATAATCTATGATAAAGTGTTATAAACTTCGTTCTAGTAGCCATCAATCAACAATCACAATGGAAAAAAGAGAAGAAAGAGAACAGAGATAATATATAGTATGTATATAATTGATGATCAAATTCATAAGTATATATATGCATATCTTCATCACTTACAATACTGTTGGAATATATAACTAAATATCATTATTCACGAGTACGCAACGAAAGCAAATCAAACCATGTAATCAAATAATTAACCTTCAAATAGGATTAAGGAATACCTCTTAATGTAGATGATAAAGTAAAGAAACTTTAAAAGGATTTGAAGTAAATCCCTCTACGATTGCACACACGATCCACCGATATAGGTGTGCTAGCACTTGATCACGAACCGAGCAACCTTTGGCTTGATCTCCTTCTTCAAAACCGAAAACCAAAAACCCAAAGGGTTTTCCCTTGGTTTTTGGCCGTCCAAGATAAGAGAGGAGAGGGGAAGATGAGAGGTTTTGGAGTTACAATTCTTATGTGTAATTGTTAAAAAAAACCATAAGCCTACCTTTAGTATATATAGGTAGACCCAAACTTGGCCATCAAGTTTAGGGTTTCACTAGGAAACCTAGTAGGGAGGCCGCCCCCCTATGGATTTTCTAGAACCTTCCCTTAATCGTTTTATCTCCTTACTTTAACGACCGTTAGCTAGTAACTGTTAAATATTAACGACCGTTAGCTAGTAACTGTTAAATATTAACGACCGTTCGTTAACTTATTCGTGATCCATATTAATTAATAAATCAATTAATATTAACTATATTTGAATCGAGACGTGTGACCCTGTAGGCTCAAATCATTTCCGGACATACGTTCATTTTACGTGATCACATACTAACAGCTCCCACTTGAGCTCGTAACAAATGAAGGTAATAACATTGGTTAGCGTCTAGCAACACGCCAATGCTCCCAGAAATATTTAAGTATAGTTTCTTAAAGTATATTTAAATGGTTGAGGCATTTATTATCCCTTTGTTCAGATACCGTGTTAAACATGAATATGGATCAATGTCATTTCATGATTTAACGATTCTGTTTCTCATTTAATCACTACTTAAGATTACCAAACATAATCCAGACACATCTGGATTCATTTGGACATGGCCATGTAAACATCTTAAATAGTCCCAATGAGGGACCCAATGGTATCATTCTGCAACTATTAGTTGGAGGAACAAATCCTGTATTGACTACACGTGTCAGTCATCATACTTCACTACACTTTCTGAAAATAGCTTTTATGTACTCCCTTATACAGGAGAGTTAGAACTATATCTAGTAAGTACAATCCATACATGCTGACCTGCTTGTATCTCAAGTCAAAGGATCAATAAAGTAACCATTTACGAATTTCACTTAATGACGCCGATCCATAAAGTGATAAATTCGTTAGTGGGGTAGTCCGATATGCATCATATGGATACCATGTGAGTTTGGTGGGACCAGCCATTATATATTCAAAGAATATAACCAATCGCTCAGATTTGTCTTAGTTTAATTATATTCCCATATAATTAATCGACAATGGACAATTTAGAATATTTAATAAAATATTCAAAGATTAAACATGCAAATATAGGATACAATTAATATTAAATGAAATCAAACATATCAAGTACTTTATTTCATTATGAAAAATATAAATTGTTTAACATCCCTTATCCAAATACCGAAACAACAGATTTACATGAAATAACTAGCTAATTTAAGTCCTATGCCCTCGGCATGCCTTTCAAGCTTGGGCCTAGCCAAAGCTTTTGTGAAAGGATCAGCTAAGTTAAAATCTGTGTGAACTTTGAGTAATTTTATCTCTCCTAGTTCGATCTGCTCACGAACATAGTGATATCTTCTAGCATAATGTCTGGCACCTTTCTGAGCTCCGGGCTCGTTGGCAATGATTAATGCACCAGTGTTATCACAGTACATATCAGTGGGTAAGTCACTCAAGGGAATCACGTCAAGCCCGCTAATGAACTTACTTATCCAGACTGCTTCCATTGCGGCTTCTGAGGCGGCAATGTACTCAGACTCTGTTGCAGACATGGCAACTGTGGTTTGCTTCTTGCTTTTCCAATCCACAGCACCTCCGTTAAGAACGAAGACGAATCCTGACTGAGACTTCGTGTCATCTCTATCAGTTTGAAATCCAGCATCACAGTATCCGGTCACTTTGAGCTCTAAATATGGATTTCCTCCATACACCAAAAACATATCTTTAGTAGCCCGTAGGTACTTCAGAATGCTCTTAACAGCAGTCCAGTGACTTTCACCTGGATTCTGTTGATATCGGCTAACGATGTTTTGCGCGAACGCCACATCGGGTCTAGTGCATCTAACCGCATACATAATAGATCCCACAGCCGAAGCATAAGGGATTCTTCGCATACGCTCCACCTCATTAGGTGTAGTAGCACCCTGTTTGATAGATAAACTAAGTCCTTCTTGCATAGGTGTAAACCCACGCTTAGAATTCTCCATCTTGAATCGTTTCAAGATCTTATCAATATAAGCACTTTGACTTAGTCCAATTAATCGCTTTGATCTATCTCGGTAGATCTTGATTCCAAGAATGAATGCCACTTCTCCTAAATCTTTCATGGCAAAACACTTTCCAAGATGGGATTTAACATCTTGCAACATTGGAATGTGTTTTCCTATGATCAATATGTCATCAACATATAAGACAAGGAAAGTAACATTACTCCCACTAGCTTTGCGATATACACATGGCTCATCAGGATTTTGAACGAAACCAAACTTTTTGATTTCTTCATCAAACCGCTTATTCCAACTTCTTGATACTTGCTTTAGTCCATAAATAGACCTTTGAAGCTTGCATACTTTGTTGGGATGTTTTGGATCAATAAAACCTTCAGGTTGATCCATATAGACTTCTTCATCCAAGTAACCATTTAAGAAGGCAGTCTTAACATCCATTTGCCATATCTCAAAGTCATAGTACGCAGCTATGGCTAAGAGAATCCTAATAGCTCTAATGTCCGCAACTGGAGAAAAGGTCTCATCATAGTCAACACCGAAACGTTGACTATAACCTTTCTCCACGAGACGAGCTTTATAGGTGTGTACATTTCCATCCATGTCCATCTTCTTCTTGAAGATCCACTTACACCCAACAGTTTGAGCATTTTGTGGAAGATCAACCAAGCTCCAGACTTGATTGTCTTTCATGGATTTTATTTCCACCTTCGTAGCTTCAAGCCATTTGTCAGATTCCGGATCTGATAATGCAACTTTGAAATTTGGAGGCTCATCGAGATCTCCTAAAACGTTTTCTTCTACCATCAGACATAATCTTTCAGTAGGACGTCTTGTCCTTACGGACCTACGAAGTGGAATCGCTTCATCATCATCGACTTGAGGTTCATCACTTTGAACATTCCCCCCCCCCCAAGTTGATGATTGCTGGGAGCTTTAGAAGGTGACACATCTTCTTCTTGAGTCTCATCAAGTTCTACAACCCTCCCACTGTTCGGTTGAGCTAAGTTCTTTTCAAAGAATTCAGTATATCGAGCAACGCGAACAGTGTTTTTGACAGGATCATAGAAGTCGTAACCCATCATTTCCTTAGGGTATCCGACAAAGATGCACTTAGTAGTTCTGGGTCCAAGTTTGTCAGGCGTATCGCGCTTCACAAGTGCCTCACATCCCCAGACTCTTAAGTAAGACAGATTAGGGATATCTCCATGCCATAATTCATATGGTGTCTTGTCAACCTTCTTTGTTGGAACCATATTGAGAATGCGTACAGCAGTCTCTAGAGCATAATCCCAAAACGAAATTGGGAGAGTTGTAAGGTTCATCATAGATCTCACCATGTCTAGCAAGGTTCGATTTCTACTTTCAGACACTCCATTATGTTGAGGAGTGTATGGAGGAGTAAGTTGTTGGACAATTCCACACGCTTTCAGATAATCCTTAAATTCTTGGCTTAAGTATTCACCACCTCGATCTGAACGAAGAATCTTGATGGTTTGCCGAGTTGATTTTCTACTTCATTTTTAAACTCTTTGAATGTTTCAAACACTTCATGTTTATGTTTAAGCAAGTAAACATAACCATAACGACTGAAATCATCCGTAAACGTTATGAAGTAGCTAGCTCCTTTTCTTGACACATGTCTAAATGGGCCGCAAACATCGGTATGAATGAGTCCAAGAAGATCTTTAGCCCTCTCCGGTTTATGCAGAAAAGGTTTTCTAGTCATTTTACCGGAAACACATGACTCGCATTTATCAAACGATTCATCATTTAATTGTAAGATCCCCTCACGTTGGAGTCTTTCAATGTGATTTTTGCCAATGTGTGCAAGACGACAGTGCCAAAGATAGGTAGAGTCAAAGTTAGTCTTGGCTCTTTTGCTAACATTATACATTGAATTATCATTTAGTGAATCACAACCACGCATATCAATTTCATAAATACCATTATTATCAATAGCATCAAAATAATGAACATTATTTTTAGAAACTAAAATACCATTATTATTAAAAACATTAATGAATCCGTTGTGTTTTAACACTGAAACTGAAACTACACCTCTAGTAATAGATGGCGCATAATGACAATTGTCTAAAACAATAATTAAACCGGAAGGAAGAACTAAATGATATTCTCCAATAGCTTCAACAGGTGCTGGTAGACCATTGCCCACGAACAGCTGCAAAGCTCCGGGCTTCAGCTTCCTCCTTTTCCTAAGTGCCTGTAATTCATTACAGATATGAGTTCCACAGCCAGTGTCATAAACCCATGATTTACGCTTAGTAAAGGAAAATAATTCAATAGTGAAGATACCTGAAGCACTAGCACTGCTAGCTTGCTTCTTCTTCATATTCAACTCGGCAAGATACTTGGGACAGTTCCTCTTCCAGTGCCCGACTTCATTACAATGATGACAGGTCTGGTCTTTTGTCGGATGCTCTTTTTTAGCCGGAGGGGTTTTCTTTGGTTTGGGGGAATTAGCAGCTTGCTTACCCTTGCCCTTACCATCAAACTTGCCTTTAGCTTGGTGCGATTTCTTAGCTTTCTGGATCCGACCCCCCTTTATCATAAGAACATTTGGGTCATTGGCCTTCTTTGGAATCGTCTTCTCATATTCAATGAGCATAGCATGAAGTTCAGTGACGCTCTTTTTCATAGAGTGCATGGTATAGTTTTGCACAAAGCCCTCAAATTCCTTAGTAAGGGATTTGAGAATCATGCCAACTTTTACCTCTTTATGATAAGCGTACTCCATCGAATCCAATTTGTCAAAAATGCTCTTCATCTTGAGCACATGACTACTAACCGATTTTCCAGATTCAAGTTTCATGTCATGGAGTTCCACGACTAAGTCGAATAGTTCCACTCCAGCTTGTTTTTCATACAAGGATCTAAGTTATCTGATCATATCATATGGAGTGTAATTCTCGAATTGTTTCTGAAGCTCGGGAGACATGCTCGCAAGCATCAAACAACAAACTTCATTGAATCTAGTGTATTGAACTCTATATTCAGTTCTTTCAGCTGCTGTTGATTCAACACCTGGTTCGGTTGGCCATTGCCTTTCAATGACATCCATGCGTTCTTCAACTCTTAGAACAATTCTCAGTTGACGATACCAGTCATTGAAATTTGATCCATTAAGCTTTTCTCTTTCAAACATTTGCCGAAAAGCATTGGTGTTTGTAGGAGGATTCATTGCCATCTACAAAACAGATTAAGTTCAAAAATCAGTATTTTCGATAATAAATCCTTAAGAAATCAATTACCCAATGTTTATAAAATAAACAATTAATTTCATTAAGGCTAGGATCCAATTGACATCCATGCGTTCTTCAACTCTTAGAACAATTCTCAGTTGACGATACCAGTCATTGAAATTTGATCCATTAAGCTTTTCTCTTTCAAACATTTGCCGAAAAGCATTGGTGTTTGTAGGAGGATTCATTGCCATCTACAAAACAGATTAAGTTCAAAAATCAGTATTTTCGATAATAAATCCTTAAGAAATCAATTACCCAATGTTTATAAAATAAACAATTAATTTCATTAAGGCTAGGATCCAATTGACATACACTCATTTCATCAGTTGATCTGCTAGAAATGATTGTACTCAAAAGGTAAGTGACGAGCAGTAATTGCATTACATGTGCAATTCCTAGTAAGAATGGGACCTACAAATTACATTTGATTCATCAAGTGATTTGTAGTCATGTTTGTCCCATCTTTTGCCACGGGTTAAGGTCTCACCGCTTAACTCGCTTTAAGTCGTCCAACCAAGAACGCGCAAATTTGTCCACCACTGTGTACCAGTGAGTGGGATTTGCCATGCAACTGCCATTTCACCACTGTGTACCAGTGAGTGGGATTTGCCATGCAACTGCCATTTTACCACTGTGTACCAGTGAGTAAAACAACAGAACACAAGTGTCCTTTACAAGTTGGATGGCAATGACTTAAGTTTATTGGGTCAATCAATTTGATGTGTGATCAAAAAGTTATGTTTGAAGATTCATGCATATCTTCTAAACATAATATGTTTATAAAACTCATTTTTATTGCCTTTAAATACAAAAGAGCTCGGTAGCTCCATTTGAACGCACAAAGAAGCGCAAGGGCAAAGGTTTGCGATGGACGCAATTAAAAACCCGCCCTTTTAGGAGGCTAACGCACTCCGACTTATACCTCTCTTAGAGTTTGTTCAAATGGGTGAGCCGGTGTATCTTTTGATTTTAGGGCACCAATTTTATAAACAAAATCATTATTTCAATGTAATTTAGTCAAGTTTAATTTTCGAAAAACAATTTTGCACACAATTTTCTTAAAAGGCAAAACTAAACATACTAAATATAAACACGTAACAATTAGGTATCCATCCTCGGTAAGGCCACTATGGTTTAAGATTGGCTCCCCTTTCTCAAGGAAAAGGACCACATACATCAAGTAAACTTGATTGCGTAAGCCAAAATTTAATAACAAATTTATCACATAAACACATAAGGTGCTGATTTGAAAAATCCAGCAGCTTCACGACCCATTTAGGACTAGAGGATGGCCGAACTGGACTTAGCACAGAACTACAAAGTTGTAGCCCTATGAGTCAAGTATCTACTGTTCAAAGGACGACTTCTAACTCCTTACGGATTAAAAGATATGATCGTTTTAGTGGACTGGTGTCAAGCAGCAACATTAATATATAATTATCACATTGTCAAACAATTAATTATTTTAATTATCCACCTAAAAGACCTAGTGATCAAGTAATTTTATCATTATAACTAAGTAATAATCATGAATCAATTTCATGTAAAAACTCATGATTATTACTTTTTTTTAACAATTAAAATAGAGGTAATCCATAAACGCATGCAATTAACACATTAATCATGCAATAAATCAAAACTTGCAATTTGGGTTTCCTAAATTTTTTTTTTTTTTTATTTCCAGATTTTCGAATTGGGGTTTATCAAAAAAAATAATTTTATTGTTTATTTCATTATTTTATTACAATTAAACCAATTAATTAATAAAATAATCAAAATAATTACATAAAAAATTCGAAAAATATGAAACCTTAACCCCCCCTTCAAGTTTTGATTTTTAGGTAATTAAAAATCACATGGGTGGCTCTGATACCACTGTTGGAATATATAACTAAATATCATTATTCACGAGTACGCAACGGAAGCAAATAAAACCATGTAATCAAATAATTAACCTTGAAATAGGATTAAGGAATACCTCTTAATGTAGATGATAAAGTAAAGAAACTTTAAAAGGATTTGAAGTAAATCCCTCTACGATTGCACACACGATCCACCGATATAGGTGTGCTAGCACTTGATCACGAACCGAGCAACCATTGGCTTGATCTCCTTCTTCAAAACCGAAAACCAAAAACCCAAAGGGTTTTCCCTTGGTTTTTGGCCGTCCAAGATAAGAGAGGAGAGGGGAAGATGAGAGGTTTTGGAGTTACAATTCTTATGTGTAATTGTTAAAAAAAACCATAAGTCTACCTTTAATATATATAGGTAGACCCAAACTTGGCCATCAAGTTTAGGGTTTCACTAGGAAACCTAGTAGGGAGGCCGACCCCCTATGGCTTTTCTAGAACCTTCCCTTAATCGTTTTATCTCCTTACTTTAACGACCATTAGCTAGTAACCGTTAAATATTAACGACCGTTCGTTAACTTATTCGTGATCCATATTAATTAATAAATCAATTAATATTAACTATATTTGAATCGATGAGACGTGTGACCCCGTAGGCTCAAATCATTTCCGGACATACGTTCATTTTACGTGATCACATACTAACAAATACACCAAGAAAGATATATGTTACTTCACAGATTGATTGTTTCAATTTCCTTGATTGCTATTGATCTTTTTTTTTCTTTTTTTCATGGATGTGCACCTCTTTTTTTGGGTGTGTACTCTTAAGTAAATGAACTATAAATACATAAATACTCGTACATCACTGCATTAATACTCACGCTTTCTGTTACATAATCTTAAACTATCCGAGTTTCTGTAACATAATCGTAAACTTAATATCTAGTAATAGTGTAATACTCACACTTAATGTCACATAAGGTGCATCGAACGCTCGTACTATATAGTCGTAGTGCTTGTTCTTTATTTCTTTTTCTTTTCTTGACGACTGACGACTATAAAATATTCACCAAACGACAACCAGCTTATTTACGCAATGTAAATGTGAATTGAAGGGCGCTCCATTCTAGAAGGCAGACCAACTGATCAAGACATATGTACGTACGTACATATATGGTACATAATGTCGATGATCATATACTAAACTAATTAAGGCCACTCTTAGTAATCCTCGTCAATGCCTCTTCGACAATATTCTCGTTGAAGAGGAGGTTAATGCTAGCTTTGTCGATGGCCTTCCTGATTTCGAATCCTCTCGACGAGAATTATGTAGGGCCGGGAGAGAAAAATGGTTCAAAAAATTGGAGGAAAGACGAGGAAGAAGCCTTATTATGAATGGGTAGTTATTAGGTGGGTCTAGAAGAGTGAAAAACTAATGTGACAGTTGTAAACTATGCTAAATCGTGAATCAAGGTTATATAGCTTAAGTGTGTGAGAGAGAAAGTAGAGAGAAAATGTGGGAAAGTAGGGAAAATATGATTAAAGGTAACCTTACAATGGATGTGGAGAGGGGTTTATATAGGCATAACATTTGCACTAAACCCCCTCCTTAATAACAAATAAGTCCTTTTCTAATTACAACTAAATCCTCCCATACTTAACTAACATAATTAAAGGACAAATCTATTACAAGAGTACAAAACACGCACTAACAATTAATTAAAGCTAACAATCTCCCCCTTTAGTGCGGTTTTGTGAAGGTTCATCGTCTAGTCCTTTTCTTCTTTCTTTGTCTTCTGTTTCTTTTCTTGGTTGACGATTCGGGTTTGTCTTGATGAGTCCTTTGATCATTGAGGGCCCTTTTCTTGTATTCACTGAACTTCTCTTTCCAGAGGCGCTTGGGAATGAAATGAAATTTCGGATCAGATGGTCGGTTGGGGGTTCTATGATATGGATCTTTAAATAAACGTGATGAGCCCATTTGTTGAAAATCTTCAATGTTGAGTAGACTTTGTAGCTTTCTCTTTATCTTCATCGTCTTCGAGCAACTTTGACTTTTTGAATTCTCAAGCATTCTGTGAAAGCGAAGGCGAAGACTTGGGTTTCTTGTGGAAAGCGGAAGCTTGGCTTAGTGTTGAGTGTAGAACTTGACTTGATTCTTACATTACAGTCGTTGATTGTCTGTCTCTTGCTCCCCCTCAAACACACAAGTTTCTCAATAACAGATAATTAATCCAGAAAATGGTTTGTCGCTTTAGCTCCCCCTCAACTTGTCGTATGAGCAAAATCTTCTCTAAATCTTGCCCCCCTCAAACACACAAGTTTCTCAATAACAGATAATTAATCCAGAAAATGGTTTGTCGCTTTAGCTCCCCCTCAAACACACAAGTTTCTCAATAACAGATAATTAATCCAGAAAATGGTTTGTCGCTTTAGCTCCCCCTTAACCCGGGCATAATTTTTGGAGCAAAGAAGAAATTCTTGAAAACCTGTTTTAGTGAAGAATTTCTTGAAAACCTGATTTAGTGAAGAATTTCTTGAAAACCGATTTTAGTTGAGAATTTGTGTGGTTGAGTTCATTTGCATATTATAATACCTGGTTTAATCCAAAACCGGTATTAGTTCTTTAATTCTTCATTTTAGGAAAAGGGACTCTGCCCAAATTTCGAGCCGAAAACCGGATTTAGTACACAATTTCTGAAAACCGGTTTTAGTACTAAATTTACCAAAACCTGTTTTAGTACTAAATTTCTGAAACCCTGTTTTAGTACTAAATTTCTGAAACCCTGTTTTAGTACTAAATTTCTGAAACCCTGTTTTAGTACTAAATTTCTGAAACCCTGATTTAGTACACAATTTCTGAAAACCGGTTTTAGTACTAAATTTACCAAAACCTGTTTTAGTACTAAATTTCTGAAACCCTGATTTAGTACACAATTTCTGAAAACCGGTTTTAGTACTAAATTTACCAAAACCGGTTTTAGTACTAAATTTACCAAAACCTGTTTTAGTACTAAATTTCTGAAACCCTGTTTTAGTACTAAATTTCTGAAACCCTGTTTTAGTACACAATTTCTGAAAACCGGTTTTAGTACTAAATTTCTGAAACCCTGTTTTAGTACTAAATTTCTGAAACCCTGTTTTAGTACTACAATTTCTGAAACCCTGTATTAGTATTTAAAAAAAAATAATAATAAAAAAATGTCAACTATTATACCGAATGAGTTTGTTGAGACGGTGTTAGATTTTTTAATGGGTGAACAGCCAAGTTGGGAAGAAATACGTCGTCATGATAATCACATTTGTATGTGTTGTACCAGTTCGTTTCCATGTGGAGTGGTTATTTTTGAGGAAAAACAAGTCAATGTGGAAATATTTAAGACAATCATGACACAACACAACAGTTTTCAACTTGAAATTAAGCAACTCAAATCTGAGAACAAAGAGCTCAAATCTGCTAATGATCTCATTTTGCCAAACATGGAAAGTCTTCAATCTGAAGTTGATCGAATCAAATCTGAGAACAAAGAGCTCAAATCTGCTAATGATCTCATTTTGCCAATCATGGAAAGTCTTCAAAAAGACAATGATCATTTGCAGTCAAAGATTATCAATTTAACCAATGAGTTGGATATTTCTTACAAAGAGCTCATTGAAACCATTCTCGAAACCCAAGTTAAAGAACTTGTTTTGCAACAACAACTTTCTAAGCTCAATCGTGATTTGCAAAACAAGGCCACTTCTTCGAAGAATAATGAGCAAACATGTTTGAAGTTAATCCAACAACTTCAAGCTCATTCCTTGTCATTGGAGACTCAACTTGCAACCAAATCAAATCAAGTGAATCCTCCTTCAACTCGTGCTCCAAAATCACCTCTTCTCAACCAAACCACTCCATCTCCAACTAAAACAAAAACCATTCCTTCAAATGCCCAACCAAACCACAATCACCCAACATTATCAACCAATACCAAGAAACACCCTTCCTTCAAAACCAAAACAAATCCTCACAACACCAAACCATCTCACCAAAACAATAAACACCCACAACCATCTTTCAAACCAGCTCATACCACTCCCAAATTCTCCAAAGACCCTCATTCCACCAAAACCAAAATCCTTCTACCTAAACCTCATCAAACCCTCAAACAAATGAACCCATATTACACACCTCGCAAGACCGGGTCTCCCTTCAAGCCTATAAACAGTCATTGCCAGATATTCAAGGATTCCACCACCGGAATCATTCGTTATAGAGATCAATATGGCTGGTTCTCTCATACTAAACCCAAACCAAAACCTAAAAGCACTCCCATTAAATACTCTCTCTCTGAGTTGTTTAAGTTGGCACCACGAGTCATTCACCCTCGTGTGCAAAAAGTGTTTTACTATGCACAACCTTCTACTTCTCTCTTCAAATATCCAGTTGGACCCACCCTTACATGGGTTTCAACGTCTGGATCCAAGTAGGTGGTTGTGATTTGGCTTGTACACATATCAGTGTACAACCCGTTCAAAACATGTGTAATTGAGACGATACTTCATAGTTATACCTTCATTTACCGTTATTGTCATCAATCATTGTGCATGATGAACACGTTACATGTGTTCATCATGAGGGGGAGAAAAGCGTCAGAGATTGATTATCCTTTTGAGGGGGAGCACATTGCCTTGTCTAATTCTTTCAAAGCCGGGTTGGACTCTTTTAACTTAAGTTTCAAGGACTCAATATCTTCAGCCAAAGCATTTGCTCGAAGCGTTTCATTGGACTTTGCAATTTGCACCTCTTTGATGGTCTTGGTTAATTCAAAAACTTTGGTTTCAAGTTCTTGATTTGCAAGTTGCAACACAGAAGAAGGGGTAAAGGAAACAGAAGTCTGATTAGCTGTCAATTCATCAAAATCTTTTTGAAGTTTTTCATGTAAGGTTTGAAAATCAAACAAAAGTTTTTCTTTCTCTTGTAAAGATTCAGTTAAGATAGAAACCTCAGTTTTCAAAGATTTATTTGTTTCGACAGCTTTATTCATGTATTCATCCAGATCACGTTTAGGAATAGTACAAACCTCATCATCTTCATCTTCAGAACTGATACCACCTTCATCAAGTTCCTTGGACCGCTTAATCTTCGTCATGAAACAAACATTTGCAGCAAGCTCTTCAGTCTCTTCATCAGAAAGGTGCAACCATTCATCGTTTTCAGCAAGAAGAGCAATACCACTTTCTTGTTGTTTCACAAGCAAGAGTTTGTTCTGGTAGTAGGTGGAATTCTTCTGACGAGGTTTGGTGCAGTGTATAGCAAAGTGACCAGTAAGACCACAATTGTAACATTTCTTTTCTTCAGTATTCTTCTCAAGAACCCTCTTCTCAAACTTCTTTGGAGCTTCATACTTCCTTTCACCACCAGCATTGTTTTAGTGATTGTCAAATTTTGGAGCTTGTGAGTTCTTGACATAGGAAGGCACTGATGAAGTGCGAAGTTGATTGTTGGTTGGTTTCTTTGTGAAGAATTTTAAATTCGGGTTTCAGAAAATATGTTCTAAATCCGGGTTTCTTGAAAATATGTCTAAATCCGGTTTCAGCAATTGTGTAAATCCGGTTTTCAGAAAATGTATCCAAAAACCGGGTCAAAATGTGTACAAAATCCGGTTTTCAGAAAATGTATCCAAAAACCGGGTTTCACAAAATGTGTTCTAAATCCGGGTTTCTTGAAAATATGATCTAAATTCGGGTTTCAGAAAATATGTTCTAAATCCGGTTTCTTGAAAATATGATCTAAATTCGGGTTTCAGAAATGTGTACTAAATCCGGTTTTCAGAAAATGTATCCAAAAACCGGGTCAAAATGTGTACAAAATCCGGTTTTCAGAAAATGTATCCAAAAACCGGGTTTCACAAAATGTGTTCTAAATCCGGGTTTCTTGAAAATATGATCTAAATTCGGGTTTCAGAAAATATGTTCTAAATCCGGTTTCTTGAAAATATGACTAAATTCGGGTTTCAGTAAATGTGTACTAAATCCGGTTTTCAGAAAATGTATCCAAAAACCGGGTTTCACAAAATGTGTTCTAAATCCGGGTTTCTTGAAAATATGATCTAAATTCGGGTTTCAGAAAATATGTTCTAAATCCGGTTTCTTGAAAATGTGTCAAAATCCGGTTTTCAGAAAATGTATCCAAAAACCGGGTTTCACAAAATGTGTTCTAAATCCGGGTTTCTTGAAAATATGATCTAAATTCGGGTTTCAGAAAATATGTTCTAAATCCGGGTTTCTTGAAAATATGATCTAAATTCGGGTTTCAGAAAATATGTTCTAAATCCGGTTTCTTGAAAATATGATCTAAATTCGGGTTTCAGAAAATATGTTCTAAATCCGGGTTTCTTGAAAATATGATCTAAATTCGGGTTTCAGAAAATATGTTCTAAATCCGGGTTTCTTGAAAATATGATCTAAACCGGGTTTCACAAAATGTGTTCTAAATCCGGGTTTCTTGAAAATATGATCTAAATTCGGGTTTCAGAAAATATGTTCTAAATCCGGTATTCGTCTCGAAACTGTGTACTAAATCCGGTTTTCAGAAAATGTATCCAAAAACCGGTTTTCACAAAATGTGTACTAAATCCGGTTTTCAGAAAATGTATCCAAAAACCGGGTTTCACAAAATGTGTTCTAAATCCGGGTTTCTTGAAAATATGATCTAAATTCGGGTTTCAGAAAATATGTTCTAAATCCGGGTTTCTTGAAAATATGATCTAAATTCGGGTTTCAGAAAATATGTTCTAAATCCGGGTTTCTTGAAAATATGATCTAAATTCGGGTTTCAGAAAATATGTTCTAAATCCGGTTTCTTGAAAATATGATCTAAATTCGGGTTTCAGAAAATATGTTCTAAATCCGGGTTTCTTGAAAATATGATCTAAATTCGGGTTTCAGAAAATATGTAGTAAATCCGGTTTTCGAGGAAAACAACGGGCATAATTTCGACTTGAGAAATGAAGAAATTAAGAACAAATACCGGTTTTGGGATAAACTAGGTATTTTCACACACAATATTACTTAAAGTCACAAAACTTCACTAAATCCGGTTTTCAGAAAAATCTTCACAATAACCGGGATTCATGAAATACTATACTAAATCCGGTTTTCGTGAAAAGTTGGGTATTATCACGAGTTGGAAAATGAAGAAATTAAGAACAAATACCGGTTTTGGGATAAACTAGGTATTTTCACACACAATATTACTTAAAGTCACAAAACTTCACTAAATCCGGTTTTCAGAAAAATCTTCACAATAACCGGGTTCATGAAATACTATACTAAATACGGTTTTCGTTTGAAAAGTTGGGTATTATCACGAGTTGGAAAATGAAGAAATTTAGTACAAATATCGGTTTTGGTGTAAACCAGATATGTTTGAATATAACAACGAAAATTAAAAAATTATCAAAATGAAAACCGGTAGGAAAACCGGAAGGAAAACCGGAAGGAAAACCGGAAGGAAAGCCGGTTTTACAACAGAAATTCAAAGGAAAATGAAAACCGGATTTCAGATCAGAAAGCTAAAATTTCAATTTCAAGCCATTTGGTTTTGAATTGGGATTTGAAACTTCTTGAGGAAGATTATAGGAAGGTAATGAGTGGAATAAAACTAAAAAGGAAGAAACTTTAACATGTTAAGAGGGTAAAGATTGGATTTTTCGGTAAAGTGGGAAAAACACAATTTAGCCCAAAATTGAACAAAATCAAGCCATGGATCTAACACAAGTTGTGATTTTGCTCTGATACCAAATGTAAACTATGCTAAATCGTGAATCAAGGTTATATAGCTTAAGTGTGTGAGAGAGAAAGTAGAGAGAAAATGTGGGAAAATAGGGTAAATATGATTAAAGGTAACCTTACAATGGATGTGGAGAGGGGTTTATATAGGCATAACATTTGCACTAAACCCCCTCTTTAATAACAAATAAGTCTTTTTCTAATTACAACTAAATCCTCCCATACTTAACTAACATAATTAAAGGACAAATCTATTACAAGAGTACAAAACACGCAATAACAATTAATTAAAGCTAACAACAGTGATGAATACGGTGTTAACTACGAGAGAGGGTTAATTAATTAACTACGATTCAATTCGATTAAAAAGCAGTATGGTTGGATCAGTGGTAAATACTCTGGCCTCCAGAGACAGAGGTCATGGGTTCGATTCTCATCCCATGCAAAGGTTGGAGGGCATTTTCTACCATTTAGGTAGAAAAGTTAAGCAATCTCTTTACTTAGGTAGAAAAGTTAAATGCTATTCCTTAAATGCTCTCAACCATATTTGTATGGCCAAAGTTAACATCCCAATGTTAACTTTGCCTATAAATACAAGTAATTGCACACCAAAAATATCACTTCTTCGAACACTGTAACATCCCGAAATTTTAAAGCAAATAAAATAAACCTTTATGATAGTTTTAACATTAAAATAGTTTCCTAGCTTTTTATTTTAGAAAACGGGGTTAAATTGGTCGGAACTTTAGCGGATAGCGGGTATAATACCCTCTTTATTTGGTTAAAAACGTGGCAGGAAGGGGGCATGTCCAGCCATCCATCCTTTTGTGACTCACCACCCATTTACCTCTTTTTCTTCTTCTTCTCTTAATTCTATTCTAAATCAAACTTCAATCCAATTCTAGAATTATTCAACAATAACAATAACAATAATCTTCCAATATGCTTCTAAGTTGAAAGATTGAAGTTGAAAGTGTGTGGTGGTGTGTGGGCCGAAATCTAGAAGGAAGAAAAAGGGGAAGAATTGTGAATTAGAAATCTTAACCTCTTATCTTCCATTGTTGAGGTAATGATTCCTTAACCTAATTTGATTTCTATTTCTTGAATTAGGGTTCTTACTATTAAATTGAAATGGGAATTGGGGGTTTTTCTTAAAAGGGGTTATTTGTTTAAAAACAAGTTAGGGTTCATGTAATTTAATCAAATTTAGGGTTTTAGTTGGGTTGCATGATAGATTTGTTGAATGTTAGTGAGAATAAGTTGGACAGATTCTGTCTCTGAGTTTGAAATGAGTTAAACACCCCCATGACAGAATTTTCAGTTGTCGAGTCCTAAAAAGAAAATGTAGGTTATTGTGTTATCTCAAATTTGCCACTGGAATGGGTTAAAAAGACGAAGTAGAACTCTAGATATGAATTTTTGAATTCAGGGTCGTCATGCTGATCTTTCAGCAAAACTGATTTTTACGTCTGTTATTAAAACGAGTAAAACGCATTCTTATGAGTAAATTCATGTCTTGGTCACTGAAGATAAAATGTGCTAAATTGTGTTAAGAAGAAGTGTCCACTGGAATGAGGTCAAAATATTGTGTAGAACTCAAGTTATGGTCATTTGAAGTCAGTAAGGTCAAAGCTGTTTAACAGTAGCAGTTTTGGTTTTTAAAACGACCAGAAGTCACCTTTGGAGGACAATTCACATATTGGTCACTAAAGATAAAAGGTAGGTATATGTGTCATGTAAACTTGGACACTGGAATCATGTTAAAAGAGTAATTAGAACTCAAGTTACGATTATTTGAAGTCGGTAAGGTCAAATCTGTTTTGTGCGTAAGGACAGCAACTGTTTGTGTTTTTAAAACGATCAGAAGTCACTCTTGAGGGATAATTAACATGTTGGTCTCTAGAGATGAAATGTACCTAAGTGTGTTAAGTAAATTTGGCCACTGGAATCACCTAAAAAGATTGAGTAGAACTCAAGTTATGCTTGTTTGAAGTCACCTTGGTCAAATAATGAAAAGGATACTTTTCGTATAAAAATGAGTTTGGCCTTATGATAATGATGTAAGAGGCGAATATGTTGGAAATCAAACTAAGAACAATGTGAGACTATAAAAGATGGGTTTGGTTCTAAGATGCAATTGAATGTGGCTAAGTGACCTTGTGTGTGTTTGATGACATTATATGTATTTGTGAATTATTGCCAAGGTTGAAGCATAACTATTGTGTAATTGCGGTTTTGATGGTTTTTGATTTGTGGTCGCGAAGGAGGTGAGTACTCTTGCATACGATTATATATACGTTGGGTCAATTGACCACATCATGTTGAAGTTGTTTATCCATGTGTGGAAAGACCACCATGTTGAAGTTAGTTTATCCATGTGTGGTAATTGATTCGGCGTCAGGCCCATTTGGGGCATAGTATTGTTGAGGCCTAAGAACCTCCGGGGCCTAAGAATCCCGATAGTTGTTTTGAGAAGAGGCCTAAGAACCTCCGGGGCCTAAGAATCCCGATAGTCTCATTGGTTAGCTTATATGGATCCATATATGTTGTTTAGCGTGCAAGGTGAGTATTATAGATATGACACGACGGTGTCATAGTCTATATGCAACAGTCCTTGTGCATTGCCCTCCTTCGTATGTATAAACGTATGCAATGGTATTCACTAAGCTTTGGCTTATTCTTTTAGTTGTTTACTTTTTATAGGTGGTCCCGGATGCGGAAGAAAGTTAAGCAATGTAAAGATTGAAGTTAAAGATGCTTTTTGGATATTGATTGCTTTAGCTAAATGCGGATAATGGAATTGGTAATAGGACCCATAGCGACCCCTTTTAACTATCGGCTCTTTGTACTCTTGTTATGTCTTTTTGAAAAATTATTATGATGTCTAGTGTTAGACTCAAGTTTTGGGTATTTAAAATGGGTCGTTCTGTAGTTGTAATGTATTGATTTTGTTCAAATGTGTTTTGGAGAAACTCATAATCCGTAACAGGTTTGGATGATGATTTTACGAATGGGTCATGCCGAAATTTTTAATTTTGAATGTTGTCTTTTGTAATGTGTCAACTTGGGTAAAATGACCCGTTTGGTTGTAAAATGAATGTTTGGTCAAAGGATACTTTTGTCATGCTTATTTCCGAGTCTAAAACTTATTTGAACTTAGAAATGTAGTATTATGAAGTTTGGTTTTGAGCTAGGAAGTTACAAGTTGATTTTAAGTGTCAAGATGGAGTTTTGGAAAATCTGGGCAGCAGGTACCCACTGCGCCGCAGTGGGCAGGTTTAGCCCCACTGCGCCGCAGTGGGGATAATCTGTAAAAAAAAAAAAAAAAAAATTCTCTTATTTTTCTAAAAGTTTGAGTTTGGGTTCTTTCAAACACACTTCGAAAGATTTCACCTTTGCATACCTGCAATATTCTTGGTGAACTTGTGCAATATTCTCTCAATCGTAAAAGGAACATTTCACAACTTTAAGTGTTTCGATTGTTTAGAGAAATTCCAAGTGTAGATCAATTGTAGTTCATAGGTTGTTAGGATATTTACATACTTGTATTATCTTGGTTCCGCAACAACCTTGTAATTTATTTAAAGTTAATAAATAAATTACACTTGAAAATTACATATTGTCTCACCAATTTATTTTACAAGTTATTTGTATTATTGCATTGTTCTTTACTTATTGTCAATTAAATAAGTAATCTATCTAGAACTTGGTATATATTCTCTGTAACTGGTCGTCTCCAGTTCAGGGCTTATATTGCAAAGTAACTCCACCATCGACATTGAGGTGTCTTCAGGTAGTACCATCTATTGAGTTGGGACTTACATTTATGTATTAAAATAATTGCATGTAAGGGGTTTTTCACCCAACTTGGGTGCCTAACAGCCCCATATTCATCAAAATGGATGCACAAAACAAAAAAACTTGATTTTTTCGATTTTGACGGGTAAATATGTTGTTAAACACTTAAATAATGATAATTAGTTATACACTGTGTTAGTTTTATGGACTTTTAATGCATCAAAATGATATTTTTAAGTGTTTTCACCGTGTTCTCATTTAAAGGGTGTTCTCACTGCAAAACCACCCTACTATATATATATATATAGGGGTCAATCAAATAAGAACACAGTGAGAACACTTAAAAACTTCATTTTGATGCATTAAAAGTCCATAAAACTAACATAGTGTATAACTAATTACCATTATTTAAGTGTTTAACAACACATTGATATGTCAAAATCGAGAAAATTATGTTTTTTGTTTTGTGCATCCATCTTGGATGCATATCCATCAAAATGGATGCATCCAACAAAAAACATGATTTTTTTTTATTTTGACGGATCAATGTGTTGTTAAACACTTAAATAATGATAATTAGTTATGCACTATGTTAGTTTTATGGACTTTTAATGCATCAAAATGATGTTTTTAAATGTTCTCACCGTTCTTATTTTAAGAGTGTTTTTACCGGAGTGTTACCCTACATATATATATATATATAAGAGATCAAATGAGAAGGTTGCTTAAGGAGAGAAGAGAGAGAAGGTTGATTTTAAATTCTTAAACCATATATATAAATTGGGCCAAACCATAAGAAATTAGCAACTATCCGAGTATTCTTTTATCTAAAATGGCTCAAAAAATTGGAGGAAAGGCGAGGAAAAAGCCTTATTATGAATGAGTAGTTATTAGGTGTGTTTAGAAGACTGAAAAACTAATGTGACAGTGATGAATATGGTGTTAACTACGAGAGAGGGTTAATTAATTAACTATGATTCAATTCGATTAAAAAGCAGCATGGTTGGATCAGTGGTAAACACTCTGGCCTCTGGAGACAGAGGTCATGGGTTCGATCCTCATCCCATGCAAAGATTGGAGGGCATTTTCTACCATTTAGGTAGAAAAGTAAAGCAGCCTCTTTACTTAGGTAGATGTAAGATCTGCCTACATCTTAACCTCCACCATACACCGTCGAGGTATTAAGGCTCAAAACCCGTAAAAGACGGTTTCCCCGTAAAAGACGGTTTCCTTTCAATTCGATTAGACTGAAATGACATATTTTCATCTAACTATTAAATAAATAGATACGGTATCATCTTTTTTTTCTGTTTGTAGGGCCGGAATGACCTTTTAAAGCATTTTTATTTCACATAATTAGGAGAAGTTTGTTACAACTACCCGAATTAATTTAGTATACTCATAATTTTCTACTTCTACACAATTCTACAAATATTTATAACAGGTTGTGCAGCATGTAACTTTAAAATTTCATCTATCATCATTACTCATTAATTATATATTTGTATAAACATTTACGTACGGACAACAAAACGCAGGTCTTTTTATCAATTTTATTACATCGTGTTTTGATCATTTTAAGGATGTTTTACTGGAAAATCACCCTATATATAGGAAAAAGTGAGTACGGGGTTGTTAGGTATCCAACTTGGGTAAAAATCCCTTACATGCTAATTTTTAATATTTTGAGTAATGATTGGCCCACATGTTTTTTATGTATTAAAATAATTGCATGTAAGGGGTTTTTCATCCAACTTGGTGCATGCATATTCATCAAAATGGATGCACAAAACAAAAAACGTGATTTTTTCGATTTTGACGGGTCAATATGTTGTTAAACACTTAAATAATGATAATTAGTTATACACTATGTTAGTTTTATGGACTTTTAATGCATCAAAATGATATTTTTAAGTGTTTTCACCGTGTTCTCATTTAAAGGGTGTTCTCACTGCAAAACCACCCTACTATATATATATAGGGGTCAATCAAATAAGAACAACCTTAAAATAAGAACACGGTGAGAACACTTAAAAACATTATATTGATGCATTAAAAGTCCATAAAACTAACATAGTGTATAACTAATTACCATTATTTAAGTGTTTAACAACACATTGATATGTCAAAATCGAGAAAATTATGTTTTTTGTTTTGTGCATCCATCTTGGATGCATATCCATCAAAATGGACGAATCCAACAAAAAACATGATTTTTTTTATTTTGACGGATCAATGTGTTGTTAAACACTTAAATAATGATAATTAGTTATACACTATATTAGTTTTATGGACTTTTAATGCATCAAAATGATGTTTTTAAGTGTTCTGACTGTGTTCTTATTTTAAGGGTGTTTTCACTGGAGTGTTACCTTATATATATATATATATAAAGGGGGTATGACGGATTTTTTGGGTTTCCGTTAAACCACTAAAACATAAAATATTTAAAAATATCTAATATTTTTATTTACATATCCTAGTAATAAGGTTATAGATAAATTTATATGAATAATTAATTTAAAATAAACATAAATATTAAACCATATATATTGTTTAATACATATACATAGTTTAAGAAAACTTACAATGGAGAAATACACAGCAGATGATTAAGACAAATGATGATTATTATTAATAAAAAGACTTTTTTTTAATGTTTTTGGTAGGATATATTATGAAGTGTTAAAAGGGATTTAAGGAGTTAAGGAATTTAGACCAAGAGAATCAGATAGAAAATTAAGCTGCTATATGAAAGACTTGATAATATTATTGATATGAAATTTTGTGTGTGTGTTTTTTCAGATGTTTACATAGAATGCCTTATATAGATATTACAAATCCTATTCTATATTATGGATGTCCCTATCTAATAATTACAATGGACGAAAATTTCAACAAGGGAATCTACACGTTCTAATACAATAAAAAAACTTTAATAAAGTAAATAGTATCATGCCGGCCATTGGAATCTTGAATTATTGTTGTTGAACGTCATGGCTTGCATCATTTCTAAAATTAGAAATCTCTGTGAGTACTATCAATTGATACTGCGAAACTGGAGTGGGTTGTTGTTGTCTTCAGATCCATCTTCTTCATTTGTAATATCCCATTGCTCTAATTGATCACTTTCTCCTATGAAGGGGAGAAACATAGTCCAGTTATGGTGTGCCCAAATTTGGGTGTAATGGCCTTCTGTTAATAATTTGTATTGTCTTCTTGGAAAAAACATTGGTATCTTTGGTGTTTGTTGGGCTTCAGCAATCCATTGAGCTCTAATATTTTTTCTTGCATACTTTAATTGGTGCTTCTGTTCTTTTGATAGGTTTTCCGGGCAAAAGTCATCATCTAGCCACCAGTTGATATCCATATCACTAGCTGTTTCTATACAGGCTACCTCTTTTATTTGTTTTTTAATTGATTCTATTTCACTAATGAAGATTCTCTTTCGTGATGGTCTATAGGTATGGTTGTCCAATTCTGGAAATGAAGAGAAAATTTTACATCCTATAGGGTTTATGGAGTAAGCTGCAATATTTCCGGCTACCAAAACTAATTTTTCTCCTAATTTGTTGAGTATATTCTCTACTTTATTATTGTAACCAAATTCCAAGTAATCAATCATACCATTATGGTAATAATTAATTATCTGGTCTTCTGGCATATCTGTCTTTTCTAAATTTATTTGTAACAGGAAGTGTGCTTTTCCCAAGCTACTTCTTCGTTGTACTACTGCTACTCCTTTGAAATTTTGTTTCTCTAATGCCATATTTATAATTTGTAACTGCAGATCATAGAGTACCAATGGAAATTCTCTGCGGACTTTATCTTCAATGATTTGTTCTATTTCTGGAAATTCTTCTACCAATGGTTCCATAGTGTGTCTCCATGGAATATCCAGAATCCTTGCCTTGAAGCTATTGAAATCTCTATATATTTTTGTATTTGTTTCTTTTTCTTCTAATTTCTTTTGTAATGTACTAATTTTTTCTAACATGATTTTCTCTTTTTCTTGTAAAATTCTATTTTCTAATTGTACAATGATATTCTCTGTATTTTTTCCTTGTTCTAATAGCTGTTTTTGAAGACTAACAATCATTTCTTCTTGAGCTTTTATAACTTGCTCAGGACTAATTTGTGCTATATCAGAAAAAGTTTTTGTTTCCTCTGGTTCTATATAATAGTCATTTAATCCAAAGGCTTCTCTACATGCTTCTATTGCTTCTGAAAAACTATAATACCCTTTAAAAATAGGTTGCATACATTGTATATGTTTTGCAACTATTTCCCATTTATTAAAGACTCCTAACTTTGTTCCTTTAAATATAACATAATGAGTAAATTTTTTCTGTCTCTGTTCAGGAACTGCTAAGCTTTGTTCTTTAAAATAAATACTCATAGCATTTAAAATTTGAACTTTGTGTGATGTCATTTGTCCTACTGTTTGTAAATGCCAAAAATTATCTAATAAACATTGTTGTTTCTCTGTTAAATTTATTCCCATAAGGGGTCTAAATTTTCTATGTGGCTCTAAGCATTTTGGAAGTGCATAGGTTCCAAAAAATATAACATTCTCTGTAGGTGTTGTTGGAGGTTGTGTGGTGTGAGTCCCAAATATAGATGGTTAAAACCCGACTGGCAAGTAATTCTAACTGGAAGTTGACCAGTTCAGAATACGATCCAGATATGGATAAACAATAAGGTAAAGGTACTGAAAGTAAATGCAAGAAACAATAAGTGCTGAAACTATATAAATAATATGTATATTTCAAGTATGTAGCATTGAGACACGATATACTTTTTCAATGTATTTGATTTATTGATATAAACAAATACAAAGGTTATTGCAGAAAAAAAAAAACACCCAAGTGTAAATATATAAACAACCTAGAAATACAAGTGATCTAATAACTTGGAAATACTCGTAAGGATTACTTAGAGTATATCTCACAAGTTGCAATGCTAAGGTTTCAAGCACTTTGCAAGTTGTGAGGAGCCTTATATTTATAGGCCAAGTCCATGCTGATGTGGACTTAGGGCGTACAAATATGGTTGGGAGCATTTAAGGAATTAAACCTAATTCCTTACATGCTTATTTTTAAGGTAAAGTGTGAAAGTCAATTGATGTGACATATCATACTTTATTCCCAACCTTTTACTTAACCTTGTACTTTTATTAATAGACAAATCTATTAACCGGGTAAAGGTATATAAAGTAAAAAGGCTTCCTCGTAATCAGTGTAAAGTGTTGTAAGTACTTTACACTGAGATGCTTCAGTCTTCGATCAGGTATAATCAATTTCTGATCTGATTCTCTTTCTTCAGTCTTCAGTCTTTGACTTCATTCTGAATGGTATTCTGATACGTTGATCTGAACTGAAGTGAAGCTTCAGTGAACTAATTTTGAACGACTTCAGAATTCTGTACAAGTATTCTTCACTGAGCTTCAGCTATTTCTGAACAAATTATACTTGGTCGATTTTTGACCTAACAAATTCCCCCTATTTGTTCTGAAATATTGCATGCA
The DNA here is from genome assembly GCA_034093135.1 of Erigeron breviscapus. Taxonomy (NCBI): domain Eukaryota; kingdom Viridiplantae; phylum Streptophyta; class Magnoliopsida; order Asterales; family Asteraceae; genus Erigeron; species Erigeron breviscapus. Next base: position 90,816,506 of record CM067167.1, read on the forward strand.
TCTCAGACTTCTATCTATACATGTTTGTAAGTCTGAAATGAAAGTTTTTGTTTAAGTTGTAAATTTTTTTCTAAGTACATGTTATAGATCATTGATGTCTCAGAATTTTACTTGTGAATTTTCTAACTTAAACCTATCATCTACTTGTTAGCTACAAAATGTAACATATATATACAAACTGAAGTGTTTGTTACATTTGCAAATATTTATACAAGTAAATGATAAACTGAAAAGAAAACTACTTCTTCGCAGGCTTCGAACCAGAAGGTGCTTCAGTAGCTTTTCTCTTCAGTGGAGAATGATCCTTCTTTCCAAATAATCTGCCTTCAATCTCTACCTTGGCTTGCATTTTTTGTTGTATTCTTGATAACCATGCACCAATCAGAGCAGATTTTGGCTTCCCCCTCAGAATCTGGATCATCTCTCTATGCTCAGAAATCCCAAATTCGTGCACTGAAACCTGATGATATTCTTCTGCTGCCCTTCCTTCTCTTTTGACAACCAAATCAAAGAGCTTCAATCCATCAGCTTTTGTTACTTCCATGTCAGTTATTTTTGCTGGATGGGATCGATGCTTCATGTAATGATCATACTGATCCTTCTCATGTTTCCTTTCAATCTCAGCAGCATCATCAGAAATTGGCTTGAAGGTAGAAAGGTCAGCATCACGAATGTTCTTCCTTGAAGACCTTGGTCCAGTCACTTTGGGTTTTGTGGGTGGCCTTAACAATTGCCTTTCAACCTTGGCAACTTCAGCTAGAATCTCTTTCTTTTTCAAATCCATCTCATTCATTCTATTTTTCTTCAAGTCTTCAATAGACAACTTGAAGGTGAGACTTTCCAGCTTTTGTTCCAGAGGTGAATACATCATCCCACACTCATATTCAAGCATATCAACTACTGCTTTCTGCACTCTTGGATCATTTTTGATTTTCTGATATCTTTCCAGTGAAAGACCAAGAGCTGTAGCATCTACATGATCAAGGGTCCCCATCGAAAGATGTTGTGCCCTTTCTCTTTCCTTGTTTTCCCTCCACATGATAAACTGATTAGAGACTTGCTTCTGCAGAGCCACTAATTTCTTGCCATCTGCATCAAGATTGTGTAGGGGGTAACCATGTTCATCAACATTCTCACCAACCACAAGTCCAGAACCTTTGGACTTGGGTTCTTCCACCATTTGGGCCTTGCCCTTATCTTTCTTTTCTGGTTCAGACTGCTGTACTTCAGATTTTCTTTTTTCCCCCTGAACTGAGACACCACCAGATTGTTCCTTAGCTTGCTTCTTGGTTGCCTCTATTAATTCTTGAGTACTTGAGAGCAAACCAATAGGCACATTTCCCCCTTTGGGGACCTCAGAAGGCATCTTAGCATATAAATCAATCGCCGTCTGCATGGCCTTCAGAGGTTCCCAACTCTGATGCAGAAGGCAATCAGAAATGCCCTTTGCCATTGTAGAGAACTGAGCCCTTAACCTGAATGATGAGTTAAGGATCAGAGCCTCTTTCTCAGTAAGATCTTTCAGCATTTTCCTATCTTCTTCAGAGAATGAGGGATGAGGAGGAGGAGCAACAACATTTTCTTTCTTGAGCAAGGTCAGAATTTCATTTAACTGCTTGGACTGGTCCTTCACCGATTTATCAAGAGTGGTTACAGATTCTTTTACTTTATTAGCAGCCTTATCCACTCTTTTATTTGTATCCTTGGTAAGCTCGGCAACCATTATTCTGACCTTCTCTTCCACTTTTTCAGCCACTGAAGCTGAAATCTGAGCAACAAGTTCCTGAGAGAGCTCAGACTTCGGATTCTCAATACTTTCAACACTTAAAGAAGACCCAAGTTCTTTTTCGTTGACACTTGGCTTCTTCACCAATTCATTTACCTCCTTCCCGACTGCCATAACCTCTTGTTTCATTATCTCAACACTAGATGTCAAGTTCGCAACAACTGCAGCTTGCACATCTCTTTTGGTCAGGCTGAAGGCTTCCCTGATGGCTGAACTGATTTTATTACAAGAATGTACCAACTCATTTAGCTTCCCACTTACTAGTCCCTCATTTCCAGCAACCTTGGTGAACTCAGTGCCAAGGAACATCTGAGCACCCTTCATTTCAGCAATGGAACTAGTATTGGCAGTTAGAGATTTTGTTAAGTCCTCCACCTTGAGAAGGAGGCTTTGGACTTCGGTATTTTGCTTCTCTAACTGTGCTTCTATACTCAAAGGAGGAGGTGGTTGTGCAGAAACAGAAGCCACAAAGGGAATTCTACCAAGCCCATCTAATGCCTTCTCCAATTGCATTTCAGTTGGACTCTCAGATTCAGTAGCAGAGTCCAACTCTTTCTCAGTTTGATCATCATAATTGATGGGCCTTGGTACTTGGTGAATTTGTGGGTGTAAGTGTTGGAGTTGTGGTTGAAAACGAGGTGAAGTGACATAGGCAGGTGTAGAGCCAGGTGGAAAATATGGATGTTCATGAGAAGTTTCGGGTTGGCGATATGGTTGTTCAACAAGTATATTTTGGATTTCTGGGGGAGGAGGGACATTTGTGAGGCTGAAGGTTGGCTCAGAATCAGAAGACTGATACTCCTCCAGTAAGCCCTCATCAAACTCAAAATCAGCAAAGGAATCAAGATTCCCTTGAGTTGGCTCATCTTCATCCCAGTGGTCAGTCGAAACTGCAGTCCGATCAGATATGCCCTGGTTCAGATCACTGGTACCTGAACCAGCTTCTGGATCAACAACTGTTGCTGCAGATGCATCGTCACCAGATTTATGGGTTGGCTCAGCCATAGCTTCATCGCCAGAGATAGTAGACACAAGGGTTGCCTTAATGATTCTCGTACCATCATCAAGAATCACTTCATCGACCGTAGAGTCTGGAATCTCAGTCTCAGGTGGTGTCACACCAAAGACTTCATCAATTCATGCTGCAGTAAAGTGTGAGATTTGTGAAGTTTCAGGGGGTGCGCGTGCAGACACGGACTCTAATGTGTGCTGGGCTGGCACACTAGTATTATCTTCACCATCTCCTCCTAAAGAAGTTTTGGAGATGGCTGCTTGTGGGTTTCCCTTTGGACTCGATTCCTCTGGTTCTTGTTGGGAAGATCCAGAGGGGTTTGCTTCGGTACTAATGTCCTTGGGCTGTGAGGACGGCTTATATTTACGACGTTTTAATAAGCCCTTTGGAGATCCTGAGGGATCTTTTGGGAGATCCTCGGGTTGGTCAGTGGAGGAGGGAATTGGTGGTTGGGTAGATGAAGTTGCTGGGGTTTTAAACACTTCAACATTTGACCACCAGGTGCACCAATGGGTCTCGCATTCTTTTGCGACCCGCTTGGTGACCTTTCTGAGCCAGCCGGTCGTGCTATTTCAGTTTTATTAATTACCTGAAGCATTGCAGCAGAGAGTTCTGGTTCTGGATCTGAAGTAGATAGCTTTGATAGATCCCTGCAAAACTCCGTTGCTGAAGATTCAAGCCCCTCCATGTGATACGCATCTCCAAGCATGTTCATGAAGCAAATGCTCAGAAATCTGGGAAATGAGATATGTGGACTTCTTTTCCCTTTTAATTTTGTTACCAGCTGAGAGAAAAGTATCTCAGCGAAGTCCACCTCAATCCCATGTCACAAGTAGTACCCGATTTCTACTTGTGTTAATGAAATCCGGTCCAATCCACCCCAGTTTCCACCTAGGCACTCCACAACCTGAGTCTAGAAATAACGCCAACAATTTTTAAATCCAGACAGAAAAATATGTCCAGATGTTCTCAGATTGTGCTCAACATCGACCATGTCATCATGACCCATGGCGTGCAGTACCTCCCTGAAATTAACTCCTTTTAGCCTTTTTGCATAGGCTGAAGAAGATGGAAGGTAGTTCAAGTGAAGGGCCTCCCGAAACCCATCAAGTGAAAGGATATACTGCTTAGTGCCTTCTTTTAAAGAAAAAGCAATGGATTTTTCATCCTTGCTTAGAGTAGCAGTATACCAGAATTCAAGTAAGTATCTATGATACAATACTTGAGGATCTGCAGTCAAGGCATAATGGAGAGGGGATTGTTCAAGAAATTTATTAATCCTCCCCATTAAGGTTTTGCCTTTGGCATTCAGTGCGGCCACGAAATTATTCATATTGAAATCTAAGGGTCAATGGATCGAACCCTTTTGGCCATTGTGCACTGGCCTTGACTACTTTGGATGGTTTATATTCGAAAGATATTAGTGAATTGGCGTGAGAAGCAGGTTTAGCCATTATTTCTACAAGGGAAAACTGAATATGAAAGATGAATTTAGGGTTTTGGAGTTATGAAGGAATGAGAAAATGAGAGAGAATGATGATTGGGAGTAAATGTAAAGAGAAGTAAATGAAGGAATTGTTTTCGAAAATGGTATTTATATTTATGATGGAATACAAAGGGTTTTTCCAAAATAAATAAATTAAAAGTAATTTTGAAATTCAAACCCATAAAAGAAATTTTATTTTAATCGAAATCAATTTTGATTGGGTTTGAAATTCGAAATAATTTTGGGTTTGATTATCAAAATTACAACAATCCCAAAGACTCATATCTTTTATTTAAAGCAACTTTTCTTGTGACTATGGTCTCAGAGGTGCCTTCAAACTGTGTCATAAGTTCCTCCCACATTAATTTTGAATTTTCAAGTAAAACAAGGGTGGGCATAAGAGTTTCAGCAACAACATACAAGATCATATTTTGTAGCTTGGTATCAAGGTCTACCAGCCTATGATCTTCCTTAGACCAATGATCCTTCTCCTTAGGTGATACTGTAAGTCCCAACTCAATAGATGGTACTACCTGAAGACACCTCTATGTCGATGGTGGAGTTACTTTGCAATATAAACGCTGAACTGGAGACGACCAGTTACAGAGAGTATATACCAAGTTCTAGATAGATTACTTATTTAAGTGACAATAAGTAAAGAACAATGCAATAATACAAAATACTTGTAAAATAAATTGGTGAGACAATATGTAATTTTCAAGTGTAATTTATTTATTAACTTTAAATAAATTACAAGGTTGTTGCGGAACCAAGCGGAACCAAGATAATACAAGTATGTAAATATCCTAACAACCTATGAACTACAATTGATCTACACTTGGAATTTCTCTAAACAGTCGAAACACTTAAAGTTGTGAAATGTTCCTTTTTACGATTGAGAGAAGATTGCACAAGTTCACCAAGAATATTGCAGGTATGCAAAGTGTGAAGTGTTCTCACTTGTTATTCTTGTTGTGCAATGACTTGTATTTATAGGCAAAGTTAACATTGGGATGTTAACTTTGGCCGTACAAATATGGTTGAGAACATTTAAGGAATATCATTTAATTCCTTAAAATGCAGTGTAAAGTTGTAGTATAAAGCAACTTTATTCAACCAGCTTTATGTACCTTTTTGTATTTAAATAATAAGATAAATCTTGTTATCCGGGTAAAAGCACATAAAGCATAAAAGTCAGTTCCTCGTAATCAGTGTAAAGCTTTGTAAGAGCTTTCCACTGACGGTCTCCAGTTTGTAACTGACTAGAATGTCAACTGGGCTTCGCTGCCATTGTCATTCTCTATCTTCCACTTGTTGTCTTCGACTCCAACTGGAAGGATTCTTCAACTGGTCAGTTCTCAACTGGAGGAAGTCTTCAGTTGCGTTAACTGTACGATGCAACTGGACTTCATTATATTTCTGGACAAATCTTCTTGGTCTCCAGGTGCAACTGGAGACTGGCCAATTTCACTAAAACTGGTCCTAACAAATTCCCCCTATTTGTCCTGAAATATTAGCAAGTCTTTTTCAGTTCTTGTATCTGTACAAGTGTGAACTGGAGAGACTTGTTCGATTAAATCTATCTAAGTTTTCCAAGGCATTTATATAGATCAATAAATGCCTTGGGTTTTTCTTTTTAAGTTTGTTAGATCTAATCTATTATCTACCTTGTGGTTACAAACTGGTAACTTCATTTATACAAGGAAATGAAATTTACACAAGTTACAGAATGTAAATAAAGTTACAAGTAGATAAACTGAAAGAAAAATTTAGCTTGATGGCCCTTCACCAATTTTCCTTTTCTTGGTCACTGAAGAGATAGGTTGTGAGTCTTCAGGATCAATGTTCAACTTCAGCTCCAGATTCTCTTTGTGTTGAATCTTGCCCTTCAAGAAGTTGACCCATGCTTTCTCAAACCTATTCCTTTGTGCCTTGGCCTCCAAAAAGTTTACCATCTCAACCCATTCCGAGAACCCATATTGCATTGCACCAGGATTGTCAGTTTTAACCAGTGGCCCTCTGGTATAACTGACCTTAACGTGAAAGAACTTGGTGCCTGACTTAATTGTTACATTAACACCATTGATAGTCCCACTATGTCTTCTGGTTGCCATGATCTGGGAGTAATAGCTTCTTGCTTCAGATTCATTTGATATTTTAATACTCCCAGCTCCAGCAGCCAGTACAACAGACTTGATGTCATCATTCGATACCTCGCCAGTTGGTTCTATGAATGTACTAAGGTCAGCATCTCTGGTAAGTGGTTTTCTTGGTTGAGGGTTCCTTCTTGGTGGATTCAATACCCTTTTTACAACCTTCTTAACATTTTCAATTCTTTTCATGATCCCACTGGCCCGATTCTCTTTTTCCTTATCCACTGATATATTCAAACTTCTGGCATCAAATTCAGCTTCTTCATCAGGATAGTGCCTGTCCAGTTCAATGTCAAGCATTTCTTTCAACATGCCCACTATCCTGTCATCATTTTTTACTCTGGCATACTCCTCCTTAGTGATTCCCAAAAGATGAGCATTACTAATATCAAGCAATTTAATCTGTGCAAGATGTGCTCTGACTTCAACTTGGTTTCTTTGTTTCATCTTCTTTCTTTCTTTAATTTCATTGCCAAGTCTAGCCAATCTTTTGCTATCACTTTCTGAAACTGGAGGAAGCCTATCCAGATTGCCAGTTTCCAACATAGGTACATCAGTGGCCGGCTGGGCAGATACATCAGATGCTAAACCTTTGCCTTTGTCAACAACAACAACATTCCCCCTATCACTTACATCACCAGTTTCATCAATTCTTTGCTCACCAGCTTTAGTACTGGCAGCCACAATCATTTCACTACCTGTTTGAGTTCCAGATGGATTACTCTCAGTTTAAATTTGTGCAAGAACTGCACTTCTTTCCCCCTTGGCAGCATCTAGACCTGCCCTAATAACTTCCCATTCAGAATGGTGAGCTGGAAACCGGTCAAGAGGCTGCCACGATTGCATGTTCTTGCATTCTTTGAATATGGTGCACATCATCCTGAAAGATCTCCATAGGTGGTTGGTTTCTTTTGACTGGGTCAGAACATTTGCGGCAACTTGCTCCTGACCAGTTTTTAGTTCATTCAAAATCTTGGAATCTTCATCCAGACCAGAAACCACCTTATCCTTATGTCCCATTTCAAGTAGGACTTGGCGAAAATTAATGTTTGGGGTGATGACAACTGGAGATTCACCCTCTCTCCAGTAGTTGAGGTGTAAGGCATCCCTCAACACATCTGCTGATAAGGTACACTGGACTGTTCCACCTTTTAATGTGAAAGTGATGGAAGAACAATCAGAAGAAAGAGTAGCAGTGTACCATTTGAAATTGAAATTGAAATTTAGGAATTAGGGTTCTTGATTTATGATGCAGAGAGAGAAATGAAGCAATTTTAGATGATTGGGAAGTAAATGAAAGAATGTAAAGGGAAGTAAATGTGATCGGAGTAAATAAGGGTATTTATAAGGAATTCAAGATCCCAATGAAATACCAAAAATTATATTTTATTTAACAAAATCAATTTTGTAGATATTTTAACAAAATAAGTTTGAATTTTGAAATAAAACATAATTAATTGTGTCAGCATTAAATGCTACGACGGCTTAACTTACTCACGCGCCCACTAATTTTCATTTTCCTAATAAAAACAGTTTTCATATACTAAAATGACTTTAAACACGGCAGATGACGATATCAAGTGGTTTAAAACACTCGAGTACCATCACGTGTCACAAATATTGACCAAGTATTCCTAACATTATAAACAAAAATTAAGACAAGACTGAATCTGGTCACTGGAGGATTAGTCCAGCGCCAGTTTCCAACTGGAGAGTTCTCCAGTTGCCATTTTCAAACAAAACGAATTTTAGTCAGAAAATTATTTTGAGTCTTTCCCCTAAAATGATGATCCAGAAATCAATTAGTGCCAGGATAGTATCACAAAGGCGTTCGATAGCCTGGCGAGCAAATATTATCTGGACCTCCTCAACTGGAGAACTTCATCAGTGTCACTGACGCGTTCATAACAAAAATCTCCAGTTTTAAGGATTTAACATTCCCAGTTCGCTGATGAGATGTTTAAAGGTTTTCTCATCAAGAGGTTTTGTAAAAACATCAGCGAGCTGTTTGTCAGTGGGGATGAAATGAATTTCAATGTCTCCTTTCATAACATGATCACGAATAAAATGATACCTGATGTCAATATGCTTTGTCTTGGAGTGCATCACTGGGTTGTGAGATATAGCAATTGCACTAGTGTTGTCACAAAAGATTGGGGTCTTTGTATACTTTTGACCATAATCTAGTAACTGGTTCTTGATCCAGAGAATCTGGGCACAGCAACTGGCCGCAGAAATGTACTCTGCCTCAGCAGTGGACATAGAGACTGACGTCTGCTTCATGCTGGTCCAACTTACCAGTTTTCCTCCAAGGAAATGACAACCACCAGTTGTTGATTTTCTATCTATCTTACAACCTGCACGATCTGAATCTGAATAACCCATTAGATCTAACCCTAAGCCTTTGGGGTACCAAAGACCAAGATTAGGACACCCTTTCAGGTATCTACAGATACGCTTAACAGCGTGCAAATGTGATTCTTTAGGGTTAGCCTGAAACCTGGCACATAGACATGTTGCAAACATTATATCTGGTCGACTGGCAGTTAAATACATCAGTGAACCAGCCATACCACGATAGTCAGTTATGTTCACTGGTTTGCCAGTTGGGTCAGAGTCCAAATTTAATGGTGCTGCAATAGGTGTGTTTTTCGATGGGATTGAATCATATTTGTATTTTCTTAACAATCTCTGACATATTTTCCTTGGTTTATGAAAATTCCATTTTCAGTTTGCTTAATCTGAAGGCCTAAGAAAAATGTTAATTCACCCATTAAACTCATTTCATACTCAGATGACATGATTTTAGAAAACTTTTTTCACATTGCATCATCAGTTGAACCAAATATAATGTCATCAACATAAATTTGTACCAATAAGATATTACCTTTTTCTTTCAAGATAAATAAGGTATTATCTATTGCACCTCTTTGAAAGACATTTTTAAGAAGATGTTTAGTTAAAGTATCATACCAGGCTCTTGGGGCTTGTCTAAGACCATACAAAGCTTTGTTCAGTCTATAGACCCAGTGAGGATGCTTCTCATTGATGAATCCTGGAGTCTGCTTAACATACACAACTTCTTCCAATGTTCCATTAAGGAACGCACTTTTGACATCCATCTGGAAGACCTTAAACTGCAGATGGGCTGCATAAGCCAGAAATATTCTGATGGCTTCAAGTCTTGCAAATGGAGCAAAAGTTTCATCAAAGTCAACGCCTTCTGCTTGACAATAACCCTGGGCAACTAATCTGGCCTTGTTTCTTACAACATGTCCATCTTCATCCATCTTGTTTCGGTAGACCCATCTTGTACCAATGGTTCTTTCTTTAACCCTGGTGGACAAGGAACAAGCTCCCATACATTGTTCCTTTCAAACTGGATGAGCTCTTCTTGCATAGCTTCCACCCAGCTTGGGTCTGCCATAGCCTCGTCAATCTTCTTCGGTTCAATTAGTGATAAGGAGGTGACGTTTAAGCATTGCTCACTGGTGGCTCTTCTAGTCTGAACCCCAATATTTGGATCTCCCACAATATGTTCAATTGGATGTGCTCGAGTCCATCTAGTGTATTCACTAGGCTGGTGTAACACAATATCAGTGCAAGTCACCTGGCGATCTTCTTCAGTTGCAGCAACTTCTAGAGGAGGATATGTCCAAACTACTTCTACGTCCTCATCAGAGTCAATGAGGTCACGATTTGCATCATGAAATTCTTCATTAAAAGGCATTTCTTGAAGAACTGGAGAAGTTGGAGTTTGAACTGGTGCTGATATTGGAGTGGCACGTACATCAGATCCAATCACCAATTCCTGTGGTAAATTGAAATTGATGGAGGGATAGAATGATGTGTCAGTGGTGGTGCTCTTCTTCTTAACTGGTTCCAATTTGTTGTAACTGGAAACATCTTTTAGTGAAACAACTGACTGATGAACTTGGTCAGTTTCACCAAAATTTATTGGAATGACTGGAGAAATATCAAGGCTTGGTCTCTTGTTGATTGCTTCAGTTGATTCATCGAATGTGACATGAATTGTCTCATGAACCTTTTGGAGTCTATAATTATAAACTCTAAAGGCCTTTCGAATATCTGAATAACCTAAAAATACCCCTTCATCAGCTTTTGCATCAAACTTTCCAAGCTGACTGGAATCGTTTAAAATATAAACTGGACAACCAAATACATGAAAATATCCAATATTTGGTTTACGATTCCTGAGTACTTCATAGGCAGTCTTCTTATGTCTCTTGATGTAGACTGACCGGTTTTGGGTGTGACAAGCAGTTGCAACTGCTTCAGCCCAGAAACTGGTGGGAAGACCTGATTCAGATAGCATACTTCTGGTTGCTTCTATCAGTGTGCAATTCTTTCTTTCCACAACTCCATTCTGCTCTGGAGAGTGTGCTGATGATAAGTTTTGAGAGATGCCAGTGTCATTGCAAAATGTTTCAAGTACCTTATTTTGAAATTCAGTATCATTATCACTTCGCAACTGATAGACTTTTCGAGTATACTTGAGTTCAATTCTTTTGATGAGAGAGATGATTTCAGCAGGTGCATCACTTTTGGATCTGAGGAATACCACCCAATAGTATCTGGTGAATTCATCGACCACAACTAGAGTGTACTTCTTTCCAGCTCTAGTTTGAATATTCACTGGACCAAAGAGATCCATATGTAGCATGTGAAGAGGTTCAGTGATGCTAAAGTTTTGCCTAGTCTTGAAACTGGCCCTTTTCTGCTTGCCCATCTCACACCCTGGACATGGCTTTTCTTTATTGAAAGAAATTTGAGGTATCCCATCAACCATTTGTTTGCGAGACAACTTGTTAATATTTTTGAAATTAAGATGGGATAATCTTTTATGCCACAGCCAGTTGGTGTCCTCATCAGCTTTGGTATAGAAGCACTGCTCTTTTGGAGCTGGTTCCATATCCATGATGTACACATTACCTTTTCTTGGTGCAACCATCACCACTTTCCAATCCTTGTTAAATATGGTGCCTTGAGCAATATCGAACAAAACTCTGTAGCCATCATCACAAAGTTGGCTGACACTGATCAGGTTGTATTTCAACCATTCACAAATGCAACTCTCTTGAATTCGACCTGTCCGTTATTGAGCACACCATATCCTTCAGTCTTTCCACTTTGATCATTACCAAACGTCACTGTCGGTCCATCTTGGACAGTGAACTTTTCAAGCAGGGTTTTACATCCGGTCATAGTCCGGCCAGCAGCGCTGTCCAGATACCAGATATTCTTCTTTCGATCGCCCTGCACACCCACAAAAATCATCAGTTATTTTTGTGAACCCATCTTTTCTTGATGGGTTCACTGGACTTCTCTAAAGAAGTCACAGTTGATTGTTGTGGTGGTAAACTGAAGACTACATCTGGATCTTTTTCACCAGATCCAGGTGCAGGAGTAAAAACGATTGGTATTTGATACATCTTCCTTTTCTTATCAGATTTAGTTCCAGATGGAACATTCTTTTGTTTTGGTTTTGAGGGGGGTTTAATATTTTGTTTTAAAACTGGAGGTGATAAACCTCCTTCCAGATTTTTAATCCGGGCAGTACAACTCTGAACCTGTCGAGACAAAAGTGGAGTTGACTTTCCAGTTTAAACAAAATATTGTTTTCATCAGGCTGCTGAACCTTGGACCTTGGTTCAGCTGGAGTTTTAGTCTTTTGAGTCTTGGGCTCCTTAGACTTCTGAGGTAAAGGCTTGTTACCAGTGGCCTTTTTAACTGGAGCACTAGCCTGTTTGGCTCCAGGTTTAACCTCAATGGGGTGGTCTCAATGGGTTCAGTTTCAACAGCTTCAGGTTGATCATAAGAAGTTTCAACCCTGAGAGCTGGAGGCAATGCATGAAGATCTGGTATGAGAGCTGCCATTTCCAGATCTCCAGATTTCCATGCATTTTTTTGGGCATCAATTGTTCTAGAAAATGCATCATAGTTCTTTCCAGATGCTTTTACCCATGACTTGATAATCTTTGTTCTTTTTCAAGATCAGAAAATAATTTTTGATTATCAATTTCCAAAGCCTCAATTTTTAAAACTGACTCCTTGAGAGCCAACTGGACACTTTGTAAATCATTAAGTTGTGGCTTAACATTGTTTAGTTTATTAAGATAGTGTCCAGATATCTTTCACTATCTGCTCTAACAGTTTCCACAAAAGCCAAATCACCACTTAATGATTCAGCAAGGTCCAGTTTTCAGTTCTGGATCCACCTGATTGTCATAATCACATACCTTTTTCAAAATGATGTCCACCCATCTTCCAGTGATGACATCTTCTTTTGCCACATGCTGCTGTTGATCTTCCAAGGCCATGAAACACATGTCCCTTTCCTCCTCTTCATCAGCTGATGAGTCATCAGAGTACTCCCATTTTCCCTCAGTTTTTGCCATCAAGCACTGATCCTTTTCTTTTTCCATGGACAGGAGGGCAATCTGGGCCTTAAGCTTCTTATATTTAGCTTTGTAGCTATCATCAGGCCGATTGAAATTAGGGACAGAGGGACCAGTTTGGTTGTTCATCTGACTAGATCTACATTCCTTCATAAAATGACCTTTCTTACCGCATTGATAGCAGGTAAGATTGGTTTTATCCAGAGAGCTGGAGCTGGAAGCATTGTTTGGCCCATTAAATCTTTTAGATTTATGCTTAAACCTGTTAAAGGTTTTAGCAATCATGGCTACCAGATCATCATCGTCAGTTTCATCACAACCATCACTGATTTCAGTGGTCAGGCCAGAGTTCAAGAAACTGTTTAACATCTCCTTCATTGAGTGTGCCTGGACACTCTCTGCAGACATTAAAGCAGTACAAGGTCGCTCAGTTACACTAGAAACCTTGGGACTCTGGGCATGGTTCATGGCATCCTGCTCAGCCACCAGTCTTGCAGCATTATTGTCTTCAGTGAATCTGAAGGCTCCATAGAGCGATGCAAGAGTATGGCTGTGCAAGGTTTTACCTTGTCTTAAGACAAGAACCATATTTTCCCATTTGGAAGGAAGAATATCACAAAACTTCTCAAGAAGAATATCCTTATCCTTCTCTACACGCAAGCCTCTCAGCTGATTAATGAGGCTAGAAAATCTGGTGTATGTACCAGTTAGACTTTCATTGGGCAAGGCAAAGAAGGATTCATACTTCTTGTTCAAGGCAACTTTTCTGGTGACAATAGTGTCATCACTTCCTTCAAACTGAATAACTAATTCATCCCACATTGACTTGGCACTGGGACAACACAAGTGTTGGAATTAGATCTTCAGGAACAGCTCCAAGGATCATGTTCTTGAGTCTGGTGTCCAGATCTACAAGTCTACGATCCTCATCAGACCAATGGTCTTCGAGCTTTTCTCTGGAACCTCTTCTTCCAGTTGGATCTAGAAGAGGACTTACCCCAAGAGACATGGTATATATGGTCCATCCTTAAGGATTTTCAACATATACCTCTCTATCCACCAAAATGCAAAAGCATTCTAGCCTTCCATGTACCAAAGGTCTCACTATTTCCATCAAATTTTGGAACAGGAGTGTTAGAATAATGTACATGGACGTGATTTGGGCAGTAGGAGGAGGAGGGTTTGTATTAACATTTTGAAAAGGTGGTGTATTAGTATTCAAAGGGTTTTCACCTTGACCAGAACCATCTCCACCTTCAGTAGTGTTCATCTAAGCAGATCTAGGCAAGTTTATTAGCCTTCTGCTCTGATACCACTTGTAAGTCCCAACTCAATAGATGGTACTACTGAAGACACCTCTATGTCGATGGAGGAGTTACTTTGCAATATAAGCGCTGAACTGGAGACGACCAGTTACAGAGAGTATATACCAAGTTCTAGATAGATTACTTATTTAAGTGACAATAAGTAAAGAACAATGCAATAATAAAAAATACTTGTAAAGTAAATTGGTGAGACAATATGTAATTTTCAAGTGTAATTTATTTATAACTTTAAATAAATTACAAGGTTGTTGCGGAACCAAGATAATACAAGTATGTAAATATCCTACAACCTATGAACTACAATTGATCTACACTTGGAATTTCTCTAAACAATCGAAACACTTAAAGTTTTGAAATGTTCCTTTTTACGATTGAGAGAAGATTGCACAAGTTCACCAAGAATATTGCAGGTATGCAAAGTGTGAAGTGTTCTCACTTGTTATTCTTGTTGTGCAATGACTTGTATTTATAGGCAAAGTTAACATTGGGATGTTAACTTTGGCCGTACAAATATGGTTGAGAACATTTAAGGAAATATCATTTAATTCCTTAAAATGCAGTGTAAAGTTGCAGTATAAAACAACTTTATTTAACCAGCTTTATGTACCTTTTTGTATTTAAATAATAAGATAAATCTTATTATCCGGGTAAAAGCACATAAAGCATAAAATTCAATTCCTCGTAATCAGTGTAAAGCTTTGTAAGAGCTTTCCACTGACGGTCTCCAGTTTGTAACTGACTAGAATGTCAACTGGGCTTCGCTGCCATTGTCATTCTCTATCTTCCACTGGTTGTCTTCGACTCCAACTGGAAGGATTCTTCAACTGGTCAGTTCTCAACTGGAAGAAGTCTTCAGTTGCGTTAACTGTACGATGCAACTGGACTTCATTATATTTCTGGATAGATCTTCTTGGTCTCCAGGTGCAACTGGAGACTGGCCAGTTTCTCTAGAACTGGTCCTAACAGATACCCTAGGAGTCCCATCGGCATTTCTGACAACAGTGGAGGCATTCATGGGGACAAAGGGTCCTTCTTTAAGAATATCGGTTATGACATCACATTTTTACAAAACTTTTCAACACTTTAAAGAAAAAATGATCATTACTTTTCATTTACGGCGCAACTTGTGTACACGTCAGCAAAAAACATCATTATTCAAACGTTACACAGTAACTGTCACGTGTTCACACAACGACCAAGTATCCAAAAGACATTATAAAGGACTAACTTATTTCAGAAATAACTTATTTAAATCTGAGCATGATCAGATTTAAGGAATCTGAACCGTCTCAGTTTTTACACTTATTCTGAAATCGTTTCAGAAATTCTGAAGCATTTCAGTCAAAATATTTTTCTGAAGGCAAAGTTCCCCCTTAGAGAAAACTTCTTTTAAACATAAAAATATTTGACACTTCCCCCTGAGGTGATGCTATGCAGGATTTAGCATACCTAATGTAACATCCCAAAACTTAATTCGTTCATGTTGACTAACGTCGTTAGGTCAAATTATAAGTCCGTGATACGTTTGTGTGGAAATATGTGTTTATATGTTATGTGCCCTATATGTGAGATTTAATTATCTTTAATGAGTGACAATAAAGTAGATTTAAATGATGTGTAAAAGGCCTTTGTAGTGTGTGAAAGTGCTTTAGTGTGTTATATGTATCCCCAATAAGTGTTTTTAAGCGAAATAAAGTCGATATGAAGTCCAGGGACCAATTTTGCCAATGTTGGAAAGTTAAAAACGGGTTAAGTGATTAGGGAAACCTAATCTCTCATTAGTTGCAGCCATTAATCATAATTAAGTCAAGAAAACAAGTTCCTTCAATCCTTCTTGAATTTCTTAAGCAAATCTTCAAGTTTTGGGTCAATCGATCGTGTGTTTTGGCATTGGATTGGATCGGTCATTGTATTATCAGGTAACTAATGATTCATCGATGTATTTACAGATTAAGGTCATAAATTGATGTTTCAGATCTGATTTTAAAAGGGTTTTTGTTTAATTAGGGTTCATGTTGTGTCTTTGGCTAATTAATGATCTAAATGGTGTCAAACGAGTTTGTAATCGATATGAATGATCAAAATATGTTTAACAATGTCAAAATCATGTTTTGGGTGAAGCCCAAGTCGTTTGTTTCTGGAAAAATCGAAGAACAAAGTCGTTTTATGAATTCTGGTCGAAATTGAGTCTTAAATTCGTTTTTCTGATGTCAACAGCTTCCGAACAAACTTAAAGTTCGTTCTAAGCTTCCTAAGTTCATTTGGAACACTCTAAATTCGTTTGAAGATGAGCCTAAGTTCGTTTGAACCCAAACTAAGTTCGTTTGAAGCCTTCAAAAATCGTTTGAACCCTAAGGTGTCTAAATTCGTTTAAAGTGAATGTCTAAGTGGTTTTGAGACTTAAATTCGTTTGAGTTAAACCCTAACTTCGTTCAACAAACGAAGTTAAACTTCGTTTATGGTCTTCTAAGTTCGTTTGGGCATTGCTAAGTTCGTTCAGTATGTCCTAATTTCGTTTGAAGGCAACTAAGTTCGTTCAGTGAGTCTAAGTTCGTAAGAACAAACCTAAGTTCGTTTTAAAGTTCGTTTGGGTCCCAAATGACTTATATTTTGTATATTAATGTATCTTAGGTGTCGGGGATTATTGTTAAGCTCTTTTAGCCTTTCATTACGCGCGCACACTCCCAACAGGTAAGATACACTACTTTTGTCACGCTGAGGGTGCAACGAAAATGGTTCGTAAACTATAACCTCCATAACAGTAATGTATAACTCATAGGTGGTTGGGTTGATATGGGAGGTACTCAGGGATTAATGATGACGATGTTTATGCCTAAAATGCTTCCCCGTACATGTGGTTACGATATGAAATGTTATGATGAACGGTGGTTAATGATATGTTTACGATATGATATGTTATGATGAACGGTGGTTAATGATATGTTGTAATGTTGTTATGTGCATGTATATGTGGCTTGTTCATCTAGAACACTAGACCATTTTAGGTTGCCATGACACGTGCACGTTTTAAGGGCCCTAACGTGAAAAGATGATAGTATGGATTAGTTTAGGTTAAAGGTGGAAATCTAAACTAAATATGATAAATGCTCGAGCTAATTAGATGTTGAGTGTTATGCATAACCTGTGCCTTACGGTGGTAATAGGTACATCGTGCCTTACGGTGGTAATAGGTACGTATAACTGGTGCCTGACGGTGGTAATAGGTACGTCATGCCTGACGGTGGTTATAGGTACGTTAAAATGGTTGCTCGGGTGGCTCCTTGCAACAAGTCATATGTGGCGAGTAGTTTCGGGTAGCCTGATGACCCACCTAATGTCATGAACATAGCGTGCTACTCATGGATCGACATTGTCTTTCCTTAAAAACGGTAACTTCAGTTACAACTTAACGAGGTGAATCAAAGTGATCAATTGATTAGGCACGCTTAGGGTCATGAACTCTATGCTTATATGTGATGTGGATATGTTTATACGGTGGTATGAATGCCTAATTAAAATGACGTAATGCTTTAAAGTGACGATTTAAATGGATGAAATGTTTTGCTTAAACCTGGTGTTATCTTACTTAGCTTTATAGCTAACACTTGTTTCTTTTAATGTGTTGACACCCCTCATGTTAGGCAGTGAGATGACGTGTGAAGCTTTGGCGAGAGATGGGTAGATGATCAAGCTGGCTTTAGTTTACCCAATAGCTTCGCATAGACCTTATGTTATTGATTTCCTTTATGGAACTTATGTAATGACTATATTATGATTGCTTTATGTTGGGCAATCTTATGGATTTCTTTTATTACAGATTTGATGCTATTAGTAACACCACCAATGTTTCTCAACTGTTTTCCTTAGTTGAGTATTTTCCTAAATCGTTTCCGCATGATTTAACGCCGTTAGGCGAAATTTTTGGAAATCCATATTTTTACGAAACGGGTGTTACAATTTGGTATCAGAGAAGTAGTTTAAGTGAACCAAGGCCTATTGACCATAGGATTTGGACTTAAACTTAGGATATGCATGCTAGGTACTCGTAGGATGCCCTAGCTAGTGATGACATGTGATGTAGGATGGGTTGGGATGAGTGCGAGTGTGATAAGGCTTACGAGATGTTTATGTTACGATGATATGATTTAGCCTTATCCAACGAACTTTTGTTTTATTTCGCGCTTATCGACTCCACCATTTTATTGAAGGAAAATGGTTAACACTCGCAACCGCAACATCCAACGTGACGGAGCAACTGCCAGCGTTACTCCACCTGTCCATCCAGGTGCAATTGCTACTAATGCTGCTGCTACTGCTGCTGCAGCTAACGTGAATAGAAATCGAGTGAATCCTCAGCAGGTCAATCGTCAAGGCTCGTTAGGCCCTATGCCTCCACCTCCTGGTAATCAACCCATAGTTAACGAAGCAGTGGTGGAGCAAATCCCAAATGCAGCTGAATTGTACACTCTTGTGCTGACTCTCCAGGCCCAGTTAGCACAGACTCAGGAGCAACTGAACAACGCTCTTGCCGAAAATGCTGAAGGAACTGATGGCAATTTCCCAGTGCCTTCTCACCACACTGAGCTACCAGTTAATAATGTAGTCGTTCCCCCTGTTAATGTTGATGTGGCTCCTCCTAATGTAGTTCAAGCTCCTCGATTCAAGTTTGAAAGTTTTCAGAAGTGCGGAGCTCAGAAATTCTATGGAACACTTAATGCAGTGGGTTGCATGGAATGGCTTGATGATACTGAGATGGTTTTTGAAGCTTGTGATTGTCCCGAGGATAAGAAAGTGTTGTGTGCTAGCAGGATGCTGAAAGAAGGTGCTCGGACTGGTGGAAGAGCATTACCATTTCGATGACTCCAGCTATGGTATCTGCTATTACGTGGGCTAACTTCAGACAGAAATTTATTGAAGAGTATATTGGAGTTCATGAGCAGAGAAAAATGGAAAAAGAGTTTCGTGCCCTGAAGGCTGAAGTGGGAAAAATTAATGATTATGCTCGTTCCTTTATGGAAAAGATGAATTTGTGGGTCATCTATTCAGAACTGATGCAGATCAAGTCGCCTGCTATGTCGATGGTTTACCTCCAAGTTATCGAGGTATTTGTAGGCAGCATAAGACTCTAACTGAGCAATCAAAGAATCTAAAAAGCTTGATGATGATTTTGCTGCGGATAAGAAAGTTGAAAAGAAAGAGGATGAGAAGAAGTCTGGCAATAAGAGGAGGTTTGGTGGATCAAATCGTTTTGGAAAGAATTTAAGGGATCTTCATCGTCCTCTGACAAGGGAAGGGCAGACAAGGATGGAAAATGGTGCCCAGGCTGCAAATCTATCCATTTTGGTCAGTGTTCTACAAAGACCCGCAGGTGCAATAGGTGTGGAACTCAGGGTCATACCATTGATCAATGCACTGACAAGGCAAGATGTTATAAATGTGGAGACACCAAGCACCGTATTGCAGACTGCCCGCAGATGAAGAAAAATGAGGGAAAGAAGGCAGAAGCTTCCCAGGCCAAAGCCCGTGCTTTTCAGATGACGGCTGAGGAGGCAAAAGACGATGATCAGGTAGTTACTGCTACCCTTATTGTTAACTCCAAACCTGCTAATGTGTTATTTGATTCTGGTGCGAACAATCTTTTGTGTCTACTCTGTTTGCTCCTAAGTTAGACATGACTACTAGTTCTTTACGGTGCCCTATAGAAGTAGAAGTGGCTAATGGTGCAACGTCTTTTATTCGGGAAGGTTACTCTGATTGTCCTTTAGAAATAGAGGGTCGTTTGTTTACTGCTAACCTGTTACCCGCTACCATTCCTAGTTTTGATGTTGTTCTCGGTATGGACTGGATGTCGAAAAATGATGCTGTCGCCTTATGTGCAAAGAAAATAGTTCGTATCGCTACCCCTGACGGAAAAGGTGTTTGTGTCTATGGTGACAAGAAGCCGGGAAATGTTAAGGTGATCTCGATGATGAAAGCACTTCGTTGTATACGGCAAACTAAGTCACATTTTCTAGCTTATGTCATCGATTCTCGTATCGCGAAGCCTACAGTCTCTGATGTCGAAGTTGTTTCCGAGTTTCCTGATGTTTTCCCTGAAGATCTTCCAGGTCTTCCTCCGGATCGTGAGGTTGAATTTTCTATTGACCTTATTCCTGGTGCTACTCTTGTAGCCAAAGCTCCGTATCGATTAGCTCCGACAGAGATGAAGGAGCTGATGACTCAAATTCAGGAACTTTTAGATAAAGGTTTCATTCGTCCGAGTTCCTCTCCATGGGGTGCTCCTATCCTTTTCGTAAAGAGGAAAGACGGATCCATGCGCATGTGTATCGATTATCGTGAGCTGAATAAAAGAACGGTGAAGAATAAGTATCCATCTTCCCTCGCATTGATGATTTGTTCGATCAACTTCAAGGTGCTTCCTATTTTTCGAAGATCGACTTACGATCTGGCTATCATCAACTGAAGGTTGAAGAGGAAAGTGTAGCCAAAACAGCGTTCTGAACTCGTTATGGTCATTACGAGTTCCTTGTCATGCCATTCGGTTTGACAAATGCTCCAGCGAAGTTTATGGATTTGATGAACCGTGTCTGTCGACCGTTTTTGGATCATTTCGTTATCGTTTTCATCGACGACATTCTTGTGTATTCAAAGTCGGAAGAGGAATATAGAGAGCATTTGAGGGCTGTCTTACAAGTCCTCAGAGAGAAAAAGCTATATGCTAAATTCTCCAAATGCGAGTTCTGGCTAAAGGAAGTTCATTTCCTCGGCCATGTCGTCTCCTCGGATGGTATAAAAGTGGATCCTGCAAAGATAGAAGCGGTGTCAAAGTGGGAGCAGCCTAAGTCTCCTACAGAAATAAAGAGTTTTCTCGGTTTGGCTGGTTATTATCGACGTTTCATTCAGGATTTCTCGCGCATTGCCAACCAATGACTGAATTAACGAAGAAAGGTGTGAAATTTGTATGGACTGATGCTCAAGAGAAAGCCTTCACAACGTTGAAAAAGAAGTTGTGTGAAGCTCCAGTCTTAGCCTTACCCGAAGGAACAGATGATTTAGTGGTTTATAGTGACGCATCCATCACGAGGTTAGGGTGTGTACTAATGCAACGAGACAAAGTTATCGCTTACGCCTCTCGACAGCTGAAGCCTCATGAGCGGAACTATCCTACTCATGACCTTGAGCTGGCTGCGGTTGTTTTTGCTCTGAAGTTGTGGCGACATTATCTGTATGGTACAAAGTGTACCCTTTATACGGATCATAAGAGCTTACAGTACGTGTTTACTCAGAAGGACATGAATGTTAGACAACGGCGGTGGATGGAGTTATTAAAGGATTACGATTGTGAAATTAAATATCACCCAGGCAAAGCTAATGTGGTTGCTGATGCCTTAAGCCGCAAAGGATATGCGAAGAGTAGATTATGTGCGATGATTACAAAGATTGAGTCGAATTTACTGGAACCTATTCGATTAGCTCAAATCGAAGCGTTAAAGGATGATAATGTGAAAGCGGAGTCTATTGGGAAAAAGAAGAAGAACAGACTCCAAATGGAAGAAAATAGTCATGGCATTCGAACTTACAAAGGTAGAATATGGGTTCCTCTCTATGGAGGCAATCGTGAGTTAGTAATGGATGAAGCTCGCAAAACTAAGTATTCTGTACACCCTGGTGCCACAAAGATGCATGCAGATTTGAAGCCTATTTATTGGTGGCCCAGTATTAAGAACGATGTAATGATGTACGTACAGAAATGTTTGACGTGTGCGAAGGTGAAAGCTGAACATCAAAAGCCTTACGGGAAGTTTCAGCAACTCGAGATCCCTGAGTGGAAATGGGATCGTATTACGATGGATTTTATAACCAAGCTTCCAAGAACGCCTCGTGGTCATGATATGATATGGGTTATTGTCGATCAATTAACGAAGAGTGCTCACTTTCTCCCAGTTCGTGAGACTGCTCCTATGGAGAACTTCGCTACGTTGTATATTGATGAAGTGGTTACTAAACATGGTGTTCCGATATCGATTGTGTCCGATCGTGATGCTCGATTCGTTTCCAACTTTTGGAAGAGTTTTCAACGGGAAGTTGGTACTCAAGTTCGTCTGAGCACAGCCTATCACCCGCAGACCGATGGGCAAAGTGAAAGGACTATTCAAACGCTCGAAGATATGCTCAGAGCTTGTGTAATGGATTATGGTGGTTCGTGGGATAAACACCTACCTCTTATTGAGTTTGCGTATAACAATAGTTATCATGCGAGCATTGGAATGCCACCTTTTGAGATGTTATATGGTAGAAAGTGTCGGACTCCTAGTTGTTGGTTGGAGCCCGGGGAAAAGCAACTTGCTGGACCCGAATTAGTACAACTTACGGCCGATAAAGTTAACATAGCAAAGAAAGCCTTACGTGTTGCTCGCGAAAGGCAAAAGTCATATGCTGATAAGAAAAGGAGGCCGTTCGATTTTAAAGAAGGCGAAATGGTTTTACTTAAGGTGTCGCCTTGGAAAGGTGTATTACGGTTTGGAAAACGTGGAAAGTTAAGCCCCAGATTCATTGGACCTTTCAAGATTATCAAGAAGGTTAATGAACAGGCATTTCAACTGGAATTACCTCCAGAACTACACGCAATTCACAACACATTTCATGTGTGTTACCTACGTAAGTGCTATGCGAATGAAACGGATGTCATTCCACTCGAGGACGTAAGTATTAATCCCAACAAGCAGATTGTCGATGAACCTGTTGCTATAATGGGAAGGAAACAAAAGAAGTTACGACGAAAGACTATCGATCTAGTTCTCATAAAGTGGAAACACAATCACGGCGAAAGTATGACTTGGGAGACCGAGTCCGTAATGCGGGAGACCTATCCCCACCTTTTTGATGCTGAAGTGATTCCGGGGACGGAATCCTCTTAAGGGGGAGGTAATTGTAACATCCCAAAACTTAATCGTTCATGTTGACTAAATTCGTTTAAGATTCCTAAGTTCGTTTGGAACACTCTAAATTCGTTTGAAGATGAGCCTAAGTTCGTTTGGAACACTTAAATTCGTTTGAAGATGAGCCTAAGTTCGTTTGGAACACTTAAAGTTCGTTTGAAGCTCCTAAGTTCGTTTGGAACACTCTAAATTCGTTTGAAGATGAGCCTAAGTTCGTTTGGAACACTCTAAATTCGTTTGAAGATGGCCTAAGTTCGTTTGGAACACTCTAAATTCGTTTGAAGATGAGCCTAAGTTCGTTTGGAACACTCTAAATTCGTTTGAAGATGAGCCTAAGTTCGTTTGGAACACTTAAATTCGTTTGAAGATGAGCCTAAGTTCGTTTGGAACACTCTAAATTCGTTTGAAGATGAGCCTAAGTTCGTTTGGAACACTCTAAATTCGTTTGAAGATGAGCCTAAGTTCGTTTGGAACACTTAAATTCGTTTGAAGATGAGCCTAAGTTCGTTTGGAACACTTAAATTCGTTTGAAGATGAGCCTAAGTTCGTTTGGAACACTTAAAGTTCGTTTGAAGCTCCTAAGTTCGTTTGGAACACTCTAAATTCGTTTGAAGATGAGCCTAAGTTCGTTTGGAACACTCTAAATTCGTTTGAAGATGGCCTAAGTTCGTTTGGAACACTCTAAATTCGTTTGAAGATGAGCCTAAGTTCGTTTGGAACACTCTAAATTCGTTTGAAGATGAGCCTAAGTTCGTTTGGAACACTTAAATTCGTTTGAAGATGAGCCTAAGTTCGTTTGGAACACTCTAAATTCGTTTGAAGATGAGCCTAAGTTCGTTTGGAACCCAAACTTAAAGTTCGTTCTAAGCTCCTAAGTTCGTTTGGAACACTCTAAATTCGTTTGAAGATGAGCCTAAGTTCGTTTGAACCCAAACTAAGTTCGTTTGAAGCCTTCAAAAATCGTTTGAACCCTAAGGTGTCTAAATTCGTTTAAGATGAGCCTAAGTTCGTTTGGAACACTCTAAATTCGTTTGAAGATGAGCCTAAGTTCGTTTGGAACACTCTAAATTCGTTTGAAGATGAGCCTAAGTTCGTTTGGAACACTCTAAATTCGTTTGAAGATGAGCCTAAGTTCGTTTGGAACACTTAAATTCGTTTGAAGATGAGCCTAAGTTCGTTTGGAACACTCTAAATTCGTTTGAAGATGAGCCTAAGTTCGTTTGGAACACTCTAAATTCGTTTGAAGATGAGCCTAAGTTCGTTTGGAACACTCTAAATTCGTTTGAAGATGAGCCTAAGTTCGTTTGGAACACTTAAATTCGTTTGAAGATGAGCCTAAGTTCGTTTGGAACACTTAAATTCGTTTGAAGATGAGCCTAAGTTCGTTTGGAACACTTAAAGTTCGTTTGAAGATCCTAAGTTCGTTTGGAACACTCTAAATTCGTTTGAAGATGGCCTAAGTTCGTTTGGAACACTCTAAATTCGTTTGAAGATGAGCCTAAGTTCGTTTGGAACACTCTAAATTCGTTTGAAGATGAGCCTAAGTTCGTTTGGAACACTTAAATTCGTTTGAAGATGAGCCTAAGTTCGTTTGGAACACTCTAAATTCGTTTGAAGATGAGCCTAAGTTCGTTTGGAACACTCTAAATTCGTTTGAAGATGAGCCTAAGTTCGTTTGGAACACTCTAAATTCGTTTGAAGATGAGCCTAAGTTCGTTTGGAACACTTAAATTCGTTTGAAGATGAGCCTAAGTTCGTTTGGAACACTTAAATTCGTTTGAAGATGAGCCTAAGTTCGTTTGGAACACTTAAAGTTCGTTCTAAGCTCCTAAGTTCGTTTGGAACACTCTAAATTCGTTTGAAGATGAGCCTAAGTTCGTTTGAACCCAAACTAAGTTCGTTTGGAAGCCTTCAAAAATCGTTTGAACCCTAAGTTCGTTTGGAACACTCTAAATTCGTTTGAAGATGAGCCTAAGTTCGTTTGGAACACTTAAATTCGTTTGAAGATGAGCCTAAGTTCGTTTGGAACACTCTAAATTCGTTTGAAGATGAGCCTAAGTTCGTTTGGAACACTCTAAATTCGTTTGAAGATGAGCCTAAGTTCGTTTGGAACACTTAAATTCGTTTGAAGATGAGCCTAAGTTCGTTTGGAACACTTAAATTCGTTTGAAGATGAGCCTAAGTTCGTTTGGAACACTTAAAGTTCGTTTGAAGCTCCTAAGTTCGTTTGGAACACTCTAAATTCGTTTGAAGATGAGCCTAAGTTCGTTTGGAACACTTAAAGTTCGTTCTAAGCTCCTAAGTTCGTTTGGAACACTCTAAATTCGTTTGAAGATGAGCCTAAGTTCGTTTGAACCCAAACTAAGTTCGTTTGAAGCCTTCAAAAATCGTTTGAACCCTAAGGTCGTTTGGAACACTCTAAATTCGTTTGAAGATGAGCCTAAGTTCGTTTGAACCCAAACTAAGTTCGTTTGAACCCTAACTAAATTCGTTTGAAGCTTAAGTTCGTTTAAGCCCTAAGTTCGTTTGGAACACTCTAAATTCGTTTGAAGATGAGCCTAAGTTCGTTTGAACCCAAACTAAGTTCGTTTGAAGCCTTCAAAAATCGTTTGAACCCTAAGGTGTCTAAATTCGTTTAAGATGAGCCTAAGTTCGTTTGGAACACTCTAAATTCGTTTGAAGATGGCCTAAGTTCGTTTGGAACACTCTAAATTCGTTTGAAGATGATCCTAAGTTCGTTTGGAACACTCTAAATTCGTTTGAAGATGAGCCTAAGTTCGTTTGAACCCAAACTAAGTTCGTTTGAACCCAAACTAAGTTCGTTTGAACCTTCAAAAATCGTTTGAACCCACTAAGTTCGTTTAACCCACTAAGTTCGTTTGGAACACTCTAAATTCGTTTGAAGATGAGCTAAGTGGTTTTGAGACTTAAATTCGTTTGAGTTAAACCCTAACTTCGTTCAACAAACGAAGTTAAACTTCGTTTATGGTCTTCTAAGTTCGTTTGGGCATTGCTAAGTTCGTTCAGTATGTCCTAAATTCGTTTGAAGGCCTAAGTTCGTTTGGAACACTCTAAATTCGTTTGAAGATGAGCCTAAGTTCGTTTGAACCCAAACTAAGTTCGTTTGAACCATATAAGTCGTTTGGGTCCCAAATGACTTATATTTTGTATATTAATGTATCTTAGGTGTCGGGGATTATTGTTAAGCACTTTTAGCCTTTCATTACGCGCGCACACTCCCAACAGGTAAGATACACTACTTTTGTCACGCTGAGGGTGCAACGAAAATGGTTCGTAAACTATAACCTCCATAACAGTAATGTATAACTCATAGGTGGTTGGGTTGATATGGGAGGTACTCAGGGATTAATGATGACGATGTTTATGCCTAAAATGCTTCCCCGTACATGTGGTTACGATATGAAATGTTATGATGAACGGTGGTTAATGATATGTTTACGATATGATATGTTATGATGAACGGTGGTTAATGATATGTTGTAATGTTGTTATGTGCATGTATATGTGGCTTGTTCATCTAGAACACTAGACCTTTTTAGGTTGCCATGACACGTGCACGTTTTAAGGGCCCTAACGTGAAAAGATGATAGTATGGATTAGTTTAGGTTAAAGGTGGAAATCTAAACTAAATATGATAAATGCTCGAGCTAATTAGATGTTAAGTGTTATGCATAACCTGTGCCTTACGGTGGTAATAGGTACATCGTGCCTTACGGTGGTAATAGGTACGTATAAATGGTGCCTGACGGTGGTAATAGGTACATCGTGCCTTACGGTGGTAATAGGTACGTTAAAATGGTTGCTCGGGTGGCTCCTTGCAACAAGTCATATGTGGCGAGTAGTTTCGGGTGGCCTGATGACCCACCTAATGTCATGAACATAGCGTGCTACTCATGGATCGACATTGTCTTTCCTTAAAAACGGTAACTTCGGTTACAACTTAACGAGGTGAATCAAAGTGATCAAATTGATTAGGCACGCTTAGGGTCATGAACTCTATGCTTATATGTGATGTGGATATGTTTATACGGTGGTATGAATGCCTAATTAAAATGACGTAATGCTTTAATGTGACGATTTAAATGGATGAAATGTTTTGCTTAAACCTGGTGTTATCTTACTTAGCTTTATAGCTAACACTTGTTTCTTTTAATGTGTTGACACCCCTCAGGTTAGGCAGTGAGATGACGTGTGAAGCTTTGGCGAGAGATGGGTAGATGATCAAGCTGGCTTTAGTTTACCCAATAGCTTCGCATAGACCTTATGTTATTGATTTCCTTTATGGAACTTATGTAATGACTATGTTATGATTGCTTTATGTTGGGCAATCTTATGGATTTCTTTTATTACATATTTGATGCTATTAGTAACACCACCAATGTTTTCTCAACTGTTTTCCTTAGTTGAGTATTTTCCTAAATCGTTTCCGCATGATTTAACGCCGTTAGGCGAAATTTTTGGAAATCCATATTTTTACGAAACGGGTGTTACATAACTCACTGATGAGATGTTTAAATGTTTTGACATCCAAGGGTTTTGTAAAAACAACAGCTAGTTGTTTGTCAGTGGGAATGAAATGAAGTTCAATATCACCTTTATTAATGTGATCTCTAATAAAATGATACCTGAGGTCGATATGCTTGGTTTTGGAGTGCATGACAGGATTGTGAGAGATGGCAATGGCACCGGTGTTATCACAAAATATTGGAGTCTTTGTATACTTAACACCATAATCAATCAGTTGGTTCTTCATCCACAAAATCTAAGCGCAGCAACTGGCTGCAGAAATGTATCTAGCTTCAGCTGTGGAGAGTGATACTGCAGTCTACTTCTTACTTGTCCAACTAACTAATTTGCCACTTAGGAAATGGCAACCACCTGTGGTACTTTTCCTATCTATTTTACAACCTGCATGATTAGAATCTGAATAACCCATTAGATCTAGACTTGAGCCTTTGGGATACCAAAGACCAAGTCTGGGGACACCTTTAAGGTATTTGAAAATCCTTTTCACAGCATTTGCGTGTGCTTCTCTGGGATCAGACTGAAATCTTGCACAAAGGCATGTTGCAAACATTATGCCAGGTCTACTAGCAGTTAAGTACATGAGGGATCCCACCATACCACGATATTTTGTGGGATCCACTTGTTTCCTATTGGGATCTGAGTCCAAAGTTAATGGTGCAGAAATAGGAGTATCTTTTGATGAGACAGAATCAAATTGATATTTCTTTAATAAATCTCTGACATATTTTTCTTGATTTATAAAAATACCATCACTGGTTTGTTTCACTTGAAGACCCAGAAAATATGTCAGTTCACCCATCATACTCATTTCATACTCAGATGACATTATTTCAGAAAACTGTTTACACATTTTGTTATTTGTAGACCCAAACACAATATCATCGACATAAATTTGTACAAGTAGGATATCACTTTTATCATGCAATATGAATAAAGTGTTATCTATTACACCCCTTTTAAAACCATGTTTCAGAAGATGTTTAGTAAGAGTATCATACCAGGCTCTAGGTGCTTGTCTCACACCATATAATGCTTTGTTTAGTCTGTACACCCAATGAGGTCTTTCTTCATTTATGAACCCTGGTGGCTGATACACATACACAACTTCTTCCAATTCACCATTTAAGAACGCACTCTTGACATCCATTTGATAGACTTTGAACTCATGATGAGCTGCAAAAGCTAAGAAAATTCTGATAGCTTCTAGTCTGGCAACTGGTGCAAAAGTTTCATCAAAGTTTACTCCTTCTTCTTGTGAGTAACCCTTTGCAACAAGTCTTGCCTTGTTTCGAACCACATGACCATCTTCATCCATCTTGTTTCTGAAGACCCATCTTGTCCCAATTGGTTCTTTCTTTAGATCACTGGGACAAGGAACAAGTTCCCAAACATCGTTCCTCTTAAACTGATTAAGCTCATCTTGCATGGCTTCAATCCAGCTAGGGTCTTTCATGGCCTTGTCAATCTTCTTCGGTTCTATCAGTGATAAGAAGCTGACATTTAAGCATTGATCGCTTGTGGCTCTTCTGGTCTGAACCCCACTAGTGGAATCTCCAATGATTTGATCGATTGGATGTGCTCGTGTCCACTTAGTGTAATGACCAGGATGAACAATGATATCAGTGCAAGAGCTCCTCTGATTTACTTCAGGAAGTGCTTCAGAAAAGACTACTTCAGTCTCATCATCTTCCTCCTGCAGATCATGATTTGCATCATGAAACTGTTCAGATTGGGGTAATTCAGTGGAACCTGATATCTGAGGTGAAGCAGCATGTACATCTGATCCAATAGTTAGTTCAGAAGGTAGTTTAAAACTGACTGAAGGATAGAATGAAATGTTGCTTGACTTGTTTAATATTGGTTCGAAACTGAGATGTTCAGAAGCAGGTTCAGGTGACTGATCAGATTGGACAATAGGATCAGAATCACCAAAACTTATTGGACTTTCTGAGGGTGGTTCAGGAGTTGAATTCTTAAAAATTGCAGAATTAGATTCATCAAAGGTAACATGAATAGACTCATCAACCTTTCAAGTCTCTTGTTATAGACTCTTAAGGCTTTGCGATTTGTTGAATATCCGAGGAAGTACCTTTCATCAGCTTTTGCATCAAATTTTCCAAGCTAACTGGAATCATTCAGAATGTATACTGGGCATCCAAATACATGGAAATATCCGATATTAGGCTTTCTATTTCTGAGTACTTCATAGGCTGTCTTCTTGTGTCTTTTGACATAGACAGATCTGTTCTGAGTGTAGCAAGCAGTTGCAACAGCTTCAGCCCAGAAATTCTTGGGAAGACCAGATTCATTTAGCATACTTCTAGCAGCTTCAATCAGCGTATGATTCTTTCTTTCTACTACACCATTCTTCTCTGGTGTGTGGGCTGAGGAGAAGTTCTGAGATATGCCAGTTTCAGTGCAGAAGGACTCCAGAGTGGCATTTATGAATTCAGTCCCATTGTCACTTCTGAGCTGACAAACTTTTCGCTTATGCTTGAGTTCAATTTGTTTGATGAGAGCAATGACTTCAGCAGCAGCTTCACTCTTGGATCTGAGGAAAATTACCCAGCAATACCTTGAATATTCATAACCAATAACAAGGGTATACTTCTTTCCTGCTCTTGTCTGAACATTCACTGGTCCAAAGAGGTCCATGTGAAGCATGTGAAGAGGTTCAGTTATACTAAAACTTTGCTTTGTCTTGAATGAAGCTCTTTTCTGCTTACCCATTTCACAACCTGGACATGGCTTGTCTTTATTGAAAGACATTGAGGGTATCCCATCAACAAGTTATTTTCTTGACAACTTATTAATATTGTTGAAGTTCAGATGGGATAATCTCTTGTGCCACAACCAGTTTGTGTCTTCATCTGCCTTTGTGTAGAAACATTGTTCAGTGGGTGAACTATTCATATCAATGATATAAATGTTTCCTTTTCTTGGTGCAATCAATACTACCTTTCCATCTCTGTTGAATATGATGCCTTGTGAAATATCAAATAATACCTTGAAGCCATCATCACACAGTTGACTGACACTGATCAGGTTATATTTCAAACCATTCACATATGCAACACGTGTGAATTTGACCTGTCCATTATTTACCACACCATATCCCTCAGTTTTTCCATTTTCATCATTACCAAAAGTTATTGAGGGCCCCTCTTGCACCCTATATTCCTCCAGCAGGGTTTGATAACCAGTCATGGTTCTGCCAGCAGCGCTGTCAAGATACCATATATTCTTCTTTCGGTCTCCCTGCACAAATACAAAGATTAGTTCTTTTTGGGAACCCATCTCTTGATGGGTTCACTAGACTCTCCCTTAGACGTCTCAGATTTCTTTGGTATATGAGGAACTGAAGGATCAAAAGGAATCTCAGTCATTATTTCAGATGAAATAAAAACAGTTGGTTTGATGGAGCTTTCAACCTTTTTCTTTTCAGAGTTTTGCTTGATTTGTTTGGAAAAAGGTTTTGCATTTTGTTTAGGTTGAAGAGGAGTGGTTTCAACATTTTTTAAGCGTGCATTGCAGCTTTGCACTTATCTAGCCAATAATTGAAATTGACTCTCTAACCTTAACAAAATTGATTCTTCATTAGACACCTGAGCCTTACCTGAATCTGAGGTAGATGGCTCAGTGGGGAGACATTTTTCTTCTTCTTTTGGTTTTTAGGAACCTTAGATAAAGAATGAGGGGATGGCTTTTTGGATTTAGCCTTCTTTTCTGAAATAGTGGTGTGAGCTGTTTCAGATTTACCCTCAGATTGTTCCTGGGCCTTATCAGTCACAGTTTTCTGTTTGCCAACTTCAGGAAAAATAATTTCTGGTTTCATTTCCTTTGGAAGTGCATCTAAATCAGTGATTATAGATTCCAAATGAAGATCACCAGATTCATATGCTGTTCTTTGATTTGCAAAAGTATTTTTAATTGCAGCATCTGGATTTGGTGCTTTTATCCAAGATTTAATTATTTTTTGTTCCTTTTCAAGGATGGTTTTTAATTCTTCTTTTTCCAACTCTAAAGTGGCAACCATAGACTGATAACTTTTTAAATCCAACTGAACATCTTTCAGCTCTTTTAGTCTGGCCTGACTGGCGTTCAGTTCAGAAGTATTACTTTCAAACATTTTTAGGCTTTCTGAACGCACAGTTTCGACAAATGAAATGTCAGCCTCTAAAAGAACCAAAAGGTCCAATTTTTGTTCCTCATTGCTTTCAAAACCAAAGTCACTAACCTTTTTCATGACTATATCCACCCATCGACCAGATTCAACATCAGACTTGACCAAATGACCTTGATCTTCACGTGCCATGAAACACATATCCCTAACTTCTTCCTCATCATCAGATGATTCGTCAGATTCTTCCCATTTTTCAGTCTTGGCAATCATACAACTATTATTGCTTGAGTTGTTTTGAGCCATGAGAGCTATTTGGGCTTTCAGCTTCTTGTACTTAGCCTTATAGCTATCATCAGATTTCTGAAAAATAGAATGATTAGGGGCAGATTGTGATGATGAAGGATGACTAGATCTGCATTCCTTCATGAAATGTCCTTTTTGCCACACTTAAAGCATTCAAGATTAGACTTGTCAATAGAAGCGCTGGAAGCAAATGGTTTGCCAGATCGATTTGATTTGGCCTTAAAACGATTGAACGTTTTAGCCAGCATGGCAACCAGATCATCATTGTCATCCTCGTCACAATTATGAGTTACATTACCAGAAATACCAGTTTTTAACATTTCAAAGACCATCTTCTTCATCGAGTCAGAATGATCACTCTCAGAAGATAGTAGAGCAGTCCCATGTGGCTCAGAGTACTGAACCATGACTGAACTGGTAGAAGCATGATTTTTGGCATCTTGCTCAGCCACAGCTCTCTCAGCTTTGTTCTCTTCAGTGTACCTGAAGGCTCCATATAAGGAAGCACGAGTGTGACTGTGCAAGGTTTTTCCTTGTCTTAAAACCAAGATCAAGTTTTCCCATTTAGAAGGTAAGATGTCACAAAATTTTTCTAACAAAATTTCTTTGTCTTTAGTTACACCCAGGGCTTTCAATTGATTTACCAGATTAGTAAATCTGATGTAAGTTTGAGTTAAAGTTTCACCAGGGATAGCAAAAAAAGACTCATATCTTTTATTTAAAGCAACTTTTCTTGTGACTATGGTCCCAGAGGTGCCTTCAAACTGTGTCATAAGTTCCTCCCACATTAATTTTGAATTTTCAAGTAAAACAAGGGTGGGCATAAGAGTTTCAGGAACAACATACAAGATCATATTTTGTAGCTTGGTATCAAGGTCTACCAGCCTATGATATTCCTCAGACCAATGATCCTTCTCCTTAGGTGATACCCTAGGAGTCCCATCGGAATTTCTGACAACAGAGGAGGCATTCATGGGGACAAAGGGTCCTTCTTTAAGAATATCGGTCAAATGTCTTTCAACACCAGCAATATATTTGAGCATGCATGCTTTCCATGTTTGAAAATTTTCACTGTTCCCATCAAACTTGGGAACAAGATTATTTGGAAAGTGTACGTGTACATTATGCGATGGTATATTGTTGTTGATGACAGGTGGAGTATTAGCATTAGGGTCAGAGCCTTCATTGAATACTTGGTCAACCATCTTTGTAGATCAAAGGTTAATGAATTAATATAACTCAACCTTGCTGCTCTGATACCAATTGTGAGTCCCAATTATAGATGGTTAAAACCCGACTGACAAGTAATTCTAACTGGAAGTTGACCAGTTCAGAATACGATCCAGATATGGATAAACAATAAGGTAAAGGTACTGAAAGTAAATGCAAGAAACAATAAGTGCTGAACTATATAAATAATATGTATATTTCAAGTATGTAGCATTGAGACACGATGTACTTTTTCAATGTATTTGATTTATTGATATAAACAAATACAAAGGTTGTTGCGGAACAAAGATAAACACCCAAGTGTAAATATCTAAACAACCTAGAAATACAAGTGATCTAATAACTTGGAAATACTCGTAAGGATTACTTAGAGTATATCAAGTTGCAATGCTAAGGTTTCAAGCACTTTGCAAGTTGTGAGAAGCCTTATAATTATAGGCCAAGTCCATGCTGATGTGAACTTAGGTCGTACAAATATGGTTGGGAGCATTTCAGGAATTAAACCTAATTCCTTACATGCTTATTTTTAAGGTAAAGTGTGAAAGTCAATTGATATGACATATCATACTTTATTCCCAACCTTTTATTTAACCTTGTACTTTTATTAATAGACAAATCTATTAACCGGGTAAAGGTATATAAAGTAAAAAGGTTTCCTCGTAATCAGTGTAAAGTGTTGTAAGTACTTTACACTGAGATGCTTCAGACTTCGATCAGGTAGAATCAACTTCTGAGCTCCACATCTGAGCTGATTCTCTTTCTTCAGTCTTCAGTCTTTGACTTCATTCTGAATGGTATTCTGATACGTTGATCTGAACTGAAGTGAAGCTTCAGTGAACTAATTCTGAACGACTTCAGAATTCTGTACAAGTATTCTTCACTGAGCTTCAGCTATTTCTGAACAAATTATACTTGGTCGATTTTCGACCTAACATGTGGTTTGAGGAGTATAAGAAGGTATTATTGATCTAGCATGTGGTCTAGGGGTTCTATATGGCTGAGATGATAATCTAGGTTGTAGATTAACTTGGGGATTGTTGTAACTATAAACTATAGGATTTTGTGATTGTAATATACTAATGTTATCTAGTCCTTGTATCTGTTGTTGACTAATAAACTTCTCTGTTTGTTGACTACTACATGCATTCATGCTTGATTGCATAACTTTCTCTGTTCTATCACTCTCTGTGGAAATACTCATTGATGATGAGCTTCTCTTTGGATATATGATCTTTCTTTTACCTTTGTCCTTTTGATCCATCTGCATCAAACAGTTTATTAATGTTTCTAGATAACATATCTGCTAATCCATTATTTATCCCTTTAATATGTTCAAAATTTATATTATAACCACAACCCTGTATTATATTTTGTAAATTTACCCATCTTGTCCTATTTATTTTTTTGCTTTGATCATTTCTAATAAACTTTACTATTGCCTCACAATCTGTTCTAACTGTAAATTCTTTATGTAAAAATATTTTAAAATTTTCTATTGCATTTATTAATGCCTGTATTTCAAAATCTAAACTTGTCCAATTTGTTCCTGCTTTATTAAAATTTCCACTTGTATATGAACAAATTTTTTCTGTATCCTTAGAACTGTATTTATCAGGTTTACAAAGCAGTATTGCTCCCCAACCTTCTTTACATCCATCTACCTTTATAATTATATAATCTGTTACTAATGGTAATTCTAAAGGTTTTATCTTTTTTAGTGCCTCTTTAATTGTTTTAACTAATTTTATATCTTCTGTGTTAAAATGTCTTTGACCATTTTTAGTTGTTTTACTATATAATGGTCCTACTAGTTTTGAAAGGTTTGGAATAAATTTTCTAGCATAATTTACTAATCCTAAAAATGCTTGAATTTGTTTGAGATTTTCAAATTTTTCTGGAAAATCTAATATTTTTGTAGAAATATGAGGTTGTAATTCTATTTTACCATTTCCTATTTCTAAACCTAAAAATGATATTTTTCTTTTTAATAACTCCATTTTTCTCTTTGAAACTACTATATACCATTCTTTTTAATTTCTTCGAATATTTGTTGTAGATGTCTCTCATGTTCCTGCACTGTTTCACTAGCAACTAAAATATCATCGATATACACAACGCAAAAATCATATTTAAGGAAAATACTGTCCATAAATATCTGAAAAATAGAAGGTGCATTTTTTAAACCGAAGCTAAGGACATTCCATTCAAATTGTCCTTCTGAACATGTAAAGGTTGTCCATGGTTTAAAACTTTCCTCAAGCTGTAATTGATTGTATCCTGATTTTAAATCAAAATTTGAAAATACTTTTTTCTTTTGTATTAGATTTATTAAACTATCCTTGTTTGGAATATTATATCCATCATCATCTGTATTATCACTTAATCTTTTATAATTATATACTATTCTAGCTTTTCCTCTTTTAATTTCACTATGATTTCTTACTACAAATGCTGCTGATCTATGAGGGCTTTCTGATTTTCTAATTAGATTTTGTTCTAACTATATTCTATATTTGTTGTTCTAGTTATAATGTCTGGGTTTTTTAGTTTAAACTTGCAAATATATTTAACTATAGATTGTTTAATATCTTCTCCTATTAATCCTATTTTCTCTAAATGTAATATTATAGGATAATTTATACTTTTAGTAACATCCTGGCCTTTTTCTAACTCATGTGAAAGAAATTCTGTAAGTAATTTTATAGTTTCATTTTCTATTTTAGATGAACTTTTATTCTGTGATTTTAAAAATTCTAAATTTCCTTGTCCACCACGCTTTTCTGCAAACTCTGATGTCTGTGTGTATCTAAGTGTAGGATACCTATAAGTATGTTTACTTAGTGTAATAGATTTTTTGAAATTGTTATAGCTCCTTGTAAATTAAAAATAAAGTTTAAACCTATCACAAAAATTTTCGATTTTATATTTTCTGGATTAATAACTATTTGTGGCATTTCATATTTAATACTGTAATTTCCTAAAAAGTCTAGAAACTGTATTCCTGTTGGTTCTAAACAGTGTGTTATACTAATTATTCTATCTTCTATTGTTCTATTATTTAGTCTGTAAGGTAATTTTTTATGATATTGTTTTGGTATTAAACTATAAGATATTAAATTTTTTGTTGCTCCTGTATCTAATATTCCTGTTAAATCAAAAAATGTATTATTATCTAACCATAGTCTACAGTGTAAATTTATCATATTAGTAGTTCCAGTGTTTGTTTATAAATGAATACTTTCTTCTGGTATTAGTTGACTCATTTGAGTTAGCTCTTGTTCTACTTGTTTCTTTTTGTCAATTAAATCTTCTAAATTTTTTATCTTTTGTTCTATCTCTTTTATGTTATAATCATGTAATTCTGTTTTTATTTCTAAGAATTTTAATTTATCATTATACGTTCCTGTATTTACCTGTACTTCCTGTTTTGTCATATCTATATTGAATACTTCTTTAAGGCATAAACAACATATTTCATTAAAACAATTTGCACATTGTGATCTTTTATCCATACTAGGAAAATTACCACAAATATAGCATTTTATATGATTACTACCTCTTTTACTTATCCATTTATGTATACATTCTTTTTGTTCTGTATTAACATATGTATATGTAATTTTGCTATTGTATTACTTTCTTCATTTTCACTATATATACTATAGACTGATTCGTTATCTGAGTCTCCTGCTTCTACTAATTCTATATTATATTCTCCTATTTGTTCTACTAAATTACTTCTTTCTGTGTTTTTACCTTTATCAGGACATCTGTTAGCTAAATGATTTTCATTACCACATATAAAACATCTACATTTTCTTGTTTGAGGTCTTTTAACATATTTGTTTTTATAATATGGTTTATACTCTTTTCTGTATGTAGTGCTTTTTCTTAATTTTTTCTTTTTATCGTTATGTCCATAAGCCTGTGGAGTGTAAATAGCTGTTGTACAAAATGCATAAGCATTCTTTTTTATTTGTTCTTGTAGTACTAATTCTTTACATTTTTCTTCTAATATTTGAAATGTGTGTGTAATTCTAGGTCCTAATCCTAAATTCTTTGAATCACCATATGTTTGTTTCCATGATTCATGTATAGCTTTTCCTAAATCTCCTGGTAACTTTATAAAATATTTATCACATAAGTTGTCATCTACTGCTTGTCCTGTTTGTGCTAATAATCTAATAAAATCTTGTGTATATTCATTTATATATTTCATATTGGCTATACTCAATTGTTCTAAGTTTCTAATAGCTGAATCTTGTAATAAAGTATTATTTTTTGCTGGGTCTACTCCTAATATGAGTGTTCTAATTTGAGATGTGAAGTTAAATGGGTTATCTCCTATAGATTTTAAATTATTTATCTCATCTTGGCTTTGGGCTTTTTTACTTTGTCATATTGTAACATCCGTGAGATTTGACCCTTTGACTTTATGTGTAATTTGACTAATGATCTTAATTGATGAGATAATGGAGATTATTTTGGGATTGAAATGAATAAGTATTATGCTTGACGGGTCGGGTGTATGACTTAATGTACGATTCAATGCAAGACGACATGTGAATTAACTTGAAAAGGGAAACGGGTCGACCCATGGGCAATACCCACGACCCATCAGCCACCCTTTACCCTTCTCCTCCTCTCATTTCACCAACTTATTTCTCCTTCCCTCTTATCTCTCTTTCTCTCAATCACTTTGGTGAATCCAAGATCACAAGTCTCTCATCTTTCTCTCAAATTACACCTGCATAAATTGGAGTCATTGAATCAAATTCAATACAAGATTATCATCATTTTCATCATATCAAGACTTAGAGTTCTAAGTGCAAGACTTTCAACCCATTTAGCTCAAATTCGGATTTGAACACGAGAAGAAGATTTTGGTAAGTGAAACTCATCCCATATTCACTAACTTATGTTTATTTACCTATTTCTAGTTGAACCCAAGTCATTTCGGGTCACAAATCGTATTAAAACTGAAAATAGGGTTTAACTAGGGTTTTAATGAATTAAAACCTAATCTTGATCTTGAAAATGATATTTGAAATGGATTTATGAAGTGGGTTGAGTCCAAATATGTTTATGTATGTGTATCTATGTTGGAAATTGAGTTGGAAAGGTCATTTGGTCGAAATTGGAAGTCAAAAATGTGGTTTGGGTTTGTTTGAGGTCGTGTGTGTTCTTGATGGGCTGCAGGTCTGCAGGTCAAGCAAGGATTTCAAACAGAGGTTTTTATCGCGCCGCGACCTCAGACCTTCGCGTCGCGAATTTCTTGTGCGTGTCGCGCCGCGACTGAGTGATATCACGTCGCGAGTTTTGTGTAACTTAATGACAGTTTTTCAAACGCTTATAACTTTTGATCCGTAAACCCAATCGAGTCATATGACCTATCGTTGGAATCGTGAGAGAGTCTATTTTCTTGTAGTAACATTAATATTGTATGGAACTTCCTCCATTTCTAAAAATATCAAGTCAAAGTGTCTTGATCATACTCGGTAAAGTTGTAGAAGCATTTAGGAGTTTGTGACTCGACTTAAACTTGTTGAACCAATTTGTTTAAGATTGTAGAGTTGACATTTATGGTATTATGATTTACATTGATAGGTTGTGGACGTGTGGATCCCAATACTCGCTTATAATCTTATACTAGCTTCTTTCGCTAATCGAGGCGAGTTCCGTAGCTCCCTACTCATTTGAGATTCGGGCTAAAAAGTGTAAACATACGTGCTTTATTGTTTGAGTGATTGGTTGATTGGATTGAGTTACCATCCATCTTATTGTTTGATTTGTTTGTTAACAAATTGATAGATATAATGACACGCTAGATTGATTCGTATATTATTGTGATAATTGTTGATTAATTTAGGATAGTAGTGCATACATGGAAGTCGGTTATGCCTTCAAAGGGTTTTAGATGTGGTGGGAAGGCTGCGGGTGACCCTATACATAAGCATCTAGGACTCGTTGAAAGTAGAATCCTCCGAAATGTATGTACGTATTGTTAGGCTATTGGTTGGTTGTTTGATTGTGGTTGGAATTGGGGATATATAGAATACGGTTGGTAGTCTGAATCGAGATTGTGAACGCCACATTGGTCATTGTGATGACATGTGTGCACTAATACTTATACGTCTATGGTGCGAGAAGCACGCTAGACACTCTTTGGTGCGAGATGCACAACGGTCATCCGAGTATATAGACGTATATATCTTGACGATTTTGAGATGCCACATTTGTCCATTGTGATGGCATGTGAGTATCGTTGCATAGATGACTTGATAGTCATACATTTCATATGCATCATGCATGATTATGCGTGTTGCACATACCTTGATACAGACATCACTTGTGCTTATGTATTTCACGCATTACTTATATGTTGTAACTGGTTGTGATTCAGATTGTAACGTTTAAAGGCTACTCTTATATTATGTTTGCCTTTACTTATACTTGTTGTGATTAACGACAATGGTTCCTTGTGAACCATTCCTACGAACTCACCAACCTTGTGTTGACTATGCTTAGTACACTTTTCAGGTAACCAAGTTATTCCAAGGCAGGGAGTATGATTGATTTGCTAGCTTGTGAACCCCAGGCATTGGACTTATATGAATCAAGGATTCATCACCTACTTTTACTTTATGCTTAGATCAATAGTCATCTTTTGATGTTGTCTCTTTTGTAAACTTTGATGACTACTTGTTTCTCATACTTTCTGTACTTGAATTATCTTGTTTATGGATTCACTGGATCCTTTGTTTGCATTTAGTTCAGGTTCTACATTAATCCCACCTTGTGCTATATGATTTCCATAATATTTCGAGCCTTTGGCTTGGGGTGTTACAGAATGGTGGCCCATGCGTGGTCGTAGAGAATTAGGCGGTTTGACCTAGACTATGGCTTAAGTTAAAACTCTTCATATAGCATGCATGGTTAGGAATTTCGTTTGCAACGTGAATTCTGTGAACCCTAAAAAGTGTATATTGTGAGTTCGTAGTTAAGACCACTTATGTGATAACTTGAGATTCAATGTTATGAATGTGGAATGAGTACAACATGGTTAATGTGTACATTGATTGAACTTGATTGTAGTGAATATGGATTGTTGTTATTGATTGGTGTTAGTTTGATGATTTAGGGCAAAATGAAGTTACGGCATTAACTTAGTATAATATTGTGGCAACCCTAAAAGAGCCTGATCAACTATTTTATGGTTACCCAACATTATAACAAGTTAATGACATCATGGATTGCACATGCATGACTTAGAGTATAATAAGGAACCGATATGCTTGATGGAAGTTGATTGGGTGGAGGGTTAGCCATTGGTACACCCTATATACATACCCGGTCAATGACTAGAGAACATATCGAATTCGGATTATACTTTGAATCATTTGTGCTAGTTGTTGATTGTATGATGTATTGAACATGAGTAATTGGACTGATGAATAACAAGTTTAGTGAACTTAGCATGATGACATGATAAGTAACAATCCCCTTATGATTCTAACACTCTTGCCTTAGCATAATGGTATGAAATGAGTATGTTATATCGACATGAGAGCATTGACCACTTGTGTGACTAACATGTGAGCATTCTGGGATTAACCAACGGGTCGACGTGTTGATTGTTTTATAGAAATGGTGAGACCAAGGAGAACAGGAACTAACTATAGGGCTAACTCTCGAGAGCCTCAACCGGAAGCTCAACCGGTAGCTCAAGGAGGTCGTGGTAGAGGCCGAGGTAGAGGTCGTGGCGAGGCCCCCGAACCGAACTTAGCAGAGGTGATCACTCAAACGGTCACCAACATCATGCCAACTATAATTGCTCAGGTCACGGCATCCCTTGGAGGGAATAATGGGGCACAACCTAATGAGCCTCAAAATGTTAAAGTTCCACAAAATGTAAACAATGAGGGTGCACAACCTCAAGTTATAGTGGGAGATGAAGAGGAACCGGTGGGAGTTGATAACCATATCCCCATGTATAATCAACATGGAGTCTACCGTCAGGGGTGTCAATTCAAAGACTTCAAGAATTGTGGGGTACGGAGTTTGATGGCTTGGGTAGTCCCGTGGATTGTATACGATGGTTTGAGAAGATTGAGGCGGTGATTGAGAGAAGTCACTGCACATATGATGATCGGGTTACTTATGCATCTGGTATGTTCAAGGAAGATGCTTTGAGCTGGTGGAACCAAGAGATAACCTTGGGTCGGACCTATAACTTGCCATGGGCTGATTTCAAGGGCTTGGTGACGGAGAAGTTCTGTCCGCCCTATGAACTACAAAATCTAACTATAGAGTTTGTCCATCTTAAAATGGACGGGGCTGACTACAAGGGCTATATTAGACGATTCCAAGATTTGTCTACCCTCGTTCCTCACTTGGTGGATCCCGCGCCCCGAGCCATTGATAAATTTGTTTTGGGCTTGACTCCACAAGTTCGCTCTCTTGTTAACTCGGTCATGCCTACTTCCTTGGCCGAGGCTATTAATCGAGCCGGTAGTATAACCGAAGATTTGTTGAGGAGTGGTGTTTTGAGTAAAGCATCATCATCCAAAAGAAAGGAGGTGGCTGAGAGTAGTGGAGTAAAGAAGGCGTATATAGGACCCCATCCTTTGTGTGGGAGATGTAGCAAGCAACACCCCATTCGCGTTCAATGTGGGGCGTACTTCAAATGTAACCAACCTGGGCATATAGCCAAAGAGTGTAGAGCACCGAGGGCGACCCCACAAAATGTAGCCCCTCTTCAAGCCGTCCCTCCTTATGGTAATCAACGAAGGGGTGAGTGTTTTGAATGTGGTAGTCCTAATCACTACCGCAACAACTGCCCTCGATGGGTAGGACAACATGTTCAAGTAGCTGTCTACCCCAACCAACTTCAATTTGCCGGACCAAATCAAAATCAAGGACAACAAGGTCAGCAAGTCCAACCCCGTGGCCGAGCCTTTGCGGCCAATGCCATTGAAGCCTGTGATGATCCCAACGTTGTTGCATGTACATTCCTTCTTAATGGTCATTATGCAACGGTTCTATTTGACTCTGGAGCCGATTTTAGCCTTATTTCCTCTAACTTTGTTCCCTTGGTTGATGTAAACCCGTGTGCTCTAAATTATGTGCTTGACATAGAAATGGTTAATGGTGCTCTAACAAAACTTAGTCAAATACTTCGTGATTGTATTTTGACTCTAAACGACGTCGAGTTCTTTATCGACCATATGCCTTTAGATATTGGGAGTTTTGATATTATTGTGGGTATGGATTGGATGTCGGCAGTAAATGTGGTCATAGATTGTGGTGAGGGAGTTGTTAAAATACCGTTGTCTAACGGTAAGATTCTTAGAGTTCAAGGTGAAACTTCCGATTCTTCAAATTCTAAAGTCTTTAGTGCTACCGTCTCAAGGGTAGAATTGAAGACCGTCCCTATCGTTCGTGAATTTCCCGATGTCTTTCCGGATGACTTACCGGGAATACCTCCAACTCGTGAGCTTGACTTCCGTATCAATCTTATTCCTGAAGCCGCGCCCGTTGCTAAAGCTCCTTATAGGCTAGCTCTCACCGAAATGCAAGAATTAGAGACGCAACTCAAGGAACTCCAAGAAAAAGGATTCATTCGTCCTAGCCACTCTCCTTGGGGGCACCTATCCTCTTTGTCAAGAAGAAAGATGGATCGTTAGAATGTGTATCGACTACCGGGAGCTGAATAAGCTTACAGTGAAGAACCGATATCCTCTTCCTAGAATTTATGACCTTTTCGATCAACTTCAAGGCGCTAAATACTTTTCCAAGATTGATCTCCGTTCGGGGTATCACCAACTCCGAGTACATGAAGATGATATTCCAAAAACGGCTTTTCGTACTAGGTATGGTCACTTTGAATTCACCGTTATGCCTTTCGGGTTGACTAATGCACCGGCCGTGTTCATGGACTTGATGAACCGGGTGTGTCGACCTTTCTTAGATAAGTTGTCATTGTCTTTATTGATGACATACTAGTTGTAAAGTGTAGAATTTGAGCTTATGTGTGTGTTAGTGTGTGTAACAATGGTGGTTTGAAAAGAGAGAAAGTAGAGAGAGAAAGTGTGTTTGGCAGGGAAGATTAGTTTGCATTAATGGGGTGAAAGGTTACAAAGTTCTTAATGGAGGGGGTTTATATACATATGAACTATTTACACTATGCCCCCATCCATATTAACAAGTTTACATTATAAGTACAAATTAACATAAAGGTACACAAATCAACTACTACATTCATATTTCTAACAATCTCCCCCTTAGTAGTGATTTTTTGAAAAATATCCAGTCTTTGTCATTCTTCAAGCTCTTGTATTCGGTCTATCTTTGTTTGCATGCCAGAACCAATTATCTCCTTCAGGTCTGTCATCAGGAACAATCATGTTTGCTTCATTGTTTCTTGGTGGAATGTTTTGTGGGCCTGGAAGATGACTTGGCTCGTACTTGATCCAACAACCTCCTCTTCGACGTACGACGCACTTAGACTTCTGAACATTCTTTGCCTCTCTCATCATTCTGATACTGTCTCTGTACTCGAGTCTTTGATTGATCTTGGAGATTACTTTAACAAATACTTCCTTTTTCTTTTCATCTTGATCATCTTCTTTCAATCACAACAAAACATTCTTACA
Organism: Erigeron breviscapus; assembly: GCA_034093135.1. NCBI lineage: Eukaryota > Viridiplantae > Streptophyta > Magnoliopsida > Asterales > Asteraceae > Erigeron > Erigeron breviscapus. The sequence continues at coordinate 90,860,485 of CM067167.1, forward strand.
AAATTCTAATGTTCCATCTGAATAAGAAGCAAGTTCATCCATACGAATGAAAATCTTCTTCTTTCTGCTATTCAAAAGACAACACCGAAGGATGGTTCTTCTATGACATGACCAATACTGAGCTGTTCGATGTTTCCGGTGTAAAGACTTTGATCTGGATATGGTACATTAATCTTTCTCTTAACAACTTCAAAACCAATTTGAAAGTCTTCCAATGAAGCGTATTGAATGCAGCTTGACATGTATCTTTTAACAGCTTCAAAGGCAATAACATCTTCTTTGTATCTTTGCATTGCATTCAAGAAATGGTTGTAGAGAAAGATAATGTCATCAACTGGCAGCAGCTTCAACTGAGCTTCTGTGAATATGTACATCTTATTGTCATCTCTTTTCACATGAAAGCAAGGTACAGAGATAGAAACCCTTTTAACCAAGATTACTCTGACAAGCACCAAAATCTTGTGGTTTCTTTGTTCTTCGAGAAGCTTTGGATTGTATTGCTTAGTGAGTTTAAGAAGCTCTTTGTATTCTTTAATTTGCCTTGCTTCCTTAAACTTGTACATCGAATCCAACTCTGGTCTCTTTGTTTTGGTCACTTTGGTAGCTCCACAAAAGATCGGATAAGCTCTTTCTTCCAGAAATCTAGACTTCTTAGCTGCCTCCTTTGGCTTAACACTCAGAGCAACCATTCTTTCTTTATCCCTCAAAAAGTATCCCCGATTAATAAACCTCCTTTGTTCTTCAGTGAATTCTGTTGGAAAGTAATCAGGAAGAACTTCCTCGGATATGATTGCTTCTTTCAACACTTGTTTATATGTTGACTTCTTGAAATTCTGAGATGCAGCTTCAGGAGTCTTTCTCAACTCATCAAAACTATTGAAGTCTTCAAAAGTGTAATGCTGTGGAGTTGTGCCAGCAGGAACAGAAGATTCTCCAACTTTAATTCTGCGTGAAGAACCTGTTTTAAAGTAGTCAAGATCTGGAAATTCTTCAAACATTGGTTCTTCATCAGCTTCTACATTCGCTGGAGTCTCAACTATTTCTGGCTCATCCAAGATTACATTATCTTTTCTTGCCTCATCTTCTGCTTCGCCTTCAGCATATTCCATAACTTCATTTTCAATCACAAACCCTTCTTCTTCATCAACTACAACATTCTCATTCTCTTCTTCTTCATCACTATCAGCTCCAAACACTTCATAAAATTTTCTTTTTATTTCAGCAATTCTTTCAATCTCCTCTGGATCATCTTCATTGTTTCTTTCATTCAATCTTTCAGTGAATTCTTGAACTATTTGATCAACTTCTCTTTGAGCTTCATCTTGGTTTCCACCCTCAGTTCTTTCTTCCATTACTACATCATCAACATTCACATCAACTCTTGCCGAAGAATGATCAATATCAGTTTGACCTTCTCCTTGGTTCTCCCCCTCGGGGTGATCATCAGAATCAGGATCATCCCGTCGAGAAGCAACCGAGGCCGGTCGGCAAGATTCTAACGCTAACAATCTTAATTCAAATGCAACAAGTTTAACATCGTATACAGCTTTCTGAGATTGAAGTTGATCTTGTAAATCTTTAACTCTTCTTTCATTAGCAACTTCTCTTTCTCTCACCTCAAGAGCATTCAAAACACCCTTCTTAGTCATAGTCAACAAATCTCCTTCAGAACGTAGAATGCCAAGTAAAACTTCACATGCTTGATCTTTGGTTGGAAGATTTGTTGTGGTTGATGATGTTTGGATAGGTGTTGGTGTTCTTTGTGTTTGGGTAGGAGGTGGAGTAGCCAACCCATGGGTTGTTTGCACATTTGTGGTGTGACCTAAATTCAGCGAAGCTGATTCAGGATTTCCTGTGGATCCTCGGGTTATACCCTCACCAGCAGTTTCAGATTCATGGGCTTTGCAACCCGAAGCAAGCGGTGTAGGATTAAGTACGGGTGATAAACGAGGTGGTGTTAGAATTGGTGGATTTGGTGAAACAACGGATGGTATTGGTGTAGATTGAGAAGGTGAAGATTGTGGAAATTGAACGGGTGGTGTAGATTGTGTCGATTGAATGGATGGTGAGGTTTGCGAAGTAATATTTGGTGTAGGTTGAGAAACCGGTGAAGAAACAGGTTCAGGTGAAATAACATCTTGCTCAAACATAACTCTTTTTGACTTTCTTTTCCTCTGCTCAGAAGTCCCCTCATCACTAACCCCTCTTTTTCTTTTATCAGACCTAGGACCCTCACTAGGCGACCTATGCACAGCTTGGGTAGGAGTCTGTCGGCTTTCAGACCCCATTGCTGAGACTAACCACTCGAGATAAGCCCTAAGGTGAGGACTCTGAGCAGGAACCAGATTAATCAGGAATGATGGAATCGGAAAAGGTCTTGCAGTTTCACTTCCTGTGCCTCTCAAGTTGGATTTATACATTGCAATTACACACTTGAAGCTGTCTTCCAATTTTGGAATTTCTTCTGCATTATCAAGAACGTCTTCGATAATCAGTATGAAGAATCTGATAAAGGGAATATATTTTCTTTCTTGTGCATTCTTTCCCTTGACAACTTGAATCATCTTATCCCATATAATCTTCGCAAAGTCACACTGCACATTGTGAGTGACTGCATAGTAAATTGATAATGAATGCTTCGTCATGAGATCAATTCCTTTCTGTGATGGCATCAAACAAGTGCTTAGAACATTGTACATCGTATGCCAGAGAGTTGCTACATTCATTCTTCTAAAATCTCTCATCGTTGCCAACTCTCCTTCATTACCCAACGAATGAACTCCAGCCAACATTTCTTCAACTGATGGTAGTTCTTCGTATTCTTCATGTTCAGGAAATCCAATGATAGTTCTGAACTCATCTAGAGTGAATTTACAATTGAAAATTTCATCTTCTGACTGTAGAGAAAATTTGAAGTAGTCTGCTGTCTTATGTCTTTTACTTCTTTTTACATATGCAATTGATTCCCACAACTCAAATACATACTTTTCGGGAACAATTGCACCTCCAGTCAAAGCATTATTCAACGGATGATGGCTCAGAATCTCCGTTATGATTGGGAATTTGCAAGCTAATGGGATATGTAGTGCTTGATTGGCTTGCATTTTCATTGAATCTCCTTCTTTGAACATAGCCATCTTGGTAATTTATTATTTTTCTGTTAAGACAAACTGACCAAAGTTTTGACCAGAAAATACATTTTAAACACAGAAAATAACAACACATACCAACATTTAAGAAACACATTTAATACACATAGACAATGTTTTGCATATATATTAAAATGAGAAAACAAAGTAGTACACAAAGGCGTTCGATACCTTGCATCTCACCCAAATATATATATACAAAACATGACAATATATAGGATCACATAAGTATTAAAAGATAAGAAAACAAGGTAGTACACAAAGGCGTTCGATACCTTGCCTTTCACCCCAAACACTTATGAAATACTATATATACAAACACAATACACATATACATTTATACATTTTAAAAACACAACACAAATAATAATAAAAGAAACATAGAATAAAAATAATGGAAAGAAAAAATTTTAAAATTCTATTTGTACTGTTTGCCGAGCAAAAACCTCGGCAAATAGTACAATTTGGAAAATTTGCCCATAAATTGACAAGTATCAAAAATTGGTTTTGGGAAAATTTTTATGATTTGTATTGTTTGCCGAGCAAACTTCTCAGCAAACACGAGAAAATTTCAAGTCAGGCACCAAGTCATCGAATTATGAGAGATGAACCTCGTAAATGCCGAGCTCAAAGCTCTGCAAATGAGTAGTTCAGATTCACTTCTTTTAAATGTATGAAATTTCCTTTTATTGATCAACAATAATGTTGTCAATTTGATAAAGAAAAATTTCAATGAAAAATTCAATTTTGTACTGTTTGCCGAGCAAAATGCTCTGCAAACAGTTGGTTAAAACTTGGTGAAAAATTTTCATTTCGTACTGTTTGCCGAGCAAAATGCTCTGCAAACAGTTGATTTGAAAACTTGGTGAAAAGTTTACATGCATTTGCCGAGCTCAAAGCTCTGCAAATGCATGGTTCAAGTCTTAACAAGTTTGAAAATCCAATTTGTACTGTTTGCCGAGCAAAATGCTCTACAAACAGTTGTTTTCAAGTCTTTAAAGAAAATGAAAATCCATTTTGTGCTGTTTGCCGAGCAAAATGCTCTGCAAACAGTTGATCTAAGACTTGGAAAAAGTTTTGAGCAAAATGCACTGTTTGCCGAGCAAACTGCTCTGCAAACAGTTGTTTTTAGTCTTGAACAAGTTTGAAAATCCAATTTGTACTGTTTGCCGAGCTCAAAGCTCTGCAAACTGTTGATTTTAAAACTTGGATTCATTTTTGAAAACCAAAAGCCTTGAATGCCGAGCAAAATGCTCTGCATCAAGTTGTTTTAAAGACTTGGTGAAAAATTCATTTGGTTTGTTAAAAACAAGTATTTGCCGAGCTAAAAGCTCTGCAAATCACTATTTTGACCCAAAATTTGTATGCGAAGAATAAGAACATGTTAACCAGAAATTATGATGATTTGAAAATTATCATGAACAAACAACACATTTGCCGAGCAAACTGCTCTGCAAATGGTACTTTTCATCAAAAACTCATGATATTACCCAGCCCATCATCAATCATACCCAGAAAACTCAAATACGAGCAGATTAAGACATAAAATTCATATAAACAACAAATATAATCCCTAATCATGCATCTAATATCAATAAAACACAAAACAAATTATCCTAGAATGCATAATGATCATGATATTTCATTCAAGCATTTAATCAAACAGTTTAAGTGCAATAAGAACACAAGAAATCTTACCTCAAAACTGATGATCTGATGAAGATAAAAGATGAAAAAGATCACAAGAATGATCACTAGTATAAGCCTACTTCGATTATTATGATCAATAAGAAAAAGATTGATTGATTGAAGTGAAAGGAAATTGGTTTTGAGAGAAAAGATAAAGTAAAACTGATTTGAAATTGAAATGAATGATTCGGCCCGCCCAAATTCCTTTTAAATATCAAATTCGGGTCGCGGGTCTGGGTCTGACCCGCGTGTCAACCCGGATCTCGACTGGTCTTGGGCTAAACTTCTCATTTTGGGCTTGTTAAGGGTTTTGGGCTCATTTTTTTGGGTTTTACACAAAACAAGCAAACAAAATAAAAAATAAACATAAAAATAAAATAAAAATAAAAAATAAAAAAAACATAAAAATAAAAATAAAAATAAAAAAAAATAAAAAAAAAATAAAAATAAAAATAAAAAAAATCTTTTTATCATTTTAGAATTTTCTAATTTTGTATTTGGTTTTTCAGATTTTAGAACAAACACAAAAAAAAAATTAAACAAATTAAACAAATAAAACAAACAAATATTCACATGCATTTGCACACTCCCCCTCAAATTAAGCATATAGCAAAATGGTATATTTACAAACTCCCCCTAAAATCATGCATTCTACCCTTTTTCTCCCCCTCAAACATTGCATGTAATAACAGGTAAGACACATCAATGTTTGAAACAGAAAATGAACATAGAATACATGGCATGAAAGCATTTAAGTTTGTAAGTCTAGCCTTCCCAACTTGGTTTTAAGAAAATCAAACCTCTGTTCATCCAAAGGTTTGGTGAAAAGGTCAGCAAGTTGGTAGTCTGTTGGGACAAAATAGAGTTCGATGATACCTTTCTCGACATGATCTTTAAGAAAATGGTACCGAACATCTATATGCTTGGTCTTTGTGTGCTGCACCGGGTTGCAAGAAATAGCAATAGCACTCTTTAAGTCACAGTAAATGGGGATTCTGTTGAATTGAAATCCATTATCAGTCAACTGCGTTTTCATCCAAAGAACTTGTGAACAACAACTTGCTGCAGCAACGTATTCAGCTTCTGCAGTAGATGTGGATACACAGTTTTGTTTCTTCGAAGACCAACTGACTAATCTATCCCCTAAAAACTGTACGCTACCAGAAGTACTCTTTCGATCAAGCTTACAACCTGCATGGTCAGCATCCGAATATGCAATTAATTGAAACCCAGCATCCCTTGGATACCAGAGACCAAGGTTCACTGTGCCTTTCAGGTATCGGAAGATCCGTTTAATGGCCTGGAAATGACTTTCCTTGGGATTGGCCTGGTACCTGGCACACATGCATGTGGCGAACATAATATCCGGGCGACTTGCAGTCAAGTACATGAGTGATCCTATCATACTGCGATATTTCTTTTGATCAAAAGATTTTCCATTTAAATCAGCATTGATCTTTGTTCGAGCTTCCATGGGTGTACCAATTGTTTGACAATCCATCATATCAAACTTTTTCAACATGTCAAGAATGTACTTTGTTTGACAAATAAATGTGCCATTTGACAATTGTTTGACTTGAAGACCAAGGAAAAAGTTTAATTCACCCATCAAGCTCATTTCAAATTTCTTGATCATTAAAGCTGAAAAATTCTTGCAATATTTAGGATTTGTAGACCCGAAAATTATGTCGTCAACATAAATCTGGATTAGAATGATGTCACTCCCTTGTCGTTTGATAAACAAAGTAGTGTCAATCAAACCTTTGTTAAAACCAGATTTCACAAGATAAGAGGATAGAGCATCATACCATGCGGGGCTTGTTTTAGACCATATAACGCCTTATCTAACCTGTAAACATAGTCCGGATGTTTGGAATTCACAAAACCTTCTGGTTGTTCAACATACACTTCTTCTTTGAGAATTCCATTCAAGAAGGCAGTTTTGACATCCATTGGTAGACTGTGAAGTTCTTGTAGGCAGCATAGGCAAGAAACATCCGAATAGCCTCAATTCGTGCAACTGGTGCGAATGTCTCATCGTAGTCAATTCCATCTTGTTGGCAGTATCCCTTCGCAACCAATCGTACTTTGTTCCGTACAACAACTCCAGTTTCATCTTTTTTGTTCTTGAAGATCCATTTGGTCTTAATTGGCCCCTTGTTCTTGTAAGGATTGGGAACCAATTTCCACACCTCAAGACGTTCGAACTGATTAAGTTCTTCTTGCATTGCTTTCACCCAATCTGGACAACTTAGAGCTTTCCACACCTCAAGACGTTCGAACTGGTTAAGTTCTTCTTGCATTGCTTTCACCCAATCTGGACAACATAGAGCTTCATTCACTGTCTTTGGTTCAACAATACTCAGAAAATTCACAAACAGACATTCAATCACGGATGCAGATCTTGTCTGAACTCCAATGGTTGGATTACCAATGACTTGAGAAATTGGATGAGCTCTTGTCCATTTGGTTGTGTGAGGAATTGGATCAAGTGGATCACCAGATTCTTCAGAATCAATAAAATCAGGAGAATGTTGTTCTGTTAATTGTTCAAACGAAGTAGCAATTGGTTCAACAAAGTCGTCGTGATCATAATCTTCAGGATTGGTTGAAGGATTTGTCACTTGAGAGATATTATGAGGTTGAGTATGCAACTTTGAAGTATCGGTAGGTGGAGGAGAATCAGATGATGAATTAACATCTGATGATTGTGATGGTGAAGACTCATTTGGATCCATTTCTTTTGAATTTGAACTGGATGGTTCATTTGCATTTACTTCAGGTTCAGGACCTTTCTTCGGAACTTGGAAAAATTCGTCAAACAAGATATCCAAATCTTGTGTTGTTGGAGTAGAAAATGATGATTTGACATTTGTAGCAGTCTTTGTTGCGGAAGCTTGTGGACTTTGAAGTTCGGGTCTTGAACTGTGTTGTTCAAGAACCATTCCCGAGAGTTCATCAAATCTAACATTCATACTCTCTTCAATTCTCTTGGTTCTTCGGTTATATACTCGAAAAGCAATGGATTCTCTTGAATAACCGATGAAATATGCCTCATCGCCTTTTGGTTCAAATTTGCCCAGATTATCTCGATCATTGAGAACATAACACACACATCCAAAAATGTGCAAGAAGTTCAGATTGGGCTTTCGTTTGTTTATCACCTCATAAGGAGTTTTATCAAACCTCTTGTTAATGATTGATCTATTTTGAGTGAAACAAGCAGTAGCAACAGCTTCAGCCCATAGATTCGGAGGCAACTTAGAATAAGCAAGCATTGTTCTAGCTGCTTCAACAAGAGTTCGATTTCGACGTTCAACTACTCCATTCTGTTGAGGTGTCCTGACAGCGGAAAATTGATGAGTAATACCCATGGAATTGAAGAAAGAATCAATTGTTGAATTCTTGAATTCAGTGCCATTGTCTGAGCGAACAATTCTAACTGATGATTTAAGATTTACTTGGGTCTTCTTTATGAAATCAACAATTGCATTCGGAGTATCACTCTTTGCATGAAGAAAGAATACCCAAGTGTAACGAGAATAATCATCGACAATCACAAGAATGTATCGCTTGCCATGGATACTTTGAACTTTCATTGGGCCACACAAATCTATATGTATAAGGTGCAACGGACCTTCAGTACTCAGATACTTCTTTGGTTTGTGTGAAGCTTTCTTCATCTTACCAATTGCACAAGCTGGACAAACATGTTCACTTTCATACTTGTAATCCGGAAGTCCTTTAACAAGTTATTTATCCACGAGAGCATTGATTGTTTGAAAATTAAGATGAGAAAGACGGCGATGCCATAACCAAGAATTTTGTGCAGTTGCTTTAGAAAGAAGAGAAATCTCTGAAGAGTTAGATGGAATATTGTTGAGATCAATAGTGAACAAATTATTGTCTCTTGTTCCAGTAAGAATATCCACACCATCTTCGGTCTGCACTTTGCATTCATATCTCCTGAATAATACTTGAAGATCATTGTCACAAAATTGTCCAACACTAAAAAGATTGTGTCCTAGGCCTTCAACATAAGAAACTCTCTTGATAGTGACACCATTTTTAACAATGTCTCCATAACCGAGAATAGGAGCGATATGATCATTTCCGAATCTGACAGTTCCCATGAACTTCTCGACAAAGTTTGTAAGAATGGACTTGTTTCCAGTCATATGACGAGAACATCCCGAGTTAACATACCATACACAAATGAGAAATTCATGCAAGGACAAGGAATATGATTTAGGTACCCATGTAGATTGGGTCCTTGTAGGTTAGAGGGATAACATGCAAGTATACATAAAAATAAACATCAAGCAAAATAACACACAAACAAACTTTTTATTCAAATCACAAACAAAACACACATAATTATTCAAAGCAAAGATACGAATTACAAACAATGAAAATTCAAGGTTTATACACAAGTTTTGGTACAAGCAGGACTATTCCTAGATATATTGGCACTATTTTGAGAATTTGAATTACGGACAATCCACACTTGTTTCACATTTGTTGTATTCCCATCAAGCTTGACTTTACTAGAAGCATGCAAAAATCTATCCTTAGGAATCCATCTACGGCTACTAGTTAAGCACAAGTCACCTGAAACATGAACAGTCTTCTTGTTAGCAAACAATTTGTTATTTTCAGACTTAACAGGTTTCTTCTTGATGGTTTCTGTGGTCTTGTTTACTTTCTTTATATTATTAGGTGACAACCAACCATATTGATCTTTGTACTTAGTCATTCCAGAAATAGTATCTCTAACCCTTTGTAAAGTGCACTTAGGATTCTTCTGAGAATATCTAGGAAAACTAGAATACCTAACCTGCTGAGGTTGTTTGTTACCTAATGAGAAAGTTTCATTCTTAACAATCTTTGGACCACTTCTTGTTTTGACTTCTTTTGGGACTGAGGTTCAGATTTAACCTTGTATTTCCTAGAAGTCTTTGAATTCTTAGATACTTTGGGTTCTTTGTTTGGTTTTGGTTTCGAATCTGTCTTAGGTGATTGATTGAACTTTGGTTTTGAAACATTCTTTGGTGATGGTTTGGTCTTTGGTTTTGAAACATTCTTTGGTGATGGTTTGGTCTTTGGTTTTGAATCAGTCTTGTGTGATGGGTTGGTCTTTGATTGTTGGGTGGTCTTTGGTCTTTGGAACTTATCGAATGGGGAAGGTTGTGAAGAGTGTGACTTTGGAATCTTCTTTAGAAAAATTTCATGTTTTTCCTCTTTTTGAACAAAATGTTTTTCAAAATCAGGAGCAAAATCATAATTTCCTTCCAAATATGTTGAGAAATCATCCGTTTCCAATTTCACACTTGGTTCACTTATCTTAATTGGACAAGGACTTCTCTTGAGTGGAATTGATGCTTTTTCTTTTTCATTAAAAAATTGAAGTGCTATTTTCTGAAATTGGAATTCAACTTTTAGATCATTAAGTTCCTTTAGCACATTTAACCTTTGTTCTCTTTCTTTTTCAAACTTTTGTTTGAAAGCATCAATTTCATTCAAGTATGATTGAGTTCCCTCAGAAAACTTGGTAAAGGACTCAGTTTCAAAAATAGGCGGGAAGAAATAATCATCAACATCAACAGCATCATCGAAGTCATCTATATCACTATCAGTTTGAACAGACACATGAACAACTTCACACTCAGTTTGCACACATGCATTCACAATTTCAGAAATAGAGCATGCAGTTTGTGAAGTTATCTCATTTTTACATACAGATTGGTTTGGTGGAGTTGGAGTGGCCATAACTTCACAAACAGGACAATCGGGGTGATCACAATCATTTGGGTCAATGACATAGTGATTTTGAGTCTTCAAACTTTCTATCAAAGATTGCTTTTCATCAAGAGACTTTTTCAGATCCTCTATTACCTTTTCCAAAACTTTTTGTGGAACATACGGTCTCAAGTTTTCAGCTTTTGGAATTGGAAAAGTTTCTTCTAAAGGTTTTTCTTTAAAACACTCAAGAATTTCAAGAATTATAGCCTCATGATTATCTTTTTTGTCATTTTGTTTTTCCATTTTATGTGCAGGGTGACTGAAAAAATCATATGACTCATCCATTAACTCATAGTTAAAATAGACTTTTGCACCCTTCTTTAGAAAATCATCAGCCTCAAAATCACTATCATTCGGTCTCACAAACTGGCCAGTCATCCCACATCTCAAATAAGATTCCTTATATAATGATGGGACTTCTTCTTGTGCTTTGAGCAAATGATTTGGATTGACATAACCTAACCCTGAAGTGAATATTGTTTCCGAATTTCTTGGCCTATTCAAAAAGATTTGTTGATATGAACGATTAATCTTATACAACTTGTCTTGATAAGACTTGATTTCAGCTTTAAGCTCATCATTTTCTTTATCAAGTTTTTGTTTAAGAGAATCTTTTATACAACATTCATATTTTAGGTCAGAAATTTTATCTTCATATTCCTTCAAATCAGGGATTGATTCTTTCAGTTTCACATTCAAAGACTCAATGTCCTCAGCCAAAGCATTTGCTCGAAACATCTCATTGGTCTTTTCAACTTGAAGTTGTCTGACGGTTTTGCTCAGTTCAAGAACTTTGGTGTCAAGTTCTTGTTTTTCAAGTAGCAATTTGGAGTTCGGAGTAAAAGTGACTGCTGCTTTTTCAGATTTCAAATTTTCAAAATCCTTTTTAAGTAAATCAAATTTTGTTTGAAATTCTTTTTCTTTGTCTTCCAAAATTTGCTTTACTTTTAAATTCTCTTCAGTCAACTTTACCCCGTCTCTCATTGCCTTTTCACTTTCATCCATATAGAATTTTAACACAGATTTGGGAAGTGTTATTACCTGATCATCCTCTGAAGAACTTTTCTCAACATCATCCAACTCCTTTGATTTCTTTATCTTCGTCATAAAGCACACATTTGCTGTAAGTTCGTCTGTCTCCTCATCAGAAAGATGCAACCACTTGTCATCCTCAGCGAGAAGAACAATTCCACTTTCCTCTTGTCTTGCTAGCAAAAGTTTGTACTTATAGTACTCGGAGTTCTTTTGTCGAGGTTTAGTGCAATTGATGGAAAAGTGTCCAGGAAGACCACAATTGTAACATTTCTTGTCTTCGTTTCTCTTATCCATGACCTTCTTTTCAAACTTCTTCTGATTGTCATACTTCTTCTCACCACCAACAAAATCTTTCTTCAGATCAAACTTAGGAGCATTCGCATTTTTAGCATACGAAGAGACTGATGAAGTCCTAAGCTGATTATTTGTTGGTTTCTTCTTGAAAGCCTTTGTGAAATAAGCGAGTTCTTTGTACATCTCTTTTTGTTTCTCATCCAGATCAGAATCACTCATTTCACTTGAATCAGAATCAGTGTCATACTCAACAAAGCTTTGTCTTGACACTTTTGAAGTCTTCTTCTCAGCTACCAAGGCTAATGGATCGGAATGAGAACTTTCTTCTTTCTTCTTTTGGATCCTCTGAACATCCTCAACATTCAGCTTCAGCTTTTCATACAAGGTGTGAATGGTAAGTTTCCCAAAATCTGATTGTTGGTTGAGTTGGGTTCCATACACTTGCCATTCCTCTTCCAGATTTTTGATGAATTTGATGTTCAGTTCCATATTTGTTCTTTTCACATCATTCTTTCTAAGCTCATTGATGACATTACAGAATCTGATGTATACTTCGTTCAATGGTTCACCCTTCTGTTGCTTGAAAGTTTCATACATGTTCAGAACAGTCGACAATCTTATGGTGTTTGACACATCAGATCCTTCCATCTGCTTCTCCACTTCATCCCATATGTCTTTTCCTGTTTCATAGGAGTCCACATTGCAGTAAATGTCATCAGGAAGTGCTTGGTAAAGATAAGCAATTGACATTTGATCAGCTTCAACTCTATTTTTTTGATCTGTATTCCAACTCTCTTCAGGTAAAGCTTCTCCATTAACAGGGTTCTTTGGAATTTCAGGACCATCTTTGTATGATTTCCTCAGAAGTTTTCCATTCTTCTGTCTGCCTATCCAGTTCAGAAACCTTTTCTTCCATTGAGGATAAGAACCTCTAAACAAGACAGGAGGTCTTCCTTCAGAACCAAGTGCTAAAGCTTCCCTTGAAGCCATTTCAAATAAATTCCAAAAAGGATTGAAAATTTTTCTATTTTAACTAGATGCAGAGCTCAGACCTCTGCAAATAGAACAAGTAGAAATTTTAAAAATTTTGATTTTCTTCCCACGTGAAGAATATTGATGAAAAGTGGTTTTGAATTAATTTTCTTGAAAAATTTTGATTTGAGAATTCATATTCAAACAATATATCTATGTCTAAGGTTTTACATAATCAATAACCATTCACATTCACATTGCGTCTATGTCTAAGGTTTTACATAATCAATAACCTTTCACATTCACATTACGTCTATGTCTAAGGTTTTACATAATCAATAACCTTTCACATTCACATTTCGTCTATGTCTAAGGTTTTACATAATCAATAACCTTTCACATTCACATTTCGTCTATGTCTAAGGTTTTACATAATCAATAACCTTTCACATTCACATTTCGTCTATGTCTAAGGTTTTACATAATCAATAACCTTTCACATTCACATTTCGTCTATGTCTAAGGTTTTACATAATCAATAACCTTTCACATTCACATTTCGTCTATGTCTAAGGTTTTACATAATCAATAACCTTTCACATTCACATTTCGTCTATGTCTAAGGTTTTACATAATCAATAACCTTTCACATTCACATTTCGTCTATGTCTAAGGTTTTACATAATCAATAACCTTTCACATTCACATTTCGTCTATGTCTAAGGTTTTACATAATCAATAACCTTTCACATTCACATTTCGTCTATGTCTAAGGTTTTACATAATCAATAACCTTTCACATTCACATTTCGTCTATGTCTAAGGTTTTACATAATCAATAACCTTTCACATTCACATTTCGTCTATGTCTAAGGTTTTACATAATCAATAACCTTTCACATTCACATTTCGTCTATGTCTAAGGTTTTACATAATCAATAACCTTTCACATTCACATTTCGTCTATGTCTAAGGTTTTACATAATCAATAACCTTTCACATTCACATTTCGTCTATGTCTAAGGTTTTACATAATCAATAACCTTTCACATTCACATTTCGTCTATGTCTAAGGTTTTACATAATCAATAACCTTTCACATTCACATTTCGTCTATGTCTAAGGTTTTACATAATCAATAACCTTTCACATTCACATTTCGTCTATGTCTAAGGTTTTACATAATCAATAACCTTTCACATTCACATTTCGTCTATGTCTAAGGTTTTACATAATCAATAACCTTTCACATTCACATTTCGTCTATGTCTAAGGTTTTACATAATCAATAACCTTTCACATTCACATTTCGTCTATGTCTAAGGTTTTACATAATCAATAACCTTTCACATTCACATTTCGTCTATGTCTAAGGTTTTACATAATCAATAACCTTTCACATTCACATTTCGTCTATGTCTAAGGTTTTACATAATCAATAACCTTTCACATTCACATTTCGTCTATGTCTAAGGTTTTACATAATCAATAACCTTTCACATTCACATTTCGTCTATGTCTAAGGTTTTACATAATCAATAACCTTTCACATTCACATTTCGTCTATGTCTAAGGTTTTACATAATCAATAACCTTTCACATTCACATTTCGTCTATGTCTAAGGTTTTACATAATCAATAACCTTTCACATTCACATTTCGTCTATGTCTAAGGTTTTACATAATCAATAACCTTTCACATTCACATTTCGTCTATGTCTAAGGTTTTACATAATCAATAACCTTTCACATTCACATTGTGTCTATGTCTAAGGTTTTACATAATCAATAACCTTTCACATTCACATTGTGTCTATGTCTAAGGTTGTACATAATCAATAACCTTTCACATTCATATTACGTCTATGTCTAAGGTTATACATGATCAATCTTTCCAAAACAATCTCGAACGAGCTTTCCCGATCTGTAAACACTTAAGATAACATTTTGTTATAATAAAGACTATAAATCTTCAATTTCTCCTTCATTTTTGCGAATTAAAGCTCGTATTTTATATCAAAATGATCAGAAAAACAATGCGTACAAATCCTTGAACAAATTAGATGCTAATTTCAACTAGAATTCAAACCCACGCGAACATGCGATTTGTCAAGCTCGAGCAAAAACAACTCAAATGATGAAATTAACTTCTGAAATCGATAACGAAGGATGATATGCTGATTATAAATCGATCGGTGAACAAAATTCTAACAAAAACACACTTAATTTGCAGAAATCACTCAAACAGTGATCTCGGCAAATGAACCTTTCATAAAATAAGCCAAATTCTGAAATTAAGCACAAATTAAGCTTGTATTAAGCTTGTGGATCGTTCATCAACTCTGATTGTGCTCTGATACCAATTGTAAAATGAAGAATTTGAGCTTATGTGTGTGTTAGTGTGTGTAACAATGGTGGTTTGAAGAGAGAGAAAGTAGAGAGAGAAAGTAGAGAGAAAAGTAGAGAGAGAAAGTAGAGAGAGAAAGTAGAGAGAGAAAGTGTGTTTGGCAGGGAAGATTAGTTTGCATAAATGGGGTGAAAGGTTACAAAGTTCTTAGTGGAGGGGGTTTATATACATATGAGCTATTTACACTATGCCCCCTTCCATATTAACAAGTTTACATTATAAGTACAAATTAACATAAAGGTACACAAATCAACTACTACATCTATATTTCTAACATTTTCCTTGATCTTCGTCTTAAACCTGAAAAGTTAATAAACTTACGAAAATATCTTTAACTTTTCCATGATCAATCTTTCCAAAACAATCTCGAAACGAGCTTTCCCGATCTGTAAACACTTAAGATAACATCTTGGTTAAACATCGAAAGACCTATACTATCTCTGTGTGTTAGGACCGGTTTTGATGAAACTGGCCAGTCTCCAGTTGCATCTGGAGACTACGAAGATTTATCCAGAAATATATTGAAGTCCAGTTGCAACGTACAGTTAACGCAACTGAAGACTTCCTCCAGTTGAGATCTGACAGATGAAGAATCATTCCAGTTGAAGTCGAAGACAACAAGTGGAAGATAAAGAATGACAATGGCAGCGAAGCCCAGTTGACATTCTACTCAGATACAAACTGGAGAACATCAGTGTAAAGTACTTACAAAGCTTTACACTGATTACGAGGAAAAGACCTTTATGCTTTATGTGCTATTACACGTATAAAAGGATTTATCTATGTATAAAGTACAAAAGGTACATAAAGCAGGTTGAGAAAAGTTACTTTATTCTGTAACTTTACACAACATTTTAAGGAATTAAATGTTATTCCTTAAATGTTCTCAACCATATTTGTACGGCCAAAGTTGACATCCCAATGTCAACTTTGCCTATAAATAGAGGTCTTTGCACAACAAGAAAATAACTTTGCAAACCTGCAATATTCTTGGTGAACTTGTGCAATATTCTCTCAATCGCAAAAAGGAACATTTCACAACTTTAAGTGTTTTGATTGTTTAGAGAATTTCCAAGTATAGATCAATTGTATTTCATAGGTTGTTAGGATATTTAAATACTTTGTATTATCTTGGTTCCGCAACAACCTTGTAATTTATTTAAAGTTAATAAATAAATTACACTTGAAAAATACATATTGTCTCACCAATTTACTTTACAAGTACTTTCTATTATTGCATTGTCTTTTACTTATTGTCACTTTAATAAGTAATCTATCCAAGAACTTGGTATACACTCACTGCAACTGGTCGTCTCCAGTTCAGTGTTTATATTGCAAAGTAACCCCACCATCGACATAAAGGTGTCTTCAGGTAGTACCATCTATTGAGTTGGGACTTACAAGTGGTATCAGAGCAGAAGGCTAATATATTTGCCTAGATCTGCTTAGATGACTACTACTGAAGGTGGGGATGGTTCTGGTCAAGGTGAAAACCCTCTTAATGTTAATATACCACCTGTTCAAAATGTTAATACAAACCCTCCTCCTCCTAATGCCCCTAACCATGTCCATGTACATTATTCTAACACTCCTGTTCCCAAATTTGATGGAAATAGTGAGACCTTTGGTACATGGAAGGCCAGAATGCTCTTGCATTTTGGTGGGATAGAGAGGTATATGCTAAAAATCCTTAAGGATGGACCTTATATACCCATGTCTCTTGGGGTAAGTCGTCTTCTAGATCCTACTGGAAGAAGAGGTTCCAGAGAAAAGCTCGAAGACCATTGGTCTGATAAGGATCGTAGACTTGTAGATCTGGACACCAGACTCAAGAACATGATCCTTGGAGCTGTCCCTGAAGACTTAATTCCAACACTTGTGTTATTCCCCAGTGCCAAGGCAATGTGGGATGAATTAGTCATTCAGTTTGAAGGAGGTGATGACACTATTGTCACCAGAAAGGTTGCCCTGAACAAGAAGTATGAATCCTTCTTTGCTCTTCCCAATGAAAGTCTAACTGGTACTTACACCAGGTTTTCTAGTCTCATTAATCAGTTGAGAGGCTTGGGTGTTGAGAAGGATAAGGATATTCTTCTTGAAAAGTTTTGTGATATTCTTCCTTCCAAATGGGAAAATATGGTTCTTGTCTTAAGACAAGGTAAAACCCTGCACAGTCACACTCGTGCATCGCTCTATGGAGCCTTCAGATTCACTGAAGATAATAATGCAGCAAGACTGGTGGCTGAGCAGGATGCCATGAACCATGCCCAGAGTCCCAGGGTTGCTAGCATAACTGAGTGACCTTGTGCTGCTTTAATGTCTGCAGAGAGTGTCCAGTCACACTCAATGAAGGAGATGTTAAACAGTTTCTTGAACTCTGGCCTGACCACTGAAATCAGTGATGGTTGTGATGAAACTGACGATGATGATCTGGTAGCCATGATTGCTAAAACCTTCAATAGGTTTAAGCATAAATCTAAAAGATTTAATGGCCTAAACAATGCTTCCAGCTCCAACTCTCTGGATAAAGCCAATCTTACCTGCTATAAGTGCGGTAAGAAAGGTCACTTTATGAAGGAATGCAGATCTAGTCAGATGAACAACCAAACTGGTCCCCCTGTCCCTAATTTTAGTAGGCCTGATGATAGCTACAAAGCAAAATACAAAAAGCTTAAGGCCCAGATTGCCCTCTTGTCATTTGAAAGAGAAAATGAAAAGAACAAATGTATGATGGCAAATACTGAAGGAAAATGGGAATACTCTGATGACTCATCAGCTGATGATAAAGAGGAAAGGGACATGTGTTTCATGGCCTTGGAAGATCAACAACAACATGTGGCAAAAGAAGATGTCATCACTGGAAGATGGGTGGACATCATTTTGAAAAAGGTATGTGATTATGACAACCAGGTTGATCCAGAACTGAAACTGGACCTAGCTGAATCATTAAGTGGTGATTTAGCGTTTCTGGAAACTGTTAGAGCAGATAGTGAAAGATATCTGGATACTATGTTAACTGAACTGAACAATGTTAAACCACAATTAAATGATTTACAAAGTGTCCAGTTGGCTCTCAAGGAGTCAGTTTTGAAAATTGAGGCTTTTGAACTTGAAAATCAAAAATTAAAATCTGATCTTGAAAAAGAACAATTGATTATCAAGTCGTGGGTAAAAGCATCTGGAAGAATTATGATGCATTTTCTAGAACTATTGATGCCCAGAAAAATGCATGGAAATCTGGAGATCTTGAAATGGCAGCTCTTATACCAGATCTTCATGCATTGCCTCCAACTCTTAGGGTTGAAACTCCATATGATCAACCTGAGATTGTCAAAACTGAACCCATTGAGACCACCCCCATTGAGGTTAAACCTGGAGCCAATCAGGCTAGAGCTCTAGTTAAAAAGGCATCTGGTAACAAGCCTTTACCTCAGAAGTCTAAGGAGCCCAAGACTCAAAAGACCAAAACTCCAGCTGAACCTAGGTCCAAGGTTCAGCAGCCTGATGAAAATAATATTTTGTCCAAACTGGAAAGTCAACTCCAACTTTTGTCTAGACAGGTTCAGAGTTGTACTGCCAGGATTAAAAATCTGGAAGGAGGTTCATCACCTCCAGTTGAAAAACAAAATATTAAACCCCCCTCAAAACCAAAACAAAAGAATGTTCCATCTGGAACAAAATCTGATAAGAAAAAGGGGAACAAGTATCAAATACCAATCGTTTTTACTCCTGCACCTGGAGCTAGTGAAAAAGATCCAGATGCAGTCTTCAGTTTAACACCACAACAATCAACTGAGACTTCTGTAGTGAAGTCCAGTGAACCCATCAAGAAAAGATGGGTTCACAAAAATAACTAATGATTTTTGTGGGTGTGCAGGGCGATCGAAAGAAGAACACCTGGTATCTGGATAGCGCAGCTGGCCGGACTATGACCGGATGTAAGCCTCTGCTTGAAGAGTTCACTGTCCAAGATGGACCGGCAGTGACGTTTGGTAATGATCAAAGTGGAAAGACTGAAGGATATGGTGTGCTCAATAACGAACAGGTCGAATTCAAAAGAGTTGCATTTGTGAATGGTTTGAAATACAACCTGATCAGTGTAAGCCAACTTTGTGATGATGGCTACAGAGTTTTGTTCGATATTGCTCAAGGCACCATATTTAACAAGGATTGGAAAGTGGTGATGGTTGCACCAAGAAAAGGAAATGTGTACATCATGGATATGGAACCAGCTCCAAAAGAGTAGTGCTTCTATACCAAGGCTGATGAGGACACCAACTGGCTGTGGCACAAAAGATTATCCCATCTTAATTTCAAAAATATTAACAAGTTGTCTCGCAAACAACTGGTAGATGGGATACCTCAGATTCCTATCAATAAAGAAAAGCCATGTCCAGGGTGTGAGATGGGCAAGTAGAAAACAAGCCAGTTTGAAAACAAGACAAAACTTTAGCATCACTGAACCTCTTCACATGCTTCATATGGATCTCTTTGGTCCAGTGAATGTTCAAACTAGAGCTGGAAAGAAGTACACTCTAGTTGTGGTCGATGAATTTACCAGATACTGTTGGGTGGTATTCCTCAGATCCAAAAGTGATGCACCTGCTGAAATCATCTCTCTCATCAAAAGAATTGAACTCAAGTACACTCGAAAAGTCTGTCAGTTGCGAAGTGATAATGGTACTGAATTTCAAAATAAGGTACTTGAAACATTTTGCAATGACACTGGCATCTCTCAAAACTTCTCATCAGCACACTCTCCAGAGCAGAATGGAGTTGTGGAAAGAAAGAATCGCACACTGATAGAAGCGGCCAGAAGCATGCTATCTGAATTAGGTCTTCCCACCAGTTTCTGGGCTGAAGCAGTTGCAACTGCTTGTCACACCCAAAACCGGCCAGTCTACATCAAGAGACATAAGAAGACTACCTATGAAGTACTCAGGAATCGAAAACCAAATATTGGATATTTTCATGTATTTGGTTGTCCAGTTTATATTTTAAATGATTCCAGTCAGCTTGGAAAGTTTGATGCAAAAGCTGATGAAGGTGTATTTTTAGGCTATTCAGATATTCGAAGGGCCTTTAGAGGTTATAATTATAGACTCCAAAAGGTTCACGAGACAATTCATGTCACATTTGACGAATCAAGTGATGCAATTAACAAGAGACCAAGCCTTGATAATTCTCCAGTCGTTCCGATTAATTTTGGTGAAACTGACCAAGTTCATCAGTCAGTTATTTCACCAGAAGATGTTTCCAGTTACACTCAATTGGAACCAGTCAAGAAGAAGAGCACCACCAGTGACACTTCATTTTATCCCTCCATCAGTTTCAACTTACCATAGAAACTGGTGATTGGATCTGATGTACGTGCCACTTCAATATCAGCACCAGTTCAAACTCCAACTTCTCCAGTTCTTCAAGAAATGCCTTTTAATGAAGAATTTCATGATGCAAATCGTGACCTCATTAACTCTGATGAGGATATAGAAGTAGTTTGGGCTGATCCTCCTCTAGAAGCTGCTGCAACTGAAGAAGATCGCCAGGTGACTTGCACTGATATTGTTTTGCACCAACCTAGTCAATACACTAAATGGACTCTAGCGCATCCAATTAAACAGATTGTTGGTGATCCAAGTAGTGGGGTTTAGACTAGAAGAGCCACCAGTGAGCAATGCTTAAAAGTCACCTTCTTATCACTGATTGAACCGAAGAAGATCGACGAGGCTATGGAAGACCCAAGCTGGGTGGAAGCTATGCAAGAATAGCTCATCCAGTTTGAAAGGAATAATGTGTGGGAACTTGTTCCTTGTCCACCAGGGTTAAAGAAAGAACCCATTGGTACAAGATGGGTCTACCGAAACAAGATGGATGAAGATGGCAATGTTGTAAGAAACAAGGCCAAATTAGTTGCCAAGGGTTATTGTCAGGCAGAGGGCGTTGATTTTGATGAAACTTTTGCTCTAGTTGCAAGACTTGAAGCCATCAGAATATTTCTGGCTTATGCAGCCCATCTGCAGTTCAAAGTCTTCCAAATGGACGTCAAAAGTGCGTTCCTTAATGGAACATTGGAAGAAGAAGTGTATGTTAAGCAGACTCCAGACTTCATCAATGAGAAGCATCCTCACTGGGTATATAGACTGAACAAAGCTTTGTATGGTCTTAGACAAGCCCCAAAAGCCTGGTATGATACTTTAACTAAACATCTTCTCAAAAATGGCTTTCAAAGAGGTGCAATAGATAATACCTTATTTATCTTGAATGAAAAAGGTAATATCTTATTGGTACAAATTTATGTTGATGACATTATATTTGGTTCAACTGATGATGCAATGTGTAAAAGGTTTTCTAAAATCATGTCATCTAAGTATGAAATGAGTTTAATGGGAGAATTAACATTTTTCTTGGGTCTTCAGATTAAGCAAACTGAAAATGGAATTTTTATAAACCAAGAAAAATATGTCAGAGATTTGTTAAGAAAATACACCTATTGGAGCATCTTTAAATTTAGACTCTGACCCAACTGGAAAACCAGTGAACACCACTGAATATCGTGGTATGGTTGTGATGCAGAAAAGTCCAGGTTCACTGAACTGGAGAAACCCAGCGAACTGAAGAAGCTAACTGAACTGAAGGAAACTGAACTGATAATGACATCTGAACAAGCCATGTTGATTCTGCCAGTAGTGGCCCATTTCAGACAAGTCTTTACTGAACCAGTCCAGTCACTAGTAGTAACACTTCTCCAGTGGCAAGATTCTCCAGTGACCAACAGTGGTAATCCACCAGTGAAGATATCCACTGAAGCACTCCAGTGACCAGCTCCAATCTAGTCTCCAGATGAATGCTCCAGATTTTGTCTCCAGTGGAAGTCCAGATTTTGTTTCCAGTTTCCAATCAATAAAGTCCCCACTGAAGTCCCATGTTTGTGGACCCAATAAAGAAGAATGACAGCTGTTGACAAGGATAAGGAAGGCACGTGTGACAACGATATTTCTAACGGTATTGTGGGACCACTTGCAGGGGAATGTTTCTAGAAACCTACTCTGTCCATTTCCTATTGGCCAAAAACAATTAGTGGCTTAGCACATGACAGCTTTTTATTTATTTATTATTGTATTTTCTTTTCCTAGAAAATAGCATGTGGCTATAAATAGAGGCTTTATTTCTCATTGTAAGATAGTTTTTGATGTTGAATGAAATTAATAGAGCAGCCTCTATTTTCTTATCTAAAATCTTCATTTACCTTTATGGATCTTTGATCTTGGTGGTTTGGAGTGACCCCTTTATCTATAGTTGTGGTGACGTGTTTTTTATCAATTATAGTGGTGAGGTCTTTTAAATCTTCGATTCCTTTATCTGTGTTTGTGGTGGCTAGGCCTTTATCAAACATAGTGGTGGGTTGGAGTGTTTCCTTTATCCTAGATTCCGGTGGCCAGTCCTTTACGAATCTTGGTGGTGGATTCTTTATCTATCTTTTATTTTGTTGTTGTTTGTTTCATAAAATCCAGAAAATACCAAAAATAGTCTTCCGCTGTCGTTTGTCGCGTGGTTTACGCATCAAATTGGTATCAGAGCCAGGTTTGAAAAAGGTTTCTGAATCTTTTTGTCCGTTTGGGTATTGTTTGTCTAGATCCGTTCTAGATCTATTTAGATCTCATTTCGATTTAGTCAGATCTGAGTTTGGTTTTCTAGATCTGTTTGTTGGTTGTTTAGATCTAGTTGTTGCTGATATAGATCTATTAAGTTGGTTGAATATAAATGGCTTTTAGAAGAAATATGACATTAGAAGAAGCTCATAATGCTAGAGGGATAGACAGATAGAAGATCTACAAGAAGCACTTGGTAGAGTTGTTCATATGTTAGAAGATGGTGGTTTAAGGTTTAACAGAGACCATGTTGTTGCTAGTGAAAGAGATTCTGAATCTCAAGGTCCTAGTGAAAGATCTGATAGTATACCCAGAAACTCTAGTGATTCTGATGACCCACATCCTAGAGAAAGACGAAGGAGACATAAGGGTGATGATACTAGAGACATTAAGATAGATCCACCAGATTTTAATGGGTCTTCTAACCCAGAAGAATATTTTGAATGGGTTCAGGTTATGGATAGGATTATGGAAATAAAGGATTATGATGATAAAAAAAAGTTTTAAGGTTGCCATTATTAAGCTTAAAAAGTATGCTTCATCTTGGTATGACAATATGAAATCTGAAAGGGAGTATAAGGGTAAGAGTAAAATCAAGACCTGGTCTAAACTGAAGGAAGTTATGCAGAAAAGATTTGTTCCTCAGTCGTACAAGCAAGATCAGTATCTACTGATGAATAATCTGAAGCAAGGTGCTAAAGAAGTTGTGGAGTATATTAGGGAGTTTGAGCAACTGAAAACAAGAACTGGTGTCAAAGAAACTGAAGAGCATACTATCGCCAGATTCCTTGGTGGGTTGAATGCTACTATTGCTGAGAAGATAGAATTGCAGCCCATCTGGACTTATGAAGGTGCTTGCAAACTGGCACTCCAGATTGAAAAGCAACTGAAAAAGAAGGTCCAGTACAAACCTTTCACTAAGGTTACTTCCAGTTCCAGTCAACCAGTTACCAGGCCCAGTGAAACTGTTCAGAAGTCCTTCAGAGGAAAGGAGAAAGAAACTGGAGGATCAAAAGAACCAGTTGGAAGAAAATGATTTAAGTGTCATGGTTTTGGTCACTTCCAGGCGCAGTGTCCCAACCAGCGAGCACTCACTGCTAAGGAGATTGAAAGCTTACCAGATGTTGATACTGATGAAGGTGAACCAGTGTATGATGAATATGAAAGTGAGGAGGTATATGTAGGTGCAGATGTTGGAGAGATGCTAGTGGTAAGAAGAGTGATGCACACTGATGAAGTTGCAACTGATACTGCCCAGAGAGAAAATATCTTCCATTCCAGATGTACTGTTAAAGGAAAGGTATGTGATCTAATCATTGACGGTGGGAGTTGTGCTAATGCTGCTTCAACTTACATGGTAGAGAAACTGGAACTACCTACAGTCAAGCACCCTCGTCCTTACAAGTTGCAATGGCTCAGTGAAGGATCTGAGGTAAAAGTTAACCGACAAGTTACTATTCCTTTTTCCATTGGATCTATTTATCAAGATAAAATTGTGTGTGATGTTGTCCCTATGGATGCTTGTCATATATTACTGGGTAGACCTTGGTTATTTGATAATAATGTCTTTCATAATGGTCGTATGAATTCTTATTCATTATTTGTAAGTGGGAAGAAGGTCACTCTGACTTCTTTAAAACCCAATGAATTATTGAAAATTAATAAGAAAGACCCGTCCAACAAGTCTTTATTTATGTCTCAAACTGAAGTTAGAAGAAGAGTTAACTGGAGGCTCTCCAGTTATGATGTTACTGGTGCTTAAGCGTACTGAAGAGAAGGAGTTCACTGGAGTCCCCAGTCTCCTGAAGTCTTTACTGAAGGAATTCACTGATGTTTTCCCAGAAGAACTACCTGAAGGTTTGCCACCAGTAAAAGGAATTGAACACCAGATTGACCTGATTCCAGGTTCAGTTCTTCCAAACAAAGCTGCTTATAGATGTTCACCTACTGAAGCAAAGGAGTTGCAAAGGCAGGTAGATGAGTTGGTTGCCAAAGGTTATGTCAGAGCAAGTATGAGTCCTTGTTCAGTCCCAGCTCTCCTGGTCCCAAAGAAAGATGGTTCGATGAGAATGTGTGTTGATAGCAGGGCCATAAATAATATAACCATTAAATATAGATATCCCATTCCCAGATTGGATGATATGCTTGATGAGTTACATGGCTCCAGTGTATTTTCTAAGATTGATCTCAGAAGTGGCTATCACCAGATTAGAATGAAGGATGGAGATGAGTGGAAGACTGCTTTCAAAATTAAAGGAGGCCTTTATGAATGGTTAGTAATGCCTTTTGGCTTATCTAATGCTCCTAGTACTTTCATGAGACTCATGAATGAAGTCCTCAGGCCACTTATTGGTCAGTTTGTTGTTGTTTATTTCGATGATATTCTGGTATATTCAAAATCTGAAGCTGAACATATTACTCATCTGAAGAGTGTATTTGAACTATTGAGAAGACACCAGTTATATGGTAAACTGGAGAAATGTGATTTTATGGTAGAGAGTGTAATATTTCCGGGGTATGTTGTTTCAAAAGAAGGAATTTCTATGGATCCCTCAAAGGTGGAAGCCATCAGATCATGGCCAGTTCCAACTACAATCACTGAAGTTAGGAGTTTTCATGGACTGGCATCTTTTTATAGAAGATTTATCAAAAATTTCTCTACAGTTGTGGCTCCAATCACTGATTGTCTGAAGAAAGGTGTATTTAACTGGCCTAAGTCAGCCAAGTTGGCTTTTGAGTCACTGAAGGAAAAGCTCAGTTCAGCTCCAGTTCTATCTTTGCCAGATTTGATATGTTATTTGAGTTGGAATGTGATGCAAGTGGAGTGGGTATTGGTGCAGTTCTGGTACAAGCAGGGCGTCCAGTTGCATATTTCAGTGAAAAGCTCAATGGTTCTAAACTGAAATATAGTACTTATGACAAAGAATTTTATGCAATTATTCGTGCTATCACTCACTGGTCACATTATCTGAAGCCAAAACAGTTTGTCTTATTTTCTGATCATGAAACACTGAAGTTCATTAATGGTCAACACAAGCTTAATGCCAGACATGCAAAATAGGTGGAATTTTTGCAGTCTTATTCTTTTGTTTCTAAGCACAAAGCTGGAGTAGCTAATGTTGTTGCTGATGCACTGTCAAGGAGATATTCTCTGTTATCTATTCTGGAAGCAAGAGTTCTTGGATTTTCTTTCATCAAAGAATTGTATGCTGCTGATCCAGATTTTTCTGATCGCCTCACTGAAGCTCACCAGAAAGGACCGTTTGTTATTCAGGATGGTTTCTTATTTAAAAATGGAAAGTTGTGCATTCCCAGGGGTTCGATAAGAGATTTACTGATAAGAGAAGCACATGGAGGAGGTTTAGCTGGCCATTTTGGCATTAATAAAACTGGAGAGATCCTCACTGAACACATCTACTGGCCAAGTCTACTGAAGGATGTCCAGAGTATCATCAGTCGCTTCCCAACTTGTCACCAGGTGAAGGCAATTTTTCACAAAGGGTTGTATACTCCTCTTCCAGTTCCAAGCCAACCATGGGAAGATCTCAGTATGGATTTCATTGTTGCACTGCCCATAACTCAAAGGGGTAAAGATTCAATAATAGTGGTGGTTGATCGATTTTCAAAAATGGCACATTTTGTTCCCTGCAACACCACAAATGATGCTTCAGCAGTTGCAAATCTATTTTTCAAGGAAATTGTTCGTTTGCATGGAATTCCAAAGACAATTGTGTCAGATAGAGATGTAAAGTTTCTGAGTTATTTTTGGAAGACCTTATGGAGGCTGATGGGTACCAGATTATTATTCAGTACGTCTCACCATCCTCAGACTGATGGATAGACTGAAGTCACGAACAAAACAATTGGTATGTTATTAAGAACACTAGTGAAGAAGACACTGAAAGATTGGGATCTGAAGCTTGCTCATGCTGAGTTTGCTTTCAACAGAGCTCCAAATTATTCAACCAGTAAATCCCCGTTTGAAGTTTCTTATGGTGTCAATCCACTGACTCCCATTGATTTAATTCCATTTTCGATTGAACCAAAGGCAAGTATTGAAGCTTAAACCAGGGCAAAAGAAATAAAGAAAATTCATGAAGAAGTGAAGACCAGAATAGAGAAAGAAAATGCCAGCTACAAGGCCAAGGCAAACAAGAATAGAAAGCAGCCCAGCTTTGCACCAGGTGATCTTGTTTGGGTGCATCTAAGAAAAGAAAGGTTTCCAGCAAAGAGGAAGAGTAAACTAATGCCCAGGGCTGAAGGACCCTTCAAGATTCTGGAGAGATATGGTGATAATGCTTACATGGTTGAGCTACCTGGAGATATGGCAGTTTCAAGTACTTTTAATGTAGGAGATCTGATGCCTTATCTGGAGGATGAGTACCTCGAGGACTTGAGGACAAGTCCCTTTTTAGAGGAGGAGAATGATGCAGAAAAGTCCAGGTTCACTGAACTGGAGAAACCCAGCGAACTGAAGAAGCTAACTGAACTGAAGGAAACTGAACTGATAATGCCATCTGAACAAGCCATGTTGATTCTGCCAGTAGTGGCCCATTTCAGACAAGTCTTTACTGAACCAGTCCAGTCACCAGTAGTAACACTTCTCCAGTGGCAAGATTCTCCAGTGACCAACAGTGGTAATCCACCAGTGAAGATATCCACTGAAGCACTCCAGTGACCAGCTCCAATCTAGTCTCCAGATGAATGCTCCAGATTTTGTCTCCAGTGGAAGTCCAGATTTTGTTTCCAGTTTCCAATCAATAAAGTCCCCACTGAAGTCCCATGTTTGTGGACCCAATAAAGAAGAATGACAGCTGTTGACAGGGATAAGGAAGGCACGTGTGACAACGATATTTCTAACGGTATTGTGGGACCACTTGCAGGGGAATGTTTCTAGAAACCTACTCTGTCCATTTCCTATTGGCCAAAACAATTAGTGGCTTAGCACATGACAGCTTTTTATTTATTTTATTATTGTATTTTCTTTTCCTAGAAAATAGCATGTGGCTATAAATAGAGGCTTTATTTCTCATTGTAAGATAGTTTTTGATGTTGAATGAAATTAATAGAGCAGCCTCTATTTTCTTATCTAAAATCTTCATTTACCTTTATGGATCTTTGATCTTGGTGGTTTGGAGTGACCCATTTATCTATAATTGTGGTGACTTGTTCTTTATCAATTATAGTGGTGAGGTCTTTTAAATCTTCGATTCCTTTATCTGTGTTTGTGGTGGCTAGGCCTTTATCAAACATAGTGGTGGGTTGGAGTGTTTTCTTTATCCTAGATTCCGGTGGCCAGTCCTTTACGAATCTTGGTGGTGGATTCTTTATTTATCTTTTATTTTGTTGTTGTTTGTTTCATAAAATCCAGAAAATACCAAAAATAGTCTTCCGCTGTCGTTTGTCGCGTGGTTTATGCATCAGGTTGGTTCACTGATGTATTTAACTGCCAGTCGACCAGATATAATGTTTGCAACATGTCTATGTGCCAGATTTCAGGCTAACCCAAAAGAATCACATTTGCATGCTGTTAAGCGCATCTTCAGATACCTGAAAGGGTGTCCTAGCCTTGGTCTTTGGTACCCCAAAGGCCCAGGGTTAGATCTAATGGGTTATTCAGATTCCGATCATGCAGGTTGTAAGATAGATAGAAAATCAACAACTGGTGGTTGTCATTTCCTCGGAGGAAAACTGGTAAGTTGGACCAGCAAGAAGCAGACGTCAGTCTCTATGTCCACTACTGAGGCAGAGTACATTTCTGCGGCCAGTTGCTGTGCCCAGATTCTCTGGATCAAGAACCAGTTACTAGATTATGCTCAAAAGTATACAAGGACCCCAATCTTTTGTGACAACACCAGTGCAATTGCTATATCTCACAACCCGGTGATGCACTCTTGTTAGGGTCAGTTTTACTGGACCCACTCCAGACGAGAAATCTGGAGTCCTACTGAAGATTTGTTCAGAAATAATGGAAGACCAGTGAGCAAAATACTTGTATAGGAAATCTGGAATCCTCCAGATTAGCTCACTGGACTTCACCCCAGTCCATATCTATTCTACTGAAGACATTCTCACTGAAGTCAAAGACTGAAGTTAGAATAAAGAAGACTGACAAATGGCGGAGTCCACTGGAAGTCTTACCAGATCTACGACTGGAGGAATTGTCAGTGTTCTAGACCTTACAAGTCTGAACACTGATTACGGGGAATTGACTTTTTGCCTTTACACACTTTTCAAAGAACATTCCACTTGTCTTTACAAAAGTGCTTACGTGTGTAAAGGTGGTTGGTTTAAAGGATTATTGTCATATTGATGTGACTTTATCCTTGTACCTTAACCAATGCATTTAATGACCTTGTCGGTTCATTAAATGCATGCAACCATATTTGTACGGCACAAATTCACTGGTGAATTTGTTTGCCTATAAATACAAAGTCATTTCCTTGTTAAAATTACTTTTAGCAATTAAGGTGAATTTTTCTAAATACTCTCGATCGTAACAGGGATACTTCACAACTTTAAGTATCTCGATCTAAAGAGTTATTTGGCAAATATAGATCATTTGTAATTCATAGGTTGTTAGGATACTTACATATTTGTATTATCTTTATTCCGTACAACCTTGTATTTTATTTAACATCATAAATAAAATACACTTGAAACAATTACATTGTGTTCCACCTTTACTTTATTGCTTTTAGTCTTGTATTACTTTGTTTATATACTTGCATTTATATTCAAGTAATACTAGTCCAATCTAGTGCTTATTAGACTTGTTGTATTTTACACTTTGGGTTAAACCATCTATCGAGTTTGGGACTCACAATTGGTATCAGAGCAGAAGGCTAAACAAACTTGCCTAGATCTGTTTCTTTGATGGCCACCCCAGAAAATACACAAGGAAGTTTTAATTTTGGTCCTGATCCTAATATCAATGATCAAAATAATGAACTACCACCTGTCATTAATACTAATCCACCACCTCCTACTCCTACTCCTGCTTCTCCACATGTGCATGTGCACTACTCAAACAATCCTGTTCCTAAATTCAGTGGGAATAGTGATGAATTTGGTACGTGGAAGGCTAGGATGATATTGCATATCACTGGAATTGAGAGAAAATATGATGAAAATCTTAAATAAAGGACCTTATGTCCCAACATCACCTCTCAATGCTCTTCTTGATCCAACTGGATCTAGAAGAGGCAGGGAAAAGAGGGAGGAACATTGGTCTGAAGAGGAGAGGAGATTGGTAAATCTAGATACCCTTCTCAAAAACATGATCCTCGGGGTTGTTCCAGAAACCCTAATTCCCACACTAGTTCTTTTTCCCAGTGCTAAAACCATGTGGGATGAACTAGTGAACCAGTATGAAGGAGGAGATGACATCATTGTCACCAGAAAGGTCTCCTTAAACAAGAGGTATGAGTCATTTTTTGCTCAGCCCAATGAGTCTCTCACTGGTACTTACACCAGATTTATGAGCATCATTAACCAGTTGAGAGGACTGGGTGTTGAGAAAGACAAGGATATACTTCTGGAGAAATTTTGTGATATTTTACCCACCAAATGGTCTCACATGATCCTGGTCTTAAGACAAGGTAAAACTCTGCACACTCACACTCTTTCAACTCTATATGGAGCTTTCAGATACACTGAGGAAAATCAAGCTCAGAGAGTTGTGGCAGAACAAGATGCCTATAACCATGCCTCCAGTAGTTCCAGTGTGGTTAGTCATACTGAACCACAAGGTTCAACACTAATATCTTCTGAGAATGTATTTTCTATGAAGAAGATGGTGTCTGAATTCATGGAATCTGGAGAATCCAGTCTTATCTCTCCAGACTGTGATGAATCTGAAAATGATGACCTGGTTTCAATGTTGCTAAAACGTTCAACCGTTTCAAAGCAAGAGCAAATAGGCCATCCGGACAATTTGTATCCAGTTCTTCTACTGATAAGACCAATCTGACATGCTTTAAGTGTGGCAGAAAAGGTCATTTCATGAAAGATTGCAAGTCCAGTCAGTTTGTATCCCAGCCTGGTCTATTTACTTCTAATAAAAAGCCTGATGATAGCTATAAATCTAAATATAAAAAGCTTAAGGCTCAAATTGCTCTCATGGCACAACAAATGGAAAATAATAAGTGCATGATTGCAACAACTGAAGAGATATGGGTTCCTTCTGATGATTCATCTGTTGATGAAGAAAAAGAAAGAGATTGTTGTTACATGGCTCTGGCAGACGAGGAGCATCTGGTGAAGGAAGATGTCACATCTGGAAGATGGGTGGACATTGTAATCAAAAAGGTCAGCGATTATGATATGGAAACTGACATTGAACTAAAATTGGACATTGCTGAAGCTCTTAATTCTGATTTAATCTTTGTTGAAACTGTTAGATCTGACTGTGTAAATGGTCAAGAAACTGATTTTTCTGAAATTACAGTTTTAAAATCAAAATTAAAGGAACTTCAAGACATTGAACTGGCATTTCAAGCCCAAGTTCTGGTAACAGAACAACTGATTCAAGAAAAACAAGATCTTAAAGTCATTTTAGAAAAAGAAAAACTGGTTATTAAATCATGGCTTGAAACCAGAAAGCCATATGATGCTGGAGTAAATCAATTTCCCACTCAAAAACGTGCTTATTTAGATGGAAATACTCATATTGCATCATTAATACCAGTAATTGATCGGTTACCAGAGGGATTCAGGCCAATTACCATTTATGATGAGCCTGTAACTCCTAAGGCCAATATTTTCCCAGTTCAATCCCCAGAGGTTAAGACTGGAGCATTCCAGATGACTGCTCCAGTTAAAAAGGTCAATTGGAATAAACCTTTGCCTCAGTCTGCTTCTAAAGAACCCCAGGTTCAAAAGAAGAAGACCAGTTCCCTACCTAAGCCTCGAGCCCAGTCAACTGGAAAGGCTCAGGTGTCATCTGATGAATGTATTTTGTTAAGGTTAGAGAGCCAGTTTCAAAAACTGACTCGTCAATTTCAAAGTTTTAATGCAAGATTAATCTACTTTGAGGGTACTTCATCTGGCCCTAGACAAAATACCAAACCGTTTTCAAAGAAAGATAAATATATTTCTTCAGTTGAGAAAAAGAAAAAGGTTTCAAAACTATCAACCCAGTGGTCTTTTCAACTAAGACTACTGTTGAAGAAAGTGAACTCAACCAGATACCTCCAGGGACCTATAAGGGAGGGTCCAGTGAACCCATCAGTTGATGGGTTCCTAAATCTAACTGATATATCTGGTGGATGTGCAGGGCGATCGAAAGAAATTTATCTGGTATCTTGACAGTGCTGCTGGCAGGACAATGACCGGATGTAAGACCCTGCTGGAGGAGTTCGTAATTTCTGACGGACCCTCCATTACTTTTGGAAATGATGGTTGTGGAAAAACTGAGGGGTATGGTGTTCTGAACAATGGACAAGTCAAATTAAGACGAGTTGCATTTGTGAATGGTTTGAAATATAACCTGATAGTGTCAGTCAACTGTGTGATGATGGCTATCAAGTTCTATTCAATATTGCTCAGGCATTGTATTCAACAAGGACTGGAAGGTAGTATTGATTGTTCCCAGAAGAGGGAATGTGTATGTGATGGATATGGAAAGCTCTCCTTCAGAGTAATGTTTCTATACTCAAGCTGATGAAGACACAAACTGGTTATGGCACAAAAGGTTATCCCATTTAAATTTCAAAAATATTAATAAGTTGTCTAGAAAACAACTGGCAGATGGGATACCTTCAGTTTCCTTCAAAAAGGAAAGGCCATGTCCAGGATGTGAGATGGGTAAGCAGAAACGTACCAATTTCAAGACCAGACATAATTTCAGCATATCTGAACCTCTTCATATGCTTCATATGGACCTCTTCGGTCCAGTGAATGTTCAGACTCGTGCTGGTAAAAGATACACCCTGGTGATCGTAGATGAATTCTCCAGATATTGTTGGGTGATCTTTCTCAGGTCTAAAAGTGAAGTTGCTGCTGAAATCATCAGTCTTATCAAGCAAATTGAGCTCAAGTACAGTCGAAAGGTGTGTCAGTTAAGAAGTGACAATGGAACAGAATTCCAGAATGCAACTCTGGAGTCATTTTGTACTGACACTGGCATCTCCCAGAATTTCTCATCAGCCCGCTCTCCATAACAGAATGGAGTGGTGGAAAGGAAGAATCGAACGCTGATAGAAGCTGCCAGGAGTATGCTTGCTGAATCTGGTCTTCCTACCAGTTTCTGGGCTGAAGCAATTGCTACTGCTTGCCACACCCAGAATCGATCAGTGTATGTGAAGCGACACAAGAAGACATCCTATGAAATATTAAGAAATAGAAAACCAAATATTGGTTATTTCCACGTTTTTGGATGTCCAGTTTACATCCTGAACGACTCCAGTCAGTTAGGAAAATTTGATGCCAAAGCTGATGAAGGATATTTCTTAGGATATTCAGCCATTCGCAAGGCCTTCAGAGTCTATAACAAGAGACTGGAGAAGGTCCATGAGTCAATACATGTCATATTTGATGAATCAAATGCGCAATCAATAAAAATCCAACCCTTGATACTCCCCCAGTAACTCCAATTGTCTTCTGTGAATCTGATCCTATCAACTACAATAAAGATTCAGAAGACACAGTTTCCAGTCATCCTGATCTGGAACCTGTTCAGACTAAAAAACCCTCCAGTAGTACTCCATTCTATCCTTCAATTATTTTCAAGCTACCCACTGAAATTATTATTGGATCAGATGTGCGTACTACTCCCCCATTATCAGTCCCAGTTGAGACTGAACCAGTACTTCAAGAAATGCCTTCAATTGAAGAATTTCATGATGCAAATCGTGACTTAAATGATTCAGATGAAGATGTTGAAGTAGTCTGGCAAGATCCTCCTCCTGAAGCAACACCAGAGGAGACTCAACTGAACTCTTGCACTGATATTATTGTCAGTAACAATCCTGGTCAGTACTCCAGATGGACAAAAGCTCATCCTATCGATCAGATCATAGGTGACTCCAGTAGAGGAGTTCAGACCAGAAGAGCCTCCAGTAATCAATGCTTATATGTCAGTTTCTTATCACTGATAGAACCAAAGAAGATTGACGAGGCTATGGAAGATCCAAGTTGGGTGATAGCTATGCAAGAAGAGCTTCACCAGTTTGAAAGGAACAAGGTTTGGTACATGGTTCCTTTCCCAGTTGGAAAGAAAGAACCAATTGGAACCAGATGGGTCTTCAGGAATAAGGTAGATGAAGATGGCCACGTCATCAGAAACAAGGCCAGACTGGTAGCACAAGGGTACTGCCAGTCAGATATCGATTTTGATGAATCATTTGCTCCAGTAGCTAGACTTGAAGCGATCAGAATATTCTTAGTTTTTGCTGCTCATCATCAATTCAAGGTCTACCAGATGGACGTTAAAAGTGCATTTTTGAATGGAAAACTTGAAGAAGAAGTTTATGTCATACAATCACCAAGTTTCGTTGATGAAAAGCATCAACACTGGGTATATCGTCTGGACAAAGCACTTTATGGCCTCAAACAAGCCCCACGTGCCTGGTATGATACTCTGACTAAACATTTATTGAAAAATGGTTTCAAAAGAGGTGCAATTGACAATACCTTATTTATTCTTCATGAAAAAGGTAATCTTATGATGGTACAAATTTATGTTGATGATATTATTTTTGGGTCTACTGATGACAAAATGTGCAAGAAATTTTCGAAAATAATGTCGACTGAATATGAAATGAGTTTAATGGGTGAATTAACATATTTTCTAGGACACCAGATTAAACAGACCAGAGATGGTATTTTTATTAATCAAGAGAAATATGTTAGAGATCTTTTAAAGAAATTTGATATGAACTCTTCACCATCTAAACCCACTCCAATTTCTGCACCACTGACACTGGACTCAGATCCAGATGGTAAATCAGTGAACACCACTGTCTATAGAGGCATGGTTGGTTCACTGATGTATTTAACTACCAGTAGACCAGATATTATGTTTTCAACATGTTTATGTGCCAGATATCAGTCTAATCCAAAAGAATCTCATATGCTTGTTGTAAAGCGCATACTGAAATACCTTAAGGGTGTCCCCAGTTTGGGTCTTTGGTATCCCAAAGGCTCAGGAATGGATCTAATGGGTTATTCAGATTCAGATCATGCAGGTTGTAAGATAGACAGGAAATCGACTACTGGTGGATGTCATTTCCTTGGTGGCAAACTGGTCAGCTGGACCAGTAAGAAGCAAACTTTAGTTTCATTGTCTACTGCTGAAGTTGAATACGTGTCTGCAGCCAGTTGCTGTGCTCAAATACTCTGGATGAAGAACCAGTTGCTTGATTATGGTATTAAGTATTCAAAGACCCCAATCTTTTGTGATAATACCAGTGCCATTGCTATCTCGAACAATCCAGTTATGCACTCAAAGACGAAGCACATTGATCTCAGGTATCATTTTATTCGTGATCATATTATGAAAAACAATATTGAACTCCATTTTATTCCCACTGACAAACAACTCGCTGACATTTTTACTAAACCACTGGATGTTAAAACTTTTGAATATCTTGTTGGTGAGTTGGGAATGTTAAACCCTTAAATCTGGAACCTTGGTATTGAACGCCTTAGTGTACTATCAGGGATCCTTGATTTAACAGATTTATAAATCTATAACTGCTTAGATATTGAACGCCTTTGTGTACTATCTTTGCATTAATAGATTTCTGGATCAACATTCCAGGGGGAAGACTGAAAGATATATTTTTGTCCTTAAAAATGTTTTAATTTCAGGGGGAATTTATTAATTTATTTTCTCACTGGACAAAATTTTCTGGAAAATATCACTGGTACCTTGTAAATGTGTCCCTCTCACTGGTAATTAGATAGGTTGAAGTGCATGTTTGAGGTGACTTTTGTCTCCTTGTAAATGTGTCCCTCTCATTTGTCTGTATTAGTTGACGTGCATGTTTGAGGTGACTTTTGTCTCCTTGTAAATGTGTCCCTCTCATTTGTCTGTATTAGTTGACGTGCATGTTTGAGGTTACCAGTCTCTTTCAAATGGTTTTTGTTGGTACTTTACTGGAGTGTCCCTCCAGTGTACCATCAGTGCATGCATCACTGGCCTAATCCACCAGTGATACTGGAGTGTCCAGTCAACCTCCAGATGCACTGGTATGTCAGTCATAATACTTTTTAATACTTGGTCATTGTGTGTGCCACGTATGCAAATGTTAGGTCGAAAATCGACCAAGTATAATTTGTTCAAAAATAGCTGAAGCTCAGTGAAGAATACTTGTATAGAATTCTGAGGTCGCTCAGAATTAGTTCACTGAAGCTTCACTTCAGTTCAGATCAACGTATCAGAATACCGTTCAGAATGAAGTCAAAGACTGAAGTCTGAAGAATGAGAATCAGTTCAGATGTGGAGCTCAGAAACTGATTCTACCTAATCGAAGACTGAAGCATCTCAGTGTAAAAGTACTTACACACTTTTACACTGATTACGAGGAAGACTTTTTACTTTACATATCTTTACCCGGTTAATAGATTTAACTATTAATTAAAGTACAAGGTAAAGTAAAGGTTGGGAATAAGGTTTGATAAGTCACATCAACGACTTATATACCTAAACCTTAAAAGTACACATGTAAGGAATTAGCTTTAATTCCTTAAATACTCCCAACCATATTTGTACGATCTGGTCCACGTCATCATGGACTTGGTCTATAAATATAAGTCTTCTCACAACTTTCAAATAGCTTGAAACCTTTACATTGCAACTTGTGAGATATACTCTAAGTAATCCTTACGAGTATTTCCAAGTTATTAGATCACTTGTATTTCTAGGTTGTTTAGATATTTACACTTGGGTATTTATCTTTGTTTCGCAACAACCTTTGTATTTGTTTATATATCAATAAATCAAATACCTTGAAAAATACATTGTGTCTCAATGCTACATACTTGATCTATACATATTATTTATATAGTTTCAGCCCTTATTGTTTCTTGCATTTACTTTCAGTATCTTTATTGTATTGTTCATCCATATCTGGATCGTATTCTGAAGTGGTCTTCTTCCAGTTAGAACTACTTGCCAGTCGGGTATTAAACCATCTATTTGGGACTCACAATTGGTATCAGAGCAGCAAGGTTGAATTATATTAATTCATTAACCTTTGATCTGCAAAGATGGTTGACCAAATGTTCAATACAGGCCCTGACCCTAATGCTAATGCTAATACTAATGCTAATGCTAATACAACTCCACCCCCTATCATCAACAACAATATACCATCACATAATGTGCATGTACACTTTCCGAATAATCCTGTTCCCAAATTCGATGGGAACAGTGAAAACTTTCAAACATGGAAAGCATGCATGCTCAAATATATTGCTGGTGTTGAAAGACATTTGACCGATATTCTTAAAGAAGGACCCTTTGTCCCCTTGAATGCCTCCACTGTTGTCAGAAATGCCGATGGGACTCCTAGGGTTTCACCCAAGGAGAAGGATCATTGGTCTGAAGAAGATCATAGGCTGGTAGACCTTGATACCAAGCTGCAAAATATGATCTTGTATGCTGTTCCTGAAACTCTTATGCCCACCCTTTTTTTACTTGAAAATTCAAAATTAATGTGGGAGGAACTCATGACACAATTTGAAGGCACCAATGAGACAATTGTCACAAGAAAAGTTGCTTTGAATAAAAGATATGAGTCTTTTTTGCTATCCCTGGTGAAACTTTAACACAAACATACATCAGATTCACTAATCTGGTAAATCAAAAGCCCTGGGTGTAACTAAAGATAAAGAAATTTTGTTGGAAAAGTTTTGTGACATCTTACCTTCTAAATGGGAAAACTTGATCTTGGTTTTGAGACAAGGAAAAACCTTGCACAGTCACACTCTAGCCTCCCTATATGGAGCCTTCAGGTACACTGAAGAGAACAAGGTTGAGAGAGCTGTGGCTGAGCAAGATGCCAAAAATCATGCTTCTACCAGTTCAGTCATGGTTCATAATTCTGAACCACATGGGACTGCTCTACTATCTTCTGAGAGTGATCATTCTGACTCAATGAAGAAGATGGTCTCTGAAATGTTAAAAACTGGTATTTCTAGTAATGTAACTCATAGTTGTGATGAGGATGACAATGATGATCTGGTTGCCATGCTGGCTAAAACGTTCAATCATTTTAAGGCCAAATCTAATCGATCTGGCAAACTATTTGCTTCCAGCGCTTCTATTGATAAGTCTAATCTTGAATGCTTTAAGTGTGGCAAGAAAGGACATTTCATGAAGGAATGCAGATCTAGTCAGTCTTCATCATCATCTGCCCCTAATCATTCTATTTTTCAGAAACCTGATGACAGCTATAAGGCTAAGTACAAGAAGCTGAAATCCCAAATAACTCTCATGGCTCAAAACAACTCAAGCAATAATAGTTGTATGATTGCCAAGACTGAAAAATGGGAGGAATCCGATGAATCATCTGATGATGAAGAAGAAGTAAGGGATATGTGTTTCAT
This sequence comes from Erigeron breviscapus, assembly GCA_034093135.1. Classification (NCBI taxonomy): domain Eukaryota; kingdom Viridiplantae; phylum Streptophyta; class Magnoliopsida; order Asterales; family Asteraceae; genus Erigeron; species Erigeron breviscapus. The sequence goes on from CM067167.1 coordinate 90,899,037, forward strand.
GGCACGTGAAGATCAAGGTCATCTGGTCAAATCTGATGTTGAATCTGGTCGTTGGGTGGATATTGTCATGACAAAGGTTAGTGACTTTGGCTTTGAAAGCGATGAGGAACAAAAACTGGACCTTTTGGTTCTTTTAGAGGCAAACATTTCTTTTGTCGAAACTGTGCGTTCAGAAAGTCTAAAAATGTTTGAAAATAATACTTCTGAACTGAACGCCAGTCAGGCCAGACTAAAAGAACTGAAAGATGTTCATTTGGCTTTAAAAAGTTATCAGTCTATGGTTGCCACTTTAGAGTTGGAAAAAGAAGAATTAAAAACCATCCTTGAAAAAGAACAAGCAATAATTAAATCTTGGATGAAAGCACCAAGGCCAGATGCTGCAATTAAAAATACTTTTGCAACTCAAAGAACAGCATATGAATCTGGTGATCTTCATTTGGCATCTATAATCACTGATTTAGATGCTCTTCCAAAGGAAATAAAACCTGAAATCATTTTTCCTAAAGTTGGCAAGCAGAAAACTGTGATTGATAAGGCCCAGGAACAATCTGAGGGTAAATCTGAAATAGCTCAGACAACTGGTTCAGAAAGGAAGGCTAAAACCATAAAGCCATCCCCTCAGACTTCATCTAAGGTTCCTAAAGGCCAAAAGAAGAAGAAAAATATCTCCCCCACTGAGCCTTCTACCTCAGATTCAGGTAAGGCTCAGGTGTCTAATGAAGAATCAATTTTGTTAAGGTTAGAGAGTCAATTTCAGTTATTGGCTAGACAAGTGCAGAGTTGTAATGCACGTTTAAAAAAATGTTGAAACCACTCCTCTTCAACCTAAACAAAATGCAAAACCTTTTTCCAAACAAATCAAGCAAAAATCTGAGAAGAAAAAGGTTGAGCCCCCCATCAAACCAACTGTTTTTGTGTCATCTGAGATTATGACTGAGATCTCCTTTGATCCTTCTGTTCCTTATGAACCAAAGAAATCTGAGACTGCTAAGGGAGAGTCTAGCGAACCCATCAAAAGATGGGTTCCCAAAAAGAACTAATCTTTGTGTTTGTGCAGGGAGACCGAAAGAATAATATATGGTATCTTGACAGCGCTGCTGGCAGAACCATGACTGGTTATCAGACCCTGCTGGAGGAATACAGGGTGCAAGAGGGGCCCTCAATAACATTTGGAAATGATGAAAATGGAAAAACTGAGGGATATGGTGTTGTGAATAATGGACAAGTCAAATTCACACGTGTTGCATATGTGAACGGTTTGAAATATAACCTGATCAATGTCAGTCAACTATGTGATGATGGCTTCAAGGTATTATTTGATATTTCACAATGCACCATATTCAACAGGGATGGAAAGGTAGTTTTGATTGCACCAAGAAAAGGAAACATTTATATCATTGATATGAATAGTTCACCCACTGAACAATGTTTCTACACAAAGGCAGATGAAGACACAAATTGGTTATGGCACAAGAGATTATCCCATCTGAACTTCAAGAATATTAATCAGTTGTCAAGAAAACAACTTGTTGATGGGATACCCTCAATGTCTTTCAACAAAGACAAGCCATGTACAGGTTGTGAAATGGGCAAGCAGAAAAGAGCTTCATTCAAGACAAAACAAAGTTTTAGTATAACTGAACCTCTTTACATGCTTCACATGGACCTCTTTGGACCAGTGAATGTTCAGACAAGAGCAGGAAAGAAGTATACCCTTGTTGTTGTTGATGAATATTCAAGATAATGCTGGGTAATTTTCCTCAGATCTAAGAGTGAAGCTGCTGCTGAAATCATTGCTCTCATCAAACAAATTGAACTCACGCATAAGCGAAAAGTTTGTCAGCTCAGAAGTGACAATGGCACTGAATTCAGAAATGCCACTCTGTAGTCCTTCTGCACTGAAACAGGCATATCTCAGAACTTCTCCTCAGCCCACACACCAGAGCAGAATGGTGTTGTAGAAAGAAAGAATCGTACGCTGATTGAAGCTGCTAGAAGTATGTTGAATGAATCTGGTCTTCCCAAGAATTTCTGGGCTGAAGCTGTTGCAACTGCTTGCTACACTCAGAACAGATCTGTCTATGTCAAAAGACACAAGAAGACAGCCTATGAAGTACTTAGAAATAGAAAGCCTAATATTGGATATTTCCATGTATTTGGATGTCCAGTACATATTCTGAATGATTCCAGTCAGCTTGGAAAATTTGATGCAAAAGCTGATGAAGGGTACTTCCTAGGATATTCATCAAATCGCAAGGCCTTTAGAGTCTTTAACAAGAGACTTTAAAAGGTTGATGAGTCAATTCATGTTACCTTTGATGAATCTAACTCTGCAATCTTTAAGAATTCCATTCCCGTACCACCCTCAGAAAGTCCAATAAGTTTCGGTGATTCTGATCCTATTGCTGAATCTGATCAGTCACCTAAACCTGCTTCTGAACATTTCAGTTCAGAACCAAGAATAATCAAGTCTAGCAACATTCCATTCTATCCTCCAGTCAGCTTCAAACTACCTTCTGAACTGACTATTGGATCAGATGTGCATGCTGCTTCACCTCAGATATCAGGCTCAACTGAAGTACCCCAATCTGAACAGTTTCATGATGCAAATCATGATCTACAGGAGGAAGATGATGAGACTGGGGTAGTCTTTTCTGAAGCACCTCCTGAAGTATCTCAGAGGAGTTCTTGCACTGATATCATAGTTCACCCTGGTCAATACACTAAGTGGACTAAAGCACATCCTATCGAGCAAATCATTGGGATTCCACTAGTGGGGTTCAGACCAGAAGAGCCACAAGCGATCAATGCTTAAATGTCAGCTTCTTATCTCTAATAGAACCAAAGAAGATTGACGAGGCTATGAACGACCCTAGCTGGATTGAAGCCATGCAAGATGAGCTCAATCAGTTTAAGAGGAACGATGTTTGGGAACTTGTTCCTTGTCCCAGTAATCTAAAGAAAGAACCAATTGGGACAAGATGGGTCTTCAGAAATAAGATGGACGAAGATGGTCACGTGATTCGAAACAAGGCAAGACTTGTTGCAAAGGGTTACTCACATGAAGAAGGAGTAGACTTTGATGAAACTTTTGCACCAGTTGCTAGACTAGAAGCTATCAAAATTTTCTTAGCTTTTGCAGCTCATCATGAGTTCAAAGTCTATCAGATGGATGTTAAAAGTGCATTCTTGAATGGTGAATTGGAAGAAGTTGTGTATGTGCATCAACCACCAGGGTTCATAAATGAAGAAAGACCTCATTGGGTGTACAAACTGAATAAAGCCTTATATGGTCTGAGACAAGCACCTAGAGCCTGGTATGATACTCTTACTAAACATCTTCTGAAAAATGGTTTTAAAAGGGGTGTAATAGATAACACTTTATTCATATTGCATGATAAAAATGATATCTTACTTGTACAAGTTTATGTTGATGATATTATGTTTGGGTCTACAAATAACAAAATGTGTGAACAGTTTTCTAAAATAATGTCATCTGAGTATGAAATGGGTATGATGGGCGAACTGACATATTTTCTAGGTCTTCAAGTGAAACAAACCAGTGATGGTATTTTTATAAATCAAGAAAAATATGTCAGAGACTTATTAAAGAAATATCAATTTGATTCAGTCTCATCAAAAGATACTCCTATTTCTGCACCATTAACTTTGGACTCAGATCCTAATGGAAAACCGGTGGATCCCACAAAATATCGTGGTATGGTGGGATCCCTCATGTACTTAACTGCTAGTAGACCTGATATAATGTTTGCAACATGCCTTTGTGCAAGATTTCAGTCTGATCCCAGAGAAGCACACGCAAATGCTGTGAAAAGGATTTTCAGATACCTTAAAGGTGTCCCCAGACTTGGTCTTTGGTATCCCAAAAGCTCAAGTTTAGATCTAATGGGTTATTCAGATTCTGATCATGCAGGTTGTAAGATAGATAGGAAAAGTACCACAGGTGGTTGTCATTTCCTAGGTGGCAAATTGGTTAGTTGGACAAGTAAGAAGCAGACTGCAGTATCACTCTCCACAGATGAAGCTGAATACATTTCTGCAGCCAGTTGCTGCGCTCAGATTTTGTGGATGAAGAACCAACTAACTGATTATGGTGTTAAGTATACAAAAACTCCTATATTTTGTGATAACACCAGTGCCATTGCCATCTCTCACAATCCTGTCATGCACTCCAAAACCAAGCATATCGACCTCAGGTATCATTTTATTAGAGATCACATTATTAAAGGTAACATAGAGCTTCATTTCATTCCCACTGATAAACAACTCGCTGATGTTTTTACAAAACCCTTGGATGTCAAAACGTTTAAACATCTCATCAGTGAATTGGGTATGCTAAATCCTGTATAGCATCACCTCAGGGGGAAGTGTAAAATATTTTTATGTTAAAAAGAATTTTTCTCTAAGGGGGAACTTTGCTTTCAGAAAAATATTTTGACTGAAATGCTTCAGAATTTCTGAAATGATTTCAGAATAATTGTGTAAACTGAGATGGCTCAGATCTCTTGATTCTGATCATGCTCAGATTTTGTATACCATTTCTGAAATGAGTCTGTCCTTTATAATGTATTTTGATACTTGGTCGTTGAGTGAACACGTGAAGGTTACTGTTTAACGTTTAAATAATGATGTTTTTGGCTGACGTGGCACACAAGTTGCGCCGTAAAAGGAAAGTAATGATCACTTTTTCTTGAAAGTGTTGAAAAGTTTTGTGAAAATGTGGGGTCATAGCCGTCGTTGCATTAAATGCGGACGTGTACCAAAAAAATTATTTTCGGACTTCAAACCCGATCAAAACTTATTTCATTTTAATAATATTTCATTTTTGGGTTTGAATTTCAAAAATCATTTTATTTTATTTATTTTTTGGAAAAACTTTTTGTATTCCATCATAAATATAAATACCCTTCCCAAAACAATTCCTTCATTTACTTCTCCTTACATTTACTCCCAATCATCATTCTCTCTCTCTACTTCTTATTCCTTCATAACTCCAAAACCCTAAATTCATCTTTCACTTTCAGTTTTCCCTTGTAGATATAATGGCTAAAGTAATCAAATCTCTAATTGCTTTCGAATACAAACCATCTAAGGTAGTCAAGGCCAGTGCTCAATGGCCAAAAGGGTTAGATTCGTCGACCCTTAGATTCAATATGAATAATTTTATGGCTGCACTGAATGCCAAAGGCAAAACTTTAATGGGGAGGATAAATAAATTTCTTGAACAATCCCCTCTCCATTACGCCTTGACTGCTGATCCTCGGGTAATGTATCATCGATACTTACTTGAATTCTGGTATACTGCTACTCTGAGCAAGATGAAAAATCCATTGCTTTTTCTTTACAAGAAGGCACAAAGCAGTATATCCTTTCACTTGATGGGTTTCGGAGGCCCTTCATTTGAACTACCTTCCCTCCTCTTCAGCCTATGCTAAAAGGCTTAAAGGGATTAATTTCAGGGAAGTTCTGCTGGCCACTGGTCATAATTGTAACATCCCGAACTTTTCTTTAAGATTTGACTAACGCCGTTAAGTCAACTTTGTGTGTGTCGAAAAGTCTAGTGTGAATATATGCATATACGTAGTTAATGTGTGTTATGTGAGAGGCTTGGAAGCCTAAATATTAATGTAGTATAAATGTGTGAAATATGAAGGTTTATGTCTATGTAGTGACATCTAATGAAGGACTAATGTGGTATATGGTCAATAATGCAGTTTGTGACCAATAATGAAGGATATAGAAGTTCGAGGGCTGATTTTGACATAGGTGGAAATTGAAAAACGGGTTTAGGTTAGGATTACCCTAATCTAGAGTTAATTGGCAGTCATTAGCAAAGAATAAACCAATTAACCCTTTCTTTAATCCTAAAGCAGTTATTAGAGCATTTGATCAACGATTTGGTGTTGTAATTGGTCGATCATCGAGTCAAGCAGGTAATTATTGAATCATTGAATGTATTTTCCAGATTTAGAGGTTGTGTAATTATGAATTAAATCTGATTTTAAAGAAGTTTTCAAAGAGTTAGAGTTTTAATGGTGTTTTGGTTAATTAACATTCAAACGATGTTAAACGAGAGTGTAATCGATCCGGATGATCAAAATGTGTTTACTGGTGTCAAATACATGTTTTGGAAGAAGTTTTGATGAGTCGATTATTGGAAAATCGAAGAACTTAGTCGTTTTTGAAAAGCAGTCGAACCAGCGTTCGAACGAAGTTAATCTTCGTTTATGACTATCTTCGTAAGTTATGATTAAGATCGTTCTAATACTATTTTCGTTGGCCAAGTTCGTAAGAAGGGGTTTTATTAAATTCGTTGGTTAAATTCGTAAAGAAGCTATTTTCGTAAAGTATATTGAACGAAGATGAAGTTCGTATGAAAATTAAGTTCGTAATCTATTTTCGTAAAATGAAGCCAAACGAAGTTATGGTCTAAATTCGTAAGTTGTAAAGTAACGAAGTTAATACTTAAGTTCGTAAGAACAGAGTAAACGAAGTTTAAGTTCGTACGAAGGCTATCTTCGTTAGGTGTAATTCTGAAATTTTACGTAGTCAGTCTTAAGTTCGTACGAGGGTCCATTTAAGGTCCTAAATGACTTATACTTTATATGTTAATGAACGATAGGTGTCGGAGGTTACTGATAAGCATTATTAGCTACTTGTTTGTGCGCGTGTACTACAACCAGGTAAGATACACTACTTTGACACGCTGGGGGATCAACTAAAAGCTGGTTTCAAATCATAAACACTTCCATTCGGTACCTTATTATTGCATGTGGGCATATGGGTTACTTGGGAGGTATTATGGGTTATGCAGTTGACCATGAGACCTGAGATGCAGTCCCTATTGTAGTGTAATGCAGTATTGCTTAATGTAGTATGTAGCTATGCAGTTGATGTAGTTTAATGAAGTATCTTTATATGCATAATGTATAGAAATGAAGTTGATGTGTGATATGCATGCTTGACTTGTACACCTAGTTCACTAGACTTGCTAGGTTGCTATGTCACTTGCACGTTTAAGGATCCAAACGTAATGAAGTTAAAGTGTGTGAATGTCTAGGAATGTGTGTTACCTAGACTATATGTGTGTGAATGTTTGGGAGTGCAGGGACCCAATCTATATGTGTGAAATTGAGCTCATAAAACAGATGCAGTGAAAAGTGTTAAGCTTAACCCGTACTAGCCTTAGCCGGGCGAGTGCGTAGATGTAGTTGTTGCTTGGGTGGCTCCTCGCAACATGGTCTTTATAACGCAGGGCGAGTAATACGAGAGATTTGACCAACCTCCACATACGGATTACTCAAGGATTGGCTTGCCATTCCTTAACGACGTAAGATGAGTAGTCTTTTGACTAATCATCCAGTCGGGTGTGATGCAGGGCACACTTATATGCAGTAACGAAGATACGTGTGACAATGTGTAAATTAATGAAGCAGATAACGAAGATATGTGTGATAATGTGGGAACTAATGCAGGATAGGCACATTTAGGATGATTATCCTAATTGAGATGAAGTTGAAATGTAGTATATGTGTGAACGTGTGATGTGTGTTGTGCCTAATAAAACTTGTCTAATAATGAAGATTGTTTTAATTGGACAATTGCTTTTAAAATAAGTGTTATCTTACTTAGCTATTCTTATAGCTAACACTTGTTTCTTTAATGTGGTTGTTCCCTCAGGTTTAGCTTGATGGAATCTAGAGGCAGGACGTGTGAGCTTGGGTAGATGCAATGCAGGAGCCTTAGCTACCCTTAGACGATGCTTACTTTAGACATTCATTACATTTCGTATTTAATGTCGAATTATGTAGAGATGTGTGAACGGTTGTTTTATGTTGGGCAACCGTTGGGTTTTCATTTGAACTATTGTTTGATATGGCATGTAACACCAAATAAATGCAGAAACCGAAATGTTTTTATCGGTTTTGACTTTTACAGTCTTTACTTCCGCAATTTAACACCGTTAGGTGAAAAGTTTTTGAAAACCCATATTTTTAAATGACGGGTGTTCAATAATGACATGGTTGATTAGACGGCAATCTGAAGACATCTGGACACATCTTTCTGTCTGGATTTGGAAACTGTTGGAGATATTTTTGGACTCAGATTGTCGAGTGCCTTGGAAGAAATTATGGTGGCTTGGACCAGATTTCCTTGACACAAGTAAAAATTGGGTATTACTTGTGGCATGGGATTGAGGTGGACTTTGCTGAGATACTTTTCTCTCAGCTGGTAGCAAAATTGAAAGGGAAAAGAAGTCCACATATCTCATTCCCTAGATTTCTGAGCGTTTGCTTCATAAGCATGCTTGGAGATGCGTATCATTTTGAGGGGCTTGAATCTTCAGCGACGGAGTTCTGCAGGGATCTTTCGAAACTATCTACTTCAGATCCAGAACCAGAGCTCTCCGCTGCAATGCTTCAGGTAATAAATAAAACAAAACAGCAAGACCGGCTGGCTCAGAAAGGTCACCGAGCGGGTCGCAAAAGAATGCGAGACCCATTGGTGCACCTGGTGGTCAAATGTTGAAGTTGTTTAAAACCACAGCAACTTCTTCTACCCAACCACCACCTCCCTCATCCATTTACCAACCTGAGGATCTCCCAAAAGATCCATCGGGATCTCCAAAGGGCGTTTTAAAACGACGTAAATTTAAGCAGTCCTCACAGCCCAAGGACACTAGTACCGAAGCAAACCCCTCTGGATCTTCCCAATAAGAACCAGAGGAATCGAGTCTAAAGGGAAACCCACAAGCAGCCATCTCCAAAACTTCTTTAGGAGGAGATGGTGAAGAAAATATTAGTGTGTCCGCCCAGCACACAATAGAGTCCGTGTCTGCACGCGCACCCCCTGAAACTTCACAAATCTCACACTCTTCTGCAGCACGAATTGATGAAGTCTTTGGTGTGACACCACCTGAGACTGAGATTCCAGACTCTACGGCCGATGAAGTGATTCTTGATGACGGTACGAGAATCATTAAGGCAATCCCCGTGTCTACTGTCTCTGGCGATGAAGCTATGGCTGAGCCAACCAATAAATCTGGTGACGATGCATCTACAGTAGTAGTTGTTGAACCAGAAGCTGGTTCAGGTACCAGTGATCCCAGGGCATATCTGATCAGACTGCAGTTTTAACTGACCTCTGGGATGAAGATGAGCCACCTCAAGGGAATCTCGATTCCTTTGATGACTTTGAGTTTGATGAGGGCTTACTGGAGGAGAATCAGTCTTCTGATTCTGAGCCAACCTTCAGCCTCACAAACGTCCAACCTCCCCCAGAAATCCAAAATGTTGAACAACCATATCGCCAACCAGAAACTTCACATCAACACCCATATTTTCCACCCGGCTCTACACCTGCCTATGTTTCATCACCACGTTTTCAACCACAACTCCAACACTTACACCCACAAATTCACCAAGTGCCAAGGCCCATCAATTATGATAGTGAGATTGAGAAGGAGTTGGACTCTGCTATTGAATCTGAGAGTCCAACTGAAATGCCGTTGGAAAAGGCTTTGGATGGGCTTGGTAGAATTCCCTTTGTGGCTTCTGTCTCTGCACAACCACCTCCTCCTTTGAGTGTAGAAGCACAGTTAGAGAAACAAAATGCCGAAGTCCAAAGCCTACTTATCAAGGTGGAGACTTAACTAAATCTCTAACTGCCAATACTACGTCCCTGGCTGAAATGAAGGGTGCTCAGATGTTTCTTGGCACTGAGTTCACCAAGGTTGCTAGAAATGAGGGACTAGTAGGTGGGAAGCTAAATGAGCTGGTACATTCATGCAATAAGATCAGTATAGCTATCAGGGAAGCCTTCAGACTGGCCAAAAGAGATGTGCAAGCTTCAGTAGTTTCAAACTTGACATCTGGTATTGAATTGCTAAAACAAGAAGTTCTGGCAGTCGGGAAGGAGGTGAATGAGTTGGTAAAAAGACCAAGTGTCAATGAGAAAGAACTTGGGTCTGCTGTTGGTAGTAATGTGATTGAGAAGCTGAAGTCTGAGATTTCTCAGACTCTTGTTGATCAGATTTCAGCTTCTGTGGCTGAAAAGGTTGAGGAAGGGGTCAGAAGGATGGTCTTAGAACTTACTCAAGACACTTCAGAGAAGGTAGATAAAGCTGTTGAACAAGTTCAGAAATCTGTATCTACTCTCGAAGAAATTGTTAAAGGCCAGTCCAAACAGATAGATGAAATTCTGACCCTCCTTAAGAAAGAAAAAGTTGTTGCTGCTCCTCCTCCTCCTTCATTCTCTGAGGAAGATAGGAAATTGCTGAAAGAGCTAACTGAAAAAGAGAATCTGAACCTTAACTCATCATTCAGGTTAAGGGCTCAGTTCTCTACCATGGCAAAAGGCATTTCTGATTGCCTTCTGCAGCAAAGTTGGGAACCTCTGAAGGCCATTCAGACGGCGATTGATGTATATGCAAAGATGCCTTCTGAGGTCCCCAAAGGGGGAAATGTGCCTATTGGTCTGCTTTCAAGTACTCAGGAATTGATAGAAGCAACCAAGAAGCAAGTTGAGGTACCATCTGGTAGTGCCTCAGTTCAGGGGGAACATGTTCAGAGATCTGAAGTGCAAACTTCTGAACCAACCAAGAAAGATAAGGGCAAGATCCAAGTGGTGGATGAACCTTCAAAGAAAGATTCAAAGGGTTCTGGTTTGGTGGTTGGTGAAAATGTTGATGAACAAGGTTATCCCATTCATGATCTTAATGCTGATAGCAAGAAATTAGAAGCTTTGCAGAAGCAAGTTTCTAATCAATTTATTATGTGGGGTGAAAATAAGGAAAGAGAAAGGGTTCAACATCAGAAAATAGGAACCCTTGATCACATTGATGCTGCAGCTCTTGGTCTCTCACTTGAAAGATATCTGAAAATTAAAAATGATCCAAGAGTGCAGAAGGCTGTTGTTGATATGCTCGAGTATGAATATGGGGTGAATTATTCTCCCTTAGAACAAAAGCTGGACCATCTCACATTCAAAATGTCCATTGAGGACTTGGTGAAAAAACAGAGAGAAAGAGATGGCAATTAAAAAGAAGGAAATTCTGGCTGGAGTTCTGAAGGTGGAAAAAGAATTGTCAAGGCCACCCATTAAGCCCAAAGTGACTGGACCAAGATCATCAAGAAAAAATATTCGTGATGCTGATCTCTCCACCTTCAAACCAATGTCTGATGATGCTATTGAGCTCCAAAGAAAGCATGAGAAGGATCAATATGAGCATTATCTGAAGCATCGATCTCATCCAGCTAAAATAGTTGATATGGAGGTAACAAAAGCTGATGGATTGAAGCTTTTTGATTTGATTGTAAAAAGATAAGGTAGAGCAGCTGAAGAGTATAATCAAGTTTT
>CM067167.1:90911415-90951951 GCA_034093135.1 Erigeron breviscapus
GGAATTTTGATGAACCAGTAGGTGAAAAATACGAACAAAAATTGTGATTTTATGTGATTTGAAGTGTGAATTTTGATGAACCAGTAGGTGAAAAATACGAACAAAAATTGTAAATAAATTTGATTTTGATGAAACAGTAGGTGAAAAAGACGAACAAAAATTGTAAATAAATTTGATTTTGATGAACCAGTAGGTGAAAAAGACGAACAAAAATTGTAAATAAATTTGATTTTGATGAACCAGTAGGTGAAAAAGACGAACAAAAATTGTAAATAAATTTGATTTTGATGAACCAGTAGGTGAAAAAGACGAACAAAAATTGTAAATAAATTTGATTTTGATGAACCAGTAGGTGAAAAAGACGAACAAAAATTGTAAATAAATTTGATTTTGATGAACCAGTAGGTGAAAAAGACGAACAAAAATTGTAAATAAATTTGATTTTGATGAACCAGTAGGTGAAAAATACGAACAAAAATTGTAAATAAATTTGATTTTGATGAATTTGTAATTGAATTCAGTTATGGATCGTCATCAGATTGATGTTTTTCTCTGATACCACTTGTTATAACACGATTTCTATCACTGAATTCAATTCATCAATGGCGGTTTGGATAGTGTGTGTTCTTAGTGTTTGTGTGTGTTTTGAGAGAGAATCGTATGTAAAAATGTGTGTGTGTTACTGGTATTAAAAGTTATGGAAAAGTTATACAAAGGTTATGTGAAAGTTATGATCTCTAAGGTATGAGAGGGCTATTTATAGTCTAATTATACAATTATGCTAATTGTCACAATTAGCCCCTCAACCTTAGTAATCATTTATCTATGAATTAACAACAAGAAATTCCTCTAATCTAGATTACAATTTATCACTATTTTTGGATTTCTAACATATCATCCATGTTCTTAAACATGAAATATCTTTGTCAAATGGCCAGAGTAGGATTAGAGTGTCCGAATTAGAAGAAGAAGAAGAATTGATTAAGGGAGAATGTCTTAGGATGGAAGTAATAGATGATGACCAGAAACCTAATGGACAGATAGACACACCAATAGGTGAAGAACCCATAGAAACTAAACCTAAGAGAAAAATCAGCTATGAAAGTTTCATGAAATTAAAGGAATTAAAGGAGAAAGTAGAGGAACAATTAAGAAATAGTAGAGAAGTAGCAAATAGGGTTAAGAGAATCCTAGGAAACATTAAGTGGGAAGAGCGTGTAGCCGACTTAGAAAAAGATAAGATGAATGAGATAATAGCTAGAGAACCAAATGGTAAGTTTTACGGTGACCCTAGCATTTTTCAGATTCCTTGCTACATCAGCTCAAACTGTTTTGAGAACACCTATATAGACCTTAGAGCCACATCTAATATCTTGCCCATAGGAATTTACAAGAATAATTTGAAGAAATATAGGAATGGAGTAAAATGGGAAGAATTAGAAATTAGGTTAGTAGGAGGAGCCAAGGTTTTAACTAAAGGCTTCATAAGAGACTTAGTCATTAGGATAGAAGGATTAGACAACCCCACTGATTTCATTATAGTTGAAGATGATTCAACTACTAGAGATCATGTGATTTTAGGTCAACCATTCTTGCTTTCGGTAGGTTCATCGGTTAATGTGAAAGCAAAGAAGATTACCTTAACCATGGGATTCAACCAAGTAGTCTTGACTAAGGAGGAAATTAGTAAGACCAACCCCTTCGGGACTAGATGCAAAGCTAGGAGCTTTGCATGGGAAATTAAGAAAAGGAGAATCGAATCGCACTTGAAAGACACATCCGACCTTTACATTCAATATCCAACGGGAACCGGCCCCCGGCCTACCCCGTATTCTTCCTCAACCTAGTTCCTAGGTCGAGTCTGGCTGAAGACTCGTTAAACTTAGCGCTTCTTGGGAGGCAACCCAAGCCGTATTTTCATTTTTATTTTCATTTTATTTTTATTTTTTATTTTTAGGAATATGTGACTAATTGCAATTTAGTGATTGTTTTAAATTTTATCATTTGTAATCTATTTTATGAGTATGTCTTTAGAATCATAGATGCAAGCTTTCAATGGATCGAAGAAACAAGTAACTTATTGCAATCGTATTTCGTTTTTATTTTTATTTTTATGTTTTAGCTTGTTATTTCCATTTTGATATTTTGATTGAAGTGTGCAGGAGTATTTTGTCTTGTAGTCTGAAGGAAACGAGGCACTTGGCCAAAAGCTAAGTGTGGGGGAGTTCAAGCATCAAATCGTTGAAGAAAATAAGACATCGAAACATGTACAGGAGTCAAAAGCGCAGCTAGGAGACCTCCAGCGCCACTGGGAAAGCCACCTGGGCTTCCCAGCGCCGCTCAACACCTCCCAGCGCCGCTGGACCTGCACCTGTGCAGATCCAGCACCGCTCAAGCAGCCCCAACGCCGCTCGTGTGTTTCCAGCACTGCTCACCAGCTTGCCAGCGCCGCTCAGAGCTCCAGTCTGCATATCAGATCGCGAAAAATAAAAAAAAATCAGAAAAACCCAAAAATCCAAAAAATTAGAAAATACAAAAAAATAAAAGAAGGTGGAGAAGCATCAATGGATCGCCATCAAATGGAGACGACGCAAGCTTTTGAAGTTCAATATCATTCAAGTCGCTCCGCAAATGCCATCTTCAACAACAATCATGCAACATAAGCCCGGGAGGTTTCGTTAATCCTTATCTTTTCGTGTTTTTCCTATTACCCTGTTATGTTAGGTTCAGTACAACGAGGACGTTGTACAATTTAAGTGTGGGGGGATGGAATAGGAAAAACCCGTGGTTTAATTGCTTGATTTATCATAAGTTTTCTACTACTTATTTCATGCAAATTTTAAGTTTTTCTTGTGTCGGAAAATCATTTTGAGAATATAATCTTTGCAAGTAGACAAAATATGACGATAACTAAGCAATATTAGCTTTGGTAGATGAACGGTTAGTTAGGACTGTTAGTTTAACTATAGATTTGTGGCTGTTCATTCTTCCAACTGGTTTAGAGCTTAGACTGAAACTAAATGCGATTATGTTTGCTATAGCACATTTAACCGGACTTTAATATGCCTAGAAATTAGAGCTTTCTAGCCATTAGTATAGGTGTATTAATTGGACTTAATTATACGTGCTTGTGTAGGAACTAGTTAAGACGTATGGTTCGCCTTAACTCTTACACTATTTTAATGTAAACTAGTTGCATGCGGAGTAAGTGTATGAGTCATCTAGGGTCTCTGATAATGTCTATCGCATGAATAATGTAGTATCTTTAAGAAAAAGGCAATCAGTAGATTAATAAAAAGAGTTCAAAGAACTAATAACGAGTAAAATCTATACGCATCAAGTTATGTCGCTTTGCGCGTGGGGAACCACCGACCTGTCACCGCTGTCTTGATGTAAGGTATAAAATCTAACCGTTAGTTGAGTTATGTCACTTTGCGCGTGGGGAACCACCGACCTGTCACCGCTGTCTCAACTATTAGAGATGATAATATCGTATAACTGCTTTAGTGTTTAGCTAGCGAGCATGACTGTAGTGTGACAGTATGTCTAAGTAGTGAGTCACAAGTACACAAATGATGAATATAAATGCCTTGCTAATAGCTAGTAGTTCTGATTGCTATACAAACTTTAATTAAGTGCTTAACTAGTCAGCAGAAAGAAGTAAGATTGAGTTGTAAGACATGTGAAATTATAGAACGGTTTTAGAGGTATTAACACAAATAAAAAGTTAGCTTTTAGTTTTGATTGACCAATTATCTTGCCTCCAGCTATAGCTTACTGATTTTGTCTAAAGCTTTCTCAAATCATTTTGCATGACTAATCTTTCAAATGTTTTTAAAAAAGTAGAATAACTTTAACACTTAAGTTGTCCTATCATCATTGTTTTATTTTCTTGGACTATTTGCTTGAGGACAAGCAAAGACTTAAGTGTGGGGGTATATGATGAGCGTCCATTTTGTGATAAAAACCCCTATCAAAAGGCTTCATTTCTATCTCTTAAATGAGTTAATATTCCGGAACTATCGGTACTTAATGAATCGTATGTTTACGCAAGTTCACGGAAGATGCGAGTGAGGGTAAATGGCATCAAGTGACTCAAGATGGAAGCCTATGAAGTTACAAGAAATAAGGAGGTGATCCGGGAGCCAAACGAAGAAGTACGGGAAGCAGCAGCTTCTGCCAGCGCCGCTGGCCTATGCCCAGCGCCACTGGAGCCCATTCCAGCGCCGCTGGGCGGCCCAGATCAGCAACCGACTCTGAACACTATTTAAGTCGAAGTAACCCTCAAAACCCTAAGAGAGAGCCGATTCAGCAACCCTAGCCGCCCATATTCACCCTAGGTCGACTTTGCAGATTCCAAGGAGGTTTTGGAGCTTCTAACACCTTCCGATCTTCATCCTCAGCATAGATCTACTCTTTTGTTTTACTTTTAGTTGGTAAACAATGTCTTTCATCTTTTCAGACTTTGTTATTCCTTTAATAATTTCAGGCTAGTAGCCTGAATACTTGTTTGGATCGATGTGATCATGTAGTCGTTTATCTCTTTTACTTTATTTGTTAGAATTTGTTGGAGTGTGTTTTACTATTTATCGTAGATCCATGTTTTACTAGTTCTTCATATTAATATCGGTTCTATATCTGCATGTATTAGTTTAATTCTGATGATCGGTCTATAATCATACACTAGGATTAATACATAAGGATGGAAAACACTAGTCGGTCTTTAACTAGATGTAAAAGGTGATTCACTTGTAACCGAGGGATCCAGAACCATAGTAATTAGGATGAATAGAACATGATGCTTAACAATGTCAGACGCGATCCAGTGACTTGGAAACGAGCACTGTGGTCACTGGAGAGAATTACTATCTAGCCATGGCTTAAGAGCCCGGTAACTAAAAGATGAATTAGTAACACGAACTTTAGGTCATTAATGCTTAAACAATGAATCTAATGAGAATTTGTTTATAGGGTAGTGTGAGTCTAGCGACAGCACTAGTTACTTAGGCAAAGTGAATCTAACGAGAATCTGAGCCGTGATTAAGTTTCCAACATACTAGCAAGTAGGTAGAATGATATTTGGTCGTGTCATGAGATCGGAGATGCCAAACAAGTATTTTAATTTAATTACTGTTATTTGCTTTTTCAAACTATTTTCAGACTGAGCCTCTCGCTGAATAAGCGGTTGCGGCTTCTATTTACTTTTCAGTATTTTAATTAGTTTAATAGGAAATCGTGACAACCCCACAACCGCTAGAATTACACGTATTACTAGATTAGGTAAAGCAACGCGTCCTGCGAATGATCCTGTTCTTATCACTAAACTATACTACATCTGATCGGGTCCCCTGTCCGTTAAGGTGTGTGTGTTTTTGAGATAATAACTTGTACAACATTTTTATAAATTTAAACACTAAAAGAAACATACCATCAAGCCTCTACCACCACGGCCTCTACCTCGACCTCTTTGAGCTTCCGGTTGAGGTTCTTGAGAGTTAGCCCTATAGTTTGTTCCGGCTCTCCTTGGTCTCACCATTTCTATAAAACAAGTAACACGTTGACCCGATGGTTAGTCTCAAAATGCTCACATGTTAGTCACACAAGTAGTCAATGCTCTCATGTCGATATAACATACTCATTTCATATCATTATGCTAAGGCAAGAGTGCTAGAGTTCTAAGGGGGAATTGTTGCTTATCATACCATCATGCCAAGTTCACTACAATAATTTATCATCAATAAAAGTACTCATGTTCAACACATCACACAATTCAAGCAACTAAAACAAGTGGTTCAAAGTATAATCCGAATCCGATATGCTCTCTAGTTATTGACCGAGTTTGTATACAGGTGATACCATTGGCTTTCCCTCCACCCAATCAACTCCTCTTAAGCATATCGGTTCCTTATTATACCCTAAGCCAAGCATGAGCAATCCGTGATGTCATTAACTTGTTATAATACCGGGTGACCATAAAATAGTTAATCAGGCTCTTTTAGGGTTGCCACAATGTTATACCAAGTTAATGCCATAACTTCATTTTGCCCTAAATCATCAAACTATTATCAATCAATAACAACAATCCATCTCAACCACAATCAAGTTCAAATCAACGTACACGTTAACCACATTGTACCCAAGTCATCACATAGTTGGTCTTAACTACGAACTCACAATGTACACCTTTTAGGGTTCACATAATTTACGTTGCACACAAAAATCCTAACCATGCATGCTATATGAATAGGTTTAACTTAAGTCGTAGTCTAGGTCAAACCGCCTAATTCTCTACGACCACGCATGGACCACCATTCTGTAACACCCCGAGCTAGGGCTTGAAATATTATGGAAATTATATAGCACAAGGTGGAATTAATGTAGAACAAGAACTAAATGCGAATAAAGGATCCGGTGAATCCATAGATAAGATAATTCAAGTGCAAAAATGAATAAGGAGCAAGTAACCATCAAACTTTATAAAATAATCATCAAGAGATGGCTATCGATCCTAAGCATAATGCAAAAGTAGGCAAATGAATCCTTGATCCATATAAGTCCAATGCCCGGGTTCAAAAGCAAGCAATCAATCATACTTCACGTCCTGGGATAACGTGGTTACCTGAAAAGTGTACTAAACAAGTCAACACGAGGTTTGTGAGTTCGTAGTAATGGTTCACGAGGAACCATCATCAATAATCACAATAAGTATAAGTAAAGGAAAAACATAACTTACAAGAAGCCTTTATGCGTCACAATATCAATCACATCAAGATTACACAATGTAAAGTAAATGCGGGTAATAAATGATCACAAGTGATGTCAATATCAAGATATATGCCGTATGCATGACAAAGTCACAATGCATATCATAAGTGTCACCATCAAGTCACCAATGCAACGATACTCACATGTCATCCCAATTAACAATGTGTCATCTCAAAATCATCGGTGTATATATGTCTATATACTCGGGGTCCATGTCCGTCTTACAATGCAATAATACTCATAATCATCAAGTGTATACATCTATACACTTGGAGGTCCATGTCCGTCTCACATGTGTTCATATCAATACGAATGCGTGTTTGTCTCAATCATAAGTCCATCAATAATCAAACCACCAAACCAACCAAAACTATACGTACATACACTTAAAAGGATTCTACTTTCAACGAGTCCTAGATGCTTATATATAGGGTCACCCGCAGCCTTCCCACCACATCTAAAACCCTTTAAAGGCATAACCGACTTCCATGTATGCACGACTATCCTAATAATAACAATACATATTACAATCATGTGCAAAATCAATCAAACGTGTCAATCATTCCATCAAGTAATCACATAAATGTCACTTTCCATCCCGAATCTCAAACGAGTAGGGAGCTACGGAACTCGCCTTGGTCGGCAAAAGAAGTTAAGATTGAGATAAAATGCTATTATAATCGTTCAACGTGCTCCGCGTGTCCACAATGTATCATTATGTACAATGTGTACATTATTAACCAAAACGTAACCCTAATTAGGTTTCAAAGACAACTTATGACTTTACAAGACTCACGTGGCTCGACATAGTCATTCGAGGGGTTAAGTAATGGTTTGAAACGAATTAGAGTCGCTCAAGTATCGTATTATGACCGTCACTTATCATTACTTTCATGATATGTCGTATTTTATACCAATTTCCCACAATGAATTTAGCTGCTTTCGTATAGTTTTTGAGTCATTTTCGTATACATTTTGTGTGTTTATGGTATTTATTAGTGTTTCAGGCTACTGACAGGTACTTGAGCGTATTTTTGGAAGACACGAGAATTTTAAGGTGAAATAAGTGCTAACGGGTGATTTTCGAGGCATTTGGATGAAGAATGAAGCTGGTCAATGAAAGTCAACTGCAAAAAGAGACTCATTGCGCCGCAACAAGTCATTGCGCCGCAACAAGCAGAAAATTAAGTTGCGCCGCAACTTGGTTAGTTGCGCCGCAATGCCTTCAGCTTCCATCCAGCCACGAGTCAATGAAAGTCAAAAGTCAACGCGAGTCAAACCTAGTTGCGCCGCAACTAGCTAATTGCGCGCAACTAGGACCGATTCTGGAGTAATTTTTAGGGAAACTATATAAGGCTTACAAAAACATTCTTTAACCTACCTTTTTACTTCCAGCCGTTTTTAGCATCTTTTGAGGGGGTTTTTCATCAGATTAATCATCTTTGAAGATCAAGAACACAATTGGATTTATTTCGTTCGTTGCTTTCGATTTCTTGTATTCGGTAACAATGAATTCTTCATATTTTATTTGTTATTCTTATTTTAATATGAGTGGCTAATCGCTTCATCATCCATCTTGATGGAGTGAGACAATATGTAAGGATTGCACAATTTTTATAATTCAATGTTGATTTCTTTTAACATTATATCGTAATCTTAGCGTGTTTCTTCCTTATAATTTATCTTGAATTGATTGGTGATTTATGTGTGTCTTTAATGGTAATTATTGATTACATATACTTCATTTTGATTGTTTGGGTACAAATGATTGGATCTATGACGGGTACGGTAGATAATCATTCAATGATAATAGGAATTAATGTGTTAACGGTTGGGTACAATCGATAGGTATAATTGTTATTTAATAACCAAAACAATTGTTTGATTAGAGAAGTTATAAAAGATGTCTTGGGGTACCGGTCTTTGTAATGAAACTAGTTTAAGCAAGAGAGTCAAATGATGTCATTAACTTGACGGGTACGGTAGATAATCATTCAATGATAATAGGAATTAATGTGTTAACGGTTGGGTACAATCGATAGGTATAATTGTTATTTAATAACCAAAACAATTGTTTGATTAGAGAAGTTATAAAAGATGTCTTGGGGTACCGGTCTTTGTAATGAAACTAGTTTAAGCAAGAGAGTCAAATGATGTCATTAACTTGACGGGTACGGGGTTGGTGCTTTGTTTGAGTCTCGGTTATTTAATCAACTTAATTTGAATTTGAACTTCATTTATGTGCAATCTGAGCGTATTGTTGAGCGAAATCAAGATGGATGCCTTTTAAATTATTGTTTTCAACAAAAATTCTCTTTTCGATTAATCCTGAGGGATTACTTACAAATCTTACTAACTTTTGCAACGTGGCAATTCGGTCACAAAACCCCCTTTTTACTTGTACTACTTAATTTGAGCAACTGTTTAACTTAGACCTTATGATCGACCTCGGATTTACCAATTTACTATACTGCATGCGATCAGGTCCACTGCCTGTGAGTGTGTTGTAGTCAGTCTTTTTGGTAGTTTCGTGTTTATAAATTTTATTACTCGATTTCACACATCAAGTTTTTGGCGCCGCTGCCGGGGACTTTTGTTTAGTAGTTGTTTAATTTTGTAGTTTGATCCTTTCTCACATTATTTGTGAGAAAGTTATTGCTTTATTAATTAGATTTTATTTTATTTTCATTTCTATTTCATTTGTACCAGGTGCGGTTGACGGTTTGTTTGTGGTGATTGTGCAGGTTCTTGCTAGTTGATGAACACAAGAGCTTCTGGCCGACCTTTGCTTAGTCCTTTATCTAATCTAGGGAAAATCAGACATCGTTTAGTGCAGAAAAACAACCGATAACCATCCACATCAGACAAAATAGATCCAGAAACCACAGACCAAGTCCAACAGGACATTTCCTTAGACGAATTCTATATCAAGAAAAGTTCAACATCAGAAGATCAATTAATTGATAGGTTGAAAGAAGCATGTAGAGTGTTTGGGACAGGAGAAGACTCAGATACAGAAGAGAAAGTTCAGACACCTGAACCAAACAGCATTGTCATACCTTGAACCACCAGAAATATTAATCAACAACGCCAAATGAAGGCTACAAGATTCTTGAAGATATGGCCAAGGAAAACTCAACCGGAGATGTTGAGCGAAATCAAGATGGATGCCTTTTAAATTATTGTTTTCAACAAAAATTCTCTTTTCGATTAATCCTGAGGGATTACTTACAAATCTTACTAACTTTTGCAACGTGGCAATTCGGTCACAAAACCCCCTTTTTACTTGTACTACTTAATTTGAGCAACTGTTTAACTTAGTCCTTGTGATCGACCTCGGATTTACCAAATTTACTATACTGAATGCGATCAGGTCCACTGCCTGTGAGTGTGTTGTAGTCAGTCTTTTTGGTAGTTTCGTGTTTATAAATTTTATTACTCGATTTCACACATCAAGTTTTTGGCGCCGCTGCCGGGGACTTTTGTTTAGTAGTTGTTTAATTTTGTAGTTTGATCCTTTCTCACATTATTTGTGAGAAAGTTATTGCTTTATTAATTAGATTTTATTTTATTTTCATTTCTATTTCATTTGTACCAGGTGCGGTTGACGGTTTGTTTGTGGTGATTGTGCAGGTTCTTGCTAGTTGATGAACACAAGAGCTTCTGGCCGACCTTTGCTTAGTCCTTTATCTAATCTAGGGAAAATCAGACATCGTTTAGTGCAGAAAAACAACCGATAACCATCCACATCAGACAAAATAGATCCAGAAACCACAGACCAAGTCCAACAGGACATTTCCTTAGACGAATTCTATATCAAGAAAAGTTCAACATCAGAAGATCAATTAATTGATAGGTTGAAAGAAGCATGTAGAGTGTTTGGGACAGGAGAAGACTCAGATACAGAAGAGAAAGTTCAGACACCTGAACCAAACAGCATTGTCATACCTTGAACCACCAGAAATATTAATCAACAACCAAATGAAGGCTACAAGATTCTTGAAGATATGGCCAAGGAAAACTCAACCGGAGATGGGAGCGAAATCAAGATGGATGCCTTTTAAATTATTGTTTTCAACAAAAATTCTCTTTTCGATTAATCCTGAGGGATTACTTACAAATCTTACTAACTTTTGCAACGTGGCAATTCGGTCACAAAACCCCCTTTTTACTTGTACTACTTAATTTGAGCAACTGTTTAACTTAGACCTTATGATCGACCTCGGATTTACCAATTTACTATACTGCATGCGATCAGGTCCACTGCCTGTGAGTGTGTTGTAGTCAGTCTTTTTGGTAGTTTCGTGTTTATAAATTTTATTACTCGATTTCACACATCAAGTTTTTGGCGCCGCTGCCGGGGACTTTTGTTTAGTAGTTGTTTAATTTTGTAGTTTGATCCTTTCTCACATTATTTGTGAGAAAGTTATTGCTTTATTAATTAGATTTTATTTTATTTTCATTTCTATTTCATTTGTACCAGGTGCGGTTGACGGTTTGTTTGTGGTGATTGTGCAGGTTCTTGCTAGTTGATGAACACAAGAGCTTCTGGCCGACCTTTGCTTAGTCCTTTATCTAATCTAGGGAAAATCAGACATCGTTTAGTGCAGAAAAACAACCGATAACCATCCACATCAGACAAAATAGATCCAGAAACCACAGACCAAGTCCAACAGGACATTTCCTTAGACGAATTCTATATCAAGAAAAGTTCAACATCAGAAGATCAATTAATTGATAGGTTGAAAGAAGCATGTAGAGTGTTTGGGACAGGAGAAGACTCAGATACAGAAGAGAAAGTTCAGACACCTGAACCAAACAGCATTGTCATACCTTGAACCACCAGAAATATTAATCAACAACCAAATGAAGGCTACAAGATTCTTGAAGATATGGCCAAGGAAAACTCAACCGGAGATGAGGACCGAAATAAGAGATCCGGTAGAAACACTGTAGCTAAGGTTGAAAGTAGTGAAGATTCGAAGCTTGTTGCTGAAGTTAAGGCTCTCTCTAAGCGAATGGAAGAGAGGTTTGATGGCCAAGAAAGCAGGTTCAAGAGCCTTGAAAGGGATGTGAAGGTTATGGTTGATGGTTGTGATTATTGTGGGGATTTGCATTACACTGAGGATTGCCCCCATAAACCAACTGAAGATGTTAACTATGTTCAGAACCAGCAACAGGGGAACTTCAACCGAAACACCGGTTATCAAAACCGGCCATCAGGTAGTTCCTATCCTACATCTTCTTCTTTTAATACTAACAGTTTTAGTTTTGGTGGTAACAGTTTTAGTAAGTTCAACAATCAACAAGGCTCGGATTCAGAACTAAGAGAGATAGTGAAGGATTTCATTAGTACCCAGAAAGCAACTAATGAACATGTTGCAGAAGAGTCCAAGAAAGTGAGTTCGGTGTTGGATGCTTTGACTACTCGATTGGATGGAATCGGGCACAAGCTGGATCAAGGGGCAAAGAATCATCAAGCCACAATTAAAGACTTAGAAGGAAGGCTTGAAAGGCTAGGAAATTCTAACAGACAGCCCGGTACTCTACCGAGTAATACTCAACAGAATCCCAAGCCTCAGTCAAACAACCAAGGGCAGAATAATCAAGGACAAGGGCAATACACCCCTCCAAATGCTAGAAATGAGCATGTGAATGCAATCACAACGAGGGCAGGTAAAACTTATAATTCTGCTAATCCTTTACTTGATGATTCTACTCCACTTGTGCAGGTTAATGAAAATGATGAAACAGTTGATGATGAGATTGAGATGGAGCCAAAACCAGTCGTGCAGACACCGGCTGTTCCATCTAAACCAGTTGAGAAACCAACGGTGAAATCCTATCAACCGAAGATCCCATTTCCTCAACGGTTGAGGAAAGAGAAGATTAAGGAAAATTTCAAGAAGTTTGTTGATTTGATTCAATCGGTTAACATAACTATTCCCTTAGTTGATCTTATTGCAGGGATGCCCAATTATGCTAAGTTTCTCAAGGAACTCATCAGTGACAAAAGGAAGCTAGAAGAGGAGAAGACTGCAGTACTTAGCGCCGAGTGTTCAGCAATAATCCAGAATCAGATTCCTCCCAA
The DNA here is from genome assembly GCA_034093135.1 of Erigeron breviscapus. Lineage (NCBI taxonomy): Eukaryota > Viridiplantae > Streptophyta > Magnoliopsida > Asterales > Asteraceae > Erigeron > Erigeron breviscapus. Next base: position 90,924,272 of record CM067167.1, read on the forward strand.
GTTGGAAGATCCAGAGAGTTTTCTAATTGCGTATTCTTTTGGTGCAATCTTATGTGAGGCATTGGCCGATATTGGGGCCAGTAGAAATTTGATGCCTTATTCTGTCTATAGGAAGTTGTCCTTAGGTGAGTTGAGCCCGACCCGAATGAGCATTTGGCTCGCGGACAGATCTTTCCAATATCCCATGGGGATAGCGGAAAACTTGCAAATTAAGGTGGGTCACATGGTATTCCCGGTCGACTTTGTCATTCTCGAGATGGAGGCGGACGCTAAAGTCCCTCTAATTCTTGGCCGCCCATTCCTTAACACCGCGGATGCTATCATCCGGGTTAAGGCTAAGGAGATTTCCTTAGGGGTCGGTGATGACCGGATTATTTTTAATGTTGATAGAGCACTAAAGCATCCTTACTCTTCTGATGATACTTGTTTCAGGATAGATGTGATTGAAGAAGAAGATGCTTTGGAGACGGAGTTAATGGACTTTTTGGACATGGAAGAGGAGAAGCGTTGCTTGCTTGTAGTGGAGAAGAGCAAGAGATGGTTGGAGAGATGGTGAGAGAAATAATGGCTTTAAGTGTCGATGAAACTCCACCGGAAAACGAAACCTTCAAAGAGATAACGGCTAATGGAAGCACATAGGTGCTAACATCGGTTGAGAATCCTCCTACCGACTTGGAGCTCAAGCCTTTTGATAACGCTAAAATTATACATATTTAATTAAGCGTTATCTGGTCTTTTTAAAGAATATTTACACACATTTGATCATGAATGAATGTATTTTAGGTACTTATTATTTGCATAAGTGTTTTGTAGGTAAAAATAAAGATTGAACAAGAATCGGTGAAGAAACGGATCAAAAACAAGTCAAACGGAAAAGAAAGTCAAAGCTGCACTAAAAGACAAAACAGGAAAGACCTCGTTAGAGGGATCCAGACCTCGTTAGAGGAGGACCTCGACAGAGGGGTGTAGACCTCGATAGAGGTCGACCTCGACAGAGGGTTTTGGTCTTGTTAGAGGGATGTGCAGATTCAAGTTTTTGAATTTAAGTTTCTCGTCGTTTACGCATGATTTGACGGCACTACCTTTAATGGAGCTGTTGAAGACTACCATTATTGTTCTTAGTGGGGAACATGCTACCCCATCAATAATGTCATAGTGACGAGGCTCGTTTGCTTTCCGTGGCTATAAAATGAAGACATACTCAAGGAAGAAAAGTGTGCACTGGATATTACTACTTATTTTCCAGTCACAAAACAGTTTCAAATCAATGCCAAAATCATTTCCCAAAGTCTCATGAAGTTTCGTTGATCCATTTACAAGTTACCATTAACGTCTACGAAGCTTTCGCTTCATTTTCCGTTCTAATTTCTGATCACCAACACCCCATATCACTTTGTTCCACTTAGATACTTCATTTGTAGTATATTGCAAGTTACGGTTTGTTGTTCGGTTGATTATAGCTCTCGTTTGAAGTTTATGTAGAAATATTGTTCGTAAATTTCGGTTTAAGTTTGTGTGAAATCTACACGTTAGAATTTCGTTCTGAAAGTTTCTATAAGTTTGTTTATGATCCATTTAGTTGTATGCTAAGTTTCGTTACGATTGGTTACTGTTTATTTTTGAAGAATCAAGTTAGTTTTTAAGTTTCTCGCAAGGTTTTCGGGTTCGATTTAAAGATAGTCGTTAAGATTTCCTAGTTGTTATTTTAGTTAGATTGATAGATTGGGGTACAAAGAATTCGGGGGTGACAACCGATTCGTTGGATCTCGCTTCGGTTATAAGTTACAAGCATTCAAAATTGCTTGTTTGAAACAAGTGTTTCATGGTTTTGTTGACCTGACAAATCAACTGGGTCACGTACAGGTTTCAAGTTGCAGACTAGTTTTCATGCAAAAGTTCATATTTCCATTCCAATTCTAGCAATTTTATATTTCATGCATTAGTTTTATTTAATATAGTTTATTATTCAGTGTTTAAATTACAGGATACACAGATCACTTATAACTTGGACTACAACCACATGCTCCTCGTAGATACGATACCCACTTACCCTATCTAGTATAAGGTAAGATCAAGGCAGTTGCAAATTATTCACAATCAAAGTACTCCGCATGAACAAGTTCAGACTTGTTTGTTGACTCTTAAAGTCAACTGGGTTTTGTGATAATATTGTTGAACTACACTCTGCTTCTTATTTCCATTCATACACAATCTCATTTTCATGAGATATTGCCAAGAAGGTATTCAGTTCTCAAAATCAACAATTTCTTTTCAACCAAAAATAGTCGTTGACTATTTTATAAGCTGTAATGACCTTAAGCTAAACGCTTTCGCTCTGCTTACGCTTGGTTCCATAAATCTTTGTTCTTATGGGGTTACAAATATTTTCACAAGTGTTACAAATGAATTTCTGAGAAGAGTAAAAGATTTTCTCAAATTCAATAGCATTCTTAAAACCAGTTCAATCATTGTTAATGTTTTCAAATGGATCACAAGTAGTTGATAAGCAACGTGACAACTCGGTCACAAAATCCCCCACTTTCTAGATTAAACATAGTACTATTATTAAGATTGATAAACTAACGCTTTCCCTGTGTTCGATCCTGGACTTACTAGTAACTATATTATAAACAACAGGGTACACTGCCCGTGTGTAATAGTCTAGATATTGGTATAGCCTAGTTTTATAAATTTAAAACTTGGTTGATTTTCATGAGAAAAAACACAAAATAAAAGTGAAGAGAAAATTACACATCACCTTTGCCGGATCATCTGGAATATGCTTATCGCGAAGGTACATCTCTTTTACCTGTTGTGATCTCATCCTTATTGTTGGAGGATGAGAAATCTAGACTGATGACCATCCTTAAGGCCCATAAAAAGGCCTTTGCTTGGAAAATTTTCAACATACCGGGTATAAGTCCTGAATATTGTAAGCACACCATTAATTTTGTTGATAATGTGAAACCGGTTGTGCAAAGACAACGTAGGCTTAACCCGAACATGAAAGAGGTTGTTAAAAAGGAAGTCATTAAGTTGTTAGATGCGGGAATCATATTCCCGATTTTGGATAGTCAATGGGTGAGTCCGGTGCATTGTGTGCCGAAAAAGGGTGGGATGACCGTTGTTTTGAATGAGAAAAATGAGTTGGTACCCACTAGGACTGTCACGGGATGGCAGGTGTGTATAGATTATCGGAAGTTAAATGACGCCACCCGTAAAGACCATTTTCCCTTGCCCTTCATTGATCAAATGCTCGAACGGCTAGCCGGTAACGAGTACTTTTGTTTCTTGGATGGGTTCTCCGGGTATTTCCAAATACCCATTGACCCGAAAGACCAAGAAAAGACTACATTCACTTGTCCCTTTGGTACTTATGACTATAGGAGAATGCCTTTTGGTCTTTGCAATGCCCCAGGAACTTTTCAAAGGTGTATGTTTGCTATTTTTCAAGACATGATCGAAACTTCCATGAAAGTTTTCATGGATGACTTTTCTGTATTTGGTAGTTCTTTTGAAAGTTGTCTTGATAGTCTTGATAAGATGTTGGAAAGGTGTGAAAGGGCACACTTGGTTTTAAATTGGGAAAAATGTTACTTCATGGTGAAGGAAGGTATTGTGTTTGGACACAAAGTTTCTAGAGCTGGATTAGAGGTTGATAGAGCCAAAATAGATGTTATAGCTAAATTACCTCCGCCCACTAATGTAAAATCGGTTAGAAGCTTTTTGGGTCATGCCGGGTTCTACGTCGGTTTATAAAAGATTTTTCAAAAATCACCCGGCCAATGACCAAGTTATTGGAAAAAGATATCCAATTCAATTTTGATAAAGAGTGTCTTCATGCATTCGACTTACTTAAAGAAAAATTGACCAATGCCCCTATTATGTCTCCACCCGATTGGTCATTACCTTTTGAGTTGATGTGTGACGCTAGCGACTTTGCCTTAGGGGCCGTTTTAGGCCAAAGGGAGGATAAACATTTCCGTCCCATTTCATATGCTAGCAAGACCCTCAATCCGGCCCAACAAAACTATACTGTGTCCGAGAAAGAATTGTTGGCCGTAGTTTATGCTTTTGATAAGTTCCGACCCTACTTGGTTCTTAATAAGACCATTGTTTATACCGACCATTCCGCATTGAGGTACTTGTTCTCTAAACAAGATGCCAAGCCCCGTCTCATCCGTTAGGTCTTGCTTTTGCAAGAGTTCGACATAGAGATTAAGGACAAAAAGGGGGCTGAAAATGTGGCGGCCGATCATTTGAGTAGGCTCGAAAACCCTCACCTTGAGGAGTTGCAAGAGCATGATATTGATGATGTTTTTCCTGATGAGTATCTGATGCAGGTAGATGTTGAGGAAGCACCATGGTATACAGACATTGCTAACTATCTTTGTGCAGATGTGATTCCCAAAGAAATGTCATCTCAACAAAAGAAGAAATTCTTTTCTGAGATCAAACATTATTTCTGGGAAGAACCATATTTGTTTAGAATATGTGCAGATGGGTTGATCAGGAGATGTGTGTCAGGTGGAGAAACCAGGAAGATTCTTGATGAATGTCACTATGGGCCAACCGGTGGTCATTATGGACCGTCTGTCATCGGAAAGAAAGTATATGATGCTGGATTTTATTGGCCGACTATTTTCAAGGAGGCACAAACCTTGGTAGAGGTTTGTGATGTGTGTCAAAGACAATGTAACATTTCTAAACGTGATGAAATGCCTCAGAACTACATTCAGGTATGTGAAGTTTTTGATGTTTAGGGCATAGATTTCATGGGACCTTTTCTCCCATCGAATAAGAATTTGTATATCCTTGTAGCTGTTGATTATGTTTCTAAGTGGGCCGAGGCTAAAGCCTTGCCAACGAATGATGCACGTGTTGTCATTCAATTTTTGAAACAGCTTTTCTGTAGGTTTGGTGTGCCCAAGGCCTTAATAAGTGACCGCGGAAGCCATTTCGCGAATCACCAACTCGCTAAGGTGCTTAAGAGGTACGGTGTTAACCACCGTTTTTCAACCTCATACCACCCGCAAATGAGTGGCCAAGTTGAAAATACTAATCGGGCATTGAAAAGGATTCTTGAGAAAACCGTAGGAGATAACCCAAAGTATTGGTCTACCAAGCTTGATGATGCTCTATGGGCATTTAGGACCGCCAACAAGACACCGATTGGGACTACCCCATTTCGGTTGCTTTATGGCAAGACTTGTCACCTTCCTATGGAAATTGAGCATAGAGCCTATTGGGCGCTCAAGAATTGCAATATGGACCTAGTTGAGGCCGGTGAGTTGAGATCTTTGCAGTTAAATGAGCTAGATAAACTTAGGTTGCATGTTTATGATAACTCTAGACTTTACAAGGAATGAACTAATGTGTGGCATGACCCTAGGCTTAGAAAGAAGGATTATAAGGCCGGTGATAAAGTGTTGTTGTTCCTTTCCAAGTATAAGTTTAAGCAACCCAAGTTGACTTCTAGGTGGACCGGCCCTTATGTGATCAAACATATTTACTCGTCTGGTTATGTTGAATTGTTTAAATCAGATGGAGCTACTTTTATTGTTAATGCTCACAGGTTGAAATTTTATAGTGAAGAAGAGGAAGAAGTGGGGATCGTCTTTGACGAGCTTCCATTCTTCGAATTGGATCAATAAAGGTCTTGGAGTCGAGCTAAAGACTCGTAAATAACCTTAGCGCTTCGCGGGAGGCAACCCGTGTTTCTTGTTTTCAATAATTTTGTTTGTTTTTCATTGGTAATGTGTTTTTAAAAGATTTGCAGGTTGGAGCCACTCTCACGCATTCCGGTAAATCGTTTCCTAGGAGATTACAAAGGTAAGTGTGTGGGGGGGGGTCCAATTGCGCCGCAACTAGTAGTTGCGCCGTAATGAATCAGTTTTGTTGCGCCGCAGCTATCTAAGTTGAGCCGCAACCTATGTTTCTGTTTTAGAGTTGCGCCGCAACACGTGTCGTTTTCAGAAAAATCCAGAAAATCTATAAAAAAAAATGAAAATTAATATTTTAATTGAATTGCGCCGCAACTTGGGTCAAACCGGCACACATAAACAAAAGGGGGTTAGGTCGAGTTTTTCACACACTTTTTCAATCTCTTCAATTATTGAACCTCTTTCCTCTTTCAAAACCTCAGCCAACCACTTCTCTTTTCCTTCTTATTTTCTTCAATTTGCATTCTTAATCTTTAATCATCATCACAATGACAAGACAAGGAAAGGTTAGTGTTTCTTCCCCCTCTCTTTTTGATTTTAATTAGTTAATTTAATAATGTTCTTGATTAAATTCGAATATATATAGAATTTTGCTTAAATTGCTTCTTAATATTCGAATTTGTATTGAGTGGATTTAGAACAATGAGGGGTGGAATGATTTGTTGAAACAATTGGTGATTTGTTCCATGGTTGTGTTGTCAAATTAATTTAGGGTTCAATTAAGTTTGTTTCACTATTTGAATGATTACCCTAAGTTAATTTGAGGTTAAGTTTGAATTATGGGAATTTGAGGTTTTGTTATTGCTGATGGCCGATGTATGCCCAGAAAATCTTGGATTACGCCGTAACAAGACAAACAGAAAAACAAGTTGCGCTGCAACTAGGGTTGTTGCGCCGCAATGAGACTCAGTTCAGACCTGCCATGTTTTTTCTTATATATATATAATAATAACGGGGATTGATTATTTTGATGGTTTTCTTGTATGTGTAGGAACCCGCAAGTTCTAGTCGTGCACCCCGAGGTTCTGCCAGAGCCTCGTCTGGTTCTGCACCTGCTGCGGGTGCTGCTAATGCTACCGCTGGTCTTACCCCTGAAGCTGTTGCTATGGGAGTTCCAGCCTACCCTTGGCTAAGATTTCCTCGAGCTTCTCCAGAAGCTAAAATTGATTATACTAACAGGTTGGCCACTCTAATTCATAAAGACATTATTGAACCGAGGTATATGGAAAGGACTATGTTAGATGTGCTCAATGTTCGTGAGGACATAAGTAGGCATATGCGCCTCATGGGTAGGGCAAATGATGATGATGGTAATCCCGTTGAGAAAGAGTTTAGTAGGTGGTTTGATATCTTTCGAAATAGGGAGTCGGTTTGTAAGGCGTGGTGTCTGGAGGTGTACTCCACTATTTCTGTTGAGCACATTGATACTGCGAAGAGTGTGTTTGATGAAAAAGTCATTTTCTTTCGATGTGGGGGAGTTAATAGACACTTGACTATTGCTGAGTTTGGGTTATGTACGGGAATGTACACTCAGGAGATGTTAGATGACCCTGCATTTGAGAATCTTCTGAATATTGTTGTTAGGACTACTACTGGGTTTCATCGTGACTTGGGTGATCAGAGAGATTATTACTCTCGGATTTCTGAGGGTCAAGCTTAGCGTGGAGCTTGTGGGGCGAACACTTTTCAGTCGCCCATTTTGAGATTATTTCACAAGATGTTGGTCTACTTCTTTGTCCAGCGGACTAATCACCCGGACAAAGTATACTTGGAAGATTTATGGTTATTATGAATTTTTGATGAAGGTAACCATTACAGGACTGCTTGTGTCCCCCTATGTGCTAGCAAAACACATGGGCCAGAAAGGGGTGCGTGATAGGGGGTTGGTGTGTGGCCATTTCATCACAAAAATGGTCAAGTATTTTGAGCTTGCAGACACTACGGTGAATTTGAACTCAAAGCCGATGAAGGCTTTTACTTATAATGATTTGCACCGTTTTGGCTTGCTTCGCCCTAGAAGGAATAAGAATGACAATTATGAGTTGATTCCTTTTGGTGATGCCGCCTCTGAAGGCGAGGAGGAGGAGGATGAAGGTGATGATGATGACGAGGAGATGGCTGAAGCACCTGAGCAGCCACTAGAGCCCGCGCAACGTACTAAACGTCGTGCCACTACTACTCCTACTGCGAGGGGATCTTCTTCTGCCGCCCCTTCAGGAACTTGGGAATTCTCTTCTTTGGAGGCCACTGTTAATAACATGTGGCAATCCTAGCAGTAGTTCCAGTCTAGGATGGATAGTGATTTTAGATGGGTGGGCTCAGGTATGGGCCGTGTCATGCATGATCAGCAGAGATATCAGCCTATGTGGGAGGCTCAGTATCGAGGTGATCAGTTCCATCCACCTCAGCCGATTCCAGACTACCGTCCTCCTAGCATCTTCATACCAGAGCACAGGACTGGTGGTGGTTTCTTCTACCCGCCGGAGTGTCAGTTCGAGCGAACTCCTTCCCATGATCTCGGGGGACAGGGTCCAGATCATCCTGTCTCCTTTGGTTCTTTTGCAGGTACATCGGCTGGAGATGCAGGTGCTGGAGGATCCGGATCGGCAGCACCGACCTTTGCTGAGCAAGTAGCTGCATCGCTTTTTGATACACCCGGTGGTATGCCAGGATATCCACCTTCCAGCTGATCAGATGATGAGGGCGATGATGAGGAGTGTTGTCTATTGGTTATTGATGGCTTGTATCATTACTTGTTTGGTTGAACAATTTTCATTTCAGTACTTTACTTTTATTTGTTTGGTTTGTATCCACCCCGAGGGGTGATGAGACATCGTATTTTATTTTCATTTCCATTTCGAATAAGTATGGATAGGAATTTGCATGCTTTATTATAATCTGTTGGTTGTTAATCGTGTGTTCATGTTGATAGCAAGTTGAATGTCATATGCATATGCTGGCAATCAGTTCAGCGACATATTTTGTTGGCATCATTTTCAAGCATGGAACACCCGTCATACCCGGCAAGTTTTTCTTGTTCTTGATTTTGTTTTTTGTTTACTTTCCCCTATTTCCCTTAGTTTGCCTTAGTTCATTGGACATTGAGGGCATTGTCCAACTCAAGTGTGGGGGGGGGTAAATAGGAAAAAGTCGGGTATTTTAGAGATTTTTAAACTTTTGCATGCTTGTCCTTGTAGTTAATTGCTTTTGTCACTTAATTATAGATATTAATGAGCAATTTGACTACACCCTTGGTACAAAATTTAATTGGTGGAATGTGTCTTGACTGATTAATTAGGCAATCCCTTCTGGATTAATAACATGACTAGCATGCTTATAGCACCAAAACACCAAAATTTGTGAGATTCTTGATTCATTTCTAGTTATGCTAGGTGTTTACGGGTTTGGATTTATTGGCCTTGTAAATTTGTCCCTCTCGTAGGCTTTTGAATTTATTCAAAAGTAAGGGTTCTTTTAGAATTCTGAACTATGATGTGCAAGTTTGAGGTTGGTTTTTCCATTTCCGGATTATTTTCATTTGCTATGAGTGTGTCGGTGATTGCGTTGATTCTAGAACTTGTCCTAGTTGATCGTTCCGTGTTATTTATCAGAAGAGGCAAATTGAGGATAAAACCTTTGTTCTTTGTATGTTCACCCCTTGTTTTGTAAACATTTGTTATGTGCATGTTTTGTTAATGTGCTTAGTAGCTAACTACACTGGTTAGTGAACCACCTATGAAACCCTTATGTTGCACTCACTTTTAGTGCAAGAAACAATAGAAAACATGTTGTCATTGGCCTGTTCTTTGTTATAAATCCACCCTAAATTTACACCTTTCCTAGCCATGCCGATAGTTGAAGTCCTGGTGGATCATTGGTTGCCTATGCTAGTGGATGTTTTAGGGTTGTCCTTTATGTCGGGTTAGGATATTCTCGGTTACTGAGAATAGATTGATTTCGTCATGATTGTTTGGATAAAGTCTGGATCGTTCATTTGAGCATATGAGTACATGATTTGTCACTGTTTCAATATTTTTAAGAGAATACCAATTAGTCAGAGTAAAAGTAGCTCACAAAAAAAAAAAAAAAAAAAAAAAAAAAAAACAGAAAAAGAAAAAAAAATAGAAAAAATGAAAAAGAGCTTGGGCTGTCAGTTGGTATTTCTCACTTTTGGTCAAATCATTTTTATTAGTTGGTTCATCAATTACACCAACAAAAGCTTCATTGTTTCTACAAATTATTGAGTTAAGTTGGTACATCTTTATAACCAACAAAAGGATCTTGGAATGCTATATTTTTCAGTTATCATATTCGGGTTGGCAAGTTCGTTTAAGCCAATATGGTTAGTCTTGGTGGATTGAGATGTTATTTGTCATACACCACATTGGTGTCGGTTTTTAATCGTTCTATTGGGGGTATTGTCGGGACAACTTATCGGGTTTGGACCGTTGGCAACTAATGACATGGGATTTAATGGATTTGACTATTATGTAAAAACTTTGTTAAATGTTGTGTTATTTCTTTTTAACACCTTTTGTTATCCCAAATGTCCATACCCTTTTAAATACCTTGTTTAGCCTCAGAAGTGCATTATAACCCTTGAAAGACCTCTTCTGATAGACGTTGTGGTGCTTGCGCCATGGCGGTGAAGGAACGAACCTAGTACAAGCCTATGGTAAAAGATTATGCATCACGACTAGGCCTTGAGTGATTATTCAAATATTCAACCCCAAAAGTAAGTTAGTTGGAGTAGGATAGATGAGATATCATTGATTCGATTCTTTTGTGCTTAGTCGTGCTATTGAGGCTTGTGTATCAGTCAAGTATTGTCAAACGTTCCAGTTTTCATTTAAGATTAAAACTGCCTAACCATCTCTTTTCATTTTCATTTATGGTTGAGCTTCTTTTTGATTACTGAAATGTGATTTCCATGGATGTACCAAGGTTATTTGTGTTTTTCATCTTGGAATTGCTTGAGGACAAGCAAAGCTTAAGTGTGGGGGGATTTGATATGTCGTATTTTATACCCATTTCCCACAATGATTTTAGCTGCTTTCGTATAGTTTTTGAGTCGTTTTCGTATGCATTTGGTGCGTTTATGGTATTTGTTAGTGTTTCAGGCTACTAACAGGTACTTGAGCGTATTTTTGGAAGAAACGACAATTTTAAGGTGAAATAAGTGCTAACGGATGATTTTCGAGGCATTTAGATGAAGAATGAAGCTGGTCAATGAAAGTCAACTGCAAAAAGAGACTCATTGCGCCGCAACAGAAAAGCAGAAAATTAAGTTGTGCCGCAACTTGGTTAGTTGCGCCGCAATGCCTTCAGCTTCCATCCAGCCACGAGTCAATGAAAGTCAAAAGTCAACACGAGTCAAACCTAGTTGCGCCGCAACTAGCTAATTGCACCGCAACTAGGGCCGATTCTGGAGTAATTTTTAGGGAAACTATATAAGGCTTGCAAAAACATTCTTTAACCTACTTTTTTACTTCTAGCCATTTTTAGCATCTTTTGAAGGGGTTTTTTATCAGATTAATCATCTTTGAAGATCAAGAACACAATTGGATTTATTTCGTTCGTTGCTTTCGATTTCTTGTATTCGGTAACAATGAGTTCTTCATATTTGATTTGTTATTCTTATTTTAATATGAGTGGCTAATCGCTTCATCATCCATCTCGATGGAGTGAGACAATATGTAAGGATTGCACAATTTTTATAATTCAATGTTGATTTCTTTTAACGTTATATCGTAATCTTAGCGTGTTTCTTCCTTATAATTTATCTTGAATTGATTGGTGATTTATGTGTGTCTTTAATGGTAAATATTGATTACATATACTTCATTTTGATTGTTTGGGTACAAATGATTGGATCTATGACGGGTACGGTAGATAATCATTCAATGATAATAGGAATTAATGTGTTAACGGTTAGGTACAATCGATAGGTATAATTGTTATTTAATAACCAAAACAGTTGTTTGATTAGAGAAGTTATAAAAGATGTCTTGGGGTACCGGTCTTTGTAATGAAACTAGTTTAAGCAAGAAAGTCAAATGATGTCATTAACTTGACGGGTACGAGGTTGGTGCTTTGTTTGAGTCTCGGTTATTTAATCAACTTAATTTGGATTTGAACTTCATTTATGTGAAATCTGAGCGTATTGTTGAGCGAAATCAAGATGGATGCCTTTTAAATTATTGTTTTCAACAAAAATTCTCTTTTTGATTAATCCTGAGGGATTACTAACAAATCTTACTAACTTTTGCAACGTGGCAATTCGGTCACAAAAAAAAAAAAAAAAAAAAAAAAAAAAAAAAAAAAAAAAAAAAAAAAAAAAAAAAAAAAAAAAAAAAAAAAAAAAAAAAAAAAAAAAAAAAAAAAAAAAAAAAAAAAAAAAAAAAAAAAAAAAAAAAAAAAAAAAAAAAAAAAAAAAAAAAAAAAAAAAAAAAAAAAAAAAAAAAAAAAAAAAAAAAAAAAAAAAAAAAAAAAAAAAAAAAAAAAAAAAAAAAAAAAAAAAAAAAAAAAAAAAAAAAAAAAAAAAAAAAAAAAAAAAAAAAAAAAAAAAAAAAAAAAAAAAAAAAAAAAAAAAAAAAAAAAAAAAAAAAAAAAAAAAAAAAAAAAAAAAAAAAAAAAAAAAAAAAAAAAAAAAAAAAAAAAAAAAAAAAAAAAAAAAAAAAAAAAAAAAAAAAAAAAAAAAAAAAAAAAAAAAAAAAAAAAAAAAAAAAAAAAAAAAAAAAAAAAAAAAAAAAAAAAAAAAAAAAAAAAAAAAAAAAAAAAAAAAAAAAAAAAAAAAAAAAAAAAAAAAAAAAAAAAAAAAAAAAAAAAAAAAAAAAAAAAAAAAAAAAAAAAAAAAAAAAAAAAAAAAAAAAAAAAAAAAAAAAAAAAAAAAAAAAAAAAAAAAAAAAAAAAAAAAAAAAAAAAAAAAAAAAAAAAAAAAAAAAAAAAAAAAAAAAAAAAAAAAAAAAAAAAAAAAAAAAAAAAAAAAAAAAAAAAAAAAAAAAAAAAAAAAAAAAAAAAAAAAAAAAAAAAAAAAAAAAAAAAAAAAAAAAAAAAAAAAAAAAAAAAAAAAAAAAAAAAAAAAAAAAAAAAAAAAAAAAAAAAAAAAAAAAAAAAAAAAAAAAAAAAAAAAAAAAAAAAAAAAAAAAAAAAAAAAAAAAAAAAAAAAAAAAAAAAAAAAAAAAAAAAAAAAAAAAAAAAAAAAAAAAAAAAAAAAAAAAAAAAAAAAAAAAAAAAAAAAAAAAAAAAAAAAAAAAAAAAAAAAAAAAAAAAAAAAAAAAAAAAAAAAAAAAAAAAAAAAAAAAAAAAAAAAAAAAAAAAAAAAAAAAAAAAAAAAAAAAAAAAAAAAAAAAAAAAAAAAAAAAAAAAAAAAAAAAAAAAAAAAAAAAAAAAAAAAAAAAAAAAAAAAAAAAAAAAAAAAAAAAAAAAAAAAAAAAAAAAAAAAAAAAAAAAAAAAAAAAAAAAAAAAAAAAAAAAAAAAAAAAAAAAAAAAAAAAAAAAAAAAAAAAAAAAAAAAAAAAAAAAAAAAAAAAAAAAAAAAAAAAAAAAAAAAAAAAAAAAAAAAAAAAAAAAAAAAAAAAAAAAAAAAAAAAAAGAGCGGTTCACCCTGTGAGTGTGTTGTAGTCAGTCTTTTTGGTAGTTTCGTGTCTATAAATTTTATTACTTGATTTCACACATCAGTTCAATATATTTATTAATATGCCACTTTACACATTTCCTTTTTATAGTTTCATGTATCTATAAGTTTAACTTGCGACTTTAAACGCTGATGGTGACATCAGTAGGCTGCCAAAAGAGTCGGGAAAGGAACCAGTTTATAGCTCGACTCGACCCTAGTAGACGTGACCAACCACTAGAAAACAGGAACCCAAGGAATGCAGCTCAGCGTCTCACACGCTCTACTGCAGTGTCTCAAGCGGTAGCCAAGTATGGCCCAGCGTAAAAGACGGCAGACCTCAGCGTCTCTTACGGTGGTGAGTTCTTTAACCAGCGTTCCAGACGGCAGATCCACCGTGCAAGACGGTGGCTGGGAAACACGCTTTTCAGCGTCTGAGGGAGCGTAAAACAAAGGGTGGCACTGTTTAGGTCAAAATGCAAGATGTAGGCCACCGTCTAGGACGGTGGACCAACCGTCTCAGACGGTAATGGCGTGCCAAACGTCTAGCCCATCCTAGCCTAGCGTTCCAAATGGTGGTTGTCACCATCCCAGACGGTGCCACCTGCACAAAACGGGCAGCAGCAGCTAAGTATGAAGAACAAGACCCCCAAACCCTAATATGTCATCCTTTTTTACCTCAAAACCGAAATGGAAGATTAAATACCCGTTTTTATACCTTGTAGACATTAAATAACTATGAAATAACATAACCCACTTTCAAACTTTCACTCAAAACACCATTTGTAGCCCTAATTCGGTTTTGACCCATAAGTAACCCTAATGAACCCTAAATTGGTTCAAAATTCCATTTTTGGTTTAAAATCCGGTTTGTGAAGTTCTAGTACTTGTTTTTGAGTATATTATATATGTTTAAACATAATCAATTCGAAACTTCCATTTCAAATTCATTTTATCTCAAATTTATGCCAAGAACCCTGATGAGCTATATTTGTTAACTTAAATTCCTAACAAGTTTTAAATTTATTTATTACAAGGTTAACTTCTCTACTACACTCACTCACGAGCAGTGGACCCGATCGTTTATAGTATAGCAAATAGGTAAGACCAGGATCGTTCTCAGGGACTATGTCTAAGAATGCAGCTAGGTGTAATTCTAAGATTGTTGGGGGTTTGTCACGATGCTTAAACTAATAATAATAAAAGACAATGGAATCCGGTATTACCGGGGCAGGCTGTTTCAGAAGAAACAACGAAAAGATTTGAAAAGTAAACAAATATTAAAATGATACATCTACTTGGAAATAGTTCACATGCCACCTAGATCATCTACCAAATTATTTATAACTGTTGAACGACTAATCACGACCAAGCTTCCTATTAAGTCCCCCGGTCTAAATGGTCAAGATTCCTGTTAAGTCACCTAACCCTTTAATTAAGCTTCCTGTTAAGTCCCCTAATTAAGATTATAAACTAAGCCTGTTTTTATGACCTAACCTTTATAGTCTAACGGGATTCCTGTTAAGTCACCCAAGCAGTTTGGCTTCCTGTTAAGTCCCCAACCTACTTTAACTAGGTCAAACATAAAAACGGTTCAACAACTATAAGCAAAGCAAATAATATCACTACATAGACATGATCATATTATCCAAGCAGATGCATAACTATCTAGCTACTCATGGCAAAACTAATAACACTAACAATCATTAATATAAAAAGATCCATAATAATAATTGTACGGTAAATAAATAAGTCTTGCAACAGTAACCCTAATAACAATAATAATGATAAAAGTAAAGGAGATCAAACTAATAATATGGATATCGAAGTCATGCAGTCCTTATCCTTCTCGGCGCTCCTTCGAACCACACACCAAAACCCTAGATAATTTGACCTAATAATATATGTTGAATAATAATTGTTGTAGAGAATCGATGCTTGATCTTCCGGATGATATGGAGGTGTTACGAGGGTTTAGATCTGATGAAAATACCCTAGAACAGCCCCCAAAGTCGTCTGGAGGAAGTATGGTGCGGCTCTTAGGGTTTAGGGGGTATTTATAGGTTTTCGGGAAGTTCCAGATCTGAACCGACTTCACCAGCGGCGCTGGGAAAGTCCCAGCGGAGCTGGTGAGGTCCCAGCGGCGCTGGTGAGCTTCAAGATCACTTCCAGCGGCGCTAGAGCTTCAGGTGAGCGGCGCTGGTCTTCAACATAAACACGAAAGTTGTAGATCTTTCTCTCGCCTTTCCGTGGATAGCTTACTCGTCAGAAACAGAGTCCGTATGAAGAAGTTATGCCCAAAATACTAACACATGGTCATTTGCTTCCTGTTGGCCTCAAGTTCTTTTTGTTCCGCTTGCTAGTCTTCGTCCAAATGTCTTGTGGCTTCGTGTTAAGTTGAGTTGAGGCGTTTACCTTCGCTTGCACGCCTTGTGAACCTATCATAACATATCATCCAATTAAGTACCAAAAGTTCACATTTCTAAACTCATTTATTTTTTTTTTTTTTTTTTTTTTTTTTTTTTTTTTTTTTTTTTTTTTTTTTTTTTTTTTTTTTTTTTTTTTTTTTTTTTTTTTTTTTTTTTTTTTTTTTTTTTTTTTTTTTTTTTTTTTTTTTTTTTTTTTTTTTTTTTTTTTTTTTTTTTTTTTTTTTTTTTTTTTTTTTTTTTTTTTTTTTTTTTTTTTTTTTTTTTTTTTTTTTTTTTTTTTTTTTTTTTTTTTTTTTTTTTTTTTTTTTTTTTTTTTTTTTTTTTTTTTTTTTTTTTTTTTTTTTTTTTTTTTTTTTTTTTTTTTTTTTTTTTTTTTTTTTTTTTTTTTTTTTTTTTTTTTTTTTTTTTTTTTTTTTTTTTTTTTTTTTTTTTTTTTTTTTTTTTTTTTTTTTTTTTTTTTTTTTTTTTTTTTTTTTTTTTTTTTTTTTTTTTTTTTTTTTTTTTTTTTTTTTTTTTTTTTTTTTTTTTTTTTTTTTTTTTTTTTTTTTTTTTTTTTTTTTTTTTTTTTTTTTTTTTTTTTTTTTTTTTTTTTTTTTTTTTTTTTTTTTTTTTTTTTTTTTTTTTTTTTTTTTTTTTTTTTTTTTTTTTTTTTTTTTTTTTTTTTTTTTTTTTTTTTTTTTTTTTTTTTTTTTTTTTTTTTTTTTTTTTTTTTTTTTTTTTTTTTTTTTTTTTTTTTTTTTTTTTTTTTTTTTTTTTTTTTTTTTTTTTTTTTTTTTTTTTTTTTTTTTTTTTTTTTTTTTTTTTTTTTTTTTTTTTTTTTTTTTTTTTTTTTTTTTTTTTTTTTTTTTTTTTTTTTTTTTTTTTTTTTTTTTTTTTTTTTTTTTTTTTTTTTTTTTTTTTTTTTTTTTTTTTTTTTTTTTTTTTTTTTTTTTTTTTTTTTTTTTTTTTTTTTTTTTTTTTTTTTTTTTTTTTTTTTTTTTTTTTTTTTTTTTTTTTTTTTTTTTTTTTTTTTTTTTTTTTTTTTTTTTTTTTTTTTTTTTTTTTTTTTTTTTTTTTTTTTTTTTTTTTTTTTTTTTTTTTTTTTTTTTTTTTTTTTTTTTTTTTTTTTTTTTTTTTTTTTTTTTTTTTTTTTTTTTTTTTTTTTTTTTTTTTTTTTTTTTTTTTTTTTTTTTTTTTTTTTTTTTTTTTTTTTTTTTTTTTTTTTTTTTTTTTTTTTTTTTTTTTTTTTTTTTTTTTTTTTTTTTTTTTTTTTTTTTTTTTTTTTTTTTTTTTTTTTTTTTTTTTTTTTTTTTTTTTTTTTTTTTTTTTTTTTTTTTTTTTTTTTTTTTTTTTTTTTTTTTTTTTTTTTTTTTTTTTTTTTTTTTTTTTTTTTTTTTTTTTTTTTTTTTTTTTTTTTTTTTTTTTTTTTTTTTTTTTTTTTTTTTTTTTTTTTTTTTTTTTTTTTTTTTTTTTTTTTTTTTTTTTTTTTTTTTTTTTTTTTTTTTTTTTTTTTTTTTTTTTTTTTTTTTTTTTTTTTTTTTTTTTTTTTTTTTTTTTTTTTTTTTTTTTTTTTTGATTTTTTGGATTTTTGGGTTTTTCTGATTTTTTTGGTTTTTTCGGTGATCTGAATGTGCTAAATAAGGTTTGAGCGGCTCTTTATAAGTGTTAGGTGATTGAGAGTACCTTACATCAAGACAGCGGTGACAGGTCGGTGGTTCCCCACGCGCAAAGCGACATAACTTGATGTGTATAGATTTTACTCGTTATTAGCTCTTTGAACTCTTTATATTAATCTACCGATTGCCTTTCTTAAGATTACTACATTATTCATGCAATAGACATTATCAGAGACCCCAGATGACTACTACACTTACTCCGCATGCAACTAGTTCACAATCAATAGTGTAAGAATTAAGGCGAACCATACGTCTAAACTAGTTCCTATACAAGCACGTATATAATTAAGTCCAATTAATATACCTATACTAATGACTAGATAGCTCTAACTGCTAGGCATATTAAAGTCCGATTAAATGTGTTATGGCAAACATAATCGCATACAGTTTCAGTCTAAGCTCTAATCCATTTGGAAAAATGAACAGCAACAAATCTATAAACAGTTCTAACTAACCGTTCATCTACCAAAGCTAATGTTGATTAGTTATCGTCATCTTTTGTCTACTTGCAAAACTTACTTCTCAAAATGTTTTCAGACACAAGAAAAATTTTAATTTTGCATGAATTAAGTAGTATAAAAACTTATGATAATCAAACAATTAAACCACAGGTTTTTCCTATTCCATCCCCCCCACACTTAAATTGTACAACCTCCTCGTTGTACTAAACATGACAAAACAGAAAGGGTAATAGGAAAAACACGATAAAATAAAGGATTTAACGAAACTTCTCGGGCTTAAATTGCATGAATGTTGTTGAAGATGGCATGTGTGGAGCGACTTGAATGATGTTGATCTTCAAAGATTTGAGTCGTATTCATTTGATGGTGATCCATTGTTGCTTCTCCATCTTCTTTTCTTTTTGGTATTTTCTGATTATTTTTTTTGATTTTTTGGATTTTTGGGTTTTTCTGATTTTTTTGGTTTTTTCGGTGATCTGAATGTGCTAAATAAGGTTTGAGCGGCTCTTTATAAGTGTTAGGTGATTGAGAGGGGTTAGGAATGTGTTAACAAGGTTTAAAATGAAGTTCGAATGGCAACTGGACCTCTGAGCGGCGCTGCTAAGGCTGAGCGGCGCTGATGAGCGGCGCTGCTAAGGCTGAGCGGCGCTGGATATGAATCTGCTGCTCTGGGGGGCGCTTAAGTGGGCCCAGTGGCGCTGGTGAGTCCTGAATGACCAAATCTGTTCAAAATCAAAGTTGTAGCTCTCTCTTTCCCGGTTCCGTGGCCTGGTCACTCGTCGAAAACGGACATCGGATGAATAAGTTATGGCCAAAATACCAAGACAGCGCCAAACTCTTCATACCATCATTTCTCCTCCGCCTTGAGTGTTGAATCTCGAACCGATGCTTCTCCAAACCATCACTACACCTCTTTTAGCTCGTGTAACCTTGTTCCTTGATGTTCTCCTCCTCACCACGTTCAACGATCCTTCAAGCTCATGATTAACCTGTCGTCTGCACATCTAAATCAAAATATCAAAACGGAAAAGACATAATAAAAATGAAAAACACGATTACTTGCTTGTTCAACCGAAATAGAACAAGAAGCAATATTATTATTAAACAAAATATCCTAATGCATGAAAAATAAAACACAAACATGGGTTGCCTCCCAAGAAGCGCTAAATTTACCGAGTCTTCGGCCGGACTCATTCCCCAAAGGTTACCAAGGTGGGGTCTTAAACTCCCCCACACTTAAAATGTCAGGCGGTTTACGAGAATAAGGTGAATAAAATGTGAATTATTATGAATTCATAGATTGTGGCTATCCACATCCTATAACTCATTCTCTTTGTATTCCATCTATTATTAATGTACTAATTGTATTAATGTGATGTAGCCTATATATAGTGGCTCATGTATGGATTATGAGATCAATGAAAATCATTCTCTTATTCTCTCTATTCTTATTCTCTCTATTCTCTATTCTCTATTGTTATTATCATGTATTTATTCAATGTCAATTCTCTTATTCTCTCTATTCTTATTCTCTCTATTCTCTATTGTAATTATATATCTATATTTCCTAGCTATTAGGTCATTGTTTTACAACATGTTATCTGCACGATGGCTTTACAAAGAAGATGCTAATAATACAAAGAGGTGACCATATCGAGTCTTCAGGTTTGATGATCTTAAGTTGTTGTCTTCACTTCGATCATCATTGCGGTAAAAACTTTTGTCCATAAAGTTCAATAAATTATTTAATTGTTATATATGATTATTTTGAACACCATCAGGTATTAGATTTGCATACATGAGTTTAGTATTCCAACTACATATATGCTCTTCTTAAATCATGTTCATATCACACACAAACTTTCATGTCATAAATAGTACTATCGTAATATAATTCCACCGTGAATGTCAAGGTACTATCTACATATTATTTGTTAACTAAAAATCTTCATGGAAATATACATATCTAAACGTTGGTCACTAATCTCTCTTTCAAACTTGATGCATGTATCATGTATGTGGCCTTCGTTTATATTAATTTTTAATAACTTGATATATGTAGCCTATCACCTTCTCATATAAGTCTTGTCTATAAATCTAAGTAAACAATTTTCTGATGAGACTGCAAGAAAATTGATAGTCGATCAGATAAAATAAGATTGCATAAATTTCTTTGTGAGTTTAATTAATCTAATCGTAAATGATCAATTATATTTTAGATGACTATATATCACTATCAAGTTGTCACTTGTGTTTTAACTTTTCCTTGATCTAGAAGTTTGTTAAGATATGTGTTTAAACTTGCTTCATCTTTCTCGTGACTTAAAAGGCTAATAAGAAAATAAAATTGAAGATGAATCATGAGAATTGTCTTGAGGACTAACCAATTAAGAAATTAATTGTTTTAATAATTATTAATATTAATGATGACTATTAATATTGCTTTGAGTATTTGGGATTGAGTGAGTATTTTAAATGTATCTAAAATATGAATTCTAAAGGTTTTAGATTTAATTCTTTAATTACTCGTAATATATTTTGTAACTGATGATAATTAATTAGCTGATGTTTATAGAACTGATGACTCATTGAAAAATGTATTTGCTATAATGTTTGTTTAATCCACAGGAGTATCTAATTTCTTACATCACTTTTGGCTATATATGTAAAATATATATTATGAATTATGAATAAGAATATACATTCCTTGTGGCAAATCATTTCATTAATATGATACATACAAGGCAATTTGTTTTCGTATCCTTTAGCCAAAGTGTTTAGTTTTAGTATATGTTAATATTCGGGTTAAATACTAATATCAGTTTATATGTGAAGGGTTTGTTAAATGTTGGATGACTATTTGTTGACACATGGACATAAGCTCCATTAATAATGATATTTGTGATATGCTATTTTAGGATTATTATATCAAGTTTATTGAACTATATGTTTATAGATAAATAAAAGGGAGATCCATATATATAGCAGTGGTGTTTAATCTTTGCGGAAAGTTTTTGAACTCATTTATGAAACCACACTGAAGATTGATCTGAAATTTGTGAAACTAAAAGTGTTATGTAGATTTCGATTTGAATATACTAATGGCATATAATCCACTTATTTCTTAATTATTTAGCCTCATGGGTTATTTGAACATGTATGATTTATGTGTATGAATTATGTGGCTGGAGTACTTCGGATTGGTATGACCTAACTAAACGTTTAAGTCGTTTTGAGTGAGTCAAATAGATTTGATAGCCGTGATAAAGATATGTAAATTGAAGCTCTAATAATATTGGTCACCCAACAAACTCATTTTTCCAATCTAGATCAAATTGGTAGTTAGGGATTGGTATATATTATAGTTAAATCATAGATTTGATAGAATTTTGATGAGCTCAGAACTTGATTTTGGCGGATGAATAGATGTACACTATGGCAACCATAATTACATCCAAATTTGATTAAAATCATTCGATATTTTGAGATATACATATGGTATCCAGCTATGTTGATCATCATAAGTCATAATGCGCGAAATGAATAAGAACAGTTTAGGATAAATTTGTTATATGCATATACTTTATCTTTATGGATATGAGAATCTTTTGTGGTGTATTTACTGTAAAGTATTAATTTCAGATATCCCTCGTTAATAAATTGAAAAATATAAAGGTATATCGATATTTTGCAATACAAATTAAGATTTTGCTATTGGAACACTTTTGAAAGATTGACTGAAATATTTATGTGCATTTTGCTTGGGATATCACAAAAGGATATTTTCCTCGTACAATTTATTTTAAGGTGAGAGATTTTATTAGTTCACCAAATGATAAGAATATGTAAAACTTTTCTAGTGTAAGAGATGTATTCTCACTTATAATATATTTTATTTTATTTTTGTTAATGTGAAAATAATATCTGAACATATGAAGTTATCTAAAGGCTTTAAGAAATATAATATAAATTTATCATGAAAAATAAATGTTTTGAGATGTGACAATAATATATATTATATATATATGGCTTGTACAAAGTACATGCGAGCCTACCTTGATTGTCAATTGGTATGACTGGTTAGACTATCCCAGGTTAATGATGGTGCGATATATATAGAAGAGAAAAAAGATCTTTCAAAGTGATTATTAAATTGTGAATATTTGCTCTATGAGAAAGTATATGCCAAAGTACGATATGGAACTAAATCCTTTAAGTTAATGGAACGGGTATATAGGAGATGTAAGTAGGCCTATATATCATCCATCAAAAGACCATTTAGTGTTTTAAATCGATGCATCGTCTAAATGGGTCATTAAAGTCGCAACTTGAAGTTTGCGTGATTGATTGCTCATCTTATAAGATTGAGAGCATGTTCCATATTTGGCCAGTATGATTAATTCTATAATGATCATTTGAGAGCAAAATAGTTTGGGGCCATGTTATTTAACATGTAAAAATATGAAATTCGCATCATGCCAATAGTTTATCGTATTTCCTCCCTAGTGAAATTGGTTTATGGTCAGAAACCAAGTATGTCTCATATAAGAGTTTTTGGTTGTGCGGTTTATGTTAAAGTTGCTTCACCACAATGCACACAAATGAGACCTAAAAGAATGTTGGAAATAATGTTGGGAAAATAAGCATGTCTTGGAAGTGTGTATGCTCATGCTTTGATTCAGTTCGAAACTGTCTGACTAACTAGACAGTAGTATAACTGCTTTGGGTATGAGTTAAAACATGAAAGAAGTGTACGTATTCAATAAATCCATCATTGTGAGAGTTGTATATGGCTTAAGTTTCTCATTGACACAATTTAATTTTCCCAACATTAGGGGGAGATGTTCCCAACATTAGGAAAAAATGTAAAGCAGCTGAAATGAGTAAGAATGAATTATCAAAGTTCCTCACACCGATAAATATTAAATTAAAGTTTGTGGGATAATTCGTTCACAATATATAGTAATTGCCAGGATGTTAACTGACCAGAAAGAGATAGTGATTAAATCACATATAACAGCTGCTAATGCTCCGACTGGTAATGAGTCTACACACATTTGAAAGTGGTAGAAAAGTCGATTCTAAATTAAAAGCCTCGAAAGAAAAGGAGCTTAAAATTAAGATGGTCAAAGTCGAGGTATAAAGACCCCAAAAGAGATTGATGATAAGAAACTAGACATGAAGGTTTTTTGAGAAACCCCGGGTACCTGGAAATAATGAGATCTCAATGAGTTGTGACATGTCTAGAAAATTGTGGAATCGAAAAACAATTAAAAACGACGTCGAGATTGATTGAATATGATAGCGCTAAGAGTATGAATAATGTGAGGATCTTGAAAGCATGCATGCACATTAATTGATATGATATAGATGATTGGCCAAGATGAAAAGACGCTAGTAGTTTGGGACACGAAGTCCAAACACTTGAAAGTGTAAAAATATATATATGGTGGAAGCAACTATTGATAAATTAAAAGTCTGGCAATGTGAGAAAATTTTGATTCGCGTCTAAAGAATATATGAATAGAGCTCATTTAATATTGAGGTTCCATGAGGCATATAAAATGCATGACGCATGTCTCGTTATACGAAAAACATAAAAGATATGTTAAAAAGATCGTAAATATTATTTGATCATATTTGGCATATGGACAACCATTACCGTAGAGTATATTTATTAAAAGTACCATATAAGTTATTATGTTTTCCCATGAAACTCTATAAAGAAATGTGGATTTGAATATGATATAAGTTTCATGATTGGAATATCAATGGAACTCAGAAGGAGTATCCAATGGTGATTAAATAGATAGAAAATATACATGCGAAACTAAAGACAAAGTTTGTCTTGGTTTATAAAATAGAAATGTCAAGGATGAAATTATTGTGCGTCATGAAAGCAAATAAAGATAAATATTTTGTATGGATAAATGACGCTCATGCTTATGAAGTCAGTTAATGCTGAAAATGCCTCTTTAATGTTCAAAATAATGATCACAATGTTGGTTTATAAGTGTTATTGAAGTACTAATATTTTTCGCTGGTGATATATGAAATAATACATCATTCAGTATGAAGTTGGTTGGGCCTAACTTGTGAAGTATTGTGATATATTTAAATGAGATGTATGATGTATGTCTAATCCTTAAATGTGATATATGAACCACATGCGAAAGAATAATATTTGAATGCGAGAATAAAATAAAGGTATATTATATCAAGGCACTAATTACGCCTAAATCAAAGGGATGGTTTTGATATTGGTTTGTGCCAATGACAATGGTTCAAATAATGTGATTATTAGGGGGAGTGTTATGTTTCAACATAACAATGTGCATTCAGAAAAGCCTCTATTGTGAATATTTAGCTTCGAGCTACGAGACTAATCATATCTGACCAAAATTATTGAAGAAATATGAACTTGAATATGTTACGAATACAAAAGATCTCTATGTAATAATATATTTGAAAGTATGAGATGAATTATCTAGATAGAGCAAAGTTGAATATTCTAGTGATGAATAATTTATCACAATACATTTTAATGTGTACAAAACATTTTTGTGAAAGATATATATTCACGAATTATACTCAAATGGTTTGTATATATGATCATTTGATATTTGATAATGAACATTTTTTTCCCTTCAAGAATGGAGATAAAGTTCTTGATTTAAAATACCATATTTGAGTAACATTCAGGTGATACATTGTAATATGCTGAGAAAATAGAGATCTTATCTTATGAGAATGCATTAAAACGGGTAAACATATGTTTATTACCCTCAAGATATCAAAGGTATAATTTTACATTATACTAACCTATCAAAGTAGTTTTAGTTTGTTTTGATAATGCAGGGTGATCGATTACAAACGATATGTATTATAAGTGTTGACATCAACGTTATCATATATTACAAGTGAATTGACAGATCAACATTAAGATAATGCAGCATGGATGTTTTCAACTAATGAAGTTGTATATCAAAGGAAGCTTGTTCGTGATATTAATGACTCAAGGAGCTCAAGTGATGTGATCATCAGGGGGAGTAGATACGCGCTGCACTCTTTTTCCCTTGGCCATGGTTTTGTCCCATTGGGTTTTCCTGGCAAGGTTTTTAATGAGGCAGTATCCCCAAGCGTATCGAAAGAACTATGTACTCTTTTTCCTTCACTAGGTTTTTGTCCCATTGGGTTTTTCCTAGTAAGGTTTTAACGAGGCATATTCTTTTGACCGGTGGATAGCCAAGGGGAGTATTATGAATTCATAGATTGTGGCTATCCACATCCTATAACTCATTCTCTTTGTATTCCATCTATTATTAATGTACTAATTGTATTAATGTCATGTAGCCTATATATAGTGGCTCATGTATGGATTATGAGATCAATGAAAATCATTCTCTTATTCTCTCTATTCTTATTCTCTCTATTCTCTATTGTTATTATATATCTATATTTGCTAGCTATTAGGTCGTTGTTTTACAACATGAATTTAATTTTAATCATTACCCAATCCATTTTCTTCACCTTATTAAAATTCCATTTCATTGAACAAAACTTTTTCATATTTTCACTAAAATCCAAAGAAAATATCCATCCTTTCATTCGAACATATAAAATTTCAAAAATTCCGTTGTGACACGGTATTTTCAAGTAAGTAATTTGAAAGCTCATGTTCTCGGATTTGAAAGGAATGGGATCCAAATGGTGCGGGACTAGTTTCAAAAACAAGTAGTGCATGTAATTACTACTAGCCCTAACATTATCCAACTTAATGCAGTTAAATTTGTAATCTAAATCACAATAAGTTAGAGTAAGAAAGCTCCCTAGGTAACCCGACTCAGGTTGCAAATGATCTTGTCCCGTGTCCTCGCATTCCTCCACTCCGAGAGCCGTATCCCCTTTATCCGGCTCCTTCTTTCGTGCCATGATCTTCTTGAAAAGATTTAGCGGCTTTGGCACTCCTGCAAACAAACCAGAGGAAAGCATTTCAGTAAATAATAAATCAAATAGGTTCGAATGCTTACCTGTTTCACGCTCTGTTTGTCGTAGAAAAATGCTCTGGATCTGATTGAAAGCCCATTCGGGGGTCAAAACAAACTTAGAACGCGAATGTGACTGAAACGGTGCTGCCAGCGGCGCTGGATGGGCTTCCCAGCGGAGCTGGTTGTTGTTCTGAATCCAACAGCGGCACTGGAAGTAGTGTTGGGCGGCACCGCTTCCATATGGGTCAGGTTCCGGTTCTTCGATCTTCTACTTGATTTTTAATCCTTCAATCTCCGGGACCCGCCAATTATTCTCAGGTATAAATATAAAATCAATGGAAAGGTTAGAAGATTTACCTGAATGAGTGAATATGGGATTCACTTTGTTTCGAGTCGGTGGGATTATAGACTCCCCCACACTTAAAGTGTCGGGAGGTCTAAATTTAAAGAGTAAGAAATCCTCGAGTCGGACATTGGACTTCTCCCAACTGATGTCTTCCCGTTCTTCCTCATGATCTTCAATGTCGGGTGGCACCTTCCTAATGGTGGATACAACTGTAACATCCTAAACTTTTTATTTAACAGTTGACTAATGCCGTTAAGTCAAAATTATGGGTGTCGTTAAGTCTATTGTAGATTTAATGCATATATGTAGTTAAAGTGTGATTATGTGTGAGGTTTGAAAGCCTAAAATGTATAATGCAGGATATGTGTGTATATAATGTAGTTAAACGCCTATGTAGTGGCATCTAAAGAAGTATATATGTTGTATATGGTCCGTAGAGTAGTTTTTGACTAGTAATGAAGGATTAGGAAGCTTGGGGGTTGATTTTGACATATGAGGAAAACTAAAAAACGGGATTAGGGAATTAGAGGGAGTCCCTAGATCATAATTTGCAGCCATTACATTCTCTAAACAAGCCCTAAGTCACCCCATAGCATTCCTCCATCAAATTGCAAGCCGAAAAGCCTTCCAACGTGTGATTCGAGTGTGTTTTGTCAAGAGTTTTGCATCCTATTTGTGATCTACAGGTAGAAAAGGTATTATAATGTAGATTTATTATCTTTTCAATTGTATGGATTATTAAGAAGTGGTTTAGGTCATTGAAGGATCAATCGATGTCGTAATAACATTTGGTTTTATGAAGAAAATCATATGTTGTTTGATGGGGAAGTTTATTGCATTTGATTGGTCATAAAATGAATGGATTTAATTCAGGTCTTAGGGTTTGGAGAAGGGTTTGGGTTGTTGGAAATCAATTGTGGTTAATTGATCGAGTTTTGATGTTAGGAATGGTTGTTTAATGTGACCTAATGATCCATTTTGTTAACAATTCGTTCATGGAGCAATTGATGGTGTCAAATCATCAATTAGGTTTTAAAAGAGTCTTTTTCTGGTGTAAAACCCGTTTTTGGAAAAACAGACCAAAAGAGACTAATACCTCGGGTAATAGTCTAGAAATGGACAAAATTGAGAATAGTCGGAAAGAGACAAATACCTCGGGTAATAGTCTAAAAATGGACAAAAATTGAGAATAGCCATAAAGATGGTAAGTAAAGGGGTATGCGGCATGTATATAGACTGTAGGTCGGTTTAGTCTCGTTATACTCGTTAATTGGTCCTATGTTGATTATTAGGTAGTCGGGAATACTTGCAAAGCTCGGTAACTTGCGTTATCATTTGTTGGTAAGCCGTACCAAGGTAAGATACACTACTTTGACACGCTGGGGGATTCAACGAAAAGCTGGTTTCAAATCATAAATACTTCCATTTGGTATCTTTAGGGGTTACACAGGAGGTATTATGGG
>CM067167.1:90952951-91001272 GCA_034093135.1 Erigeron breviscapus
ATTGATGCGCCTTGGCACTTTGTGAATTTGTGGGTGTAAGTGTTGGAGTTGTGGATGAAAATGTGGTGATGAAACATAAGCAGGTGTAGAGCCGGGTGGAAAAAATGGATGTTGATGTGAAGTTCTGGTTGGCGATATGGTTGTTCAACATTTTGTATTTCTGGGGGAGGTTGGACGTTTGCGAGGCTGAAGGTTGGCTCAGAATCAGAAGACTGATTCTCCTCCAGTAAACCCTCGTCAAACTCAAAGTCAGCAAAGGAATCGAGATTCCCTTGAGGTGGCTCATCTTCATCCCAGAGGTCAGTCGTAACTGCAGTCTGATCAAATATGCCCTGGTTCAGATCACTGGTACCTGAACCAGCTTCTGGTTCAACAACTGCTGTTGCAGATGCATCGTCACCAGATTTATTGGTTGGCTCAGCCATAGCTTCATCGCCAGAGACAGTAGACACGGGGATTGCCTTAATGATTCTCGTACCGTCATCAAGAATCACTTCATCGGCCGTAGAGTCTGGAATCTCAGTCTCAGGTGGTGTCACACCAAAGACTTCATCAATTCGTTCTGCAGAAGAGTATGAGATTTGTGAAGTTTCAGGGGGTGCGCGTGCAGACACGGACTCTATTGTGTGCTGGGCGAACACACTAATATTTTCTTCACCATCTCCTCCTAAAGAAGTTTTGGAGATGGCTGCTTGTGGGTTTCCCTTTAGACTCGATTCCTCAGGTTCTTGTTGGGAAGATCCAGAGGGGTTTGCTTCGGTACTAGTGTCCTTGGGCTGTGAGGACTTCTTAAATTTACGTCATTTTAAAACGCCCTTTGGAGATCCTGAGGGATCTTTTGGGAGATCCCTAGGTTGGTCAGTGGATGAGGGAGGTGGTGGTTGGGTAGAAGAAGTTGCTGGGGTTTTAAACAACTTCACATTTGACCACCAGGTGCACCAATGGGTCTCGCATTCTTTTGCGACCCGCTCGGTGACCTTTCTGAGCCAGCCGGTCGTGCTGTTTGAGTTTTATTTATTACCTGAAGCATTGCAACAGAGAGTTCTGGTTCTGGATCTGAAGTAGATAGCTTTGAAAGATCCCTGCAGAACTCTGTCGCTGAAGATTCAAGCCCCTCAAAATGATACGCATCTCCATGCATGCTTATGAAGCAAACGCTCAGAAATCTAGGGAATGAGATATGTGGACTTCTTTTCCCTTTCAATTTTGCTACCAACTGTATCTCAGCAAAGTCCACCTCAATCCCATGCCACAAGTAATACCCGATTTCTACTTGTGTCAAGGAAATCTGGTCCAAGCCACCATAATTTCCTCCAAGGCACTCGACAATCTGAGTCCAAAAATATCTCCAACAGTTTCCAAATCCAGACAAAAAGATGTGTCCAGATGTCCTCAGATTGCCGTCTGCATCAACCATGTCATTATGACCAGTGGCCAGCAGAACTTCCCTGAAATTAATCCCTTTGAGCCTTTTAGCATAGGCTGAAGAGGAGGGAAGGTAGTTCAAATGAAGGGTCTCCCGAAACCCATCAAGTGAAAGGATATACTGCTTTGTGCCTTCTTGTAAAGAAAAAGCAATGGACTTTTCATCCTTGCTAAGAGTAGCAGTATACCAGAATTCAAGTAAGTATCGATGATACATTACCTGAGGATCAGCAGTCAAGGCGTAATGGAGAGGGGATTGTTCAAGAAATTTATTTATCCTCCCCATTAAAGTTTTGCCTTTGGCATTCAGTGCGGCCATAAAATTATTCATATTGAATCTAAGGGTCGACGCATCGAACCCTTGTGGCCATTGAGCACTGGCCTTGACTACCTTAGATGGTTTATATTCGAAAGCAATTAAAGATTTGACTACTTTAGCCATTATATCTGCAAGGAAAACTGAAAGTGAAAGATGAATTTAGGGTTTTGAAGTTATGAAGGAATGAGAAGTAGAGAGAGAATGATGATTGGGAGTAAATGTAAGGAAAAGTAAATGAAGGAATTGTTTTGGAAAGGGTATTTATATTTATGATGGAATACAAAAGGTTTTTCAAAAAAATAAATAAAATAAAATGATTTTTGAAATTCAAACCCAAAAATGAAATATTATTAAAATGAAATCAGTTTTGATCGGGTTTGAAGTCCGAAAATAATTTTTTGGTACACGTCCGCATTTAATGCAACGACGGCTATGACCCCACATTTTCACAAAACTTTTCAACACTTTCAAGAAAAAGTGATCATTACTTTCCTTTTACGACGCAACTTGTGTGCCACGTCAGCCAAAAACATCATTATTTAAACGTTAAACAGTAACCTTCACGTGTTCACTCAACGACCAAGTATCAAAATACATTATAAAGGACAGACTCATTTCAGAAATGATATACAAAATCTGAGCATGATCAGAATCAAGAAATCTGAGCCATCTCAGTTTACACAATTATTCTGAAATCATTTCAGAAATTCTGAAGCATTTCAGTCAAAGTATTTTTCTGAAAGCAAAGTTCCCCCTTAGAGAGAAATTCTTTTTAACATAAAAATATTTTACACTTCCCCCTGAGGTGATGCTATACAGGATTTAGCATACCCAATTCACTGATGAGATGTTTAAACGTTTTGACATCCAAGGGTTTTGTAAAAACATCAGCGAGTTGTTTATCAGTGGGAATGAAATGAAGCTCTATGTCACCTTTAATAATGTGATCTCTAATAAAATGATACTTGAGGTCGATGTGCTTGGTTTTGGAGTGCATGACAGGATTGTGAGAGATGGCAATGGCACTGGTGTTATCACAAAATATTGGAGTCTTTGTATACTTAACACCATAATCAGTTAGTTGGTTCTTCATCCACAAAATCTGAGCGCAGCAACTGGCTGCAGAAATGTATTCAGCTTCAGCTATGGAGAGTGATACTGTAGTCTGTGGTACTTTTCCTATCTATCTTACAACCTGCATGATCAGAATCTGAATAACCCATTAGATCTAGACTTAAGCCTTTGGGATACCAAAGACCAAGACTGGGGACACCTTTAAGGTATCTGAAAATCCTTTTCACCGCATTTGCATGTGCATCTTTGGGATCAGACTGAAATCTTGCACAAAGGCATGTTGCAAACATTATGTCAGGTCTACTAGCAGTTAAGTACATGAGGGATCCCACCATACCACGATATTTTGTGGGAGCCACTGGTTTTCCATTGGGATCTGAGTCCAAAGTTAATGGTGCAGAAATAGGAGTATCTTTCGATGAGACTGAATCAAATTGATATTTCTTTAATAAGTCTCTGACATATTTTTCCTGATTTAAAAAAATACCATCACTGGTTTGTTTCACTTGAAGACCTAGAAAATATGTCAGTTCGCCCATCATACTCATTTCATACTCAGATGACATTATTTTAGAAAACTGTTCACACATTTTGTTATTTGTAGACCCAAACACAATATCATCAACATAAACTTGTACAAGTAAGATATCATTTTTATCATGCAATATGAATAAAGTGTTATCTATTGCACCCCTTTTAAAACCATTTTTCAGAAGATGCTTAGCAAGAGTATCATACCAGGCTCTAGGTGCTTGTCTCAGACCATATAAAGCTTTGTTCAGTCTGTACACCCAATGAGGTCTTTCTTCATTTATGAATCCTGGTGGCTGATATACATACACAACTTCTTCCAATTCACCATTCAAGAATGCACTTTTAACATCCATCTGATAGACTTTGAACTCATGATGAGCTGCAAAAGCTAAGAAAATTCTGATAGCTTCCAGTCTAGCAACTGGTGCAAAAGTTTCATCAAAGTCTACTCCTTCTTCTTGTGAGTAACCCTTTGCAACAAGTCTTGCCTTGTTTCGAATAACATGACCATCTTCGTCCATCTTGTTTCTGAAGACCCATCTTGTCCCAATTGGTTCTTTCTTTAGATTACTGGGACAAGGAACAAGTTCCCAAACATCGTTCCTTTTAAACTGATTGAGCTCATCTTGCATGGCTTCAATCCATCTAGGGTCGTTCATAGCCTCGTCAATCTTCTTTGGTTCTATTAGAGATAAGAAGCTGATATTTAAGCATGATCGCTTGTGGCTCTTCTGGTCTAAACCCCACTAGTGGAATCCCCAATGATTTGCTCGATAGGATATGCTTTAGTCCACTTAGTGTATTGACCAGGATGAACTATGATATCAGTGCAAGAACTCCTCTGAGATACTTCAGGAGGTGCTTCAAAAAAGACTACCTCAGTCTCATCATCTTCCTCCTGCAGATCATGATTTGCATCATGAAACTATTCAGATTGGGGTACTTCAGTTGAGCCTGATATCTGAGGTGAAGCAACATGTACATCTGATCCAATAGTCAGTTCAGAAGGTAGTTTAAAACTGACTGGAGGATAAAATGGAATGTTGCTATACTTGATTATTCTTGGTTCTGAACTGAAATGTTCAGAAGCAGATTTAGGTGACTGATCAGATTCAGCAATAGGATCAGAATCACCAAAACTTATTGGACTTTCTGAGGGTGGTACAGGAGTGGAATTCTTAAAGATTGCAGAATTAGATTCATCAAAGGTAACATGAATTGACTCATCAACCTTTTCAAGTCTCTTGTTAAAGACTCTAAAGGCTTTGCGATTTGATGAATATCCTAGGAAGTACCCTTCATCAGCTTTTGCATCAAATTTTCCAAGCTGACTAGAATCATTCAGAATGTATACTGGACATCCAAATACATGGAAATATCCAATATTAGGCTTTCTATTTCTGAGTACTTCATAGGTTGTCTTCTTGTGTCTTTTGACATAGACAGATCTGTTCTGAGTGTAGCAAGCAGTTGCAACAGCTTCAGCCCAGAAATTCTTGGGAAGACCAGATTCATTCAACATACTTCTAGCAGCTTCAATCAGCATACGATTCTTTCTTTCTACAATACCATTCTGCTCTGGTGTGTGGGCTGAGGAGAAGTTCTGAGATATGCCAGTTTCAGTGCAGAAGGACTCCAGAGTGGCATTTCTGAATTCAGTGCCATTGTCACTCCTGAGCTGACAAACTTTTCGCTTATGCTTGAGTTCAATTTGTTTGATGAGAGCAATGATTTCAGCAGCAGCTTCACTCTTAGATCTGAGGAAAATTACCCAGCAATATGTTGAATATTCATCAACAACAACAAGGGTATACTTCTTTCCTGCTCTTGTCTGAACATTCACTGGTCCAAAGAGATCCATGTGAAGCATGTGAAGAGGTTCAGTTATACTAAAACTTTGTTTTGTCTTGAATGAAGCTCTTTTCTGCTTACCCATTTCACAACCTGGACATGGCTTGTCTTTGTTGAAAGACATTGAGGGTATCCCATCAACAAGTTGTTTTCTTGACAACTTATTAATATTCTTGAAGTTTAGATGGGATAATCTCTTGTGCCACAACCAATTTGTGTCTGCATCTGCCTTTGTGTAGAAAAATTATTCAGTGGGTGAACTATTCATATCAATGATATAAATGTTTCCTTTTCTAGATGCAATCAAAACTACCTTTCCATCCCTGTTGAATATGGTGCCTTGTGAAATATCAAATAATACCTTGAAGCCATCATCACATAATTCACTGACACTGATTAGGTTATATTTCAAACCGTTCACATATGCAACACTTGTGAATTTGACTTGTCCATTATTCACAACACCATATCCCTCAGTTTTTCCATTTTCATCATTCCCAAATGTTATTGAGGGCCCCTCTTGCACCCTGTATTCCTCCAGCAGGGTCTGATAACCAGTCATGGTTCTGCCAGCAACGCTGTCAAGATACCATATATTCTTCTTTTGGTCTCCCTGCACAAACACAAAGATTAGTTCTTTTTGGGAACCCATCTGGTGATGGGTTCGCTAGACTCTCCCTTAGCAGTCTCAGATTTCTTTGGTTCATAAGGAACAGAAGGATCAAAGGGGACCTTAGTCATAATTTCAGATGACATAAAAACAGTTGGTTTGATGGGGAGCTCAACCTTTTTCTTCTCAGATTTTTGCTTGATTTGTTTGGAAAAAGGTTTTGCATTTTGTTTAGGTTGAAGAGGAGTGGTTTCAACATTTTTTAAACGTGCATTACAACTCTGCACCTGTCTAGCCAATAACTGAAATTAACTCTCTAACCTCAACAAAATAGATTCTTCATTAGACACCTGAGCCTTACCTGAATCTAAGGTAGAGGGCTCAGTAGGGGAGATATTTTTCTTCTTCTTTAGGCCTTTTGGAACCTTAGATGAAGTCTGAGGGGATGGCTTCTTGGTTTTAGCCTTCCTTTCTGAAACAGTTGTCTGAGCTGTTTCAGATTTACCCTCAGATTGTTCCTGGGCCTTATTAGTTACAGTTTTCTGCTTGCCAACTTTAGGAAAAATGATTTCAGGTTTTATTTCCTTTGGAAGTGCATCTAAATCAGTGATTATAGATGCCAAATGAAGATCACCAGATTCATATGCTGTTCTTTGAGTTGCAAAAGTATTTTTAATTGCAGCATCTGGCCTTGGTGCTTTCATCCAAGATTTAATTATTGCTTGTTCTTTTTCAAGGATGGTTTTTAATTCTTCCTTTTCCAATTCTAAAGTGGCAACCATAGACTGATAACTTTTTAGAGCCAAATGAACATCTTTCAGCTCTTTTAGTCTGGCCTGACTGGCGTTCAGTTCAGAAGTATTATTTTCAAACATTTTTAAGCTTTTTGAACGCACAGTTTCGACAAATGAAATGTCAGCCTCTAAAAGAACCAAAAGGTCCAGTTTTTGTTCCTCATCACTTTCAAAGCCAAAGTCACTGACCTTTTTCATGACAATATCCACCCTACGACCAGATTCAACATCAGATTTGACCAGATGACCTTGATCTTCACGTGCCATGAAACACATATTCCTTACTTCTTCATCATCATCAGATGATTCATCAGATTCCTCCCATTTTTCAGTCTTGGCAATCATACAACTATTATTGCTTGAGTTATTTTGAGCCATGAGAGCTATTTGGGCTTTCAGCTTCTTGTACTTAGCCTTATAGCTATCATCAGGTTTCTGAAAATAAGAATGATTAGAGGCAGATTGTGATGATGAAGGCTGACTAGATCTGCATTCCTTCATGAAATGTCCTTTCTTGCCACACTTAAAGCATTCAAGATTAGACTTATCAATGGAAGCGCTGGAAGCAAATGGTTTGCCAGATCGATTAGATTTGGCCTTAAAACGATTGAACGTTTTAGCCAGCATGACAACCAGATCATCATTGTTATCCTCATCACAACTATGAGTTACATTATCAGAATTACCAGTTTTTAACATTTCAGAGACCATCTTCTTCATCAAGTCAGAATGATCACTCTCAGAAGATAGTAGAGCAGTCCCATGTGGTTCAGAATTATGAACCATGACTGAACTGGTAGAAGCATGATTTTTGGCATCTTGCTCAGCCACAGCTCTCTCAGCCTTGTTCTCTTCAGTATACCTGAAGGCTCCATACAGGGAGGCTAGAGTGTGACTGTGCAAGGTTTTTCCTTGTCTCAAAACCAAGATCAAGTTTCCCCATTTAGAAGGTAAGATGTCACAAAACTTTTCCAACAAAATTTCTTTATCTTTAGTTACACCCAGGGCTTTCAATTGATTTACCAAATTAGTGAATCTGATGTATGTTTGTGTTAAAGTTTCACCAGAGATAGCAAAAAAAGACTCATATATTTTATTCAAAGCAACTTTTCTTGTGACAATTGTCTCATTGGTGCCTTCAAATTGTGTCATGAGTTCCTCCCACATTAATTTAGAATTTTCAAGTAAAACAAGGGTGGGCATAAGAGTTTCAGGAACAGCATACAAGATCATATTTTGCAGCTTGGTATCAAGGTCTACCAGCCTATGATCTTCTTCAGACCAATGATCCTTCTCCTTGGGTGACACCCTAGGAGTCCCATCGGCATTTCTGACAACAGTGGAGGCATTCAAGGGGACAAAGGGTCCTTCTTTGAGAATATCGGTCAAATGTCTTTCAACACCTGCAATATATTTTAGCATGCATGCTTTCCATGTTTGAAAATTTTCACTGTTCCCATCAAACTTGAGAACAGGATTATTTGGAAAGTGTACGTGTACATTATGCGATAGTATATTGTTGTTGATGATAGGGGGTGGAGTAGCATTAGCATTAGCATTAGTATTGACATTAGGGTCAGGGCCTGTACTGAACATTTGGTCAACCATCTTTGCAGATCAAAGGTTAATGAATTAATATAATTCAACCTTGCTGCTCTAATACCAATTGTGAGTCCCAAATATAGATGGTTTAAATACCCGACTGGCAAGTAATTCTAACTGGAAGATGACCAGTTCAGAATACGATCCAGATATGGATGAACAATACAATAAAGATACTGAAAGTAAATGCAAGAAATAATAAGGGCTGGAACTATATAAATAATATGTATAGATCAAGTATGTAGCATTGAGACACAATGTATTTTTCAAGGTATTTGATTTATTGATATATAAACAAATACAAAGGTTGTTGCGGAACAAAGATAAACACCCAAGTGTAAATATCTAAACAACCTAGAAATACAAGTGATCTAATAACTTGGAAATACTCGTAAGGATTACTTAGAGTATATCTCACTAGTTGCAATGCAAAGGTTTTAAGCAATTTACAAGTTGTGAGAAGACTTATATTTATAGACCTAAGTCCATGATGACGTGGACCAGATCGTACAAATATGGTTGGGAGTATTTAAGGAATTAAACATAATTCCTTACAAGAGTACTTTTAAGGTTTAAAAGTTTAAGTCAATTGATGTGACTTAACAAGCCTTATTCTCAACCTTTACTTTACCTTGTACTTTAATTAATAGTTAATTCTATTAACCGGGTAAAGATATGTAAAGTAAAAAGTCTTCCTCGTAATCAGTGTAAAAGTGTGTAAGTACTTTTACATTGAGATGCTTCAGTCTTCGATCAGGTAGAATCAGTTTCTGAGCTCCACATCTGAACTGATTCTCATTCTTCAGACTTTAGTCTTTGACTTCATTCTGAACGGTTTTCTGATACGTTGATCTGAACTGAAGTGAAGCTTCAGTGAACAGATTCTGAGCGACCTCAGAATTCTATACAAGTATTCTTCACTGAGCTTCAGCTAATTCTGAACAAATTATACTTGGTCGATTTTCGACCTAACAAATTCCCCCTATTTGTTCTGAAATAGTGCATGCATCTCAGACTTCTATCTATACATGTTTGTAAGTCTGAATTGCAAGTTTTTGTTTAAGTTGTAAAAATTTTCTAAGTACATCTTCTAGATCATTGATCCAAATTCAAGCCACCCTACCAGAGAACTTTGGAAATGAGAACTTGGATGGTATGGAGCAACAGTTTGATAGGAAAAGTGATAACGGGCTATATTTGGTTGAAAGACTTTGGGTTCCTATTTTCGGTAACCTAAGAACACTCCTCATGGATGAAGCTCATCGATCGCCTTATTCGGTCCATCCCGGATCGGATAAGATGTACTTTGATTTAAAAGATTTTTATTGGTGGCCGGGTATGAAGCGTGATGTGGCTAGATACGTGAGTGAGTGCCTTACTTGCTTACAATTGAAAGCCGATCATAAGAAGCCACCAGGGTTGTTGGTGCAACCGGTGACACCCGAGTGGAAATGGGAAAATATTGCAATGGGCTTCATTACGAAGCTACCAAAGATAAGAAGTGGTCGTGATACAATTTGGGTGATAGTAGATCGGTTAACGAAGTCGGCTCATTTCTTGGCCATTCGTGAAACCGATAAGTTTGACACCATGGCTCGTTTATACATTAAAGAAGTGGTATCTAAGCATGGAGTCCCGATTTCTATCATTTTCGATAGAGATGCGCGGTTCAAATCAAACTTTTGGGAAGCTTTTCAACCAGCAATGGGTACTCGACTTGACATGAGTACGGCATTTCATCCTCAAACGGATGGGCAAAGTGAAAGAACAATACAAACACTTGAGGACATGCTGAGGGCATGTGCAATTGATTTTGGTGGTAGTTGGGAAGACCATTTTCCATTGGTCGAATTCTCCTACAACAATAGTTATCACGCTAGCATCCAAATGGCTCCCTTTAGAGCATTGTATGGTAGAGTATGTCGTTCCCCACTAGCTTGGGCGGAAATTGGTGAAAGTCAACTTATCGGGCCAGAAATCGTAGTTGAAACCACAAGAGTGATCTCTCAAATCAAGGAGAGGTTACAATTGGCCCGTGAACGACAAAAGAAGTATGCCAATGTGAGACGAAGACCGTTAGAGTTTGATGTGGGTGATTTGTACTTTTGAAAGTATCACCTTGGAAAGGCGTTGTCCGATTCGTGAAGCGAGGCAAGCTCGGGCCAAGGTATATTGGTCCTTTCAAGATTCTTGAACGGGTTGGAAAGGTAGCTTATCGATTAGAGCTACCACAAGAACTTAGTGGAGTACATGATGTATTTCATATTTGTAACCTACGTAAGTGTTTAGCGGACCCTACGCATCATGTGCCTATGGACGAGGTAAGAGTTGATAGTAAACTTAACTTTCTCGAAGAACCAGTGGAAATCTTAGACCGTCAGGTCAAGAAACTCAAGAACAAGCGCTATACAATTTTCAAAGTTAGATGGAGCGCTAGATGTGGAGCTGAGTTCACTTGGGAGCGGGAGGACCATATGAGGTCTAAGTACCCGCATTTGTTTAACGACTAGTGTTTTGTTGAATTTCGGGACGAAATTCTCTTAACGGGGGAATAATGTAACATCCGTGAGATTTGACCCTTTGACTTTATGTGTAATTTGACTAATGATCTTAATTGATGAGATAATGGAGATTATTTTGGGATTGAAATGAATAAGTATTATGCTTGACGGGTCGGGTGTATGACTTAATGTACGATTCAATGCAAGACGACATGTGAATTAACTTGAAAAGGGAAACGGGTCGACCCATGGGCAATACCCACGACCCATCAGCCACCCTTCACCCTTCTCCTCCTCTCATTTCACCAACTTATTTCTCCTTCCCTCTTATCTCTCTTTCTCTCATTCACTTTAGTGAATCCAAGATCACAAGTCTCTCATCTTTCTCTCAAATTACACCTGCATAAATTGGAGTCATTGAATCAAATTCAATACAAGATTATCATCATTTTCATCATATCAAGACTTAGAGTTCTAAGTGCAAGACTTTCAACCCATTTAGCTCAAATTCGGATTTGAACACGAGAAGAAGATTTTGGTAAGTGAAACTCATCCCATATTCACTAACTTATGTTTATTTACCTATTTTTAGTTGAACCCAAGTCATTTCGGGTCACAAATCGGATTAAAACTAAAAATAGGGTTTAACTAGGGTTTTAATGAATTAAAACCTAATCTTGATCTTGAAATTGATGTTTGAAATGGATTTATGAAATGGGTTGAGTCCAAATATGTTTATGTATGTGTATCTATGTTGGAAATTGAGTTGGAAAGGTCATTTGGTCGAATTAGAAGTCAAAAATGTGGTTTGGGTGTGTTTGAGGTCGTGTGTGTTCTTAATGGGCTGCAGGTCTGCAGCAGGTCGCGCCGCGATCTAGACCCTTCGTGTCGCGACTCCTGGGTGTCAAGCAAGGATTTTAAACAGAGGTTTTAATCGCGACGCGACCTCAGACCTTCGCTTCGTGAATTTCTTGTGCGTGTCGCGCCGCGGCTGAGTGACATCACGTCGCGAGTTTTGTGTAACTTAATGACAGTTTTTCAAACGCTTATAACTTTTGATCCATAAACACAATCGAGTCATATAACCTATCATTGGAATCTTGAGAGAGTTTATTTCCTTGTAGTAACATTAATTTTGTATGAAACTTCCTCCATTTCTAAAAATATCAAGTCAAAGTGTCTTGATCATACTCGGTAAAGTTGTAGAAGCGTTTAGGAGTTTGTGACTCGACTTAAACTTACTGAACCAACTTGTTTAAGATTGTAGAGTTGACATTTATGGTATTATGATGTACATTGATAGGTTGTGGACGTGTGGATCCCAATACTCGCTTATAATCTTATACTAGTTTCTTTTGCTAATCGAGGTGAGTTCCGTAGCTCCCTACTCATTTGAGATTCGGGCTGAAAAGTATAAACATACGTGCTTTATTGTTTGAGTGATTGGTTGATTGGCTTGAGTATTAACAAATTGATAGATATAATGACACGCTAGATTGATTCGTATATTATTGTGATAATTGTTGATTAATTTAGGATAGTAGTGCATACATGGAAGTCGGTTATGCCTTCAAAGGGTTTTAGATGTAGTGGGAAGGCTGCGGGTGACCCTATACATAAGCATCTAGGACTCGTTGAAAGTAGAATCCTCCAAAGTTTATGTACGTATTGTTAGGCTATTGGTTGGTTGTTTGATTGTGGTTGGAATTGGGGATATATAGAATACGGTTGGTAGTCTGAATCGAGATTGTGAACGCCACATTGGTCATTATGATGACATGTGTGCACTAATACTTATACGTCTATGGTGCGAGAAGCACGCTAGACACTCTTTGGTGCGAGATGCACAACGATCATCCGAGTATATAGACGTATATATCTTGACGATTTTGAGATGCCACATTTGTCCATTGTGATGGCATGTGAGTATCGTTGCATAGATGACTTGATAGTCATACATTTCATATGCATCATGACAAGATTATGCGTGTTGCACATACCTTGATACATACATCATTTGTGCTTATTTATTTCACGTATTACTTATAAGTTGTAACTGGTTGTGATTGAGATTGTAACGTTTAAAGGCTACTCTTATGTTATGTTTGCCTTTACTTATACTTGTTGTGATTAACGACAATGGTTCCTTGTGAACCATTCCTACGAACTCACCAACCTTGTGTTGACTATGCTTAGTACACTTTTCAGGTAACCAAGTTATTCCAAGGCAGGGAGTATGATTGATTTGCTAGCTTGTGAACCCCAGGCATTGGACTTATATGAATCAAGGATTCATCGCCTACTTTTACTTTATGCTTAGATCAATAGTCATCTTTTGATGTTGTCTCTTTTGTAAACTTTGATGACTACTTGTTTCTCATACTTTCTGTACTTGAATTATCTTGTTTATGGATTCACTGGATCCTTTGTTTGCATTTAGTTCATGTTCTACATTAATCCCACCTTGTGCTATATGATTTCCGTAATATTTCGAGCCCTTGGCTTGGGGTGTTACACATATTCCTAATGCTGTTGGGCCTAATGTTGTTTCTAGATAAGCAAACATATCCATACCTTCTCTTTTATTAGTTTCCCACATTCTAACTACTGTTTGTTCCCATGCTAATACTTCGTCTGCCCATAACTGTGGTTTTTGTCTTTCTATTAATAACATACTGCCACTATATATATTTCCTATTGGTAATCTATTACCTCTTCCTACTGTACTGGATTCTCCTGTATATCATATAGAAGGTTCTGTTCAAGGTGCTCTTCCC
The DNA here is from genome assembly GCA_034093135.1 of Erigeron breviscapus. Classification (NCBI taxonomy): domain Eukaryota; kingdom Viridiplantae; phylum Streptophyta; class Magnoliopsida; order Asterales; family Asteraceae; genus Erigeron; species Erigeron breviscapus. The sequence goes on from CM067167.1 coordinate 90,966,439, forward strand.
ATATTTTCATGTGTTGTATAGGATGTGCTTGATGCAGTCCATTCTATTTTGGGTCTTTTTTTGTCCTATTGTTTGGGTATCCATATTAACCAAAGTTTGTTCTTGTTTATAAAAATCTGATATCATTATTTTACCTTGTGAGATATCTGTAACTAGAGGTAAATTAAAATATTCTTGAAGTTTATTATAACTTTCTTCATATGTTGTTCCTAGTTTTGTCATGCATTCCATTAGCATATCATCTACTTGTTCTTGTATATCATGTTCTGTAAACTTTCTATTTATTATTTGATCTATTGTTTTATTAGTTTCTTCTGTTTTAAAAACCGTTGTTTCTTCTTCTAAGTACTCTAATAAACTGTAATCATATTCTTCTTCTTCAAATTTACTAAATCCTATTTCTAACGTGTCATCTTCTTCTGTATCATATATTGGTTCTGTATCATATTCTTCATTCATATAGCTATATTCCATTTCAGTGTCATTTTCATCTTTAGGTGTTTCTTTTGTGAAATTAACAAATCTAAGACTTTGTGTTCCATCTAATCCTTCATATATGACACTTTGTTTAGGTACTAATACTTCATTTTATTGTTCTTTTAATTCATCTAATTGCCATTCTAATCCTGCTAATTCTTCAGGGTCTATTTTTATTGGGTTTATCATTTGTATTGATTTTGAAGCTATAGCTTTTACTATTCCTTCTATATTTACTCTATATTTCATACCTGATCTATTACTTGCTCTTCCTAATACTCCTATACTGATTACAAGATTATTTCCATCATATTTCTCATATCCTTTAGTTTGTAATGCTATTTTTATATTTTGTAAATCTTTTATCTCTTTTAAGATATCTGGTGCACAATAAAATAAAGTTGTGTTTTGACTAAGGTCTACTTCCATTCCTGAAATTATTGCCTTTTTTAATTCTGTTTTCCAACTTTTATCTAGTAATAATGCTAGTAATTTTGTTCCTAAATTTTTTCTACCTAAAGCTTTAACTCCTATAACTACTAGTCCTATATGTGAAAAATGTTTTCTCGACTGCTATATTCTTTGTATGGTGTCTAGAGAAAATAAATCTATTATAACTGTTCTATCTACTACTCTTAAGATTTCTTCTCTACTACTTCTTATTAATACTGTATTAACATTAAATCTTCCTGTTTGATATAGAATTTTGGGATTTAAGATTTCTAATTAATGTTGATTATATAAAGTAATATTTCTATTTAAATCAATCTCTTCTTCTAACTGTATAGTATTTGGTGTACTATTTGAACTAGATCCTCTTCTAATTATTCTATTTAAAAATGAATCTGATGAAATAGTATCATGTAAGCTGCTAGTAGGATGCTCTTGATTCTTGTATTGTACGACTTCTTCCTAAAAACGAACTATTACTCATTTTCGTGGTATCCAATGTTTATAAGGTTGTTTTTTCTCTGTTTTAATATCGTTAATTTTCAAGTTATTTAAAGCTTCTGTGATTTTATCTATATCACTTTCTTGTACTTTATTAGATTCTACTTTCTTTTCTAATATTTTATCTAATTTCTCAAAAATTTGATTACTCTTATTAAGTAACTTATTTATCTTTTCAATGATCTGTAGTAATAAACTAATTATAAAATTAAACAAACTTGGATATACTTTATCGCTTTTACCTGTTCCCGAATATTTTGTAAAACCTGTAATTTCTTCTGTATTTTCTATTGGTTTATATTTGTTAGCGTCTTCTAAGGATTTTTTATATTCTACTAAATCCAGTTTTATCCTTCAACTATCTTTTTAACTGTTTCTAATAATTCTGCTTGATTTGCAACTTGTTTTTCTATTTTATTTATTGTAGCTGTTGGTTTATTATTTTCTAATAAATAACTTAACTGTTGTATTTCTTGTTTATTAGGAATATTTTTTCTAATATCTTTTAACTCTTTTATAATCAGATTATTCTGTTCTTTAATATATGTTAAATTTTCTATTATTTTATTTGAAATTTCTGTCCTTTTATATATATATTTAGATAATCTTTCTAATATATTATGTGTATTGGTAGATTCTTTTTCTAAATTAAATCCTAAGTTTATTATTAAATCTGTTAATCCGTTTAAATGGATATTTTCTGTATGTAAACTATGCTTATATTTATTATTAAATTTACAACTAACTTTGTAATTATCTAAAGATATAGTATTATTATTAAGTTTTCGTCGTATTCTAGATTTAAAAATTCTAGTTTTTTGAACGTTGAAATTGATGTTTTTGAATCAATGATTATTAAACTCCTATCTCTTAGTCTTTTTCCCTTATTTCTTAGTCCCTTTTCATAGAATATTCATATATCCCTTTTTTATAAATATTTTGGTAGGATATATTATGAAGTGCTAAAAGGGATTTAAGGAGTTAAGGGATTTAGACTAAGAGAATCAGATAGAAAATTAGGCTGCCATATGAAAGACTTGATAATATTATTGATAGATTCTTTTTCTAAATTAAATCCTAAGTTTATTATTAAATCTGTTAATCCGTTTAAATGGATATTTTCTGTATGTAAACTATGCTTATATTTATTATTAAATTTACAACTAACTTTGTAATTATCTAAAGATATAGTATTATTATTAAGTTTTCGTCGTATTCTAGATTTAAAAATTCTAGTTTTTTGAACGTTGAAATTGATGTTTTTGAATCAATGATTATTAAACTCCTATCTCTTAGTCTTTTTCCCTTATTTCTTAGTCCCTTTTCATAGAATATTCATATATCCCTTTTTTATAAAATTTTGGTAGGATATATTATGAAGTGCTAAAAGGGATTTAAGGAGTTAAGGGATTTAGACTAAGAGAATCAGATAGAAAATTAGGCTGCCATATGAAAGACTTGATAATATTATTGATATGAAATTTTTCGGGTGTCTTCCGATGTTTACATAGAATATTTTTTTTATAAATATTTTTGGTAGGATATATTATGAAGTGCTAAAAGGGATTTAAGGAGTTAAGGGATTTAGACTAAGAGAATCAGATAGAAAATTAGGCTGCCATATGAAAGACTTGATAATATTATTGATATGAAATTTTTCTGTATATTTTGGTTGGGCTGAATAGCGTAACGACAGAATTTGGAGATGATAAAGATGCTGAGGAAGCAACATGCATTTGTTTATTTCTTTGTTGTGCAATTATGGGTAACCGTTAATATAAGGGGGTGATATATCTACAACACAATTTAGCCATTCACAACAAAAATACATATTATATTGCACAGTGTATAACTGTATAAAGTGTAACACCCCGAGCTAGGGCTCAAAATATTACGGAAATTATATAGCAAAAGGTGGAATTAATGTAGAACAAAAACTAAATGCGAATAAAGGATCCGGTGAATCCATAGATAAGATAATTCAAGTACAAAACGCATAAGGAGCAAGTAACCATCAAAGTTTACAAAATAATCATCAAGAGATGGCTATCGATCCTAAGCATAATGCAAAAGTAGGCAAATAAATCCTTGATTCATATAAGTCCAATGCCCGGGTTCAAAAGCAAGCAATCAATCATACTTCACGTCATGGGATAACGTGGTTACCTGAAAAGTGTACTAAACAAGTCAACACGAGGTTAGTGAGTTCGTAGTAATGGTTCACGAGGAACCATCGTCAATAATCACAATAAGTATAAGTAAAGGCAAAACATAACTTACAAGAAGCCTTTATGCGTCACAATATCAATCACATCAAGATTACACAATGTAAAGTAAATGCGTGTAATAAATGATCACAAGTGATGTCAATATCAAGATATGTGTCGTATGCATGACAAAGTTACAATGCATATCATAAGTGTGACCATTAAGTCACCAATGCAACGATACTCACATGTCATCCCAATGAACAATGTGGCATCTCAAAATCATCGGTGTATATATGTCTATATACCCGGGGTCCATGTCTGTCTTACAATGCAACAATACTCATAATCATCAAGAGATGGCTATCGATCCTAAGCATAATGCAAAAGTAGGCAAATAAATCCTTGATTCATATAAGTCCAATGCCCGGGTTCAAAAGCAAGCAATCAATCATACTTCACGTCATGGGATAACGTGGTTACCTGAAAAGTGTACTAAACAAGTCAACACGAGGTTAGTGAGTTCGTAGTAATGGTTCACGAGGAACCATCGTCAATAATCACAATAAGTATAAGTAAAGGCAAAACATAACTTACAAGAAGCCTTTATGCGTCACAATATCAATCACATCAAGATTACACAATGTAAAGTAAATGCGTGTAATAAATGATCACAAGTGATGTCAATATCAAGATATGTGTCGTATGCATGACAAAGTTACAATGCATATCATAAGTGTGACCATTAAGTCACCAATGCAACGATACTCACATGTCATCCCAATGAACAATGTGGCATCTCAAAATCATCGGTGTATATATGTCTATATACCCGGGGTCCATGTCTGTCTTACAATGCAACAATACTCATAATCATCAAGTGTATACATCTATACACTTGGAGGTCCATGTCCGTCTCACATGTGTTCATATCAATACGAATGCATGTTTGTCTCAATCACAAGTCCATCAATCATTCAATCAAACAATCAATCAAGTAATCACATAAATGTACACTTTCCAGCCCGAATCTCAAACGAGTAGGGAGCTACGGAACTCACCTTGGTCGGCAAAAGAAGTTAAGATTGAGATAAAATGCTATTATAATAGTTCAACATGCTCCGCGTGTCCACAACCTATCATTATGTACAATTTGTACATTATTAACCAAAACGTAACCCTAATTAGGTTTCAAAGACAACTTATGACTTTACAAGACTCACGTGGCTCGACATAGTCATTCGAGGGGTTAAGTAATGGTTTGAAACGAATTAGAGTCGCTCAAGTATCGTATTGACCGTCACTTATCATTACGTTCAATATATTTATTAATATGCCACTTTACACATTTCCTTTTTATAGTTTCATGTATCTATAAGTTTAACTTGCGACTTTAAACGCTGATGGTGACATCAGTAGGCTGCCAAAAGAGTCGGGAAAGGAACCAGTTTATAGCTCGACTCGACCCTAGTAGACGTGACCAACCACTAGAAAACAGGAACCCAAGGAATGCAGCTCAGCGTCTCACACGCTATACTACAGCGTCTCAGACGGTAGCCAAATATGGTCCAGCGTAAAAGACGGCAGACCTCAGCGTCTCTTACGGTGGTGAGTTCTTTAACTAGCATTCCAGACGGCAGATCCACCGTGCAAGACGGTGGCTGGGAAACACGCTTTTCAGCGTCTAAGGGAGCGTAAAACAGATGGTGTCACCGTTTAGGTCGAAATGCAAGATGTAGGCCACCGTCTAGGACGGTGGACCAACCGTCTCAAATGGTAATGGCGTGCCACATGGTCCATTTTAGCGTGCCAAACGTCCAGCCCAGCCTAGCCTAGCGTTCCAGACGTTGGTGGTCACCGTCCCAGATGGTGCCACCTGCACAAAACGGGCAGCAGCAGCTAAGTTTGAAGAACAAGACCCCCAAACCCTAATATGTCATCCTTTTTGACCTCAAAACTGAAATGGAAGATTTAAATACCCGTTTTTATACCTTGTGGACCTTAAATAACTATGAAATAACATAACCCACTTTCAAACTTTCACTCAAAACACCATTTGTAGCCCTAATTCGGTTTTGACCCAAACGTAACCCTAATTAGGTTTCAAAGACAACTTATGACTTTACAAGACTCACGTGGCTCGACATAGTCATTCGAGGGGTTAAGTAATGGTTTGAAACGAATTAGTGTCGCTCAAGTATCGTCTCGTGACCGTCACTTATCATTACGTTCAATATATTTATTAATATGCCACTTTACACATTTCCTTTTTATAGTTTCATGTATCTATAAGTTTAACTTGCGACTTTAAACGCTGATGGTGACATCAGTAGGCTGCCAAAAGAGTCGGGAAAGGAACCAGTTTATAGCTCGACTCGACCCTAGTAGACGTGACCAACCACTAGAAAACAGGAACCCAAGGAATGCAGCTCAGCGTCTCACACGCTATACTACAGCGTCTCAGACGGTAGCCAAATATGGTCCAGCGTAAAAGACGGCAGACCTCAGCGTCTCTTACGGTGGTGAGTTCTTTAACTAGCATTCCAGACGGCAGATCCACCGTGCAAGACGGTGGCTGGGAAACACGCTTTTCAGCGTCTAAGGGAGCGTAAAACAGATGGTGTCACCGTTTAGGTCGAAATGCAAGATGTAGGCCACCGTCTAGGACGGTGGACCAACCGTCTCAAATGGTAATGGCGTGCCACATGGTCCATTTTAGCGTGCCAAACGTCCAGCCCAGCCTAGCCTAGCGTTCCAGACGTTGGTGGTCACCGTCCCAGATGGTGCCACCTGCACAAAACGGGCAGCAGCAGCTAAGTTTGAAGAACAAGACCCCCAAACCCTAATATGTCATCCTTTTTGACCTCAAAACTGAAATGGAAGATTTAAATACCCGTTTTTATACCTTGTGGACCTTAAATAACTATGAAATAACATAACCCACTTTCAAACTTTCACTCAAAACACCATTTGTAGCCCTAATTCGGTTTTGACCCATAAGTAACCCTAATGAACCCTAAATTGGTTCAAAATTCCATTTTTGGTTTAAAATCCGGTTTGTGAAGTTCTAATACTTGTTTTTGAGTATATTATATATGTTTAAACATAATCAATTCGAAACTTCCATTTCAAATTCATTTTATCTCAAATTTATGCCAAGAACCCTAATTTTCGACCCATTAGGGTTTTGACCTGTTTTTGACCCAAGAACACTTAGGGTTTGACTTGGAAACTTATATATAACATGAATTGATGAATTTAGAACAAGTTTGACTTACCAAAAATCACCACAAAGCTCAAACCCGAAAATTGACCCGATTTGAATAATTCTTGCACTTGAAGCTTCAATCTTTTGATATGATGAATTTATGATGATGAAGATGATGTTTCCAACATTAATCTAACCCAACAACTTTAATTGTTACAAGAATTAAATGAGAGAGAGAGAGAGAGAGAGAGAGAGAGAGAGAGAGAGGGAGAGAGAGGGAGAGAGAGAGAGAGAGAGAGAGAGAGAGAGAGATGAGTTTGTGTTTGTGTGTGTGCATTCAATAGAGAGATAGAGATGGTAGAATGATTGGATGAATGCAAGGGTTTGGATAAGGTTGGGTCAAGGGTTTGGGTCTTGGGTCTTGGATTAAACCCATGGGTTGACCCATCACTGTGAGTCCCTCGATAGCTACTGATCGCTCTCGAGATCGTCTATTGTTATGTCGTGAGTGCGGAATCCTCACGAGATAACTAGTTTGATTAGTTATCGTATATATTGCTAATTATCTCAATATAATCAGCCTTAAGTAATCTATCTTCGTTTTCTATAGCATAGAAACGAACTTAGTCGCCTTTGGTGTGTGTAATATCAACTGGAATCCTCACTTTAGGGTTTCCAATCGTTTATATATGTTCACGATCGATATTGGGCTTGCTGGGCTTTGTTCTTACGAACTTAGCAGTCCAGCCCATAAAACAAAGATTATCTTCGTTAGTTCCTAACGAAGATTATCTTCGTTAGTACTAAATACCATCAACATCTATGCTTAGTTATTTTCCAAGTACTTTATGTACAAGAAACCTAACATATCTTATGTTTGTACTTGTATGACATACATAACAAACATCATATATAAACATATAAATAACACCAAAACATGTAATCGATCATTACTAAAACACGAAGTCCATAATCTATCAATTACATATAAATGAATAAGACATAAAACAACATAATGTCTTAATCTAAAAGACTAATCAAATCTAAGTTGCTGTTGTCACATCAACATGCATCAACAAACTCCCTCTTGACAGCAGCATCTTCGATTTCTTCAGTCTTCAAAAATCTTCATCATCCATCAAATAACAATCGTTTGCTATTTGCATGGATATTTTCATGTAAGCAGATTTGGAGAATCTTACGATATCGATCTTCTTCATTCTTCCAAAATGGTAAAAATGAGCATTCAGTATCGTATAATTTTCTCTGATCATTTCTTGAGAAGTTCACCAACTGCATTGGATCATACATCCTTCTCAACAATATCTTCTTCTTTGAGTCTGCATACATCTTAGCTTCACCAGAATTTCGATCAATCTCCCAATTATCCAGTTTATCCAAGACATCTTGTGCCCATTTCTTGGCAGGGACTTTGATCATACATTTGATATCACGTTGAATATACTCAACACTTTTATCTGGCTTCACCACCTTCTTCTTTCGTCTTGGTTCAATATGAAACTTTGGTTTTTCAGAATCTTTCATATTCGATCTCAACTTGAAATCTTCATGAAGATTCTTACCAATCACATCTGCAAGACCATAACTACTTGGATTGATAATCCTGTTATTTCCTAGTTCATGTAAGTCTTCTTCACACAAACTTCTGAAATGTCTCTCACGCCATGCTAGATATTGACAACCTTCTGGTCTTTTAAGAACAAACAGCTTCAGTTCTTCATCATAAAACCAACTCCAGATTATTGTCTTATATCTTGCAGCATCTTTATCTGAGATATGAGTCCAATACATGATGGGTTTCATAGTATCCCATGTGACTATATAATCATTTATTCTTTGACCAGGCACAAGTCTATCAATCTCATGTAGTGGATCATCTTCTCTGAGAGGTACAGGATAATTATTTGGATTAAAAGGTCTTGTCAAATTGATTTCCAAGTGAAAAGGAATCAATGCATCATCAATCCTAGCATATACCACGAAGTTTAAAACTTTAGCGGAGCTACTAATTGAAGTTTGAAGCATTCTTTCCTTAACTTCTTTCCTCTTTATCTCCAACTCTTTTCTTTCTTCCACAGATGGGTCTTCAGGAGTTGAGTTCCAAACATCATCAAACCCATAAGGTTTCTTGAATATATTCATATCCGGTTCAGGAACAAGCTCACCCTCCTCAAGTTCATCACCATCGAAGAGTAATTCTGTATCATCTGTATCATCTATTAAGATTACACAAAATGAACACCGGAATACAATGAATAATCATGATAATAATAATAATAAAGATGAAATATAATTGCATTGAAATAAGATAAATTACATTCACATGTCGTAAACTTATTACATGCAACCTAATATACACTTTATCAATCTTTATCAAAATCATAAGTTGAATCAAAATCAGAATCAGATTCCAAGGCTGTTTGCCTTTGAATCTGTAATTCTTTTTCTCTTTCAGTTTCTGCTTCTTGCTGTTTATCTAATAAGTTATCAAATACAGAATGAAAAGCATTTTCTTCGGTATTATAGTCATGTCCAAATTTTGCCTTAACTTCACGCTTTAATCGTTCAGTTTCAGCTTCAACTTGATCATCACTTAAATAATCAATCGATTTTGAAGAATTAGCTGAATCAAGTGCTTCAATAACTTCAGCCTCTCGAGGAGCACTTGAACCACCCGCACCAGAAGTACCAGTCTGGGTAGTATCTCTTTCTGTCTCCCCCTGAGTCTCAACCCCTTTTCCTTTGTCAGAAACTGGGCGAGAATCACTCCTATTACCAGCATTATCAGCATCATCATCTTCATTCTCACGTCTTGGCTGAACTGCTGATAATCTGCAGACTTCTTCAGGAACATCTCCCCCTTGATTCTTGACCCAGTTGATCAAAAAGGTCAAAGTACCTCGAACAGTCGTAAGATCAGACTCTAACGTATCAACACGAGTCTGAAGAACATCTATACGCCTAACCAAGGAGTAATCTGAAGGAATAGGAGGAAAAGTAGGCAATCTGGGCAATATTAATCTGGCAGGAGGCAACAATGGACGCAATGTGGCACTACCAGCAACAGTAGGAACTGGTGCTGTTGAGACAGCAGGAATATCAGCAGCAGCGGCAGATACTGAAGTAGCCTCAGAAATTCGTGCACGCTTAGCTCTACGATAAGTGAGAGAAACATCCAGTGTCCTCTTCGGTCCAACATTACTTGTATCTTCATGTAATGGACTTGATGCCATATCTCTATGTTCCAATTGTTCTTGATAATCAGATACAACTTCTTGGTCAGCACCAACATTCTCATCCAGATTAACTTCTTCTTGAACAGATTGATGTATTTCAGAAAGAACCGGTGAAGAATGACATGCCTTACTCCGACGCTCTCGGCGTAAAGCACCAGATACATCTTCTCGAGAAAAGTGATATGAATTATTACTTCCTGAAGCAGCAGGTACATCATGAGCCATCTTCGTTCGATGCTCATTACCAGAATCAGCAGCGACACTATCGTATTCATCTGTGTCTGCTTCAACTACATCATCATCACCATCAATCTCACTATCAGAATCATCAGAATCACCATCCGAACTATCATCTAAACTCTCTGCATCCTCATGATCAGAATTGTCTTCATCATCCACCAACATATCATTCTCAAAGTGAGATCGATAATTTGGATTAATCAAATGACCAAACAATGGTGGATTATTTAGACCAGCTACATTTCGAGTATTGGCATCTAAATCAGCAAATATACGTAGAGGCCAAGCATGTGGTACATAGCGTGGACCTTGACCAAATACCAAGTTCGGACAAAAATATCTAACTATCGCCATAACAAAACGAGGATATAATAGAAACCTATTCTTCGCCTTGGCATTGATTTGATCAACAAACGCATGATAGAAGTATGTTGAAAACGGATAAGGTCGATTATAAACCAAAGCAACCATCTGCGAAGAAATCTGAGCAGAAAGCTGATCAAATCCAGCCTTACGATTGCTCAGACTTACTAACAACACATAAGCAAGGTATCTCCAACGTCCTTGAAATCCACTCTTATCAAAAGGAAGCTTTATTTGACCAACATAACCCATTCTTTGAAAACACCGACGAATAAGGTCAAAATCATAAGCTAATTCTACTGCTTCGTCTGATTCATCACCTAAGTGCAGAATTTCACGAAGTATCGCAGCATTAAAATCAAAAGTCATTCCTTCGACAGTTGCTCTAACAAAGCTACGACCATTAACCAAGACCTGATGAGCAGTCCTCCAGAAGTCATCGATATACTGCCTCACCAATCTAGGTGAATCACAGAATGCAAAAGAAAGCCTAGAACGAGCAATAAAATCAAACATTTCATGATAGCGTTCACAATTATGTTGATCTGGATCCAGATTTAAGGCCAGATTGTGCTTCTTAAAGAACTGACGTGGAGCAAGAGCCATTTCTGCAAAAACAAATCATAATTGAAAAACAATTATAGGATTAGCACAAGAAATGAATAGCAGTCTTAGATGAACTTAATCAATAATCTCATAAGTTTGAACTGTACGAAATTAGTCTTTAAGTTCGTAAGGTAAAAATGTACGAAGATAGATCTTAAGTTCGTTAGTTAGGAATGAACGAAGATAGACTTTAAATTCGTTAGATAACAATAAACGAAAATAGATTTTAAGTTCGTTGGTTAACAATGAAAGAAGATAGCTTTGAAGCATACTAAATTCGTTTGTCACAAAAAACTTCTAAATTCGTTAGTTGAAAGAAGAGTCTAAGTTCGTAAGTCCTGTTTGAGAACCTAAGTTCGTAGAGATGAACGAAGTCTAAGTTCGTAGCCATTCTGAACGACTGTGTGTGCCAAAATCAAATATTTGATTCTCAAAACATTGATGAACACTTAATTTGCCCAAAATTAATTTACAAAAACATTTGTAACACTTAAAAGAAGCATAAACCATATCGATTTTACAAACAAATTAAGGATCCAATAGATTAAAATTCAAAACGAAATTAAACCCTAAAATCTAAATTATTTATAAAACCGATTGAGTTCATGTAAAAATAGGGCAAAAACAAGAATCAAGAATTGGGGATTTGTGAATGACGATGCTAGATAGTATACCTGAATCACTTATTTCAACAAAAATCGAAACAACAAGCAGAGAATCAAGTGAAATCAAGTAATTTGATTAATGAAGAGATAGGGGTTTAAACAGCTTAAGTTCGTTATTCTTTAATAATTCTGGTAAGGAAAACCATAAAACGAATTAAGTGTATATATAGATAGATGGGTAAAAGATGGGTCAAACCGGGTCGGTTAGAAAGTCGGTCGAAAATAAGGTAGAACTAAGTTAACCTTCGTAAAAACAACTCGAACGAAGATAGAGATTATCTTCGTTAAAACCAAATAGAACGAAATTAGATGTAACGAAAATAAGTTCAATTTTCTGAAGACAAATTCCAAACGAAGTTAAACACTATCTTCGTAAGAACAATATTGTACTTAGAAAAAATTTTCAAGATTCGTCATCACGAAACTTTCCACGATGCGACCCCTTTGACCTAATCCTGTACATAGCAACAACTCGTTAAAAGCAACTTGTTCATGCCTTGTACCAAAAAGTACCACTATCTGAAAATCATCATCATAATGTAAGTATTTTACAAACATTATAATCTTGAATTAAAAACAGAACCCCAAGGTCTAAAATCAACCATTAACAAACCTGAAAATAATCAATGAATATATTAACAGCGATACCAATCACGACCATGATACGGAGAGTATGTCTCTAATCATTGAGATGCTTGACGACAAACCATCTTGAAACACTTAAGTCCCATATTAGATGCCGTCTACAAAACTAACAAACAATGAGTAGTCCAAAAATCCAATGAAGAACTTTGTAAAGTTTCCGAAATCATGTCATAAGTCAAGGTACGGAAATTAAAAGAAACACGTATCAACACTGATTATTTTCACTAAATACATGAAATGTAAAGTAAATAAATACTCTAAAGACAGATTCATGTATTCTTCCTTCACGTGCTCATATTTGCATCACAATATTGTCATTTCACACCAAAAATCTTGTCTCCACGATATCATCAGTATGAATAACACAGTATTGCAACAAAGATCAGCACTCCAACCTTATTTTCTCAAACCTGAACACTGCACACTTACCAAAAACTCATTAACGCAACAAGAGCAAAGGCACAATAATGCAGAAAATTCAAGTGAAAACACACAAAATTAGGATTAACAATTACGAAATACTCAAGATTCTAATAAAAGATCAAGGGAGGTCATTCCATTGTCAAATCCTAAAGATCACCAAGTTATTAATTAAATTCATAACTTGTAAACACTGAAACTTGTGAGATTTCAAATAACATTGACTTGTCACATAAGATTTAAAAGATCATTTTCTAAACTTAAACAAATTAATGTCCATATCAGAAAATCTTCTTTTGAACAAAACACATAACCTCATCAAGAATTCAAATGAATGAATTCAGCAAAACATATACTCAACAGAATTTAAGTAGAATCTCTCGTGCAATAAGAACTTATGAAAATACTTATTTTGACTCAATAAATAGAAAAATAAATTAGAATAAAAATTACAAAATAATAAACTAGTCTATACACAATAGTTATCTTAATTTATTCATTATTTACAAGTGACTAGGGTACTGCTGATCAGATCAGATTAGCATTTACATAAGCCTACCAGCGAGAAATAATTCTCTTATTATTAGTTATGAACAGTGATCCAAAAACGATTACCAATATGTTTGTCCTCTTAAACACTCGGTACTTCCAGTCTCCTTTTTGGTTTGTGGCACTTTCGTATTACTTGAGCCAAGGACAGTCACCATGTAACCTAGTAAGTTACTCATGCCACAATTTTAATTTGCGAACTTATGTGCCCATATTCAGATACACTCTCATAATCGAAACAAGCACTAAGATTAAGACATTTGGTGATTAAAGTGAGAAGGTCTTTAAGAATCAAGTCAGCGGTGACAGGTCGGTGATTCCTCACGCAGAAAGCGACATAACTTGACTCACGTACGGAAATATACTTAACATTGCATAATGCCAAGTACTTGCATATTTGTGACATTAATTTTACTTTAAAGCACTTATGAAAACCTGTGACTTTCTATGAGACCCGTGTAGCGAACTTTCTGACAACCTATCCCAAGTTGGAAACTTTAGGTAGGCTAGGTATACAAAGACACCCCAAGGACTTACTTGTTCGAATCTCAAAGGCCACATTAGCTTCATACTTTCAACAGATTTATTTGATATTTGAATTTGAATATTTTGTCACAAATATACATCCAAAAAAGCAATACATACACATATATGTACCCGAGACCTTCTTTATAAAGACCAAATATACATAATTATAATGCAAGATCTTTCATAAGATTTAAAGGACTTGCCTATTTTAAGAACAAGTATTCTCAGCCATATATCTGAATACGTTTCTCATAAGAACATTGTATACATTTAAGTTCAGATTATAAGGAAACCTTGGTACTTTGTGCCTATCGATACATCATATAATGGTATCACTGAACTGAGCTTTTTAAAGTACAATTAAGTAGGCTTAAAAGCTAAAGTATCGTCACGTCTAATCATGTAGTGCAGTAACCTTACTTTATTTATTATATTTTTGGATTTTCTATTTTTCAGATGTTTTTGTATTTTTCTGACACTAGATATATACAGACTTATACTAAGACAACTCTTTTTTTTTTTTTTGACTCTATCTATGTACGACTTAAACTACTAAAACACAAAAAGAAAAATTTAAGTTCTTTGAGAGAAACTACTCGGCATTCTTCATACCATTGAGTTGATATAACAACTCATGACGAGGTCTATCAAAAGCTTTAGTATAAAGATCAGCAAGGTTATCATCAGTAACAACCTTTTCCAAATGAATAAGCTTTTTCTCAAAACAGTCACGCAAAAAGTGATGCTTTATATCTATGTGCTTGGTGACTTTAAAGTTTTTCGGATTCTTAGTAATATCTATGGCAGACTTATTATCAATACAAATAGGAGAGTCTGAGATATCCATACCATAGTCGCGCAATTGTTGCTGTATCCAAAGTACCTGAGAACAGCATTGACCAGCAGCTATGTACTCTGCTTCACAGGTAGACTGTGCAACAGATGTCTGCTTCTTGCACTGCCACGATATAATTCTCCCCCTAAAAGCTGACATCCACCTGACGTTGATTTCCTATCCAAACTGCAGCCACCATAATCCGAATCAGTATAAGCTTTGAATTCAAAGGAACCATGCATGGGATACCAAAGCCCTAGACGAGGCTTGGCCTTCACATAACGAAGAACCCTTTTCGCATCTTTCAAATGTGACTCTTTCGGATTAGCCTGATATCTAGCACATATACAAACAGCAAAGGTAATGTCTGGACGTGAAGCCGTCAGATACATCAAGGAACCAATGATAGCCCGATATTGAGTTGCATCGACTTCTGGATCATTAGTCTTATCAGGACACAGCCCATGATTAGTCTGAATGGGAGTAATTGCATCTTTAGCATCGGACATTCGAAACCTGGTAAGAAGATCTTGAACATACTTGCTCTGATGAATAAAGAACCCATCCTTCAGTTGATCCACCTGTAATCCAAGGAAGAAAGTTAATTCCCCCATAGCACTCATTTCGAACTTAGCCTTCATGCTCTGCTCAAACTCCTTGCACATGTTCTTATCAGATGAACCAAAAATGATATCATCAACGTAAACCTGTACAAGCAAGTAGTCCTTCCCTTTCCCTTTGATGAACAACGTGCTGTCAATAGAACCTCGAGTAAAACCATTTTCATGCAAATGAGTAGACAGTTTTTCATACCATGATCGAGGAGCCTGATGTAAACCATATAGAGCCTTATCAAGACGATATACTCTGTTGGGGAAATCTGGATCCTCAAACCCCTGAGGTTGATCTACATACACTTCTTCTCTAATTTCTCCATACAAAAAGGCACTCTTTACGTCAAGTTGATACACCTTTATACCTTGATAACTAGCAAATGCCAGAAATAATCGACCCATTTATACCAGTAAAATTGGACAAGAGTTTCCTGTCCCCTGTCATGTGCCTGGAGCATCCACTGTCAAGGTACCATAAATGGATTGGTTTCCTAGGAACTCCCTGCATATAAAATGAGAGAAATTAGTTTTCATTGGGGACCCAAACCTTCTGAGGTTTGGGTTGTCCCTTCTCATCCCTTAGAATCAGTTCAGTCCAATACCCATTGCTAGAAGCCGTGGGTGGAACATGATTCTCATCTTGTCTTCTCACAGGAGAAGACTTCTGACCTCTCGTTGGAGAAGATCTAGGAGAATGAGGGCCATAAGAAGATCGAACACTCGAATGAATTTGGTCATAAAATGAATTTTGACTTTTAGGAACAGAACGATCAGGTCGTGGAGGTGTTTGAAAACGATTTAAAATCCTATGAACATTTCCTGAGGAACCTTTCAGTGGAGATTCACGTCGTTGAGGTATAGTAAACGGTTTTGGAGAAGATTGAACTTTAACCTCATAAACCTGTTTATTATTACCCAACCCCCTTTTTTCTTCTGAAGTGGAAGCCTTTGAAGGAGAACCTGATCTTCGAGGTCTATTTGGACATACACTATAAACATGACCCTTTTCATGACAAGCAAAGCAAGAGAGGACCTTGAACTTTTTGTTTGTATCTACCTTTTTATCGGTACCTACAGATTCATTATTAGCACTAGTGTCCACTGACTTACTTGTTTTTCTTTGATTTTCCTTTTCAGGGTCTTGTTTAGTTGGTGAAATCCTAGACTTCTTAGCACCATGTTTCTCATGTCTATCTTTACTTGAAGATTTCTTAAGTGCAGGCATTAAAATGTGCTTTAAAACCTTAGTTGCTTCTTCATTAACGGCTAAGTTATCTTCAGATTTTCTAATCCTAGAATGCTTAGGTAATGGAGTGAGACGTTGCTGACTTAATTTCTTCATATCCTCAATAGCAACATCCCAGACTTTATCAATCCTCTTAGGGTCAATAGATTCTAATGGGAATTCTAACTCAGTATAGACCCTATTACTCTTATGAAGTGTAAAGTATACAATACTGTCTTTCTGACCATAAGGAGTAGACTGATTTAAAGCAACACCTTTCAATTTCTCTTCCTTGTTAGGTTGAGAAGAACCTCCTTTAGACTCTGTTGTTCCCTCAGGCAACTTTGCCTCGGAAATTGAGTCTTTTGGTTTACCATCTACAACACTAGGTTGAAGTAGGATTTCAGGAATATTAGGTTCAACAGGAGTATAGTTATTATTGAAAGGAGGAGGCACATCTTTATAAGAAATCTTTGCAGTTTCAAGACTCTTAGAGGAAGAATTTTCAAACTTTTTCATATGCATCAAAAGCTCAGAATGTCTAGCAGAATCAGATTTAGCCTTAAATTCCAAGACTTCTATCCTAGCATCAGCAAGTTCCTTTTCTACGGTAGCACACTTTCTAGCTAACAAGGAATAAGCTTCACTACTTACTCTTTCGATAGCCACAGAATGATTGACTTTATCTTTCATTGCTCTAATGTCAGATTCTAAGGATCTAATCTTTTCCTTGAAAAATTTTTCCTTATCATTTACAGTTAGACCCTTTTTAATTAATTTATCTCTTTCATCATGAGCAGTATTGACAACAGATTCTAATTTCTTAATTTGTTCATTCTTTTGTTCAAGTTCATCAAACATTCGATTAACAATTTTGCAAACATGAACAATAGTATGTAAGGAATAAGATACCTGTTGGTCTGCCTCTTTGCAATCTGCCATGTAAGCAACAAAGTTATCCACAGTCATGCCAGCCGGAATCTCAAAATCTTGCATCTGCTCCTCAATAGTCTTTTCACTCTTTTCTGTGGCAGTATCATCTTTAACCTCAGCTGCTTTCACCTCTTCAGTAGCTTTCACTTCATCAAGGTTCTTGACTTCGTCTAACTCATTGTCAGATTCGGAATCAGTATCATATACACCAGCAGCAACAGATTCCACATTCGAACTTTTAGTATTTTCATACAATTGCTCTTCACTGTGGTAGACTGTGGTGTCCAAGAAATTATCTGGAGAATCAACTATTTGAGCCATATCATCAAGAATTTCGGCCAAATAAGCGTTATTGTTCTCATCATGTGGAAGATTCCAAACATAAGAACCATCTGGTTGAACAGCTACTATAGCCTTGTCATTTCCAGTGACATTTGCAATAGGATCATCATTTAACAAAAGAGCTCTAGTAGGATTTTGATTGAAGGGACGATTACCACCTCTATCTTGACGTGCAGGAGTAACATTTGCCTCTTTCTTAGGCCGTTGACATTCTCTGGCAAAATGTCCAAAACCTTCGCAGTTATAGCATTTCACCTTTGACTTGTCAAATCCTTGAGTACCTCCTGTAAGCTGTCTTCATGTTCTATTCATAAATTTTTGTACTCTCCTGGTGATCATTGCCAATTGCCATTTAAGATCCATTTCTTCAACATCATCTGGATCTATCTAGTCGTAATCTTCATCAATAAGTGCTGGATCTGTGATTCTTCCTGCAACAAAAGCTTCATGTGCAGCACACATTGCAGCAAATACATTCATCCTACCCTCAGCTGATTTCATATTCATAGGCATGGATTTGTAACCCGCAGAAGAAGATGAAATGTTTCCGAATTTCATATTTCCAGTCTTTGCACCGTCATTAGCCTTTTTACCTTTGTTACCAGCATCAGTAGCCATGAATCCAAAAGAATCATCTCCATCCATTTGTGCACCACAATTGTCTGTCTCACCAGTATTACCAACTCCCGAAAAGAAAGCATTAACGTCAGCTGTTGGATTTTTCATAGTTGCATGATAGAGAGATGGATCCTGTGTGAAGTTGTCTTGAAGATCTTTTACCTTATCCTTCATTTCTCTATTTCTTAGAGTGGATATAACTCCATCTATTCGAAGAGATGCGTAATCAGCTCTTTCTTGCAATCCATGACGAAACTCTTTGTATGCTTTCGGCAAACCATCCAGGAATTTATCCACTATCTCAGTAGGAGTGTATCTAAGGTCAAAATATGCTAATTCAGCAAGAAGATGTTGATATCTCAGAATAAGACTCTCAACTTGTTCATTCTTTGTGGCATTGAAGCAATCAAATTGTTTCTTAAGCATTTTAATTCTATTTTGCTTCAATAATGGATCACCTTCACAATGAGCTTCAATAGCATCGAACAATTGCTTTGAAGTCTTGTATTCTTGTTTAGGAAACAAGTGCACCAACTCTTGAGGAATGCACATACGAAGTGTGGAAAGAGTCTTTACTTCAATGGCGTAGTTAGCCTTTTCTTCGCCCGTTAATTCTCCCACCTTGTATGTAGAAGTAACTCCATTAACAGTAAGAGTGGGCCATTCATAACCTTCAGTGATCATGAGCCACATATTCAAGTCTTCTCGTTGAATGAAATCTTCAAATCGACCTCTCCACGCCCAAAAGTCAGCTAATGAGACTAACTTTGGTGGAGAATTAGTACGTCCTACCAGATGATCATGATAAATAGAGAATTGAGATATTGGGCAACAGCATTGTTGGTTGAGGATGAAGAAGCCATAAGAGAAAAATACTGTTCAAACGAAGATAAGAATCCAACGAAATTAGGTTAAATTCGTTTGATGAAGATTCAAAACGAAAAAGAAGATAAATTCGCTTTCTATCTTCGTTGGATGAACTTAGAACGAAATTAAGTTAAATTCGTTTTCTGACTTCGTTTTGCTAAGTTCGTAGGCTAAGGTTCAGAACGAAGATAGATTAAGTTCGTAGGTTAAATTCGTTTGATGAAGATTCAAAACGAAAAAGAAGATAAATTCGCTTTCTATCTTCGTTGGATGAACTTAGAACGAAATTAAGTTAAATTCGTTTTCTGACTTCGTTTTGCTAAGTTCGTAAGGCAAACGAACTTAACGACAGAAAGTGTTTTGGGAGGTTTTTGGGAGAATAACAACCAAACAAACGATCTTAACCCTTCGATAAGATATCGAATGGCTCTGATACCACTTGTGAGTCCCTCGATAGCTACTGATCGCTCTCGAGATCGTCTATAGTTATCTCGTGAGGATTCCGCACTCACGACATAACAATAGACGATCTCGAGAGCGATCAGTAGCTATCGAGGGACTCACAAGTGGCATCACAGGATATGAAAAATTTAATAACTCATGACATATGATGTTTGTTAATTTTTCATCTTTATACTAAAGCTTTGAGAGAAACCTGGCTCTGATACCTATTTAAACGACATAACAAAAATCTTGTGAGTCCCTCGATAGCTACTGATCGCTCTCGAGATCGTCTATTGACAGGTGGTATCAGAGCAATAACGCTATAGTAGCTGATGATCCTATTGCAAATGTCACTGGAAATGACAAGGCTATAGTTGCTGTTCAACCAGATGGTTCTTATACTAAATTTAAACAACAGTAGCTATTTCTTGTGAGTATTTAAACGACATAACAAATTTAATCAATGCTCTGATACCACTTGAGAGAAAGCTGTCAAGAGGGAGTTTGTTATGTCGTTTAAAGTTATTGAAGCACTTGATTCAGGTATTCACAAAGCTTTGATACCACTTGTGAGTCCCTCGATAGCTACTGATCGCTCTCGAGATCGTCTATTGTTATGTCGTGAGTGCGGAATCCTCACGAGATAACTAGTTTGATTAGTTATCGTATATATTGCTAATTATCTCAATATAATCAGCCTTAAGTAATCTATCTTCGTTTTCTATACGAAGATTATCTTCGTTAGTTCCTAACGAAGATTATCTTCGTTAGTTCCTAACGAAGATTATCTTCGTTAGTTCCTAACGAAGATTATCTTCGTTAGTTCCTAACGAAGATTATCTTCGTTAGTTCCTAACGAAGATTATCTTCGTTAGTTCCTAACGAAGATTATCTTCGTTAGTTCCTAACGAAGATTATCTTCGTTAGTTCCTAACGAAGATTATCTTCGTTAGTTCCTAACGAAGATTATCTTCATTAGTACTAAATACCATCAACATCTATGCTTAGTTATTTTCCAAGTACTTTATGTACAAGAAACCTAACATATCTTATGTTTGTACTTGTATGACATACATAACAAACATCATATATAAACATATAAATAACACCAAAACATGTAATCGATCATTACTAAAACACGAAGTCCATAATCTATCAATTACATATAAATGAATAAGACATAAAACAACATAATGTCTTAATCTAAAAGACTAATCAAATCTAAGTTGCTGTTGTCACATCAACATGCATCAACAATCACATTAACTAGCTAAATTAAATATTCGCCAAGCATCGAATCACTTAACAAGTTGGTCAATCGACCCGTCAAACACATTATCTAGTCATTTAGTCACAAAATGAACCCAATCATGTTATTAAATAAAAAATTTAGTCAAATTACACGTAAAGTCAAACGGGTCAAAATAGCGGATGTTACATCATTCCCCCGTTAAAAAAATTTCGTCCCGAAGTTCAACAAAATACTAATCACTAAACAAATGTGGGTACTTAGACCTCATATGATCCTCTCGCTCCCAAGTGAACTCGGCACCACGTCTAGCATTCCATCTAACTTTGACAATTGTGTAGCGTTTGTTCTTGAGCTTCTTGACTTGACGGTCTAAGATCTTCGCCAGCTCTTCAACAAAATTAAGCTTCTTATCGACTTGTATCTCGTTCATGGGCACATGATGGGTAGGGTCCACCAAACACTTATGTTAATTACAAATATGGAATACATCATGCACACCACTAAGTTCTTGTGGGAGTTCTAGTCGATATGCCACCTTGCCAACCCGTTCAAGAATTTTGAAAGGGCCAATATACCTTGGCCCGAGTTTGCCTCGCTTCACAAATCTCACAACTCTTTTCCATGGTGACACTTTCAAAAGTACATGATCACCGACTTCAAACTCTAACGGTCTTCGTCTCACATCGGCAGACTTCTTTTCTCGTTCACGGGCCAATTGTAACCTCTCCTTGATTTGAGAAATCACTTTTGTTGTTTCAACTACAATTTCTGGCCCGATAAGTTGGCTTTCACCAATCTCCGCCCAAGCTAGGGGAGAACGAGATACCCTACCATACAAAGCTCTAAAGGGTGCCATTTGTATGCTTGCGTGATAACTATTGTTGTACGAGAATTCTACCAATGGCAAATGATCTTCCCAACTACCACCAAAATCAATAGCACAAGCCCTCAACATGTCTTCAAGTGTTTGTATTGTTCTTTCACTTTGTCCATCCGTTTGAGGATGAAACGCCGTGCTCATATTAAGTTGTGTACCCATTGCACGTTGAAAGGCTCTCCAAAAACTTGAGTTATACCGGGTATCTCTATCGGAGATGATAGAAACTGGAACTCCATGTTTAGACACCACTTCTTTAATGAAAAAACGAGTCATGGTGTCAAATTTATCGGTTTCATAAATGGCCAAGAAATGAGCCGACTTCGTTAACCGATCACTATCACCCAAATCGTGTCACGACCACTTTTTGTCTTCGGTAACTTCGTAATGAAGTCCATTGCAATATGTTCCCATTTCCACTCGGGTGTCACCGGTTGCACCAACAATCTGGGTGGCTTCTTGTGATCGGCTTTCACTTGTAAGCAAGTAAGATACTCACTCACATATTTAGCCACATCACGCTATATGTCCGGCCACCAATAAAAATCTCTCAAATCAAAATACATCTTATCCGATCCGGGATGGACCAAATAAGCCGATCGATGAGCTTCACTCATGAGAAGTGTTCTTAGATTACCGAAAATGGGAACCCAAAGCCTTTCAACCAAATATAGCCCGTTTTCACCCTTCCAATCAAATTGTTGCTCCATACCATCCATGTTTTCATTACCGAAGTTCTCCGGTAGGGTAGCTTGTATTTGGGTTTCAATGATTCGGTCATGAATATTTGGCCCTACCGTGAGACTCATAACTCTAGCCCGTCTCGGCTTAACCCTCTCTTTTCTACTCAAAGCATCGGCTACCACATTGGCCTTGCCCGGATGATAACAGATATCACAATCATAGTCACTAAAGAGTTCAAGCCAACGTCTTTGTCTCATATTCAGTTCACTTTGATTAAAGATGTGTTGGAGACTTTTGTGATTGGTGTAAATCACACATTTTGTGCCATAAAGATAATGTCTCCAACACTTCAAAGCAAACACAACCGCTCCCATTTCCAAATCATGAGTCGGGTAGTTCTTCTCATGCACTTTCAAATGACGAGAGGCATAAGCAATGACTTTGCCCCTTTGCATAAGAACACAACCCAAACCTTGCCCCGAAATATACTACAAAGTCTTCAACTCCATCCGGGAGTATCAAGATTGGTGCATCACACAACATATCTTTAAGAGTTTGGAAGGCATTTTCTTGTCTTTCGCCCCATTCGAATTTTCTTTCTTTTTGAGTCAAGAGAGTAAGAGGTTGTGCAATACGGGAGAAATTTTCAATGAATCTTCTATAATAACCCGCCAATCCAAGGAATTGATGGATCTCGGATGGTGTTTCGGGCCTTCTCCAATCCTTGACCGCCTCAATCTTGCTTGGGTCCACATGAATACCATCCTTGCTCACCATGTGACCAAGAAAGTGGACCTTCTCCAACCAAAACTCACACTTGGAGAATTTAGCATACAACTTCTCCTTTCTCAACAATTCAAGCACTTCACGCAAGTGTTCGACATGCTCTTCTTTTGTTTTAGAATAAACAAGTATGTCATCAATAAAGACAATGACAAACTTGTCCAAGAAAGGTCGACACACCCGGTTCATCAAATCCATGAACACCGTCGGTGCATTAGTCAACCCGAATGGCATAACGGTGAATTCAAAATGTCCATACCTTGTACGGAAAGCTGTTTTTGGAATATCATTGTCATGTACCCGGAGTTGATGATAACCCGAGCGAAGATCGATTTTGGAAAAGTGCTTAGCACCTTGAAGTTGATCAAATAAGTCATCGATTCTAGGAAGAGGATACTGGTTCTTCACCGTGAGCTTATTCAACTCCCGGTAGTCGATACACATTCTAAAGGACCCGTCTTTCTTCTTTACAAAGAGAATGGGAGCACCCCATGGAGATTGGATAAGGACGAATGAAACCTTTTTATTGGAGTTCTTTGAGTTGAGTTTCTAATTCTTGCATTTTGGTCAAAGCAAGTCTATAGGTAGCTTTTGCCACGGGTGCGGCTTCAGGAATAAGATTGATACGAAAGTCAAGTTCACGAGATGGAGGTAATCCCGGTAAGACATCCGGAAAAACATCGGGAAATTCACATACAATAGGAACAGTCTTTAATTCTACCTTGGTGGCGGTAGCACTAAAGACTTTGGAATTTGAAGAATCGGAAGTTTCACCTTGAACTCTAAGAATTCTACGATTAGACAAGGGTATTTTAACAACTCTCTCACCACAATCGATAACCGCATTTACCACCGACATCCAATCCATACCCACAATAATATAAAAGCTCCCAATATCTAGTGGCATAAGGTCGATAAAGAACTTCGACGTCGTTTAGAGTCAAAATACAATCATGAAGTATTTGACTTAGTTTTGTTAGAGCACCATTTACCATTTCTATATCAAGCACTTAATTTAGAGCACACGGATTTACATCAATCAAGGGAACAATACTAGATTAAGTTTAAGTATTGAATGTGTAATAATCTGCTTAAGTATGAATTGCGACCTCGCAATTCATAAGGGAAATGCGACCTCGTAATTGCAGGGTCAATTACGAGGCAAGACACAGATTACGACCTCGTAATAGTGTCGAGTTGGGCTGCAAATGCGAGGCCGCTGCGCTGAAGCCCAGTCGTGTTGAACCCTATATATATCGAGCCCTAACAGAGTTTAGGGTTGAACATTTGTCGAAATTTCGAGCATATTGTGCAGGTTAAGTCGTCAATAGATTGT
This sequence comes from Erigeron breviscapus, assembly GCA_034093135.1. Classification (NCBI taxonomy): domain Eukaryota; kingdom Viridiplantae; phylum Streptophyta; class Magnoliopsida; order Asterales; family Asteraceae; genus Erigeron; species Erigeron breviscapus. Next base: position 90,991,365 of record CM067167.1, read on the forward strand.
TCCGCTAGCCTAGAGAAGATCTGTGAGGCAGCAGATAATCTGATGGCTTGTTGTGAATCACCAAGTTATTGTGAGGGATTCCGCACCTCAAGATAACTGGAGCAAACTATTAACGATCCGATTCAGGGGGACTTACATCCTCAGTTTTGATTAGGCCCGGAAATTTGAAGTTGGTTGGGGTGGACGGCTACATGGACTTGTTGTCCAACCCATTAAGGATAATTATGGCGGTAGTGATAAGGACTAACACATTCAAAGCATGCACCCTTTTGTTGGTTGGCACGAGGAGGAATAGCTTGAAGAGGGGCTACATTTTGTGGGGCCGCCCTCGTCGCCCTACAATCCTTGGACATGTGTCCAATTCGGTTACAATTGAAACATGCCCCACATTGAACGTTGGTGGGGTGGTGCTTGTTGCATCCTCCACATAAAGGATGGGGTCCCAAATAGGTCTTCTTTACCGGCTCCACCGCCGCCATAACCCTACCCCGATTAGCATTCTTGGGATCAAATCTCCCCATCTTCTTCACTCCACTAGACTCCGGCACTTCTTTTCTCTTAGATGATGATGTCTTGCTCAACACTCCACTTCTCAAAAGATCTTCGGTAACACTACCGACTCCGTTGATAGCTTCTATCATAGAAGTAGGCATGACCCAGTTGACAAGCGAGCAGACTTGTGGAGTCAAGCCCAAAACAAATTTATCAATGGCCCGAGGCTCAGGATTCACTAGATGAGGAACAAGGGTAGACAAATCTTGAAATCGTCTAATATAGCCCTTGTAATCGGCCCCGTCCATTTTAAGATCGACAAATTCGATGGTCAAATTTTGGAGTTCATAAGGAGGGCAAAACTTCTCCTTCACTTTGTTCTTGAAATCGGCCCATGACAAGTTATAGGTCCGACCCAAGGTTATCTCTTGGTTCCACCAACTTAAAGCATCATCTTTAAACATACCGGATGCATAAGAAATTTGGTCATCATACATGCAATAGCTCCTTTCAATCACCGCTTCAATCCTCTCGAACCATCTTATACACTCCAGGACCACCCTTACCATCAAACTCCGGTGCCCCACAATTCTTGAAGTCTTTAAATTGACACCCTTGGCGGTAAACTCCATGTTGATTAAACATGGGAATATAGTTATCTACCCCCACCGGTTCTTCCTCCTCACCTACCACAACATGAGGTTGAACACCCTCATTATTCACATTTTCCGAAATTTCAACATTTTGAGGCTCATTAGCTTGTGCCCTATTGTTCCATTCAAGAGTGGTCGTGACATGGGCAACAATAGTTGGCATGATATTGGTGACCGTTTGAGCGATCACCTTCGCCAAGTTTGGCCCGGGAGCCTCACCACGTCCCCTACCTCGGCCCCTACCTCAGCCTTGATGAGCGTCCATTTTGTGATAAAAACCCCTATCAAAAGGCTTCATTTCTATGTCTTAAATGAGTTAATATTCCGGAACTATCGGTACTTAATGAATCGTATGTTTACGCAGGCTATGGCATCAAGTGACTCAAGATGGAAGCCTATGAAGTTACAAGAAACAAGGAGGTGATCCGGGAGCCAAACGAAGAAGTACGAGAAGCAGCAGCAGCTGCCAGCGCCGCTGGCCCATACCCAGCGCCACTGTAGCCCATTCCAGCGCCGCTGGGCGGCCCAGATCAGCAACCGACTTTGAACACTATTTAAGTCGAAGTAACCCTCAAAACCCTAAGAGAGAGCCGATTCAGCAACCCTAGCCGCCCATATTCACCCTAGGTCGACTTTGCAGATTCCAAGGAGGTTTTGGAGCTTCTAACACCTTCCGAGCTTCATCCTCAGCATAGATCTACTCTTTTGTTTTACTTTTAGTTGGTAAACAATGTCTTTCATCTTTTCAGACTTTGTTATTCCTTTAATAGTTTCAGGCTAGTAGCCTGAATACTTGTTTGGATCGATGTGATCATGTAGACGTTTATCTCTTTTACTTTATTTGTTAGAATCTGTTGGAGTGTGTTTTACTGTTTATCGTAGATCCATGTTTTACTAGTTCTTCATATTAATATCTGTTCTATATCTGCATGTATTAGTTTAATTCTGATGATCGGTCTATAATCATACACTAGGATTAATACATAAGGATGGAAAACACTAGTCGGTCGTTAACTAGATGTAAAAGGTGATTCACTTGTAACCGAGGGATCCAGAACCATAGTAATTAGGATGAATAGAACATGATGCTTAACAATGTCAGACGCGATCCAGTGACTTGGAAACGAGCACTGTGGTCACCGGAGAGAATTACTATCTGGCCATGGCTTAAGAGCCGGGTAACTAAAAGATGAATTAGTAACACGAACTTTAGGTCATTAATGCTTAAACAATGAATCTAATGAGAATTTGTTTATAGGGTAGTGTGAGTCTAGCGACAGCACTAGTTACTTAGGCAAAGTGAATCTAACGAGAATTTGTTTATAGGGTAGTGTGAGTCTAGCGACAGCACTAGTTACTTAGGCAAAGTGAATCTAACGAGAATCTGAGCCGTGATTAAGTTTCCAACATACGCAAGTAGGTAGAATGATATTTGGTCGTGTCATGAGATCGGAGATGCCAAACAAGTATTTTAATTTAATTAATGTTATTTGCTTTTTCAAACTATTTTCAGACTGAGCCTCTCGCTGAATAAGCGGTTGCGGCTTCTATTTACTTTTCAATATTTTAATTAGTTTAATAGGAAATCGTGACAACCCCACAACCGCTAGAATTACACGTATTACTAGATTAGGTAAAGCAACGCGTCCCTGCGAATGATCCTGTTCTTATCACTAAACTATACTACATCTGATCGGGTCCCCTGTCCGTTAAGGTGTGTGTGTTTTTGAGATAATAACTTGTACAACATTTTATAAATTTAAACACTAAAAGAAACATACCATCAAGTGTTTTGGCGCCGCTGCCGGGGACGCGACGCATTCTTAGTTTAGTAGTGTAGTTCGATCCTTTCTTGTGTTTCGGCACGAGGAAGTTACTTTCAGTACTTAGGTTTAAGTCATTTCAGGTTTAGTAGTCAAATTAGGGTTTAGTAGTATTTTCATTTCATTCTTAGTTTAAGTAGTTTAATTTTTCTTTTCATTTTTATATTGGTGCGTTTGATCTTTTTCTTGAGTTTTGCAGATTATTTAGGTAGTTGATGCGTTTAAGATCGGGAACGGTTGTAAAGCGTTTCTCTACAAGCTTAGGTAAACTCAAACGTAGAAGGAGAAATAACACACCAATTCCACCACCCGTATTTAACCTAGAAAACCTTTTTAACTTAGATACTCCTTTAGGATCATCCAACACCTCATCCGACACTATGTCCCAACCGAATTCACCTAGAGCTGAAATGGACGAATTTGATCGATCTATGATGGAAAGGACGAAAGTCGTTGCACCGACACCGGTACCGGCTATTGTCCCACCAAATCTAGGAGATTCGTTTTCAGTCAAAGGCCACTGCCTTAAGTTAATCCAAGACAACCAATATGACGACCGAGCAAAATCCGACCCCCATAAGCATGTAAGCAAGTTCACAAGTTTGTGCAAAATGTTCAAATATGGAGGAGACGTCACCGATGATGATGTGAAGCTTAGCTTATTTCCGTCGTCTCTCACGGGAGAGGCACGTGCTTGGTTCTATGAGCTCGATGAAGGTACCATCACTACATGGAATCAACTTCGCGAACAGTTCGTCTCGCGATTTTCCCCCCGAGTTTAGCTAGGAAAATGATTCGAGACATCAAGGCTTTAAGGCAAGACTAGGGTGAATCACTAGTTGATGCATGGAAAAGGCTTAAGGAAATGATCAAAAACTGTCACGGGAATGGACTTAACAAGGACAAGATCATGGATATTTTCTTCTATGGTTTAACCAAGAGTTCCCAAAAGGATTTAGACCTAGCCGGCGGTGGTAACTTTTTGTACAAGTCTATCAATGACGCGTACAAAATGATGGAGGATATGGTGCAAGCTAGCTTAGCTCGAGATATGGATGATAAGGATCGAGATAGAAGGACGAGAAGAACCATGGCTAGCATCGAGAGCAGCTCCGACAATGAGGTAATTCATGAACTTAAAGCTTTATCTAACCGTTTTTCTACTTTTGAAGATAGGTTGGACATTATGGACAAGGACCTCAAGGTGATTGCACACGGGTGCAACAATTGCGGAGGAATGCACTATACCGAGGATTGTGAAGAGGAGGCTACCGAGTAAGTAAATTTTGTTCAGAACCAATACCGAGGAGGTTATCAACGAGGACTATTCCAAAGAAACCCCGGTAATTCTAACTTTAATTCTAGTTATGCTAGAAATAATTTTGATTCTTTTCAAAATAGGTGGCAAAGGAATAATGGTCAACCCGAGCAACCAAAAGTGGAAAATGAAGTCAAGGAGGATCCTATTGTCAAGCTCACCAACATGATGGAGAAGTATATGGACATGAATGACAAGAGGCACGACTCCTTGGACAAATATACAAGGTTCTTGAATTAAAAGATTGCTAACCTTGACCATAAAGTGGATGCTGTGAAGAGAGATCAACAATCCGCTATCAAGGGTTTGGAAAGGAAGTTGGAGAGAATGGATGGAGTAGGGTGCTAAGAAGAAAAATGGTCTTCTTGCAAGCAATGCACAAGCTAATCCAAAGCCAAACCCCCAAGGAAACCCAAGCACGAGTCAAAAGTACCAACCACCAATCGGACGAAACGAGAATGTGAACGCCGTGTTCACCGAAGGTAATGACTCTACTGAGCTTTCTAATAATTTTTGTAAAGTGTCCAATCAGTTACAGGTCATACGAGAGCAAAATGAAGAAGAAACGAACAAAAACGTAAAACTGGAATCGGCCCAGGCATCACCAGCGCCGCTGGCATCCCTCCAAGCACAAGCCAGCGCGCTCTGATGATCCCAGCGCCACTGGCAACCCTCCAAGTAAGCCCCAGCGCCGCTCAGCACATGCCGGCACCACTGGATGTCACCCAGGTGAGCCCCAGCGCCGCTCAGGACTTGCCAGCGCCGCTGGAGGCTCCGTCAGCCCAAATTCGCGCGAAACTTTGTTTTCAGCTGTCTTTTAAGGAGATGTCGAGACCCAGTTCGCTTCAAAATGCAAAATCAAAGATGGGGACGACTCGGACAGAAGGGGTGAAGTTTAAGATCCAGAAGCACCGGATGACAGGACACAGCTACCGCATGCATCTGAAGATCCAGGAAGTGTTGATGCATGTTGATGTGACAACAGCAACTTAGATTTGATTAGTCTTTTAGATTAAGACATTATGTTACTTTATGTCTTGTTTATATATGTGTAATTGATAGATTATGGACTTCATGTTTTGGTAATGATCGATTACATGTTTTGGTGTTATATATATGTTGTTTATATATGATGTTTGTTATGTGTGTTATACAAGTACAAACATAATATACGTTAGGTTCCTTGTACATGAAATACTTGGAAAATAACTAGGCATAGATGCTGATGGAAATTGTACTAACGAAGATGATCTTCGTTAGGAACAAACGAAGATAATCTTCGTTATATGGGCTGGACTGCTAAGTTCGTAAGAACAAAGCCCAGCAGGCCCAATATCGATCAGAAACATATATATATGAATGGAAACCCTAAATTTAGGTAATCCGTTCAACTCTCACACACCTACGGCGACTAAGTTCGTTTCTAGCATATAGAAAACGAAGATAGATTACATACGGCTGATTATATACTTATAATTAGCAATATATTCGATAACTAATCAAACTAGTTATCTCGTGAGGATTCCGCACTCACGACATAACAATAGACGATCTCGAGAGCGATCTGTAGCTATCGAGGGACTCACAAGTGGTATCAGAGCCATTCGATATCTTATCGAAGGTTCGAGATCGTTTGTTTGATTGTTTTCCTCCCAAAAACCTCCCGAAAACCCTAACAGTTGTTAAGTTCGTTCGCTTTACGAACTTAGCAAAACGAAGTTTGAAAACGAATTTAACTTAAATTCGTTCTAAGTTCATCAAACGAAGATAGAAAACGAATTTATCTTCATTTTCGTTTTGAATCTTCATCAAACGAATTTAGTCTACGAACTTAAGCTATCTTCGTTCAGAACCTTACTTTACGAACTTAAGCTATCTTCGTTCAGAACCTGTTCTTACGAAATTAACTTATTTTCGTTCCAACTCTTAGCTTCGTTTAATCATTAACTTTCAATATCTTTGTTCACTTATGGCTTCCTCATCTTCAACCAACAATGCTGTTGCCCAATACCTCAATTCTCTTGTTTATCATGATCATCTTGTAGGACGTACTAATTCTCCACCAAAGTTAGTTTCATTGGCTGACTTCTGGCGTGGAGAGGTCGATTTGAAGATTTTATTCAACGAGAAGACTTAAACATGTGGCTCATGATCACTGAAGGTTATGAGTGGCCCACTCTTACTGTGAATGGAGTTACTTCTACATACAAGGTGGAGAATTAACAGGTGAAGAAAAGGCTAACTATGCTATTGAAGTAAAGACTCTTTCCACTCTTTGTATGTGCATTCCTCAAGAGTTGGTGCACCTGTTTCCTAAACAGGAATACAAGACTTCAAAGCAACTGTTCGATGCTATTGAAGCTCACTGTGAAGGTGATCCACTATTGAAGCAAAATAGAATTAAAATGCTTAAGAAACAATTTGACTGCTTCAATGCTACAAAGAATGAACAAGTTGAGGATCTTATACTGAGATATCAACATCTTCTTGCTGAATTAGCCTACTTTGATCTTAAATACACTCCTACTGAGATAGTGGATAAATTCCTGGATGGTTTGCCGAAAGCTTACAAAGAGTTTCGTCATGGATTGCAAGAAAGAGCTGATTATGCATCTCTTCGAATAGATGGAGTAATATCCACTCTAAGAAACAGAGAAATGAAGGATAAGGCAAAGGATCTTCAAGACAACTTCACACAAGATCCATCTCTCTATCATGCCACTATGAAAAATCCAACAGCTGATGTTAATGCCTTCTTTTCTGGAGTTGGTAATACTGGTGAGACAGATAATCGTGGTCCACTGATGGATGGAGATGATTCTTCCGGATTCATGGCTACTGATGCTGGTAACAGAGGTAAAAAGGCTAATGAAGGTGCAAAGACTGGAAATATGAAGTTCGGTAACATTACATCCTCTTCTGCTGGTTACAAGTCCATGCCAATGAATATGAAATCAGCTGAGGGTAGGATGAATGTATTTGCTTCCATGTGTGCTGCACATGAAGCCTTTGTTGCGGGAAGAATCACAGATCCAGCACTCATTGATGAAGATTACGACCAGATAGATCCAGATGATGTTGAAGAAATGGATCTGAAGTGGCAACTGGCCATGATCACCAGGAGAGTGCAAAAATTTATGCATAGAACAGGCAGACAGCTTACTGGAGGTACTCAGGGCTTTGACAAGTCAAAGGTGAAGTGCTATAACTGCGAAGGTTTTGGACATTTTTCTAGAGAGTGTCAACGGCCTAAGAGAGAGGCCAATGTTAACCCTACTCGTCAAGATAGAGGTGGTAATCGTCCGTTCAATCAAAATTCAACTAGAGCTCTTTTGTTGACTGATGATCCTACTGCAAATGTCAACGGCAATGACAAGGCTATAGTAGTTGTTCAACCCGATGGTTCTTATGTTTGGAATCTTCCACATGATGAGACCAATAATGCTTATTTGGCTGAAATCCTTGATGATATGGCTCATATAGTTTATTCTCCTGATGATTTCTTGGACACCACAGTTTACCACAGTAAAGAGCATTTGTATGAAAATACTAAAAGTTCGAACTTGGAATCTGTTGCTGCTGGTGTATATGATACTGATTCCGAGTCTGATGATGAATTAGAAGAAGTCAAGAACCTGGATGAAGTGAAAGCTACTGAAGAAGTGAAAGCTGTTGTGGTTAAAGAAGATTCTGCTATAGAAAAGGTTAAAAAGACAATTGAAGAGCAGATGCAAGAGTTTGAGATTCCGGCTGGCATGACTGTGGATGACTTTGTTGCTTACATGGCAGACTGCAAAGAGGCAGACCAACAGGTATCTTATTCTCTACATACTATTGTTCATGTTTGCAAAATTGTTAATTGAATGTTTGATGAAATTGAACAAAAGAATGAACAAATTAAGAAATTAGAATCTGCTGTCAATGCTGCTCATGATGAAAGAGATAAGTTAATTAAAAAGGGTCTAACTGTAAATGATAAAGAAAAATTCTTCAAGGAAAAGATTAGATCTTTAGAGTCTGACATTAGAGCTATGAAAGATAAAGTCAATCAGTCTATGACCGTAGAAAGAGTAGGTAGTGAAGCTTACTCCTTGTTAGCTAGAAAGTGAGCTACCATTGAAAAGGAACTTGCTGATGCTAGGATAGAAATCTTGGAATTAAATGCTAAATCTGACTCTGCTAGACATGCTGAGCTTTTAATGCATATGACAAAGTTTGAGAATTCTTCCTCTAAGAGTCTTGACACTGCTAAGATCTCTTATAAAGACGTGCCTCCTCCTTTCAATAATAACTATACTTCTGTTGAACCTAATATTCCTGAAATCCTACTTCAACCTAGTGTTGTAGATGGTAATCCAAAAGACTCAATTCCTGAGGCAAAAATGCTTGAGGGATCAAAAGAGTCTAAAGAAGTTTCTTCTCAACCTCACAAGGAAGAGAAATTGAAAGGTGTTGTCCTAAATCAGTCTATTCCTAATGGTCAGAAAGACAGTATTGTACACTTTACACTTTATAAAAGTAATAGGGTCTATACTGAGTTAGAATTCCCATTAGAATCTATTGACCCTAAGAGGAGACTTATTATCGATACAAATAGGAGAGTCTGAGATATCCATACCATAGTCGCGCAATTGTTGTTGTATCCAAAGTACCTGAGAACAGCATTGACCAGCAGCTATGTACTCTGCTTCACAGGTAGACTGTGCAACAGATGTCTGCTTCTTGCACTGCCACGATATAATTCTCCCCCTAAAAGCTGACATCCACCTGACATTGATTTCCTATCCGAACTGCAGCCACCATAATCCGAATCAGTATAAGCTTTGAATTCAAAGGAACCATGCATGGGATACCAAAGCCCTAGACGAGGCTTGGCCTTCACATAACGAAGAATCCTTTTCGCAGCTTTCAAATGTGACTCTTTCGGATTAGCCTGATATCTAGCACACATATAAACAGCAAAGGTAATGTCTGGACGTGAAGCCGTCAGATACATCAAGGAACCAATGATAGCCCGATATTGAGTTGCATCGACGTCTGGATCATTAATCTTATCAGGACACAGCCCATGATTAGTCTGAATGGGAGTAATAGCATCTTTAGCATCGGTCATTCGAAACCTAGTAAGAAGATCTTGAACATACTTGGTCTGATGAATAAAGAACCCATCCTTCAGTTGATCCACCTGTAGTCCAAGGAAGAAAGTTAATTCCCCCATAGCACTCATTTCGAACTTAGCCTTCATGCTATGCTCAAATTCCTTGCACATATTCTCATCAGATGAACCAAAAATAATATCATCGACGTAAACCTGTACAAGTAAGTAGTCCTTCCCTTTCCATTTGATAAACAACGTGTTGTCAATAGAACCTCTAGTAAAACCATTTTCATTCAGATGAGTAGACAGTTTTTCATACCATGATCGAGGAGCCTGATGTAAACCATATAGAGCCTTATCAAGACGATATACTCTATTAGGGAAGTCTGGATCCTCAAACCCGGGAGGTTGATCTACATACACTTCTTCTCTTATTTCCCCATACAAAAAGGCACTCTTTACGTCAAGTTGATACACCTTTATACCTTTATAACTAGCATATGCCAGAAATAATCGAATAGCTT
>CM067167.1:91002272-91012272 GCA_034093135.1 Erigeron breviscapus
ATTTGTGTTGGTTTGAAATACAACCTGATCAGTGTAGGCCAACTTTGTGATGATGGCTACAGAGTTTTGTTCGATATTGCTCAAGGCACCATATTTAACAAGGATTGGAAAGTGGTGATGGTTGCACCAAGAAAAGGTAATGTGTACATCATGGATATGGAACCAGCTCCAAAAGAGCAGTGCTTCTATACCAAAGCTGATGAAGACACCAACTGGCTGTGGCATAAAAGATTATCCCATCTTAATTTCAAAAATATTAACAAGTTGTCTCGCAAACAACTGGTTGATGGGATACCCAGATTTCTTTTAATAAAGAAAAGCCATGTCCAGGGTGTGAGATGGGCAAGCAGAAAAGCCAGTTTCAAAACAAGGCAAAACTTTAGCATCACTGAACCTCTTCACATGCTTCATATGGATCTCTTTGGTCATCTGTAAATTGACACGAGAACGTTTTGGAAATTGCAATTTTTAGAACAAATAGGATTGCAAAAACACCTTTTTGCCCCACGGTGGGCGCCAAATTGTTTCGGACAAAAATTACCTAAGATAATTTTGTAAAAGGATTCAAGATAATTTTCTGACCAAAGATTTGTAAGTGAGGTCAGGTGTTTAGGATCTTCAAATAAAATAAGATTTTTGTTAAAGAAAATAATGCGAAATAAGAGTTTTAATAAAAAGAGTTTATGAAAATCTTTGAGATACAAATACAACAATAAATCAAGAAATTCGTTGAAGATAAGGATAATGATACTAAAAATCAGCGCTATGATCCTGAACTGAAAATAAGAGCAAAAATAATAACGACACCAGAATTTTGTTGACGGGGAGAAACCCTTGATTCCAATTAAGAGATCTTAGGTAAAAAAAACCGGGAGGATTCAATCGATTCCTACCTAGTTCTTTTATTATTATTGTTTTGGATTACAATACAATGATCGAAAGAGAAAGAGAAGAATTAATTAAAAGAGAGTAAGAATGCAGTGAATAAGTGTGTGCGAGTACAAGTGAAAGTAAGTAGTTATCCTATTTTCGATCAAATACCCTGTATTTATAATAAAGACTAGTAACTAATCTTCCGAAGAATCTGGGATCTCCTGTGTTGCATTCTTCAACGTGCATAGACTAAGCAAGTGTACATTGAGTCTCTTTTGACACGTTAATCTTCAAGTTAGTTCCGACTTCCAAGGGAGACCAAGTAAAGAACACGTTTGATTTTCCTTGATAAGCTGAATAACGTCTTCAAATCGTTGAGATCATATATTCGACCGTTAGAAAATATTTACCCGCAAACATCTGTATAGTTATCCTGACCGGATCATGACATAAGAACAAAAAAAATTATTTATCGGAAAGGGAAATACTGGCAAACATTCGTTAGGATTCTTTTAAGTTTAGGATCTAATCATTTAAACATTGACCCCTCTAAAAACAATTGGTTGGGTTGGGTCAGGGACAAGTGAAGTTTCTTCTTCTCTTTCTGGGCTTACTTCTCTCATCTCTAATTTTTTGTTTACTTTTGTATTGATGAATAAATGTGGCATTATGTTATAGATTTACAATAAAAGGTGTACCATATGATTTATCACACATAAATCCAACATCAGCTTTAATTCAAGGTTTGTTAAATGCAGAGCTGTAATTAAATGCATTGAATAGTTATACATTTACTATAAAAATTAGAAGTGCATTTAGCACGTTAACTGCAATGTTAAAAGCTGCATTTAGTATTTTCATTAACTTAAATCTGGTTAAGTGAGACGTGTTGAGTTTTGACACAAATAATAAGTTAATTTTGGTTAGACTGGATTTGCGTTGATCTTCCTAATAAGGGGTTCCAGCGTCCGACTCATCTTTCGGAAGGATTAGTCCCTATCAGTTCCAGTGCCACATTAGACAAGCACTAACCAAAGACTAATTCCTTAAAAGTCTAAAACATGCCAATGCAAGGACTAGTCTATGATCGACCCACCATTTATACCACTAATCCCTTAAACACCTCACGCATCTCTTAGACAGTAACTAACTTGACCCTGCCCTGCAGGGACTAATCGCCTAAAGATGAATGAGGGACTAATTATCCTCAATGGTGTTGATTCGTTCATGGAGAAGATCCTCGTTTGAATACATTTGTGTTTGATTTCATCGTATTTTACTTTAAACGGAATTCCCGCTCCCCACTTTTGTCACACACTGACACACACCACAATCCCAATCAAACTCGAGGTGTTTGTAGTTATGTGGGTCTAAATTTGATAAATCTACCAAGATTATAATTTCGTACAATGCTTTATAATTTCTAGTCTGAAGCAACCGCGTCAACACCCACTTGACCCATCAATTCAGGCCATCTTATTAAGCAAAAGTAATATGGTCCAGCAGTTTTGACCAAGTCCTCATCACTAAATTCTCTAATTAGTCAGAGAAAAATATATACACAAAACGTATAGTTGGTCTAGCTAGCTACTGTGAGATCGATCTGTAAATGGCCGGGTTGCTTATTGTTGAACTTAAACCCGTCATATCGGCCTTGTGCATTTATCCCCAATAACTCCATGATTGCAGGCTCAAGCAAACCTTTTCAAATTAATATAGACCACTGACCATGTGAGCCACGTTTTTTGTTTTATTTTCAAATGTCAACGTGACGGATTGTTAATAACCCCAAGTTATATCATAGATCAATAAATTTTAAAAAATATATAGTCTAGTAGTGTCAAATAAATATATCCAATTTTAAATGTTGTTGCTGTTATATTTGTGAACAATATTTAAATAATTAAATACTGCTATATTATATGCATCCCAGCCTTTATTTTTTTATTTTTGTTAAAAAGTCAAAATCGTATTTTGTATGAATAGTTTTGTGCTTAATGTAATGCATCATCTCGAGAATTATGCATACATGGGTTGTAATAATTTGGCATATATATACTGCACGTACGCGTAATTAAGGTGAGATCATAGAGATGAGGTGAATGCTAATTGATTAGGAATGAAACACGAGTTGGATGATTATAACTTAACATGTAGGATGAATGGGAGAACGACCCGATCTGATCATATATATGCGCTAATAACGAGTTATATATGATAATCAGTACCATAATAGTATATAGTTTGGTTTCTACTTGTGGTTGATAAAAAAAACGTGAGATGGGTTGAGCATTATTGTTTGAACTTGGATGACTCAAATGTTAATTTGTTTTAGTATTTGAACCGATATGAGAAATTATAAATTAATTTCACATGTATATGCCATCAGGTATATGATCTAACTTAGTTTTGAATCAAATTATTGAAAAGTTTAAACTATTAAAAAATCATGTGAACGGTACTAAATGTTTTCCAAGATCAATTAAATGATCAGAAAGTAGAATAATATATGTAGTTTTCGTGCTGGGAAGGTGTTAATTCCATGGGCATACCTTGAGCCGAACTCCATGCATGCCTAATTGACCCAAGTCTCTATAAATGGTTTCTTCTTCTTCTCCACTAAACCCATCCACTTCATTTTTAATCCATTCTCGTGTTATTCTTCAAACTATAGAAGTAAGTAAAACTAAAACATATTAAACTTAAAAAACAAAAACCACACCCCCGGCCAGTACATTTTCGATCGGTCTGATATGGGGAAGTCATTGTGGTTTATTATAGTGGCTTTCCTTGTGATTTTCATTTCCGTATATCCCTCCATTGTTCGAGCAGCTGATGAGGAAGCGGGCCCTAAGAAGAAGACTCCTGCACCAGTACCTAAGCCTGTTGAGGCCGATGCTACTAACTACGACGTCACGACGTTTCCCCAGACAGGACAACAACAGGCTTATTGTAAATCGAAAGGAGCTTGTTACCATAAGATACTCACCTGTCCTGCCGAGTGCCCCGAAAGGAAACCAAAGAAGAACAAGAAGCAAAAAGGATGTTTCATCCATTGTGGTAGCAAATGTGAAGCTACTTGCAAATGTACGTAATTAAGCATAATGTTAATTACTCTGTATCTCATTATTTCAAAATTACTATAATTAAGCATCTGTTTCATTAGTTTATTACTAACGGATTTTTAACTTTTGTAGGGAGAAGAGCTAAATGCAATGGATATGGTTCTCTATGTTACGACCCAAGGTTCGTTGGTGGTGATGGAGTTATGTTCTACTTTCACGGTAGTAAAGGACGTGATTTCGCTCTTGTCTCCGACACCAACCTTCAAATCAATGCCCACTTCATTGGAAACCGACCCAATGGTCGCAGCCGTGACTATACGTGGGTCCAAGCAGTCTCAGTAATGTTCGACACCCACAAATTGATCATTTCAGCAAAGAAAGTAGCCCAATGGGACGACTCAGTCGACGTTCTTCTTGTAAAATGGGACGGTGAAGAAGTCACTGTCCCATTCGACGGAGACTCTGAATGGAAAACCAACACCGGAGTAAGAGAAGTGGTGGTCGAAAGGACCGACGACACCAACACAGTTAAAGTCATGGTTGGTGGGTTGGTAGAGATTGACATGAAGGCCGTCCCAGTGACCAAAGAAGATGACAAAGCTCACAGCTACCAGCTACCAGCAAATGACGTTTTTGCCCACTTTGAGTTGCAATTCAAGTTCTCAAATCTTTCAGACAATGTGGAGGGTATTTTGGGGAAAACATACCAACCCGGGTATGTAAGCCCTGTCAAGAGAGGTGTAGCCATGCCAATAATGGGTGGAGAAGACAAGTATGAAACCACATCTCTAACTTCAACTGCTTGCAATGCATGCATTTTTCAGAAAAAACCTGCTGCTGGTTTGGCGGATTTCTAAACATGTTTTTAGTTATTTGCATTGATCATATGTTACTAGTCAAATTGTTTGGGATGCATGTACATGCCACTATTGTATTTGTTGGTACAAATAAAAATATTTGGTGAATAAAACATATATATTTAATTATTATTATATTATTGTGTAATGTTTAATCCTCTAGTAGACTTTATTGTTTTTCGTAAAAGAGCTTTAAGTTGCTTCATTACGCAATGTCGTGTTTATCTCTAGATATCATAGAGAAGACTTCAATATTTAATGTTACTTGTTCTCTGAAATCATGGTTGATTGAATCTTATGATTTCAGCATGGTTTAGTTTCAACTGTGGTCATTCCTTTCTCTAAATCTTATGATAACAAAGATTTATAATTTTTCTTTAAGAGGTTATATGCATCATTAAAATTGTTGACTTTCAACCTCCACATGTGGCCCATTCCCATTTTAGCTGACATTTTGATCCGAATGTTTGATTAAACACAACCCAAATGGACTGGTTAATTAGTAAATAAATCGGTCGAAATAGATACCTCTACTTCATACCAATTGAAAGAGTACACCCCAATGGACCGTTCGTCTGATCTTATTATACTCTTGTCATCGGGTTATCTTTTGGAAGTGGATCACCCCAAAATGTTGGGCATGGCAACCCAGACCTCTGTTTATCACTGGTCAAATAAGGATACATTGCTTATTGATTTTGTTATGTAAGTTAATTAAAGATTATATTATGTCTAAATGGTGCTTTTGGTATAGGTGATTCTGAACACAAAAAGATGTTTGATAGAAAAGACAATTTAACTAACAATCAGATAATCTTGTTTGGCTAACCAGAGGTTTGTTTTTTGCATCATACTGTTTTGACAATTTTGCTTCCTATGATCTATCAAAACTCTCAGTATATTATCTAATCTTTAAAGTCACAATTAAGCCAGTTGCTCTGTTTTTTTTTGGTAATCATGGTGTCCGTTCTTTGACCGAGTAACCCATGATACCCAAGTCCACCACTGACACAAACTCAAAACAGGTTAAGCTCTCCTGAAGGGAGACTGGCGTGGCCTCACAAGGGCTTTTATCTACCAATTGCAGTTTGACCACCATGTAATGTTGTACCTTTATCTAGATATTGTAAACAAACTGATGTTTCTCTCAAACACTCATGGGAGTACACTAGAGGTCGCAATGGGCGGGTGGGCTAACATGTCAAAGCAGGTAATCTTGGTACGGGTTGGGTTAGGTTGACATGGAACAGTTATTAATCCATTTCTTTAAACAATCAGTATGTTTAATATCATTATAAAAAGAAATACAATAAATATTTGCATAAACCAAATAGGAGTTTATTTGCATAATGTCAACCAGTTGAAGCCGTTTCCATTTTGACTTTTTTCATTTCTATGTATTTTGCCCATTTGACTCGTTCAACCCATTTATATATAAATGGTTAAAATTGCCACTTTCACTTTGCATACACTGCACTCCAAGTATAAGCATTAAGTAGATAATAGTAGGGCTAATTACTTGGAAAGTCATCCAACTTGTCACAAATACCTTTTCCGGGGTCCCAACAAAAAAAGGTTTTAATGTGGGGTAAAAACCCGGCTAAAAAACGTATTAAGGGGTTTTACCGGATAACATTGCTTTTTACCCGGTTATCTGCCAAATCACCTGCCACGTCCTCATAAATTCACGTGCCCTATAAGGGCTAATTACTTGGAAAGTCATCCAACTTGTCACAAATACCTTGTTACTACTGCTGCTCGTAAATATGCTGCTCTTACTGTAAGTTACTATCTGCTGCTGTTCGTTTTCTGCTTCACTACTGCTACGGCTGTTGCTAATTGATAACCCATCAACACCTTCAAAACCTAAATATATATATATATATACACTCGGTATATATATATATATATATATATATATATAATATGTAATATATATATATATACATATACACACACATATATATACATATATATATACATCATGTATATATAATATATATATGTATATATATATATATATATATAAGTGTGTCGGTGTGTGTATGAAATAACAATTTCGTGACCTCCTTTCTGTTCAATCTTCATGTAAAGTGGTATAAGTAAAATATAGGTGTGTGTAGGTCCTATCTAGCCGACCTCAATTAGTTAAATTCTCTAATTTAAAACTTGAAAATAAGAGACTAATATTGGACACAAATATTGAACTAACTGTAACAAGTAAATAATTTGGACAAATTTAAAGGATGATATAACATGCAAGGTGTTTTGATGGGTACTAAAACACTTAATTTAATAGACGTTTTCTTACAACTTATAAACTTAAAAAGTATTTTCATATGGATTAAAGCACATAATAAAGTACATGACATATTAAAAAATGCCATACCGGTGGCATTTTTTAAGACACTACTATAGGGCATAGACAAGTACTTTAAGTTCTAGTATTTATTGATTGAATTGTTAACAGTGTAAGACGTTTGGACTGCTGATGTGATTATCAGATGATTTTTCAGAATACATATTGATCTAAGAACGTCAGGTGAGTTTCGTAACTCCCTACTCAATTGAGATTCGGGCTGAAAAGTGTACATATACGTGTTTGTTTAATTGTTTAGTTGGTTTGATTTACGGTTTATTGATTGTTTGACGAAATGTTTAGATTGAATTATGGAACTAATTGATTGATGATTGATGGTTAGTGTTGATTTGTTATTTGATGGTTTATGCATGTGATTGTGATATAAGATGCTTATAAACTATAATTATAGACCAAGGACTCACTATGAACTACAGACTCAGTTCAAACTTATAATTACGATTTACTGATAGAATGAGCCAAGATTTTTAGAGACTATGATTAAGATATTAGGAAATATTATGTGATATAGTGTGTTAAGAGGCGTTTGTACGAACGTTGAGCTTGAGTTAATAATTTAACAAATGTGTTCAATGAAATGGCTCGAAAAGAGCAAACAGGATGGTAGTAGAAGGTTATAAACTTAAGTGATTATATGCAGGAAGCAAGTTCTGTAGATTTCACCTTATATTGGTCTTGTACTTAGAGTAAGAATACATGATTTTACTGAAAGGTACTATTCGATTATATAACGTAAGCAATGACGTCAAATGAAAATAATTTAAAATGGCCGACAACAAATAAGATATCTGACTCTTGATGGAACAAGATAGAGTAGAATAGCTTTATCAGAATAATAAGAGTATTAACTACAAACAAAATATATATAAATTTCGCAATAAAGTAAAGAGGGAAATAGACATGCGAAGATCAATAACTGTTTATATATATTCCTATATATATGACAACATAATTATTGGAAATATTCATGTACACTCAAAAGATTTTGATGTCTACAACTACAAATATCACATCTATTTAAAAGTTGATTAATAATATATGTTGCACTCGTATGCCTGTGATCAAGTGGACCATGTCTACTGTTCAAAAACAAAAAAAAAATGCCCTTTGAGATCACGACGTCTGAACTAATATGATTCTATAAATAGAGAGTCATATCTCTTCGTTGAATATAACAAGAAAAGAATAACGCATACTTACACACACGACTGAGAGAAAATAAAAATAGTCTTGTTCGGTTAGTTCGAAGCAAACCTGTTGAAGGATTCTTAGGTTGTGAAACTCGAAAGTTTCCTTTATTGTGATCGCTTTCTCGACCAGTGATTTAAACATCATATCAATCTCTTTTGTTTCTGCTACTAGTATTTCGGTAAGTTTCAAATACCTTACATATACCTTCAAGAATAATGTCCAGATTTAATGAGGAAGAGATTACTTCACCTACACCTGAATCCCCCGACTCCCCTCGACATATACAAGACCTACATATGGAGGAAACCGATCATTCCGGAGAAGAACATAATAACGCACTTGTCCCTGTATCAAACATCATTTCCACTACTGTCGTTACCAATGTTCTTGCTGACACTATGCCTATTGTTACTATTCCAAACTCATCAGGGGAAGGTTCCTCAAGGCCACCCCGATCTTTGTTACGAAGGTTTCGATCTCCTAGATATCCGGTGTTTAACCGCCCTCAGTCACGACGCCTCCGACCTATCCATGCTGGACCACCCGCTCAACGGCGGCGGCGATCCAACAACTTAAACGAGATACCAAGATTCCTGGCGGAATGGAGATTTGAGGAAGGAATCCTTAACTCTAACCAGTTCAGAATAGCCCACGGCCCAACCAATATTCCTGCACTAACTATGAAACCCCTATATTCCACTGTCCCTACTTTGGTCTTACGCACACTCCGAGCAGAAAGGTGTATTGCTGAGTTGAGAGAAAGAACCAACATACTACGGATACATGTGGAAGATCAGGATAGCACGATAGTCGCACTGGAAAGTGAGATGGCGGGAGCACATTCCAGGATTCATGATCTTGAAGACAGTGTGTTAGAGCTGCAGGAAAAGATAACACGGTTTGAGGCTATGTTTGAGGCGATATCTAGAGCCGCCACTATAACCCCACCTACTTCATCACAATAAATATTATCTGGTTATGTGCTATTTACGGCGGAGATGTCGGAAAATGTAAATTTTGATAAATAAATGGATTTCTGAGATGTTCATATCTCAATACCTATCATCCAATGAATCTACTATCTTTAACTTAAGTTCCTTTGAACCATAGATCACCTTTAATGATTGAATTTAAGAATATGAGACAAATGTTATCAACAAAAATATGTCGACTTTTCCAACTGGATAACAGTAGTGTCTTAGTAAAAGAACTTCAAATTTGAAAATCAGAATTATTTGAAAGGCTAAAATTATGATGGGCGATCAACGATTAAAATACACAAATGAACTTGGTATAAAAATCGTATTGATAAAAATCTATCAAGACAAATATGGGAAATTCTTTTAACTGGGAAATTTCCCTAATCGACAACAATCCCCAAAAGAAATCGAAGAAAGTTGTATTTCATTATTCGTACAATACAAGTGAAACTTGTTACATTAGTTAAGCGGAAATACAACAATTAGGGATGTAACATATTTAAAAACCATACAAGGAAACCCACGTGGCTACAAACAGTAAGGGAACCACGCGAAAAACGAATGCTACTAACCACGGATAAGCCTCATCCAATGGTAGTTGAGCCACAGTAATTATGATAATAATGTAAATCACGATTAGGAAAAGACTCAACA
>CM067167.1:91017272-91034234 GCA_034093135.1 Erigeron breviscapus
AATATAGGTGTGTGTAGGTCCTATCTAGCCGACCTCAATTAGTTAAATTCTCTAATTTAAAACTTGAAAATAAGAGACTAATATTGGACACAAATATTGAACTAACTGTAACTGTAACAAGTAAATAATTTGGACAAATTTAAAGGATGATATATATATGTGTGCGTATATCTATACACACACATGCAAGGTGTTTTGATGGGTACTAAAACACTTAATTTAATAGACGTTTTCTTACAACTTATAAACTTAAAAAGTATTTTCATATGGATTAAAGCACATAATAAAGTACATGACATATTAAATAATACCGATGGCATTTCTTAAGACACTACTATAGGGCATAGACAAGTACTTTAAGTTCTAGTATTTATTGATTGAATTGTTAACAGTGTAAGACGTTTGGACTGCTGATGTGATTATCAGATGATTTTTCAGAATACATATTGATCTAAGGACGTCAGGTGAGTTTCGTAACTCCCTACTCAATTGAGATTCGGGCTGAAAAGTGTACATATACGTGTTTGTTTAATTGTTTAGTTGGTTTGATTTACGGTTTATTGATTGTTTGACGAAATGTTTAGATTGAATTATGGAACTAATTGATTGATGATTGATGGTTAGTGTTGATTTGTTATTTGATGGTTTATGCATGTGATTGTGATATAGTAATTTATTTAGGATAGATGTACATACATGGAAGTCGGTTATACCTTCAAAGGGTTTTAGATGTGGTGGGAAGGCTGCGGGTGACCCTATATATAAGCATCTAGGACTCGTTGAAAGTAGAATCCTCCTAAGTGTATGTGTGTATAGTTTCTGTTGTTGGTTGATTGTTTGACTTGTGGTTGGATTTGGGGAAACCGATTTATGGGATTCGGTTGGTGAACTGTTAAGGCAAGTTGTTTAACTGTAAGGCCACCAAGGCAAGTTGTTGAACTGTAAGGCCACATTTCGAGTACCTTGAGTACTATATGTATATGTACATCCGAGTACTTTCAAGTACTTGATGCCAAGCATTGTGATACTTGATGACTTGATATGATTTACACCACGATGTGGACTAAGCATTGTGATACTTGATGATTTGAGGTACATTGCATAACATTGATACACATATGATGCACGCATTGACATTTATACATATTTGATACATTGCATGATATTGACGTGTATACAATACATATATTGGTAATGATATCATTCGTACTTGACAGTATATGAACTATTTGGCATCAGTTGTTGGTTACTTATTTGATAAAGTGAACGATATGATAACCTCAATTGTCTAACCAGTGACGTATATGGGTTTGTTATAATTACTTTGTTGATGTTGTTATTATATATGATAATGTTATTGAGGATGGTTTCTTGTAAACCATTACTACGAACTCACCAACCTTGTGTTGACACTTCCTAGTACACTTTTCAGGTAATTAGGTGAATCAAGGTCGAAATACATGATTGTTGGGTGCTTGGACCCGGACTTGGACTGATATGGATCAAGGATTCATTTACCATCTTTTGCATTATACATTTTTGTGTTTGTATGTTGACTTCATCTGCTGGATTCACTGAGTCCACTATGTTCATATAGTTTATGTTCTACGATAATTCCTCTATGTGCTATATAATTTCCGTAATATCTCGGGCCCAGCTCGGGGTGTTACAGTTGATGTTTGCTGTTACATAGTATGGTAAAAGTATCTATTTTACTTGTTTTGTTTTGATTTTTGTTTGTGTTTGTTATGATTAGCTAAAGTTCTGATTTGCTTATTGTGTTACTCTGTCTTTGCTATTTTCATTGTTAGTATTAATGAGTCTAAAGTGAGATTTTTTAAATAGCTAATGATCAAACCATTAGTAGTAGTTAGCATTCCTATTTATGCAAGTGCTCTTCTTAATGAAACTAAGTTGTCTAGTGTTTTTGTGGGTGCTTATTTTAATATTGAACGTTGGCCTTATCATCATACATGCTATGGCAGCTTTTTTATCGACTTAATAGTCTTGTGTCTTGTTTGAGCGAGGAAATTGTATGTTCTTCTGCTAGAATTTATAAAGACGGCATTTTTTGTTATTAAAGTGTGGCATTCTGATAGTTACAAGAGTCACTTCCTTTTGTTATTCATGGTAGCCAATATTGATCAACCTTTATCAACCTCTTGAGTTAACTGCTTGATTGATGAAATGTGCATCTTTTAATATGTCTACAGATACTGGAATTCATGAAGTATGATTTGAGATTTAATTCACTCTTGTGTTGTGTCCTTTGGTTAGAGGGAATTGGCTAAATTTTCCTATGTACTTTCGCTGATGTTCTTTTCTCTTATGTTTTTGAATGAGGATCTTCTAATCTCTTGTGAGTGCTATTCTTGTTTCCACTTATTTTTTGAACCAAGGTGTGAGATACTTGGCTTCTTTTGGCTGTCCTTATTTATCTTTTGTTATTATGTGCTCTTATACTTGGCTTCTTTTGTCTGATAGTATTGTCGTGTTGACCAGATGGTTTTTATGATTTCTAATGAGTTATATCAATTTCTTGCCAATTGTTACTTGTCTTAGCCTTTATGACAGCCTTGTAGTATTATTTGGTTGTGTGTATGATGCATGCTTATTACAATTCTCTGATTATTTGTGATGTTTAATATGACCAATTTGTTATATGTGGATCTTGATCTTTCGTAACCGCCCCTTTCTTTTTTCCCTTAACAACTCACCTTTAAATTTATTTCCTCTTTATACCCTTCAAAATACAACTATACCCAATCCAATCCAAACAAATAATATAAACAAAAGATATGGACACAATTAACCTTTTACCTCTTACCTTATTATCACCATTAACCTTTTTACCTTTAACCTTTAAAATATTCCATTTTATCTTTCCTTTACAAATTGTCTTATGATCCTTACGTGTTGTCTACTTGTGTTGTTTGTTAATTGGTTGTTATTGGGCATTCTTGGCCTGTTATGGTAGCCCTCTTTGTGTGTTACAGGCATTCTTAGCCTATAATGGCAACCCATTTCATGGCATTCTTAGTCTTTATGGTAGCCTTTTGTGGTTTGGCGGTAATGAGTTGTGTTGCTTTTGTGGCTAGTTTAATAGTTGTTAAGGGAAATTTACCTTGCATTGTGCTTTGTTGTTGACCATGAGACTGTAATCAGATTGGTGCAGGCAATGATTGGGGTTTTTTCTTATTGGGTGTGGATACAAAGTTCACATTCAGTAAGGTGGTTTTTACTTATAAGAAAACCATCTCTTTAAATTATGATTACAAGGTGTTGGTTGTTTAGGTGGGGCTATTATTGTCCCTATTTTATGTGTTGAGGTCATAAAAGTTTTCACTTAACTCAATTAGTCTTTATGTTCTTTGCATGCTTTAGCTATTTTCTTTACTTGCAAAGTTGTAAAAGTTTTGGTTAAGTTGAATTAGTCTTTATATTCCTCATACTTGTAATATATGTCTGATGGTGTTTCGGACATTTCTTTTATATTGATTATATCGGGTGTGTTGTTGGATATTATTTTTGTTCTTCAACAAGTTTATTTTTCAGCTATGGTGGTTGGAAATGTATTCTGTTGGTGGTCGATATCTATGACAATTTTGAGTTATTTTGCATGTTCTGTCTACACTATCTTGACTGATGGTGCTCAGAGAAGCTTTTCTTTATCTTAGACTGGTTCTTATTGTTTAGTTTGCCTCATCAATCTTGTTTTGGCATATCTTTTGGTATCTAACTACAAGATTGAAGGGGGGATTTGAGCATATAGAGTTTTTTTGTTTGTTTTTTATGCTGTAGGCGGATCAAAGTGAGTAGTTTATGATTTTTCTATTATAAAGAAATTGGCATTGAGTTTTGGCCTTGAGCCCCGTCTAAAATCTTAAAACTTATCTTAAACCTTTTTGGTCTTGAGTTTTAGTTTTTAAGTATTTTGTCAAAAATTTTTGTAATTAGCTTTGTTCTAAAAATCCTTTTTTAAAAAAAAAAAAGATCCTGCCTGGACTTCTAGGGAAGAGAAACTGTTAGCCACATTGAATCTAAGCACAAAACTAGTGCATTTACTCCAAATACATCTTCATTTGTCAGAAAAGGAAACAGCTGATGCGTAAGATAACATATATAACGATCACAGTGACCAGGGAGTCTCTTGAACTGTAAATGGTTGATATAACTCATGACTTCATATGGTACGAAACTTACCGAAGGGAGTTGAAAATCCAACTTAGAAAGAAGCCCGTGTTAGTGCGCTTGGGGTGAAAGACCTTCGGTGTGACTAACAATCCGGCTGCCCACATTTAGTGCACTTGGGGTGAAAGACCTTCGGTGTGACTAATTTGTTCCGGCCTTTATAAACTGATTGTCTTGTGCTTGGAGATCTTGATTCTTTTCTATCAAAAAACCTGCTTGTTTTGGTTCTTGGTTAACTCACTTTTTGTTCATTTGGATCAAGGTGTTTTTGGCTGCATTGAATCTTCTATATTTCGGTAAGAGCATTCTTTGGCACAACTTCTTCTTACCTGAAGGAATCCATTGCTAAGATTGAGGGGGGGTGTTGTGAAATAGGTCGTTCTCAATCTTAGCTTTGTAAGCATAATTACTTGAATATAAAGGCAAAGTTACAACTGATGATAATACGGGCTAAATTGAAAGCTTGTTGGGCCAATGGTTCTAATGGGCTGAATCTATTTGTTGGGAATGGGGGTCTACCTTCACAACGGTTAGAATTTTCTACGGGATATAATGTCGCATATGGCTAGCTGTGAGAAGACACAACACCAACAATGTAGCCGTTAAATCATCTCTACTCTACAACCTTTTCTTTTTCTTTTTATATTTCTATATTATCTATACTAGTTTGATTGACATTAAGATGAATCATCTATATATCATTGCTTGTAATAATTTCTTTTCATAATAAGAGTCGCATCCAATCGGGCCGACTGCCCTTGATCATTTGGTTCTTTGTTAATTTGGTTATGATTTGATTTGATAAAGTTATAAATTTCTTCAATTTCCGGTAAATTGATCCGGTAACGACTTAATTAGGGAAGAAACATATATAAACAACAATTCATGTCCTTATTGTCACTAATTAGTAATATATTAAGACGGGAGAAAGTACTCGCGCGTTACGGCGGTGAGATGGTGGGTGAAGTGTGATAGGTCATAGGAGGTGATAGGTCATAGAATGTGATAGCCAAATGCCTTAGCCGTACGGGCTCCGCCCTCGGATTTAAAAATTCGTCGAAAGTATATTGAATGACATCTCTAATGAAAGAGCATGAAATTTTAAGAACACCCATATAATTTTTATAATTTATCGATGTACGGTTTTTGAGATAAAATATTTTGAATGAATTAGAAGGATAAAATGATTTATGGATGAGAGAGAAAAATGAGTGGTTGAGATTTAAGGAGAGAGGGAACAATGAGTGGTTGAGATTTCTTCTAAAGGTATTATGAATAAATGACAGAGGTATTTTGAGGTTTTCAACTACTTAAAGTTGAAAAAATAGAGGGAGTAAATGTTTTATAATGTAGTAAAGAGAGATGTACAATCTAACATATGTATGAGATGGAATTACACACCAAATATGGTCTATATATGATCTCTCTGTCAAACCACTAATAAACTTAGTTTTGAATCAAATTACTAAAAAGTTAATTAAAACTATAAAATAATCATGTGATGAGAACGTACCTTGAGCCGACCTCTATGCATGGCTAACTAACCAAGTCTCTATAAATGGCTTCTCCTTCTTATCCACTAAACCATCGATCAATTCAACTTCATTTTTATTGAACAAAAACACACCCGGCCAGTTTTCGATATATAATAATGGGGAAGAAGTCCTTGTTAGTTTTAGTGGCTTTCTTTCTCATTTTCATTTTCATACATCCCTCCATTATTGTTCGAGCGGCTACGACCCCTAAGCCTGTTGAGGCAGATCCCACTACTAACTACGATGTCATCACGAATCCTCGAACAGGACAACAAATGGCTTATTGCCTATCGAAAGCAGGCCAAGCTTGTTACGATACGATACTCGTTTGTCCTTATGAGTGTCCCGTAAGGAAACCCATAAAGAACAAGAAGCAAGCAGGATGTTTCATTGATTGTAGTACCAAATGTGAAGCTATTTGCAAATGTACGTAACCAAACTAATCGATATTTTACTATCTAATTATTATTAATTTCAATATATGATTAATTAAGCATCTCTAGTACGTATCGTTACATATAGTAGCTAACCGAGTTTTAACTTTTGTAGGGAGAAGATCTAGATGCCCTGGATATGGTTCTCTATGTTACGACCCAATTGTTTAACTTTATTAAGTTATTGCTATAATATAATTAATTACATGATGGAAACCGGCCGGCCCCAAGTTGTGTGTGTATGTAATATTGTCGATCTACTAATCCTCGAGTAGACTTGGACTATATATATATGTGTGTGTATTCGTAAATTATTTAAGCTTTAATTTATTTGCATCATTACGTAATGTATATGTTTATGATTATCTCTAGATCGATATGATCAGAGAGAAGACTTCAACAATAATTCAAGTTACTATATATACAATACTATACGTGCAATATTTAATTATGATATGATATACGATGAGGAAACCTCATAAAAGAAAAGAAACACATGTGGTTACTGAATATGCAACATATTCTTCCCAGCATGAGTTGGTTCAAAATTGGAATTATATGAAAATTATAAAAGATTTACACCAATCATGGTAAAAATCATGGTAAAATTCAAAAAATAGTTGATTTGCATTCTCTGATAGGGTTGAAATTTGGAGTCCATTAACTTATGAAAAGCTTGACTACTACTGTATTTACAACAAACATGACTCCAAGACTTGAGTTAAAAGATCAATAGATTTTTATTTAAAATATAGCCTATAAATGTTGACTACTAAAAGTAACATGCAGTGGTTGAGCCCAAAAGTTTCAAGCCCGTGGGCCGTGAGCCCGTAATCATAGTTATACTGCGAATATGCGGATATTAATTGAGGATCATATATGAGACCGTTCCTTATAATTGCGGTGAGTCGGACCCTCCCTCCTCGACGGACGTTATTAGCAGCACGACGTCTTAGGCGGCGGCGGGTGGTTTGTTCCTCATTTGGATGCAACGTCGATGTGTGTGGGGCCCAAATGTGGTTTACGTTGCAATATAAAAAAAATTTTCTACTAGCCGTTGAATTCAAATGGGGGACGCTCCTTTTTTTGTTTTTTTTGTTTCTTATTTTTATTTTTCCTATAAAACACAGTCATTTCATCTAATTTCATCACATTTCACCATAATTTTATACTTTCTCTCCCAAATTTTATACCATTTAATCACACTTTATTCAAATTTTATACTTTCTCTTCCACCTTTCATCCACAACCATGCCTAGAACAAAACACCAAAAACCTTTCACAACAGAAACAAACATCACAATCGTCGTCATCTTGCTTCAATTTCGATGCCGATTTTGAAGCGCTTCGATCTTTGGAATCTCCTCCGTCTATGCCGTCCTCAAATATGGTGGGGCAATCGAGCAGCTTGATAAACGCCTTATTTGCATGATATTAACTCGTGAAACAGACATGATTTGTGAAGGTTAATAGACGATTAGGGCGCGTTTATGTTTGTTAAGTGTTTCAGGTCATAGGTGATGAATTGGAGTCAACTGGATCAAGAATGAAGTCAAAGGAAGCAAATCTGGAAAACTCCAAGTCCGAGCCACCGTCGCTGGGCCAAAAATTCTCATCGTTTGGGACATTTAAGCAGCGTAAAGGATCACTTGAATAATTGGCCCACCGTCTGGGACGGTGGGGAGCGGCGTCTGAGACGGTGGCCACTGTACATGCATCCGAATTTTGTGGATTTAATTAATGTTCAGTTTATATCAAAATCCCATACGAATTGGGAAGTTACCAAGACATATTTTCACACACCTTGAGCAGTTCCTAACACATACAAGACCCCAATTTCATCATCAAATCACAATTCCATGGAGATTAAAGCCTTAATTGAAGAATCAATGATGAAGATACTAGGCTAATTTCCTTTTGATCATTCTCATGTGAAAAATTATGTAAGACAATTGTATTCAACCTTTCTCATATTCAAGTTGGATTAGATGTTTAATTCTTAATTAGTGTTTTGCATCTAATGTTGTTTGGATTGTTTGAATGATTACTTGTTTATGACTTTGAATGAATTTCATCTATCTTTTGATTTCAAACTCTTGTTAATCAATGATTATTGGAAGAATCTCTTATGAACTTGTAATCTAGTTAATGAATGGATAATTTAGTTGTGTCAATTCCCCAGTTTTCAGTATCGTGAATCATCACAACCTAATCAATTAGTTCTTAAAATTCATTCAATCCAAACGTTATAACGAATCATGTCTATGTGATTTCCAATGAATATAAGTTAAGTTATACAATCGAAAGCATAATTAGAAACATGAGAATGGTCTCCTTTTTTATTATTGAAGTATTTTGTTAAGTTTATAATTAATTTCAGTTTTAATCAAATCAATCAATCATTCGAGTTTAAATTCATGTCTAGTTTAATTAACTTTTCAAATAGTTTAACACTTTCCCATGATTCCCTGAGGATACGACACTCGACTTACCCATACTAAGTAGTGGTATTTAGTTTTATTTTTGATCGGTCCAACGACATCGATCACAACTATGTTCCGATAAACACACCGTATTCGAACCAGTTAAATGAACATTTTCAACAACTTCAACATGCACAACAAGAATGGTTGGAAAAAGAACAACATTTTTGAGAATTTCAAGCGGAACAACAACAATTCCAGAGGCAAGCTCATGAAACAGATTCTCAAGCGACACGTACTAGTGTCGCTTCAGAAGAGGAAGAGGTCGAATAAGTCTCTACACCGCCCAAACGATTGACAAAAAAAAGGAAGGAAGTGGCAGACAAGCATAAGTGGTCTGTTGCGGCACGGTTTTATTGTCAGAGGCGTGGACACACGCTTCACAAGACTCTCAAATCGGGATCAGCCAAAATGGGTCGATGTTTTGGAGTAAAGTGGTCGAGTGGTTCAACAAGAAGACAACACGTGGGCGCGCAACAAAAGTCAACTGCATGACAAATGGAACAGGGACGAAAGAGCGACGCAGACGATAGACATGTTTACAACGCCGCACATGAGAATTACCAAGCAACTTATGGACCGTCTCGATTCCAGCATGAGGCGTGTTACGAAGTGTTGAAAGATTGTCCCAAGTTTTGGCAAGGTCATAGTTTGGCAAAACGACCCACAGCCTCCTATGTAGATTTGGGTATCGATGGACCAAGCAACTTATACCCAGTTTTTAGAGAAATATATCAAACTTATTTGGAAAATTAATTAATAATTTGGAATGGTAAATTTCTTTAATTTAAGGTTTTTGTTATGAGATATTATTATCTTTAAACCCTTAAAAAGTAAACAGTCTTCTCTCATCGTTTCAAATTTTCAACCTTTAAAAAGTCAAAAGTTTTATCAGTTTTATTAAAATGTT
Source organism: Erigeron breviscapus (assembly GCA_034093135.1). Taxonomy (NCBI): domain Eukaryota; kingdom Viridiplantae; phylum Streptophyta; class Magnoliopsida; order Asterales; family Asteraceae; genus Erigeron; species Erigeron breviscapus. The sequence goes on from CM067167.1 coordinate 91,026,826, forward strand.
GAAAAACCAGTTATTGTTGTTGTGGACAAGGCTCGAATTTAAAGCACCCGCCTTACCCCTCCACTAAGTCACTAAGTATTGTTGGTTTGGTAAATTTTCTTTGTTAGGATTCATAACTATTATCAAGAACAATTACACGAGTACGCAGCGGAATAAATCATATGCAATATAATAATTAACAAAGTTAAAGAATCGAATATGTACCTTTTAGCTTAGCTTCCAATAAATTAATTAATAATAAGAATATTATTATTTAGGGTTTAAAAAAACCCCTCTACGATCGCACACTTGACACCCCTATGAATGTATGCTAGTACCCGATCACGAACTCACAATCCTTTGTGTAATACCCCTTGTAGGCGAATTCAACAAAACCCGAAAACCCTTTTTTCTTGATGATTTCGAACGGACCAAAGAGAGAGGGAGAAAAGAGAATTAGTTAGGGTTTTTACAATTCTAATTGTCACACAAAACCCTTAACCCTTAACCTATATATAGGGATAATTAATTAGGGTTTTAAACTTGGTGAACAAGTTTTGTCAAGGCTTTTCAAGCCTTATTATTTTCGGCCCTTATTAGTGATATTAGGAAGTTTCCTTAATTCCTAATTTTCACTTAAGTCCTCCTCTTTTCAATATATTTAATTAATAAACGTATATTTAACTTTTAACGATCGTTTATTAATTATTTCGTGAACATATTAATTAATATATTACATTAACATATTAATTAATTACATAGAGTATACGTGTCATTTCGTGTGACCCCGTAGGCTTAAATATTTTCCGGACATGCGTTTATTTAACGTGGTCATATTCCAACAGCTCCCACTTGAGCATGTTATATAAAGGCAATAACATTAGTTAGCGTCTAGCAACACGCCAATGCTCCCGGAAATATTTAAGTATAGTTTCTTAAAGTATCTTTAAAACGGTTTCAGTGTTTATTATCCCTTTGTTTCAGATACCTTGTTAATTATGGATATGGATCAATGTCATTCCATAATTTAACGATTCTGTTTCTCATTTCTAAAACTAATTAAGATTACCAAATTAATCAAGACAACATCTGGAGTTCATTTGGGTATGGCCATACAAACATCTTAATTAATTAATGAGGGCGCCAAATGGTATCATTCTTCAATTTCAAGTTGAAGGAACAAATCCTATTTTGACTACACGTGTTAGTCATGTCATTTCACTACATTTCTGAAAATAGCCCTTTGTTACTACCTTATTCAGGATAGTTAGAACTATATCAAGAAAATGCAATCCACGCATGCATAACCTGTTTGTATCTCAAGTCTAAGGATAAATAAAGCAACCATTTCACGAATTTCACTTAATGATGTCGATCTATAAAGTGATGATTCGTTAAGTGAGGTAGTCCGATATGCATCTCTATGGATATCATGTGAGTTTTGTAGGACCATCTTCAAATATTCCTAAGAATATTACCAATCACTCAGATTTGTCTTAGTTTAACTATATTCCCATATAGTTAATCGACAATGGACATTTAGAATATAAAATATTCATGGATTTAAACATGCAAATATAGGATACAATTATTTATTAAATGAAAACAAACATACCACGTATTTTAATTCATTTATAAAATAATAATTGTTTAACATCCTTTATCCAAATACCAATCACAGATTTACATGATATAACTAGCTAATTTAAGTCCTATGCCCTCAGCATGCTTATTGAGCTTTCCTTTTGACAATGCCTTTGTAAAAGGAATCAGCTAAGTTATAATATGTGTGAACTTTGAGTAACTTGATTTCTCCTAGTTCGATTTGCTCACGAACATAGTGATATCGTCTAGAATAATGTCTGGCACCTTTCTGAACTCCGGGTTCGTTGGCAATAAAGATTGCATAAGTATTGTCGTAATACATATCTAAAGGTGTGTTATTTGAGGGCATCACGTTAAACCCAGAAATAAACTTTCTAATCCAGACGACTTTCATGGCGGCTTCTGAGGCGGCAATATACTCAGACTCTGTCGCAAACATAGCAACTGTGGTTTGTTTCTTGCTCTTCCAATCCACCGTGCCTCCATTTAAAACGAAGACATATCCCGACTGAGATTTTGTATCATCTTTATCAGTCTGAAATCCAGCATCACAATATCCAGTCACTTTGAGCTCTGTATCGGGATTTCCTCCATACACCAGAAATAAATCTTTAGTAGAACGCATGTACTTAAGAATATTCTTCACAACAGTCCAGTGATCCTCACCCGGATTCTGTTGATATCGGCTAACGATATTTTGCGCGAACGCTATGTCAGGTCTAGTGCATCTTATCGCATACATAATAGATCCCACAGCCGAAGCGTAAGGAATTCTTTTCATACGCTCCACCTCATTAGGTGTAGAGGCACCATCTTTGCTAGATAAGTTAAGTCCTTCTTGCATGGGTACAAAACCACGCTTGGAATTCTCCATCTTGAATTGCTTCAAGATTTTATCAATATAAGCACTTTGACTTAGTCCAATCAACCGTTTACTTCTATCTCTATAGATCTTGATTCCAAGAATAAATGCTGCTTCTCCCAAGTCTTTCATAGCAAAACACTTTCCAAGATGGGATTTTACATCTTGCAACATTGGAATGTGATTTCCTATTATCAATATGTCGTCAACATATAAGACAAGGAAAGTAACATTACTCCCACTAGCTTTGCGATATACACATGGCTCATCAGGATTTTGAGCAAAACCAAACTTTTTGATTTCCTCATCAAACCTTTTATTCCAACTTCTTGATGCTTGCTTTAGTCCATAAATGGACCTTTGAAGCTTGCACACTTTGTTGGAATATTTGGGATCGACAAAACCTATCATATAAACTTCCTTGTCTAGATAACCATTCAAGAAAGCGGTTTTGACATCCATTTTCCATATCTCATAGTCATAGTACGCTGCTATGGCTAAGATAATCCTAATAGCTCTAATGTCTGCTACTGGAGAGAATGTTTCCTCATAGTCAACTCCATAGAGCTGAGTATAGCCTTTCGACACAATACGAGCTTTATAGGTGTGTACATTTCCATCCATGTCGGTCTTCTTCTTGAAGATCCATTTACACCCAACGGTTCTACCATTAGGTGGAAGATCAACCAAGCTCCAGACTTGATTATCTTTCATGGATTTCATTTCCACATTCGCAGCTTCAAGCCATTTGTCAGATTCTGGATCTGATAATGCAGCTTTGAAATTAGGAGGTTCATTTAAGTCTCCTAATACATGTTCTTCAGACTCAATATTAAGATTCAATCTTTCACGAGCACGTTTTGTCCTTGAGGACCTATGAATTGGAATCGCATCATCTTCATCAACTTGAGGTTCATCACTTTGAACATTTTCCCCCCCAAGTTGATGATCGCTAGTGTTTTCAGAAGGTGACACATCTTCTTCTTGAGTCTCATCAAGCTCGACAATCCTCCCAATGTTTTCTTGAGTGATGAGATTCTTTTCAAAGAACTCAGCATATCTAGCAACTTTAACAGTGTTTTCGGTAGGAAAGTAGAAGTAGTAACCCATTGTTTCCTTTGGGTATCCTACAAAGATGCACTTAACTGATCTAGGTTGAAGTTTTTCAGGCGTATCTCGCTTCACAAGTGCCTCACATCCCCAGACCCTTAAGTAAGACAAATTAGGGACACTTCCATGCCACAATTCATGCGGTGTCTTGTCAACCTTCTTGGTTGGAACCATATTGAGAATGCGTACAGCAGTCTCTAGAGCATAATCCCAAAATGAAAATGGGAGAGTCGTAAGGTTCATCATTGATCTCACCATGTCCAACAAGGTTCGATTTCTCCTCTCAGATACACCATTATGCTGTGGAGTATATGGAGGAGTAAGCTGTTGAATAATTCCACAAGCTTTTAGATAATCCTTAACTCTTGGCTTAAGTATTCTCCACCTCGATCCGAACGAAGAATCTTGATGGTTTTACCGAGTTGATTTTCTACTTCATTTTTAAACTCATTGAATGTTTCAAAAACTTCATGTTTATGTTTAAGCAAGTAAACATAACTGAAAGTCCCAAGTTTGCAACGATTATGTAATTAAACAACTAATGTAAGTTACACTAAGAAAGCAAGACAAGAAAGTAAACACGTTTAATCATAAGTAGTATTAATTAAACGGTGAATACATGGTTGGTTTACAAAGAAATAAAGAAAGAAATATTGTTAAGTTTTTGCACACACAAAAACTTAACAATTATACAATTCTACAATGAGAGAAAAAAACACACTAAGTGACTATTGTAGAATGAACCAACAACTTTGCGGCTAGGTCAAGTGATGCTTTATATAGGGGAGAAAAGGCATCACATGACAACCCAATAGATGTTGACACATGAAGGTTGTCAACTATCTATTGGTGTGTAAGACTGGTCTTCAGACATCTCTGTTTGCCATCTTGTTTCTTTCCCAAAATGGCATGAAAGAGAAACACCTTAGTACCATTTTGGTACAAGGTCACATGGCTCCATCTTGATCTTGCAACACGTGTCCTTGGGACCAGTCTTCTTATCTTCATTTTCCCGCCTATATTTGACTTACAACATATGACGGTGAGTCATTGAACTTATCCTTTAACTCGAAGATAATAATGATCGTTGAAGGCTCGCTGATGAAACTTCTCGCTGAGGCTGTCAGCGACTACTTGACTCAGCAAGTAATCTTCAGCGAATCCATGACTCAACAATAACCATAATGACTGAAATCATTCGTAAAAGTAATGAAGTAGCTAGCACCTTTCCTTGACACATGTCTAAATGAGCCACAAACATCGATATGTATGAGTCCAAGTAGCTCTTTAGCCCTCTCCGGTTTATGTGGAAAAGGTTTTCTTGTCATCATGCATTTTTCAAATGATTCTTCATCATTTGATTGTAATATCCCTTCACGTTGAAGTCTTTCAATGCGTTTCTTGCCAATATGAGCAAGATGACAATGCCAAAGATAGGTAGAGTCCAAGTTAAGTTTAACTCTTTTGCTATTGAATTATCATTTGAATCACAACAAGACCTATAATTCAATTGTGAAGATACCTGAAGAACTGGCTAAACCAGCTTGCTTCTTCTTCTTGTTCAACTCAGCTAGATACTTAGGACAATTCCTCTTCCAGTGTCACACTTCAGCACAGTGATGACAAGCCTGGTCTTTAGTCGGATGCTTCTTTTTGTCGGAGGGGTCTTTTTAGGTTTCGAGACTGAAGCACCTTGCTTTCCCTTACCAACGTTCTTGCCCTTAGCTTTCGGTTGTTTTCCTTTCTGAACCTTTCCCCCCTTGATCATAAGAACTTGGGGTGTCTCAGATTTCTTGGTAAGGTTTTTCTCATACTCAATTAACATGGCATGAAGTTCAGCTATGGTTTTGCTCATGCTGTGCATATTGTAATTGCGCACAAAACTCTCAAAATCCCTTGAAAGAGACTTGAGAATTATGCCAATAGCAATAGGCAGAGGATACCCATAGTTTAGCCTTTCCAAGTGCTCAAAGTAACTCTTCATCTTGAGTACGTGAGGACTCACCGGTTTCCCATACTCGTGTTTACAATCATGGAGTGACTCAACAAGTTCAAACAATTCAACTCCAGCTTGCTTTTCATACATAGACTTGAGTTCTCTGATCATATCATACGGATTATAAGTCTCGAATTGCTTTTGAAGGTCGGGATTCATGCTGCCTAGCATCAAACAAGCAACCTCATTATGTCTATCGAACTGAGCATTGTATTCTGCCAACTGTGCAGTCGTGGCACTGGCATCAGGGATAGCAGGCATCTGAGTTTCAAGGACATCGGATTTCTTTTCAGCTCTTAGAACAATTCTCAGCTGACAATACCAGTCATTGAAGTTGGTTCCATAAAGTTTTCCTCTTTCTAGCATCAACCTAAAAGTCAATTGGTGTATGTTTTGTGAAGGATTTGTTGCCATTTACAAAACAGATTCAAGTTCAATTAGCGGTATTTTCGATAATAAATCCTTAAGAAATATAATCACCCAATGTTAAATCATTTAACGATTAATTTCATTAAGGCTAGGATCCAATTGACATACCATCATTTCATCTGTTGATCTGCTAGAAATGACGTACTCAAAAGGTAAGTGACGAGCAGTAATTGCATTACAAGTGCAATTCCTAGATTTATGGGACTTACAACAACACTTATAGGGGTATTAAGTGTTTTGTAAACATGTTTTGTCCCATCTTATGCCACGGGTCAAGGTCTCACCGCTTAACTCGCTTTAAGTCGCCCAATTAAGAACTTGTAAATAGTCTACCACCGTCTCACGATGAGTAGTAATTTACCTTGGAGTTACAATTCACCTACGTCTCACGTAGAGCAAAAATCACTTGCAAGTGTTCTTAGCAAAGTGGGTGGCAAAGACTTAACTTTAATTGGGTAATGCAATTGATGTGAATCAAAAGTTTATGTATGAAGACTCATGCACATCTTCATAACATAATGTTTAATAAAATCATTTTTATTTGTCTTAACAATGCAAAAGAGCTCGGTAGCTCCATTTGAACGCACAAAGAAGCGCAGGAGCAAAGGTTTGCGATATACGCAATTAAAAACCCTATCCTTTAGGAGGCTAGCGCACTCCGACTTATACCTCTCTTAGAGTTTGTTCAAATGGGTGAGTCCGTGTATCTTTTGATTGTAAGACACCAATTTTATTAAAACAAAATCATATTTCGATATTTCTTAGTTAAGTTTATTCTTTTCCATAAAACAATTTTGCATCACTGATAAACGCCTAAAAGACATGATCTTAATGGATAAAATCGGATTGTCTTGTGCATGTTACTAGACGATTAGGGCGTTTTTATGTTTGTTTAAGTGTTCAGGTTCTAAGTGCTTAGTTGGACTAATTGGGTCGAAAAGGAAGTCGAATGAAACTCAAAGTCAAAGAAAGTCAAATTCTGGAATTCTGGAAAACTGAAGTTATAAAGGGCGTAGGTTACGCCAGTCTTGGCCGTACCTTACGCCAGGCAAAATTGAAGTAGGCGTAGCTTACGCTGGAATCAAGCGTAGCTTACGCCAGGTGAAGATCAAAGATACAACAAGCGTACCTTACGCCCAGTATTGGCGTAGGTTACGCTGGGCAGATTTACAAGGGGCGTACCTTACGCCCAGATTGGGCGTAGGTTACGCCAGCCACTGATCAGAAGTCGAATTTTAAGGGTGTTAATTGTAACTTGGGGGTAACTAATCATGACGAATTAACACACACACAAGCCCTAACTTCTGAGTTTTAGAGCAGCAATACACCATTCCCAAGCCCCAAAATCATCATCAAATCATCATTCAATCACAATTCCAAGGAGATGACAATCCAAATTGAAGATTCATTGATGAACATGGAAGGCTA
>CM067167.1:91035234-91049285 GCA_034093135.1 Erigeron breviscapus
ATATACATATATATTATATATATATGGGATGTTATATAAGGCTGTTAGGTACAGCTTAGGTGTGGAACACTCACATTTAATTTTTTAATCCATAAAATTCATAGGGCCAAATATTTATTCATTAAACAAAAAATATTAAAAAATTAGTATGTGAGGGGTTCCACACCTTATATTCACTTTTCCCTATATATATATATATATAACACATAGATAGACAACGAATCCAAACATTTTGAAAAACAGAGTGCAGATTCATATTCATATATAGTAAACTAGGAATTTTTAAGCTGCCCGATGGGCGGCGTCGATTTTTTAAAGCGTTTGTGTTTATGGGTGGGGTTAAAAAAACCATAAATTTATGGGCGACAAAAAGTATTGAAAAACAAATGTTAAAAAAAAAATACAAAAGGAATATATTAATAGGGAAAAAAAAGGAATACAAAAACCAAATGAAAAAGTTATAAAAGAAACCAAATATTACATGTGAAAAAGGTATAAAAACCAAATATTTAAAAAAATACAAAGGAATATATACTGCAACTAAAAAATAAAAAAAAGAGAACACAAAAAATAGTATAAAAAACAAAATATATAACATTTGAAAAAAATATATAGCATTTTAAAAAGTTATAAAAAAAATGTTAAATGTAATAAAAGTATAAAAAAACAAAATGTTAAAAAAGATTAAAAAAAACTACAAATTATATAAGGTTAGAGGGTAAATAATAAAAAAAAACAGGAGGGGTAGAAAAGCAAAAAAAGAAACAGGAAGGACCAAAATGCAAAAACCTTGTAATAAAAAATAAACTAAAAACAAAAAATGTGAAGAGGGTTTTGAACCCATGACCTCAACCCCCATAGGATAAAGGACTAACCATTGAACTAAATCTTATTTTTGTTTTATAGATTTCAAATTCAGTATTTATCTTTTACATGCAGATAAAAACAAAAAAACACTATTCACATCTATTTCCTTTATTATATTATAATATAATATATAATACATGCAGATAAAGACAAAAAAACACTATTTACGTCAATTTCCTTTATTATAGTATATAATATAATATAATATAATATAATGTATCTCTTTTTTTAACTCTGAACAATGAGACTCGACATTATGAAGCATATAACTATCTAAGAGTGAGACTTACAAATTACATTCTTTTCCATATATGATTTAAAGAGCAAGCAGCAAGCATTTCAGAAAAAAACTCACAAACTCATTATTTTACGAGTAATAGTTAAACTCTAAACTTGTAATAAAACTAACAATACATCAACCAGGACATCATTTGTAATTTATAATATTCTAATCACGAGGAACGGCGTCATTGTATACACAATCAACAAAGATACTACGTATTAAAAAATGGGGCGGCATTATAAAGAAACCAACCTCTATAATTGAGAGAATCTTATAAACTCGAATTTGTTTATTCTTATGCTATATATAAAATTATTTTTCTCAATTTGTTTATTATTCAATATTGGTAGGGGTTAATAATATAAATTCACTATGTATACTTAATATCCAAAGGCTTACAATTATTAATTAATAATATTTTTTTTTCTTATATACACCCCTCAAAGATATGCTTAGTGTATAACTGTTTAGCACGGTAAATAGGTGTATATGAAGAAAAGGTGGAAATAAAAGCCCGTTAATAGTTAGGCCCGTTTCTTTTTTAAGTTATTAAGTATTAAGTGGCTGAATACATAAATAATGTATGTATGTATTAAGTAAAATATAGTAATTAACGGTTATTTTTGTTTATTAAGTCAAAAAAGAAACATAAAATTTGACTGAATGATTAAGTTCTTATTTATTAAGTTTGTTAAGTAGAAAGTAAAAAAGGCCTTAGTATCGTGAATAATATTGCTGAGTATGACGTACATATTTAACCAAAAGACTATCTAGTATCCTGTCATAGTGTCATTTCGTGTTACTAATTGTTCTAGAGTACTGATTAAATGAAAAAATCCGAATGTGATAGAGAAAATCTGATATCTAAAGCCAATTAAGAGAAAATCATGATCGGGAAAACTGAAAGGAACGTTATCCGATTTGGGGTTATGGATAGGAGCATGCTTACCGAGACTCGACCCGCTCTGAAATAATTTTATACATTAAAAGTACTATTATATGTTGGTTTATTAATGGGGATCTATCAGATCAGATTTGGGTGATATTTTATTTCAAAGGGTTTCGCGATAAGATATCTCATGTGATTCGGGTCGGGGTCGGGTGATAGTTTTGTTACTGGGTTCGAGTTTTTTACTCTCTACCTCAAATACAATTCATTACCGTTCCTATTTTAGAGCCAACTATAAGAGAAAACCGTTAGGCTTATTTTTTTATTTTATGAATGCACTTGTTAATTTCAATCTAGTTACATCAATATAATTTTAAAAAGTAAGAACAAACTTATTTTGCTAGCTTCTTTCACAATTTATACTCTTAACTTGAAAGAACTTGAGAGGAGTATCATTGTAGTCTGTAGAGGATCTCATTCTGATTTTAACACATAAATTCATTTTATTTTTACATCTATTTTTTAAGTTCATAGATTAGGTCTAGGAATCATTAGACACAAATTAAAAATTTTCCAAGATTTGATTGACCTTTTACCATCATCATATACGGAGTATTAAAACTTAAAAGTTTGGCACACAACACTTTGGACTTCAAGAATGATTCAGGAAAAGGAAACATAGACTATTCAAATTAAAAGCACCCGTACTTGAGATTTAGCTCAACTGGACATTTAATGTCTCTTATGTCTTTCAGCCAAATGTTGGTCACGGGTTCGAAAACTTTGAAATGCATATTGGGAAGTCCTTGCAATTGAGGTGGGACATGTTTTATCTAGCATATAGCTGATTTCCTTCAGAACGGTAGTGGGACTTCCACCGCCAGTCATACCCTCGGATTGACTGTGCTGGTGACGTGGTCGATCTCTACCGGACGATGAAGAGGCAATGCCGCTGAGTCCAATCACCACTGCTGTTCAAAAAAAAATAAATTAAAAGCACCCAACCAGCCAGAGAGTTGAACGTGTCTTTGGATGATAATATTCAAGAATTTAGGAACACACGAATATATATTTTTATGAAAGATATATTTGTACAGTTTTTATAGTTCTGATACAATAGAGATTCTAAGGCTATGTTCTTGAGTTTTTTTTAAAGGGAAAGGAAAAGATTGTGAAGGATTTAAAAAAAAATTGTGTTCTTGAGTTTTATTTTAGAAAAGAAGAGAAAAAAAGGAAATGATATGGAAAGAGAATTCAATAGATTTTGTTAAACATATTTTCTTCCCATTTTTGGGATGATTTGGAAGGAAGAAAATCAACTTCTTCTCTTCCATTCTTCTCTTCTTACCCCTTCTTTTATAAAAAAACAACACAGGCTTACTTACAAGAGAATGGTACAAACAATATTACACACCCAATGTCTTGAGAAATTGTACGATTTATTTATATACAACAAAAAAAAAGAGAGAGAGAGAGAGAGAACGAAAGACAAAAACAAAAGTTTACTAAGTAATGCACACATTATTAATGAATAAATATAAAATTTAATAGTGAGATACACACAAACGCAAAGATGCAGTTTTGTATTATACTAGCATTTTTTACCAACATATATAATTCATAAAAAAGAAAAAGTTGTCAAATAACGATATTGAACTATTAACAACTGGACCCATGATAAGGCGATTTTGTATATAAGCTAGGTAGTTCCAATTAATAGACGTATCTAACTAGAAGTATAAAAACAATAGTTTGCTTGAATAGGATAATGTACGTACGTAATGGTTGAATTTAAGGCATCTCCCATATAACACGAGTGAGTGACAAGATAGTTTGGGAGGACATAGATTACAATGATGACGTGAGCAAGCCATGTATTGCGTATACAGAGTTAGAGGCAGCTGACTGGTCGAAACGTGTGTCCACAAACACCCCAACTTTTTAAGTAGTCCGCTTCATCACGTCACAAAGGACCCAGATGGATTAGCTTCTTCATTAATATAATATATACTCGTATATAATATATATGCAAATGCAAAGCAAGATTCAGACGCAGGCGGCTCATGGTGGCCTGGTTGAGTGACTGATATCATATATAGGGCGCTAGCTAGGTAGGGGTGTATGGTCTAATGGACCCTCGCTCCTGGTCCTCTAATAATTTGTCCCATCTTTATCCATACATTGACATTACTCCATTTTCCCTTTTACGGAACGCACATGTACAATTTCACCATTATTTACTACGTCTTATTCTACTTTTGGATTCCAAACCATTTTTTTCTTTCTAGGGAAATTATTTTTACCTTTTCTAATATATACACATATTTTTTTACACAAAGATAAAAATGTAGAAATTAAACGACATTGTATCGTTTTTAGGTTATAGGTTATTTATGGCTAGATAGTGAAAAATAAGGTTATTAGTTTTGAGTTTAATGTGCTTTCTTTATGTTATCAACTTTTGTCTTAGTTTTCCTGTAAAAAAAAATACTCGTTATTGTCATCATATTTCTTTTAGCATAGGGTTAATACGATGTAACCATTTACGTAATTTCAATATTGTTTTAATGAACTTGATTTGAATGATTCAACGGATATCAGGTTTTTTTTTATATTGTAAGTTTGTAACTACTTATGAAAAGTATATAATCAATCTTTTTTATTATTTTCGTAGTGAAAGAAAAATGTTGATATCCAAAAAAAAGAAGCCATTATTACAATAAGTAATCATTTTAGTTTCTTCACCATTTTATCATTTATTGGCTTTGCGGAGCAATCCAGAAGATTGGATCGTCGGGGGAAAAAGAAACTTAGTTTAAAACTTTAAGAGAATTATAAAACAAAAACGTAATAATATATATGTACACAATTACGATATATACATTAAAATATTTTGGGTCGTTGGGGGCAGTTGCCCCCGGTCTTTAACACCTATATACACATCCGCCAGTGTTGCAGAGAATAATTACATATAGAAGACGTCTTTTGCATGTTTTTGTCGTTGGATGTTTGTTCTTCATGTTTATTCGCTTTGCATCTGTTTCGAATTTATCCACTTCAATCTAGTTTGGCCTTTGGGAAGTGATATATATGCTTACAAATCTACGTAGTAATTACAGATGGTATAAGTTAATAATGTATAACAATGGTATATGGATTCTATGCTGTGACAGACATTTCACTTTCTAGCTAGTTTATTTTATAGTGTCTACGTGTTTTTTTATTTTCTTTCCTACTTAATTGTTACTTCATATGAAACAAAAATCCCTGTACTCTTGAAAATTAATGATATCATATGCACGTTTTAATTAGATAAAAGAGAAATGTGGTGGGCTGCCACATCTATGATATTGAGCCAAAGGCCCATAACTTCTATTCTACATATTGGGCCAGTTACTTAAATTGAAGATCAAAGTTTACAAGTTTAGATAAGATTTTTTGTGGGCTTGTGGGTAATTGTTCATGGGCTAGTGGCTATTTGTTACATGATAAAAACTGAAAAAGTAAGAAAGAAAAAGAAACCGTGGCTCTTTATATTTTATTTATACGAGTCATATACCCGCGCAATACTGCGGCGATGATGGTAGCGGCGCAGGGTGGCGGCGGTGGCGGCCACGGTGGCAACGGTGGTGGCGGTGACGGGTGGTGGGGGCGGCAAGGTGGTGAATGTAAAAGTAATTGATGTTTAAAGGAGGTAGTGTAGTTTTTTTAAGGTATATTAAGTAGAGATGTTTAAATTAATAAATAAAAAAGAGATATATTTTTGGTATATCAATTCATCTTTTGAGATTTTGAAGGAGAGGTTTCCCTTTTATAAGGTATTTATATCATTTAAAAAATTCATTTTACAAAAAACGTGTTTTGATTCTAATCTCTAAGATCTAAAAATGTTAAGCGCATCGGATGATTCAGATGATGATAAGTCTGTCTACTTTGTTCTTCAACGATTTATTACCAAGAATGAAGGTCAATGAACAACGTCAACCTCAAGAAATTGAAACTTCAATACAACGAACATTGATTGTATTGAAAATAGGCGAGTAATCCAGTTGCATTAAGAGATCACAACACAATAAGTGATTATAGATATTAGACAATCATAACAAAATAATTACATGAAAGATTAAAGAGCATTCGTTACTCAAAGAGTACATATTTAAGCATATCTATACTCCTTATTAAAAATTATCCCCCTCCCCCAAAATAGAAAGTGTTACAACAAAGTTACATGCAAAATTACCAAACTGTCCTTCACATGCCAGCACAAAATTAATTAATAATTAATAAAATCTGTTTAAAATCTGCTTATCTCTAGCACGCATGCCGCCTTCACATGCCAACACAATTAATAAATCTTTTCATATTCCAACACAATTTATGTTCAATTCTTCACGGTATAATATAATTAGATTTAGTGGAAGATAGAAGATAGATTTAGTAGAAGATAGAAGATACTGAAGGATGACGTGGCTAAGTGGCTAAGAGTATTTGGTTTTGGCTGACTAAGTATGAATTAGTTTCCTTGTTTCCTGCACAATAATCGGTCAAAGGAGATACAACGTGGGTTTACATGTTCTCATTTAACCGTTTGTTTATTGCTTTTTCTTAGGAGTATCTTGTTGAGTTTTTATTATTTATAGTAGTTCTCAGCCTAGTTTTATTTATTCACAAAAACCACAAAAGGTCAAGTGTCTCTGTAAGTTTATTTTACAGTTGAGAAATAATACAGAAGCTTTGGCCATCTTGTTCTGTTTCTTCGTTTATATTACGATCTTTTGTTCGTTTAGCTCCAACATTTTGGTATCAGAGCAAGGTTTTTTCCTTTTCTCTCTACCATTGTTACATGCCAAAATACCCTAAATTTAACACCATGTCTCTAATCACAAACTCCTCAAATCCACCAAAAGAAAGTACCTTACCCTTCCAAGTTCCAATTCTCACAGCTACAAACTACACAACATGGTCCATTAAAATGGAAGCAATATTAGATGCACAGGGGCTCTGGGAGACGATAGAGTCCGAGGAAGAGGCTGTCATTGATGTAAAAAAGAGCAAGACAGCCCGTGCATTTATTTTTCAAGCGATCCCTGAAGAAATTCTCTTGCAAGTGGCAAAGAAGAAAACCGGAAAGGAGGTTTGGGAGTCGTTGAAAACACGTTATGTTGGAGCCGAACGTGTGCAAAAGGCTCGCCTACATACGTACAAAAGTGAGTTTGAAGCACTCCGTATGCGAGACGGAGAAACTATTGATGAATATAGTGGGAGGTTGTCGGCTATGATATCAAAATATAAACTTGTTGGTGCGGTTTTGGATGATGAGGAGCTGGTGCGAAAATTGTTCGATACGGTGACTGATAAATTCATTCCCATGGTGGCTGGTGCGGAACAATTTATTAAAATGGAGGAGGTGACTTTCGATGAGGTGATAGGAAGGTTGAAGGCGTATGAAGATCGTCTGAAACTTCGACAAGCACCTAATACATTAGACTCATCATTGTTGTTTACGAAAACCGAGTCTAATGGTAGAGGTAACCACAAGGCAGGTTCTTCTCGTGGTCGGGGTAATGGCGGAGATCGTGGTGGTAGGCATGGAGCTAGAGGAAGAGGGTCCTCACGTGGGAGAGGCTCTCGTGGTTCGAGTAGTTCATTTAATGAGTACGGCGGAGGAAATAATAAACCACGAGACAAAAGCACTGTGAAGTGTTATAATTGTCAAGGCTTTGGTCACTACGCCGCTGAGTGCAGACAGGACAAGAAGCAAAATCAGGAAGTTCATCTTACTAAGGAGGATGAAGATGAACCCACATTGATGCTAGCTGTATGTGGAGAGGAGCCTGATTCAATGGTTTGGTTGAATGAAGATAAAGTTTTCCCAGATTTGTATGATGACTGGAATGAGTCAAAAAAGAGTTTGTGGTATTTTGACAATGGTGCAAGCAACCATATGTCTGGTTTAAAGGAGGTTTTTGCTGATCTTGATGAAAGTGTTACTGGGAAGGTTCGTTTTGGTGATGGGTCCAAAGTGGACATCAAAGGTAGAGGCACTGTGTTGTTTCTTTGCAAAAATGGAGATCAACTCATAATTAGACAGGTATATTTTATTCCAGCTTTAACCACAAATATACTTAGTCTTGGTCAATTGACAGAAGTAAATTATAGAGTTGATATGTATGGAAAGTACCTGAGACTTTATGATGAAAGAGAGAGACTAGTAATCAAAGTTGAAAGGTCTCCAAATAGGTTGTACAAATTGTCTTTGAAAACCGTACAACCCACATGTTTACTGTCAAAAATTGATGATATTGCATGGGTTTGGCATGCAAGGTTGGGTCATGCCAATTTTCATGATTTGGAATTGATGAGTAGAAAACATTATGTGAACGGTTTGCCTGCGATTTGTCACCCAAAGCAGTTGTGTGAGGGATGCTTGGTGGCAAAGCAAACGCGTTTTTCGTTCCCGGGTGAAGCTGAGTGGAGAGCCACGAAACCATTGGAGCTAATTCATGCGGACTTATGTGGTCCGATAACTCCAAAATCGGTAGGAGGTAACAATTATTTTCTACTTTTAGTAGATGATTATAGTCGATACATGTGGGTGTATTTTTTAAAATCAAAGGATGCTGCACTAGATCATTTCAAAGTCTTTAAAGCCCAGGTTGAGAAAGAAGGGAAACATCGAGTAAAGACACTACGAACCGATCGTGGTGGGGAGTTTAATTCTAATGCTTTTAATACTTTTTGCAGCAGTGAAGGTATAAGACGTCACACTACTGCTCCTTACACACCGCAGCAAAACGGTGTTGTAGAAAGGAGGAATCGAACCGTTTTGAACATGACACGAGCGATGATGAAGTCTATGCGTGTTCCAGATGCATTATGGGGTGAGGCTGTGATGCATTCGGTGTTCGTTTTGAACCGATTGCCAACTAAAGCTGTGAAGAACGTGACACCGTTTGAAGCACTCAAAAAAAAAAGACCGAGTGTTAAGTATCTGAAGGTGTTTGGTTGTGTAGCATATGTGAAGAACTTAAAATCACATGTGACTAAGTTAGAAGACAGAAGCTTTCCTATGGTTTATGTGGGAAGAGAAAAAGGAACCAAAGCCTATCGATTGTACAATCCAATTGAAAATAGGATTGTGGTGTCACGTGATGTTGTCTTTGATGAGACAAAAGGGTGGAATTGGGACAAGTGTAAACAAGTTTCGGATGGTTTATGTTTTACTATGAACAATCTTTTTGTAGTTGGTAATATGAAGGGACCACAAGGTATTAATGTGTTGCATGATGGTGAAGTTAGTAAAAATTCCAATGGTGACATACAAGAAAAAGACAGCTCAAAGAGTGGGGTCCCATCCAACCATGTTACTCCTTTATCTAACAAAAATAGCTTTTCAAATATTTTTGCAGATTCACGTGGTGATGTTTCTACACCTACAAAACAATGTACAACATGCAAAACTAGTAGTACATCTCCATCTCCTATATCAAAGTTTCAAGCATCATCTAGTGGGTCTTCTTCAGAAGAAGAAATTGGTGTAAGAGGCATGCGAACACTTGCAGATATTATTGAGCGAGCTCCTGCTATGACCGAAGAAGAAGTGCAAGCATTGTATGAGCGTGAAGGTCTTCTGTTAGCCGAAGAAGAACCAGTTTCGGTTAAAGAAGCCATGAAAGACGTAAATTGGAGGAAAGCTATGGAAACCGAGTTGGAGTCAATAGAAAAGAACAAGACTTGGACTTTAACTCAATTACCTAGTGATAAAAAGGAGATTGGGTTAAAGTGGGTGTTCAAGTTAAAGAAGGACGCAAACGAGAATGTTACAAAGCACAAGGCAAGGGTTGTTGCAAAGGGTTATGTCCAACAAAAAGGAATTGATTTTGAAGATGTGTTTGCACCTGTAGCTCGAATGGAGAGCATTCGGATAATATTGGCTTTAGCAGCTTCGAGAGGGTGGCTTATACATCACTTAGATGTAAAGTCAGCTTTCTTGAATGGTGATCTTCAAGAGGAAGTGTATGTGTCGCAGCCAGAAGGGTTCGAGATCAAAGGTAAAGAAGGGCATGTGTTCAAGTTGCATAAAGCCTTGTATGGGCTTAAGCAAGCGCCCAGGACTTGGAACTCGAAGCTTGACAAGACCCTGAAAGAACTCGGTTTCAAGAAATGTGTTCACGAGGCGGCTGTATATACAATGAAGAATGGAGATTCATTGTTAATTTTGGGGGTCTATGTTGATGATATTGTTGTGACAGGTACAAGAGAGGAAGATATTATCAATTTTAAAGCCAAGATGAAAGCTTTGTAAGTGCATGATTCGGTTGACAACAGCAACATCGATTTGATCAGTATATGTTTATGTTTTGTAATATGTAATCATAGACTTATTATATGTTTAAACTTGTTATTTGAACTTAAGTAATGTGAATGATTACATATTGATCAGAGTTTTGGTATGTTTAATGTTTACGACTTGTATGAATGTGTTTATAAATAACATACAGATACAAGTGATAAACTAGTCACGTTTTGAGTATTAAAGTATACTTAAAAGATGACAAAATAAAGTGTATGCAAACTCGTGCTACAGTAACACGAGTTTGCCTAAACTCGTGTGCTACAGTAACACGAGTTTGCCTAAACACGTGGTATTCACGTGTTTACTTAATGACACGCGTTTGTTAATGGACTATGGGCTTTAATATACACGGTCCATACTTAGCACGCGTTTAGTACATCTTAGTATAAATACTCACACTTAATACGTAATTAGTAACAGTTAATTAAGCTAATACGACTAAACTCTGTCAAACTGCAAACCCGCGCGCGTTTAAGGTCTTAGGTTGTATTAACAACGAAAGACGATAATTTAATTAAGCAAACAGGTTATCACGAGAGGATTCCGCACTCTCGTCATAACTATAAGCGTTCTCGTGTACGATCAGTCCACAAGGACCTACAAGTGGTATCAGAGCCAATAGATTTTTCAATCTGAAGGTTCGAGATCGCTTTGTTTGGCTTAATTTTGCCTAAAATCGTGCAAAATTTTGGGCAGGGGACATATAAACTCGTGTTAAATTAAACTCGTGCTTAGCCCTAATTCTTCACGTGTTTGCTTCCTTAACACGTGTTTGACTAACCTTAACACGTGTTTGCTTCTAAACTCGTGGTGTGTTCTAAACACGTGTTTGCTTCTAAACTCGTGGTGTTCTTTAAACTCGTTCAAGCCCTACCTTAACACGTGTTTGCTTTAAACTCGTGTTTCTAAACACGTGTTTGCTACCTTAACACGTGTTTGCTTCTAAACTCGTGGTGTGTTCTAAACACGTGTTTGCTTCTAAACTCGTGGTGTTCTTTAAACTCGTTCAAGCCCTACCTTAACACGTGTTTGCTTCCTTAACACGTGTTTGCTACCTTAACACGTGTTTGACTTTTAAACTCGTGCTCCTGCTCAAACACGTGTTTGCTACCTTAACACGTGTTTGCTCTAAACTCGTGGTTTTTGTTCTAAACTCGTGGTGTTCTAAACACGTGTTTATCTCAAACACGTGCACCTGTTCTCTTTTTGTTCTAAACTCGTGGTGTTCTAAACACGTGTTTATCTCAAACACGTGCATCTGTTCATTTTTTTTTAATTTTTCCTTTTGTCGTATTTCGATGATGTCTGGAATACCTACAGTTTCATCAAAAGAGGCCCAATACATTAATGCATTAATTCTTCACGATCATGAAGTCGGTCGTACCAATTCACCCCCTAAATTGATAAAACTTGAAAATTTCTGGAGTTGGAAAAAACGCTTTGAATCCTATATTCGCCTTACTGATTTCAACCAATGGGTGATGATTACTGAAGGATATGAGTGGCCAACTCATGAAGATGTTAATGGAAATGAGGTCCAATACAGGCTTGGGGATATGACTGAAGTGTTGAAGAAAGAATATGCCGTTGAAGGAAAGGCCTTGTCGAACTTAGAAATGTGTTTACCTCGGGATGCAATTCATCTTCTCGGAGAACATAAGACCTCTAAAGGTTTGTGGGATGCGTTAAACGCATACTGTGAAGGTGATGAGTTGATGAAAAGGGAAGAATTAAACTGCTGAACAGACAATATGAAGTCTTTAACGGTTTGAAATCTGAAAGTTTAGATGATTTAATAACTCGTTTTAATCATCTGATTACTGAACTGGGATATTTTGGAGTTACATTTACTCAAAATAAACTAGTAGATAAATTTTTGGATTCTCTGCCGAACAAATGGAATGACTTTGTGCATAGTCTTCAAGAAGAGAAAAATTATGAATCTTATACCTTGGCAGAGATTGTCTCAAAAGTAAAGAACAGGGAAATGAAGCGTAAAGCAAAAGATGACCTTTCTGTTTTTCAACAAAATCCGAGTCTTTATCATGCTAATACTGATAATCTATTGTTTTCATCTTCCTCTGCTTCTGGAAGTGGATCTACTGCTCTTTTATCCACTGAAACCATTCATCCTGTTATGGATCCTGATGGAATTGCTGGATACATGGTTTATGACAATTCGTCTACAACTAAGAATAGCAGTGGATCAAGAAACAAAAATCCCTGTACTCTTGAAAATTAATGATATCATATGCACGTTTTAATTAGATAAAAGAGAAATGTGGTGGGCTGCCACATCTATGATATTGAGCCAAAGGCCCATAACTTCTATTCTACATATTGGGCCAGTTACTTAAATTGAAGATCAAAGTTTACAAGTTTAGATAAGATTTTTTGTGGGCTTGTGGGTAATTGTTCATGGGCTAGTGGCTATTTGTTACATGATAAAAACTGAAAAAGTAAGAAAGAAAAAGAAACCGTGGCTCTTTATATTTTATTTATACGAGTCATATACCCGCGCAATACTGCGGCGATGATGGTAGCGGCGCAGTGGTGGCGGCGGTGGCGCAGGTGGCAACAGGTGGTGCGGTGACGGTGGTGGGGGCGCAATGGTGGTGAATGTAAAAGTAATTGATGTTAAAAGAGGTAGTGTAGTTTTTTTAAGGTATATTAAGTAGAGATGTTTAAATTAATAAATAAAAAAGAGATATATTTTTGGTATATCAATTCATCTTTTGAGATTTGAAGGAGGGTTTCCCTTTTATAAGGTATTTATAATCATTTAAAAAATTCATTTTACAAAAAACGTGTTTTGATTCTAATCTCTAAGATCTAAAAATGTTAAGCGCATCGGATGATTCAGATGATGATAAGTCTGTCTACTTTGTTCTTCAACGATTTATTACCAAGAATGAAGGTCAATGAACAACGTCAACCTCAAGAAATTGAAACTTCAATACAACGAACATTGATTGTATTGAAAATAGGCGAGTAATCCAGTTGCATTAAGAGATCACAACACAATAAGTGATTATAGATATTAGACAATCATAACAAAATAATTACATGAAAGATTAAAGAGCATTCGTTACTCAAAGAGTACATATTTAAGCATATCTATACTCCTTATTAAAAATTATCCCCCTCCCCCAAAATAGAAAGTGTTACAACAAAGTTACATGCAAAATTACCAAACTGTCCTTCACATGCCAGCACAAAATTAATTAATAATTAATAAAATCTGTTTAAAATCTGCTTATCTCTAGCACGCATGCCGCCTTCACATGCCAACACAATTAATAAATCTTTTCATATTCCAACACAATTTATGTTCAATTCTTCACGGTATAATATAATTAGATTTAGTGGAAGATAGAAGATAGATTTAGTAGAAGATAGAAGATACTGAAGGATGACGTGGCTAAGTGGCTAAGAGTATTTGGTTTTGGCTGACTAAGTATGAATTAGTTTCCTTGTTTCCTGCACAATAATCGGTCAAAGGAGATACAACGTGGGTTTACATGTTCTCATTTAACCGTTTGTTTATTGCTTTTTCTTAGGAGTATCTTGTTGAGTTTTTATTATTTATAGTAGTTCTCAGCCTAGTTTTATTTATTCACAAAAACCACAAAAGGTCAAGTGTCTCTGTAAGTTTA
>CM067167.1:91050285-91118393 GCA_034093135.1 Erigeron breviscapus
AAAAAAAAAAAAAAAAAAAAAAAAAAAAAAAAAAAAAAAAAAAAAAAAAAAAAAAAAAAAAAAAAAAAAAAAAAAAAAAAAAAAAAAAAAAAAAAAAAAAAAAAAAAAAAAAAAAAAAAAAAAAAAAAAAAAAAAAAAAAAAAAAAAAAAAAAAAAAAAAAAAAAAAAAAAAAAAAAAAAAAAAAAAAAAAAAAAAAAAAAAAAAAAAAAAAAAAAAAAAAAAAAAAAAAAAAAAAAAAAAAAAAAAAAAAAAAAAAAAAAAAAAAAAAAAAAAAAAAAAAAAAAAAAAAAAAAAAAAAAAAAAAAAAAAAAAAAAAAAAAAAAAAAAAAAAAAAAAAAAAAAAAAAAAAAAAAAAAAAAAAAAAAAAAAAAAAAAAAAAAAAAAAAAAAAAAAAAAAAAAAAAAAAAAAAAAAAAAAAAAAAAAAAAAAAAAAAAAAAAAAAAAAAAAAAAAAAAAAAAAAAAAAAAAAAAAAAAAAAAAAAAAAAAAAAAAAAAAAAAAAAAAAAAAAAAAAAAAAAAAAAAAAAAAAAAAAAAAAAAAAAAAAAAAAAAAAAAAAAAAAAAAAAAAAAAAAAAAAAAAAAAAAAAAAAAAAAAAAAAAAAAAAAAAAAAAAAAAAAAAAAAAAAAAAAAAAAAAAAAAAAAAAAAAAAAAAAAAAAAAAAAAAAAAAAAAAAAAAAAAAAAAAAAAAAAAAAAAAAAAAAAAAAAAAAAAAAAAAAAAAAAAAAAAAAAAAAAAAAAAAAAAAAAAAAAAAAAAAAAAAAAAAAAAAAAAAAAAAAAAAAAAAAAAAAAAAAAAAAAAAAAAAAAAAAAAAAAAAAAAAAAAAAAAAAAAAAAAAAAAAAAAAAAAAAAAAAAAAAAAAAAAAAAAAAAAAAAAAAAAAAAAAAAAAAAAAAAAAAAAAAAAAAAAAAAAAAAAAAAAAAAAAAAAAAAAAAAAAAAAAAAAAAAAAAAAAAAAAAAAAAAAAAAAAAAAAAAAAAAAAAAAAAAAAAAAAAAAAAAAAAAAAAAAAAAAAAAAAAAAAAAAAAAAAAAAAAAAAAAAAAAAAAAAAAAAAAAAAAAAAAAAAAAAAAAAAAAAAAAAAAAAAAAAAAAAAAAAAAAAAAAAAAAAAAAAAAAAAAAAAAAAAAAGAAACCTGACAAGATGGACCCTTAACAAAGATGGCAAAGATATACATTGATGAAGTAGTCTCAAAACATGGAGTTCCTTTATCTATTGTTTCGGACCGAGACTCGAGATTTGTGTCAAACTTTTGGAAGGGTCTTCAATGGGAGTTGGGTAGTAGAATAAATTTGAGTACCGCCTATCATCCTCAAACCGATGGGCAAAGTGAGAGAACTATTCAAACATTGGAGGATATGTTGAGGACGTGTGTACTAGAGTATGGTGGAGCATGGATGATCATTTGAGGTTGATTGAGTTTGCTTACAACAATAGTCACCATGCAAGTATTGGGATGCCACCATTCGAGATGCTATATGGAAGAAGATGTAGGACTCCAAGTTGTTGGATGGAGCCTGGTGAGAAGCAATTAACCGGTCCCAAAATCATTGAAATCACCTCTGAAAAAGTTAATGTGGCTAAAGAAGCTTTACGTGTGGCTAGAGAAAGACAGAAAACTTATGCAGATAAGAAAAGAAGACCGATTGAGTTCAATGTTGGTGATTTAGTGATGCTGAAAGTCTCACCATGGAAAGGAGTCATTCAATTTGGAAAGAAGGGAAAGTTGAGTCCACGTTTCATTGGACCTTTTAAAATCTTGAAACGCATTAAGGATCTAGCATATCAGTTGGAATTGCCTCCAGAATTGGATGGAATTCACAACACTTTTCATGTATCCTACTTGAGGAAATGCTTAGCCGAGGAGTCAAGTGTGATTCCTATTGAAGATGTGAGTATTAACCCAATGAAGAGAATGATAGATGAACCAGTGGCGATACTTGGAAGGAAGCAAAAGAAGCTACGCCGGAAAGTGATTGATTTAGTGTTGATAAAGTGAAAGCATAATCATGGAGAAAGCTTAACGTGGGAAACCGAAGCAGTAATGAAGGAGAAGTATCCGGAGTTATTCCTTTCTGATGAGATTCCGGGGACGGAATCCTCTTAAGGGGGAGGTAATTGTAACATCCCAAACTTTTATTTAACGGTTGACTAGTGTCGTTAAGTCAACATAGTGTGTCGTTAAGTCTATATTAGATTTAATGCTTATATGTAGTTATTGTGTGATATGTGTGAGGCTTGAAAGCCTAAATGTATAATGTAGTATATGTGTGTAAAAATGTAGTTAAATGCCTATGTAGTGGTATTTAAAGAGGTATTTATGTTATATATGGTCCATAGGGTAGTTTTTGACTAGTAATGAAGGATTAGGAAGCTTGGGGGTTAATTTTGACATATGAGGAAAACTAAAAACGGGATTAGGGAATTAGAGGGTGTCATTAGATCATTATTTGCAGCCAATACATTCTCTAAACAAGCCCTAAGCCGCCCCATAGCATTCCTCCATCAATTGCAAGCCGAAAATCCTTCCAACGTGTGATTCGGGAGTGTTTTGTCAAGAGTTTTGCATCCTTATTTATATCTACAGGTAGATCAGGTATTAAATCATTGATTTCAGGTCCTTTTGATTGTATGAGTCATTAGGATTAATTATTGGATTATGGGGGAATCGTTTAATGAAGATTAATGGTGGTTTTGATGGATTAAAGCCATATATGGTGTAATTAAAGGTTGAAATACTTTGTAATGGCCTAAATATGAAGGATTATAGAGTATTAAATCTGTATTTTAGACCTGGAGTCGTTTGGGGTCGAATTGGGGGTGCAAACGATTTTTGTAGAAGTGCAAGTCGCAGGGGAGTTGCGGCGCAACCAGAAAACAGACAGTTAGGTTGCGGCGCAACGAAAGGGTCGAGTTGCGGCGCAACAAGGTGTTGCGGCGCAACCCAAAAGCAGACAAGATAAGCTGCGGCGCAATGAGGGGCATTGCGGCGCAACTCGGACTGTTTTCAAAACGTTTATACTTTTGAACCGTAACATCGTTTACTAATTATAGGTAGACGAGTATAGTTACTTTGCACAGTAACTAGTTGTCGATTGTTGTGGACTACTCGAAGGTAAGATACACTACTTTTGACACGCTGAGGGTTCCACAAGCAATGGTTTCTTGTTATAACTTCCTTAACGGTAACTTATGATAAATGTGGGTATTTCGGGTTACACGGGAGGTATTGTGAGTTATGAAGTTGACCATGAGACCTGATATGCAGTCCCAAATGTAGTGAAATGAAGTATTGTATAATGTAGCGATTGTTATGCATATTATGTAGTATTTTGCAATACATGAAATGTAGACATGACGTAGATTCTTGATGTGTGCATGCTTATGCGACTTGTTCACCTAGTTCACTAGATTTACTAGGCTGCCATGTCACTTGCACGTTTAAGGGCCCAAACGTAACGAAGTTAATGTGTGAATATGTTTAGGTTGTGTGATGCCTAAACTAATAATGTGTGAAACCGAGCTCGTAAATTTATAATGCAGGGAAGTGTTAAGCTTAACCCGTACTTGCCCTAGCCCGGCTAAGTGCGTGAACGTAGGTTGCTTGGGTGGCTCCTTGCAACATGGTCATTTAATGCAGGGCGAGTAATACGAGGGGTCTGACCCGCCTCCATATATGATTACTCCGGGATTGGCTTGCCATTCCTTAACGACGTACGATGAGTAGCCTTTTGGCTGATCATCTAGTCGGGTGTGATGCAGGGCACACTTATATGCAGTTAACGAAGATACGTGTGACTATGTGTGATATAAAAGAAGGATAGGCACAATTAGGGTGATTCATCCTAAGTTGAAATGCAGATTGTATAATGTAGCGATTGTTATGCATATTATGTAGTATTTTGCATTACATGAAATGTAGACATGACGTAGATTCTTGATGTGTGCATGCTTATGCGACTTGTTCACCTAGTTCACTAGATTTACTAGGCTGCCATGTCACTTGCACGTTTAAGGGCCCAAACATAACGAAGTTAATGTGTGAATATGTTTAGGTTGTGTGATGCCTAAATTATAATGTGTGAAACCGATCTCGTAAATTTATAATGCAGGGAAGTGTTAAGCTTAACCCGTACTTGCCCTAGCCCGGCTAAGTGCGTGAACGTAGGTTGCTTGGGTGGCTCCTTGCAACATGGTCATTTAATGCAGGGCGAGTAATACGAGGGGTCTGACCCGCCTCCATATACGGATTACTCCGGGATTGGCTTGCCATTCCTTAACGACGTACGATGAGTAGCCTTTTGGCTGATCATCTAGTCGGGTGTGATGCAGGGCACACTTATATGCAGTTAACGAAGATACGTGTGACTATGTGTGATATAAAAGAAGGATAGGCACAATTAGGGTGATTCATCCTAAGTTGAAATGCAGATTGTATGTGTGTGTGTTATGTGGGTTGTGCCTTAATGTTTTGTCAACAAAGTAGAAATGTTTTAATTGGACAAAGCTTTATGACTTTAGTGATATCTTACTTAGCTAATTCGTTAGCTAACACTTGTTTCTTGAAATGTGTGGTTCCCTCAGGTATAGCTTGAAGGATAGATGAGGCATGAAGGGCGATGAGTGGGTAGATAGCATGCTGATGGCTTTAGCTACCCTTAGATGCTACACCTCATTAGATATCATTTACATTTTGATATTATTCAGAATCTATGTAGTACTATGTTGACGGTCGTTTTGTGTTGGGCAACCGTTGGGTCTTCATTTAGACTTATTTTATGGTATGGCATGTAACACCAATAAATGCAGTTCTCAACTGAAGGAAGTCTTCAGTTGCGTTAACTGTACGGTGCAACTGGACTTCAATATATTTCTCGACAAATCTTCTTGGTCACCAGTTTACTGGTCACCAGATGCAACTGGTGAGCTGGTCAGTGGAAACTGGTGACTGGCCAGTTCCAGGTGAACTGGACCTAACACACTTGTTTCTTGAAATGTGTGGTTCCCTCAGGTATAGCTTGAAGGATAGATGAGGCATGAAGGGCGAGGAGTGGGTAGATAGCATGCTGATGGCTTTAGCTACCCTTAGATGCTACACCTCATTAGATATCATTTACATTTTGATATTATTCAGAATCTATGTAGTACTATGTTGACGGTTGTTTTGTGTTGGGCAACCGTTGGGTTTTCATTTAGACTTATTTTATGGTATGGCATGTAACACCAATAAATGCAGATTCTCTTTCTTCCACTTGATGTCTTCGACTTCAGTTGGAATGTCTTTAGGTGTCTTGGTCAGATGTCAACTGGAGGAAGTCTTCAGCTTAAATTCGTTCTAAGTTCATCAAACGAAGATAGAAAACGAATTTACTTCATTTTCGTTTTGAAGTTTCATCAAACGAAGATAGAAAACGAATTTATCTTCATTTTCGTTTTAAGTTCATCAAACGAAGATAGAAAACGAATTTATCTTCATTTTCGTTTTGAAGTTTCATCAAACGAAGATAGAAAACGAATTTACTTATTCGTTTTAAGTTTCATCAAACGAAGATAGAAAACGAATTTATCTTCATTTTCGTTTTGAAGTTTCATCAAAAGAAGATAGAAAACGAATTTATCTTCATTTTCGTTTTGAATCTTCAGCAAACGAAGATAGAAAACGAATTTATCTTCATTTTCGTTTTAAGTTTCATCAAAAGAAGATAGAAAACGAATTTATCTTCATTTTCGTTTTGAATCTTCAGCAAACGAAGATAGAAAACGAATTTATCTTCATTTTCGTTTTAAGTTCATCAAACGAAGATAGAAAACGAATTTATCTTCATTTTCGTTTTGAAGTTTCATCAAACGAAGATAGAAAACGAATTTATCTTCATTTTCGTTTTAAGTTCATCAAACGAAGATAGAAAACGAATTTATCTTCATTTTCGTTTTGAAGTTTCATCAAACGAAGATAGAAAACGAATTTACTTATTTCGTTTTAAGTTCATCAAACGAAGATAGAAAACGAATTTATCTTCATTTTCGTTTTAAGTTTCATCAAACGAAGATAGAAAACGAAGTTATCTTCATTTTCGTTTTTAATCTTCATCAAACGAAGATAGAAAACGAATTTATCTTCATTTTCGTTTTAAGTTTCATCAAAAGAAGATAGAAAACGAATTTATCTTCATTTTCGTTTTGAATCTTCAGCAAACGAAGATAGAAAACGAATTTATCTTCATTTTCGTTTTAAGTTCATCAAAAGAAGATAGAAAACGAATTTATCTTCATTTTCGTTTTGAATCTTCATCAAACGAAGATAGAAAACGAATTTATCTTCATTTTCGTTTTAAGTTCATCAAACGAAGATAGAAAACGAATTTATCTTCATTTTCGTTTTGAAGTTTCATCAAACGAAGATAGAAAACGAATTTATCTTCATTAAATTCGTTCTAAGTTCATCAAACGAAGATAGAAAACGAATTTATCTTCATTTTCGTTTTGAATCTTCATCAAACGAATTTAGCCTACGAACTTAAGCTATCTTCGTTCAGACCTTGTTCTTACGAATTTAACCTATTTTCGTTCTATTTCTTATCTTCGTTTGAACAATAATTTTCACTTATGGCTTCCTCATCTTCAACCAACAATGCTGTTGCCCAATACCTCAATTCTCTCGTTTATCATGATCATCTTGTAGGACGTACTAATTCTCCACCAAAGTTAGTTTCATTGGCTGACTTCTGGGCGTGGAGAGGTCGATTTGAAGATTTTATTCAACGAGAAGACTTAAACATGTGGCTTATGATCACTGAAGGTTATGAGTGGCCCACTCTTACTGTGAATGGAGTTACTTCTACATACAAGGTGGGAGAATTAACAGGTGAAGAAAAGGCTAACTATGCCATTGAAGTAAAGACTCTTTCCACTCTTCGTATGTGCATTCCTCAAGAGTTGGTACACCTGTTTCCTAAACAGGAATACAAAACTTCAAAGCAACTGTTCGATGCTATTGAAGCTCATTGTGAAGGTGATCCTCTATTGAAGCAAAATAGAATTAAAATGCTTAAGAAACAATTTGACTGCTTCAATGCTACAAAGAATGAACAAGTTGAGGATCTTATACTGAGATATCAACATCTTCTTGCTGAATTAGCTTACTTTGATCTTAAATACACTCCTACTGAGATAGTGGATAAATTCCTGGATGGTTTGCCGAAAGCTTACAAAGAGTTTCGTCATGGATTGCAAGAAAGAGCTGATTATGCATCTCTTCGAATAGATGGAGTTATATCCACTCTAAGAAACAGAGAAATGAAGGATAAGGCAAAGGATCTTCAAGACAACTTCACACAAGATCCATCTCTCTATCATG
The DNA here is from genome assembly GCA_034093135.1 of Erigeron breviscapus. Lineage (NCBI taxonomy): Eukaryota > Viridiplantae > Streptophyta > Magnoliopsida > Asterales > Asteraceae > Erigeron > Erigeron breviscapus. Next base: position 91,057,641 of record CM067167.1, read on the forward strand.
CCACTATGAAAAATCCAACAGCTGATGTTAATGCTTTCTTTTCTGGAGTTGGTAATACTGGTGAGACAGACAATTGTGGTCCATTAATGGATGGAGATGATTCTTCCGGATTCATGGCTACTGATGCTGGTAACAGGGGTAAAAGGGCTAATGAAGGTGCAAAGACTGGAAATATGAAGTTCGGAAACATTACATCTTCTTCTGCTGGTTACAAGTCCATGCCTATGAATATGAAATCAGCTGAGGGTAGGATGAATGTATTTGCTGCCATGTGTGCTGCACATGAAGCTTTTGTTGCAGGAAGAATCACAGATCCAGCACTTATTGATGAAGATTACGACCAGATAGATCCAGATGATGTTGAAGAAATGGATCTGAAATGGCAATTGGCAATGATCACCAGGAGAGTGCAAAAGTTTATGAATAGAACAGGCAGACAGCTTACTGGAGGTACTCAGGGTTTTGACAAGTCAAAGGTGAAGTGCTATAACTGCGAAGGTTTTGGACATTTTGCCAGAGAGTGTCAACGGCCTAAGAGAGAGGCAAATGTTACCCCTACACGTCAAGATAGAGGTGGTAATCGTCCGTTCAATCAAAATTCAACTAGAGCTCTTTTGTTGACTGATGATCCTACTGCAAATGTCAATGGCAATGACAAGGCTATAGTAGCTGTTCAACCCGATGGTTCTTATGTTTGGAATCTTCCACATGATGAGAACAATAACGCTTATTTGGCTGAAATTCTTGATGATATGGCTCAAATAGTTGATTCTCCTGATGACTTCTTGGATACCACAGTCTACCACAGTGAAGAGCAATTGTATGAAAATACTAAAAGTTCGAATGTGGAATTTGTTGCTGCTGGTGTATATGATACTGATTCCGAATCTGACAATGAGTTAGAAGATGTCAAGAACCTTGATGAAGTGAAAGCTACTGAAGAGGTGAAAGCTGCTGAGGTTAAAGATGATTCTGCCACAGAAAAGGGTGAAAAGACAATTGAAGAGCAGATGCAAGAGTTTGAGATTCCGGCTGGCATGACTGTGGATGACTTTGTTGCTTACATGGCAGATTGCAAAGAGGCAGACCAACAGGTATCTTATTCTTTACATACTATTGTTCATGTTTGCAAAATTGTTAATCGAATGTTTGATGAACTTGAACAAAAGAATGAACAAATTAAGAAATTAGAATCTGTTGTCAATGCTGCTCATGATGAAAGAGATAAGTTAATTAAAAAGGGTCTAACTGTAAATGATAAAGAAAAATTCTTCAAGGAAAAGATTAGATCCTTAGAGTCTGACATTAGAGCTATGAAAGATAAAGTCAATCAGTCTGTGGCCATAGAAAGAGTAAGTAGTGAAGCTTATTCCTTGTTAGCTAGAAAGTGTGCTACCATTGAAAAGGAACTTGCTGATGCTAGGATAGAAATCTTGGAATTAAATGCTAAATCTGATTCTGCTAGACATGCTGAGCTTTTAATGCATATGACAAAGTTTGAGAATTCTTCCTCTAAGAGTCTTGACACTGCTAAGATCTCTTATAAAGATGTGCCTCCTCCTTTCAATAATAACTATACTTCTGTTGAACCTAATATTCCTGAAATCCTACTTCAACCTAGTGTTGTAGATGGTAATCCAAAAGACTCAATTCCTGAGGCAAAGATGCCTGAGGGAACAAAAGAGTCTAAAGGAGTTTCTTCTCAACCTAACAAGGAAGAGAAATTGAAAGGTGTTGTCTTAAATCAGTTTATTCCTAATGGTCAGAAAGACAGTATTGTACACTTTACACTTCACAAGAGTAATAGGGTCTATACTGAGTTAGAATTTCCATTAGAATCTATTGACCCTAAGAGGATTGATAAAGTCTGGGATGTAGCTATTGAGGATATGAAGAAATTAAGTCAGCAGCGTCTCACTCCATTACCTAAGCAGTCTAGGATTAGAAAATCTGAAGATAACTTAGCCGTTAATGAAGAAGCAACTAAGGCTTTAAAGCACATCTTAATGCCTGCCCTTAAGAAATCTTCAAGTAAAGATAAACATGAGAAGGATGGTGCTAGAAAGTCTAGGATATCACCAACTAAACGAGACCCTGAAAAAGAAGATCAAAGAAAAACAAGTAAGTCAGTGGACACTAGTGCTAACAATGAATCTGTAGGTACCGATAAAAAGGTAGATACAAACAAAAAGTTCAAGGTCCTCTCCTGCTTTGCTTGTCATGAAAAGGGTCATGTTTATAGTGTATGTCCAAATAGACCTCGAAGATCAGGTTCTCCTTCAAAGGTTTCCACCTCGGAAGGAAAAAGGGGGTTGGGTAATGATAAACAGGTTGATGAGGCTAAAGTTCAATCTTCTCCAAAACCGTTTACTATACCTCAACGACGTGAATCTCCACTGAAAGGTTCATCAGGAAATGTTCATAGGAATTCAAATCGTTTTCAAACACCTCCACGACCTGCTCGTTCTGCTCCTAGAAATCAAAATTCATATTATGACCAAATTCATTCAAGTGTTCGACCTTCTTATGGCCCTCATTCTCCTAGACCTTCTCCGACGAGAGGTCAGAAGTCTCCTCCAGTGAGAAGACGAGACGAGAATCATGTCCTACCCACAGCTTCGAGCAATGGATATTGGACTGAACTGATTCTCAGGGATGAGAAGGGTCGACCCAAACCTAAGAAGGTTTGGGTCCCCAATGAAAACTAATTTTTCTCATTTTATGTGCAGGGAGTTCCTAGGAAACCAATTCATTTATGGTACCTTGACAGTGGATGCTCCAGGCACATGACAGGGGACAGGAAACTCTTGTCCAATTATACTGGTATAAATGGGTCGTACGTTAGTTTTGCTGGATCCAAGGGCGGCAACATCACCGGTCAAGGAGATGTCGTCAATGGACAACTTACTCTAGAAAGAGTAAACTATGTGGAACAACTTACTCATAATCTAATGAGTGTCTCACAGATCTGTGACAAGGGCAACAATGTTCATTTCACAGAAAAGGAGGCATTCATCTTGAAGCCGGGTTTCGTTATTCCAGCAGAATGGATAATGCTCAGAGCTCCTAGGAAGAGAGACATCTATGGCTTAGTTTTAGGTGTTGATAATCCAACGGAGCCCCTCTGTTTGTTGAGCAAAGCAAATGAGTCTGAATCTCTCCTCTGGCATCGTAGAATGGGACATATCAACTTTCGGAAGATGAATGAACTTGTTAGTCTTGGATTAGTTGAAGGTGTTCCAGTTAAGAAGTTTGGGATGGAAGATAAATGTGTACCGTGTTTGAAAGGAAAGCAACATAAGAATCCTCACAAACCAAAGGTGCACAACACTATATCCAAACCATTCGAAATGTAAATGCTAATCTGATCTGATCAGCAGTAACCAAGTTATATGTGAATAATGAATAAATTAAGTTAACTAGTGTTTAGATTAGTTTATTGTTCTGTAATTTTTATTCTAATTTATTTTTCATTTTATTGAGTCAAAATAGTATTTTCATAAGTTCTTATTGCACGAGAGATTCTACTTGAATTCTGTTGAGTATATGTTTTGCTGAATTCATTCATTTGAATTCTTGATGAGGTTATGTGATTTGTACAAAAGAAGATTTTCTGATATGGACATTAATTTGTTTAAGTTTAGAAAATGATCTTTTAAGTTTTATGTGAAAAGTCAAAGTTATTTGAAATCTCACAAGTTTAAGTTGTTACAAGTTACGAATTTAATTAATAACTTGGTGACCTTTTAGGGTTTGACAATGGAATGACCTCCCTTTGAGTATTTCGTAATTTGTTAACCCTAATTTTGTGTGTTTTAGCTTGAATTTTCTGCATTATTATGCCTTTGCTCTTGATGCGTTAATGAGTTTTTGGTAAGTGTGCAGTGTTCAGGTTAAGAAGATAAAGTTGGAGTGCTGATCTTTGTTGCAATACAGTGTTATTCATACTGATTTTTTTTTTTTTTTTTTTTTTTTTTTTTTTTTTTTTTTTTTTTTTTTTTTTTTTTTTTTTTTTTTTTTTTTTTTTTTTTTTTTTTTTTTTTTTTTTTTTTTTTTTTTTTTTTTTTTTTTTTTTTTTTTTTTTTTTTTTTTTTTTTTTTTTTTTTTTTTTTTTTTTTTTTTTTTTTTTTTTTTTTTTTTTTTTTTTTTTTTTTTTTTTTTTTTTTTTTTTTTTTTTTTTTTTTTTTTTTTTTTTTTTTTTTTTTTTTTTTTTTTTTTTTTTTTTTTTTTTTTTTTTTTTTTTTTTTTTTTTTTTTTTTTTTTTTTTTTTTTTTTTTTTTTTTTTTTTTTTTTTTTTTTTTTTTTTTTTTTTTTTTTTTTTTTTTTTTTTTTTTTTTTTTTTTTTTTTTTTTTTTTTTTTTTTTTTTTTTTTTTTTTTTTTTTTTTTTTTTTTTTTTTTTTTTTTTTTTTTTTTTTTTTTTTTTTTTTTTTTTTTTTTTTTTTTTTTTTTTTTTTTTTTTTTTTTTTTTTTTTTTTTTTTTTTTTTTTTTTTTTTTTTTTTTTTTTTTTTTTTTTTTTTTTTTTTTTTTTTTTTTTTTTTTTTTTTTTTTTTTTTTTTTTTTTTTTTTTTTTTTTTTTTTTTTTTTTTTTTTTTTTTTTTTTTTTTTTTTTTTTTTTTTTTTTTTTTTTTTTTTTTTTTTTTTTTTTTTTTTTTTTTTTTTTTTTTTTTTTTTTTTTTTTTTTTTTTTTTTTTTTTTTTTTTTTTTTTTTTTTTTTTTTTTTTTTTTTTTTTTTTTTTTTTTTTTTTTTTTTTTTTTTTTTTTTTTTTTTTTTTTTTTTTTTTTTTTTTTTTTTTTTTTTTTTTTTTTTTTTTTTTTTTTTTTTTTTTTTTTTTTTTTTTTTTTTTTTTTTTTTTTTTTTTTTTTTTTTTTTTTTTTTTTTTTTTTTTTTTTTTTTTTTTTTTTTTTTTTTTTTTTTTTTTTTTTTTTTTTTTTTTTTTTTTTTTTTTTTTTTTTTTTTTTTTTTTTTTTTTTTTTTTTTTTTTTTTTTTTTTTTTTTTTTTTTTTTTTTTTTTTTTTTTTTTTTTTTTTTTTTTTTTTTTTTTTTTTTTTTTTTTTTTTTTTTTTTTTTTTTTTTTTTTTTTTTTTTTTTTTTTTTTTTTTTTTTTTTTTTTTTTTTTTTTTTTTTTTTTTTTTTTTTTTTTTTTTTTTTTTTTTTTTTTTTTTTTTTTTTTTTTTTTTTTTTTTTTTTTTTTTTTTTTTTTTTTTTTTTTTTTTTTTTTTTTTTTTTTTTTTTTTTTTTTTTTTTTTTTTTTTTTTTTTTTTTTTTTTTTTTTTTTTTTTTTTTTTTTTTTTTTTTTTTTTTTTTTTTTTTTTTTTTTTTTTTTTTTTTTTTTTTTTTTTTTTTTTTTTTTTTTTTTTTTTTTTTTTTTTTTTTTTTTTTTTTTTTTTTTTTTTTTTTTTTTTTTTTTTTTTTTTTTTTTTTTTTTTTTTTTTTTTTTTTTTTTTTTTTTTTTTTTTTTTTTTTTTTTTTTTTTTTTTTTTTTTTTTTTTTTTTTTTTTTTTTTTTTTTTTTTTTTTTTTTTTTTTTTTTTTTTTTTTTTTTTTTTTTTTTTTTTTTTTTTTTTTTTTTTTTTTTTTTTTTTTTTTTTTTTTTTTTTTTTTTTTTTTTTTTTTTTTTTTTTTTTTTTTTTTTTTTGGACTTATTTTCGTTTTATTTTTTTTCTTTGGTTTTAACGAAGATAACCTTTATCTTCGTTCCAGTTGATCTTACGAAGGTTAACTTCGTTCGAACATATTTTTAACCAATTATCTAACCGACCCATTTTGACCCATTTTTGACCCATCTATATAAATACCAACTTAATTCGTTTTATATTTACATTGTCATAAATTTGAACTGAAAAACGAATTTAAGATTCTTCTCCTGATAAACTCCTATACTTTCATCAATCAAATCACTTGATTTCACTTGATTCTCTGCTTGTTGTTTCGATTATTGTTGAAAACAGTGATTCAGGTATATTATCGAGCATCGTCATTCACAAATCCCCAATTCTACATTCTTATTTTGCCCAATTTTTGCATGGACTCAATCGGTTTTATACATAATTAGGGTTCTAGGGTTTAATTTCGTTTTTTGATTTTAACCCATTGGATCTTTAATTCATATGTAAAATCGAAGTGGGTTATGCTTCATTTAAGTGATACAAATGTTTTGTAATTGATTTTGGGCAAATCAAGTGTTAATCAATTTTTTAAGAATCGAATGTTTGATTTTGGAAACAACATGCTGTTCAGAATGTCTACGAACTTATCTTTCGTTCATGGTCTACGAACTTAGGTTCTGAAACAGAGCTTACGAACTTAGTCTCTCTTTTCAACTAACGAATTTAGGAGTTCTTGTTAAACAAACGAACTTAGTTATGCTTCAATGCTATCTTCGTTTATTGTAGCCTAACGAACTTAAAGCCTATTTTCGTTTAGAGTTATCAAACGAACTTAACTTCTATTTTCGTACAGTTTAACTAACGAATTTAAAGAGTTATTTCATACAGTTTAAACTTATGAAATTATTGATTAAGTTCATCTAAGCCTGCAATTCATTTCTTGTGCTAATCCTATAATTGTTTTTATATTATGATTGTTTTGCAGAAATGGCTCTTGCTCCGCGTCAGTTCATTAAGAAGCACAATCTTGCCTTAAATCTTGATCCTGATCAGCATAATTGTGAACGTTATCATGAGATGTTTGATTTTATTGCTCGCTCTAGGCTTTCTTTTGCATTTTGTGATTCACATAGACTTATTCGACAGTATATTGATGCCTTCTGGAGGACTGCTCATCAGGTCATGGTTAATGGTTGTAGTTTTGTTCGTGCTACTGTCGAAGGAATCACATTTGATTTCAATGCTGCGATGCTTCGTGATATTCTGCATTTGGATGAAGAACCAGACGAAGCGGTGGAATTGACTTATGACTTTGACCTTATTCGTAGATGTTTTCAATGAATGGGATATGTTGGTCAAATAAAGCTTCCTTTTGACAAAAGTGGATTTCAAGGACGTTGGAGATATCTTGCTTACGCCTTGTTAGTAAGTCTGAGCAATCGTAAGGCTGGATTTGATCAGCTTTCTGCTCAGATTTCTTCGCAGATGGTTGCCTTGGTCTATAATCGACCTTATCCTTTTTTAGCATACTTCTATCAAGAGTTTATTGGTCAAATCAATGCCAAAGCGAAAAATAGGTTTCTCTTATATCCTCGCTTTGTTATGGCAATTATTAGACATTTTTGTCCAAATTTGGTATTTGATCAAGGTCCTCGCTATGTACCACATGCTTGGCCTTTACGTTTATTTGCTGATTTAGAAGCCAACACTCGCAATGTGGCTGGTCTTAATGATCCACCGCTCTTTGGTCATTTGATTAATCTAAATTATCGATCACGTTTTGAGGATGATATGTTAGTGGATGATCATGACGATTCTGATCATGAGGATGAAGAGAGTTCTGATGATGGTTCTGATGGTGATTCTGATTCTGATGACTCTGATAATGGGAATGATGGTGGTGATGATGTAGTTGAAGCAGACACAGATGAATATGATAGTGTCGCTGCTGATTCTAGTAATGAGCATCGAACTAAGATGGCTCATGATGTTCCTGCTGATTCAGGAAGTGCTCATTCATATCACTTTTCTCAAGAAGATGTACCTGGTGCTTTACGACGAGAGCGTCGGAGTAAGGCATGTCATTCTTCTCCTGTTCTTTCTGATATGGATCAATCCATTCATGATGAACTTGATACTCAGCTTACTCAGAATGATGGTGCTGAACAAGAAGCTGTGTGAGTCCCTTAAGTTCGAGACGGTTAACCTAGAAAGTGTAAAATACAACAAGTCTAATAAGCACTAGATTTGGACTAGTATTACTTGTAAATAAATATGCAAGATATATAAACAAAGTAATACAAGACTTAAAGCAATAAACAAGTAAAGTGGAACATTATGTATTTTTCATGGGTATTTCATTTATTGATGTTTAAATAAAATACAAGGTTGTTGCGGAATCAAGATAATACAATAAAGTATGTATCCTAACAACCTTTGAATTACAAATGATCTATATTTTTCAAATAGCTCTTTAGGATCGAGATACTTAAAGTTGTGAAGTATCCCTGTTTAAGATCGAGAGTATTTTAGACAAATTCACTTTCATGCAAAGTGTATGCTTAAAAGTATTTTTCTTAAGGAAATGACTTAGTATTTATAGGCAACAAAATTCACCAGTGAATTTTGTACCGTACAAATATGGTTGGATACATTTAATGATCCGACAAGAACATTAAATGTATTAGATAAGAATAAGGATAAAGTCACATCAAGTGCAAGTGTATCGTATTATCCAACCACCTTAACACACATATTCTTTGTTTAAAGAACAAGTGGATTGTTCTTTGGAAAGTGTGTTAAAGGCATAAGTCAAACCTCGTTATCAGTGTTCAGACTTGTAGTATCTAGAACACTGACAATCCTCCAGTGTACAGATCTGGTAAGACTTTCCAGTGGACTCCGCCATTTGTAAAGTCTTCTTCCTTCAGACTTCAGTCAGAATGTCTTCAGTAGAGTAGATCTGGACTGGGGTGAAGTCTTCAGTGAGCTAATCTGGAGAATGCTCCAGATTACCTATACAAGTATTGCTCACTAGTCTTCAATTATTTTTGAACAAATCTTCAGAGGGACTCCAGATTCCAAGTCTGGAGTAGGTCCAGTCGAACACGTTTTCTGGTCAAATCTTCAGTGAGGCTCCAGAAGTCGGGTCTGGAGCATGTCCAGCAAAACATGTTTCTTGACTTATCTTCGATAAGGTTCCAGTAGTCCAGTCTGGACCAGTCCAGTAAGTCTGGACTAAATCTGGACCTAACAAATTCCCCCTATTTGTTTAGAAATAATGCAAGTATTTTTCAGACTTATAGATATACAAATTTGTATGCCTGGAAAACACTTGGTCGATTTAAGTCTAAATAATCTAAGTTACTGGAAAACACTTTATAGATCATGAGTGTTTTCAGTTTCATCTTTTAAGTTCTAACTTAGACTAAATCTGGTCATTTACTTATAAAAAATAAAAAATTGCAACTATTATTACTTTCACCAAAAAGGAAAATAATTACAACTTTCATAATACAATTAATTACAAATAAGTACAATGATATAAGATTCAGGCCCTTCTTCTAGATATCCTTTCTGGTGCATCTTCAGAAGCCTTCCTCTTGGGAGATGGAGATGATGGAACAGACACTGGTGGTCGCAGACCCAACACAGCTTCCATTTGTTGAATTCTCTTCCAGACCTTCTCAATCCTCTTCATAAAGGCCTTTACGTCTGGAGAGAGATCAGTCTTGCCTTTGAAAGTCATTCCAATCTCCTTTAGTTCAGTCCATCCAAATGCTTGGACTGAAGTATTGTAACACCCGTCGTTTAAAAAATATGGGTTTTCAAAAACTTTTCACCTAACGGTGATAACTTGCGGAAGTAAAGACTGTGAAAGTCAAAACCGATAAAAACATTTCGGTTTCTGCATTTATTTGGTGTTACATGCCATATCAAACAATAGTCCAAATGAAAACCCAACGGTTGCCCAACATAAAACAACCGTTCACACATCTCTACATAAATTCGACATTAAATACGAAATGTAACGAATGTCTAAAGTAAGCATCGTCTAAGGGTAGCTAAGGCTCCTGCATTGCATCTACCCAAGCTCACTCGTCCTGCATCTAGATTCCATCAAGCTAAACCTGAGGGAACAACCACATTAAAGAAACAAGTGTTAGCTATAAGAATAGCTAAGTAAGATAACACTTAGTTTAAAAGCAATTGCCCAATTAAAACAATCTTCATTATTAGACAAGTTTTATTAGGCACCACACACATCACACGTTCACACATATACTGCATTTCAACTTCGTTTCAATTAGGATAATCATCCTAAATGTGCCTATCCTGCATTAGTTCCCACATTATCACACATATCTTCGTTATCTGCTTTATTAGTTCACACATTGTCACACGTATCTTCGTTAACTGCATATAAGTGTGCCCTGCATCACACCCGACTGGATGGTTAGTCAAAGACTACTCATCTTACGTCGTTAAGGAATGGCAAGCCAATCCTTGAGTAATCCGTATGTGGAGGTTGGTCAAACCCCTCGTATTACTCGCCCTGCGTTATAAAGACCATGTTGCGAGGAGCCACCCAAGCAACAACTGCATCTACGCACTCGCCGGGCTAAGGCTAGTACGGGTTAAGCTTAACACTTTTCACTGCATCTGTTTTATGAGCTCAATTTCACACATATAGATTGGGTCCCTGCATTCCCAAACATTCACACACATATAGTCTAGGTAACACACATTCCTAGACAATCACACACTTTAACTTCATTACGTTTGGATCCTTAAACGTGCAAGTGACATAGCAACCTAGCAAGACTAGTGAACTAGGTGTACAGGTCAATCATGCATATCACACATCAACTTCATTTCTACATATATCATGCGTATCAACATACTTCATTAAACTACATTAACTGCATAGCTACATACTACATTAAACATTACTGCATTACACTACAATAGGGACTGCATCTCAGGTCTCATGGTCAACTGCATAACCCATAATACCTCCCAAGTAACCCTTAAACCCACATACAATAATAAGGTACCGAATGGAAGTGTATATGATTTGAAACCTGCTTTTAGTTGATCCCCCAGCGTGACAAAGTAGTGTATCTTACCTGATAGTAGCGTACGCGCACAAACAAGTAGCTAATAATGCTTATCAGTACCTCCCGACACCTATCGTACATTAACATACAAAGTATAAGTCATTTAGGACCTTAAATGGACCCTCGTACGAACTTAGGACTGACTACGTAAAATTCCAGGATTACACCTAACGAATTTAGACCTTAACTTCGTTTACTCTGTTCTTACGAACTTAATCTTCGTACGAACTTATACTGACTACGTAAAATTCCAGGATTACACCTAACGAATTTAGACCTTAACTTCGTTTACTCTGTTCTTACGAACTTAATCTTCGTACGAACTTTATCTTCGTTTGATTCCTTACGAACTTAAGTCAGACTTTACGAAGATAGGCATTTAAACGAATTTAACTTCATTTTCGTTTTGTTTTCCAGTTTACGAATTTGCCAACGAATTTGACTTCAACGAATTTAAACAACGAACTTCATCTTCGTTAGGGCAAACGAATTTAGACTGTATGAACGAACTTGGCATCAGCAAACGAATTTAAACATAATTTCGTCCAGAAATCTAAAACGACCAACTTCAATCAATTTTCCAGATTTTGATCGATCAAGGCTTCTTTCCAAACATGTTTTTGACACAACTAAACATCTCTTGATTAACTCGATCGATCACAGACTCATTTAACACCAATTTTGAACGTTAATTAACCAAAACACCATTTAGCCCTAATTACTTGCATAATTCTTTTATAATCAGATTTGATTCATAATTAAACAACCTCTAAATCTGAAAACACAACCAATACACCAATGATTACCTGCTTGACTCGATGATTGATCAATAACAACACCCAAAACGTTTGATCAAAGCTCCAATAACTGCTTTAGGATTAAAGAAGGATTTAATTGCTTTGTTAATTACTAATGGCTGCTTAATCACATCTAATGGCAGCCCTAAACCCTTAATCCCGTTTTTCAATTTCAACCTATGTCAAAATCAGCCCTCGGACTTCTATATCCTTCATTATTGGTCACAAACTGCATTATTGACCATATACAACACTCTGATGTCCTTCAGTGGACTGGTGTTCTTGTCTATTGATCTTCAGAGTTGTATCCAGAGGAATAAAGGTGCTTACATCACCATCTTTTATTGCCTTCAGTTGTTTGGCAGTAAGCTTGGGCAGACCAGTAATCCTTTTCCTATATTCCAGTTCCAGAGCACCAGCATTTCTTCTTATTTTCTTCTGGAGGCTTACCAGCTCCTCCTTTCTCTGTCTGATCAACTCTGGAATGGTCACACCATAAATCAAGGAATCATATACCTGTTTTCCTCTGCATAGAACGAGCGTATATGTACATCATTCAGTGCATCAAGACACTGTTGAACTCTGGGATCCTCCTTCATCCTTTTAAACACTTCAATATTTATGCCAAGTCTTCCAGCATTGTAGGAATCCAGAGTACCCATTGTAGCCATATCCCTATGATGGGCCAGCAGTTCATTCTTTTGATTGGTCTTAAAGATTTCGATCATAATGCATTGTTGTTCCATTTTCTTTGATGCTTCACTGTCAACATCTTCAAACTGTTCTTCTTCTTCACCAGACACCATCTTTTCTTTCCCTTTAACTGCCTTCAGTGTGGTAGGGATGTCTGGGAAGGACTCAAACTAGGGCTCGGCTTCAGTACCAGCAGCCTCTTCTTCAGTCTGCACATTGGCTTCAGTGCCAAGTGCTCTCTGGGCAATACGTGCACTGGCATCAGTACCAGTCACTTGTTTTCTTTGAACCACGCTTTCAGTAGCGACTGCCCTTACAACCTCTTTCTTCTTCCTTATCAACCCTTCTTGTTCACCAGTTGATGGAACTGACAATTTTTCCCCCTTGGAATGATCTCCAGTCCTTGACTTTAGATCATTCCACAAATCTTCCATCATTTGCCTGTCTACTGAAAGAGTTCTTCCAGTAACTGGATTAGCATCAATCACATTCTTCTTGAGTTCCAGGACTTCCTTTTTCAAATTTTCAATTTGTTGTGAGGTGCCCTGACAACATTATCCGAAGGAACAAATTCATTTGTAAGCAGATTTCTAAGAGTTCTTGACTGTCTAGGTGCCATTATGAGAATAGATGAAAATGAAATTGAATGAATATTTAAGGTTATGAAGAATTTAATGAATTTGAAGTTAATATGCGAGTATTATGATTGGAAAATGAAAGAAGAATTGAATGAAGGAATTTGAAGATTTGGGAGTAAATGTTCGAAGTAAATGAAATTGAAAGTGAAAGTGGGTATTTATAGGAGAGATAATATGGAACTCAAACGTTTAATTTGAATTTATCAAATAACATTTAATTATATCACATCACCCATAAATGGTTGATGGTTCACCGCCCACAAAAACTAACAAAATTGTACTTTTTGAGTCCAGAGCCTTTGGGGTACCAAAGACCTAGACTGGGGACACCTTTAAGGTACTTCAGTATGCGCTTTACAGCAAGCATATGAGATTCCTTTGGATTAGACTGATATCTGGCACATAAACATGTTAAAAACATAATATCTGGTCTACTGGCAGTTAAATACATCAGTGAACCAACCATGCCTCTATAGACAGTGGTGTTCACTGGTTTGCCATATGGATCAGAGTCCAGTGTCAGTGGTGCAGAAATTGGAGTTGGTTTAGATGGTGAAGAATTCATATCGAATTTCTTTAAAAGATCTCTAACATATTTTTCCTGATTAATAAAAATGCCATCATTGTTTTGTTTAATCTGGAGTCCAAGAAAATATGTTAATTCACCCATCAAACTCATTTCGTATTCAGTGGACATGATTTTTGAAAATTTCTTGCACATGTTTTCATCAGTAGACCCAAAAATTATATCATCAACATAAATTTGTACCATTAACAAATTACCTTTCTCATGAAGAATGAACAAGGTATTGTCAATTGCACCTCGTTTAAAGCTATTTTTCAACAAATGTTTAGTCAGAGTATCATACCAGGCACGTGGGGCTTGTCTGAGGCCATATAGCGCTTTGTCCAGATGATATACCTAATGTGGATGCTTTTCATCAACGAAACCTGGAGGTTGTCTGACGTAAACTTCTTCTTCAAGCTTTCCATTCAAGAAAGCACTCTTCACGTCCATCTGGTAGACCTTGAACTGATGATTAGCAGCGAATGCTAAGAAAATTCTGATCGCTTCAAGTCTAGCCACTGGAGCAAATGATTCATCAAAGTCGACATCTGACTGGCAGTAGCCTTGTGCTACCAGTCTGGCCTTGTTTCGAATTACGTGGCCATCTTCATCTACTTTGTTTCTGAAGACCCATCTTGTTCCAATTGGTTCTTTCTTTCCAACTGGGAAAGGAACCAGATACCAGACCTTGTTCCTTTCAAACTGGTGAAGCTCTTCTTGCATAGCAGTCACCCAGTTTGGATCTTCCAGAGCCTCGTCAATCTTCTTAGGTTCGTTCAGTGATAAGAAACTGACATTTAAGCATTGATCACTGGAGGCTCTTCTGGTCTGAACACCACGACTGGAGTCACCTATGATCTGATCAATAGGGTGAGCTTTTGTCCATCTGGAGTACTGACCAGGATTGTTACTGACAACAATATCAGTGCAAGAATTCAGTGAGTCTCCTCTGAAGTTGCTTCAGGAGGAGGGTCTTCATAAACTACTTCAACATCTTCATCTGATTCATTCAAATCACGATTTGCATCATGAAATTCTTCATATGAAGGCATTTCTTGTAGTACTGGTTCAGTTTGGTCACCAGAAGATATTTCTGGTAAGTTCTCAACTGACACTGATACTGGGGGAGTAGTACGCACATCTGAACCAATATTAATTTCAGTGGGTAGTTTGAAAATAATAGAGGGATAGAATGGAGTACTACTGGCGAGCTTCTTTTTCTGAACAGGTTCCAGATCAGGATGACTGGAAGCTGTGTCTGGTGAATCATCCATTTTGTCGTTTATTGGATCAGATTCATAAAAGACAATTGGAGTAACTGGGGGAGTATCAAGGATTGGCTTCTTGTTGATTGCAGCATTTGATTCATCGAATGTTACATGAATTGACTCATGGACCTTTTCCAGTCTCTTGTTATAGACTCTGAAGGCCTTGCGAATGGCTGAATAGCCTAAGAAATACCCTTCATCAGCTTTGGCATCAAATTTGCCTAGCTGACTGGAGTCGTTCAGGATGTAAACTGGACATCCAAAAACGTGAAAATAACCAATATTTGGTTTTCTATTTCTTAAGACTTCATAGGCTGTTTTTTTGTGTCTTTTGATGTACACTGATCGATTCTGGGTGTGGCATGCAGTTGCAATTGCTTCCGCCCAGAAACTGGTAGACAGTCCAGATTCAGCTAGCATACTCCTGGCAGCTTCTATCAGCGTTCGATTTTTCCTTTCCACCACTCCATTCTGTTCTGGAGAGCGGGCTGAAGAGAAGTTCTGGGAGATGCCAGTATCAGTACAGAATGACTCCAGAGTTGCATTCTGGAATTCTGTTCCATTGTCACTTCTTAACTGACACACTTTTCGACTGTACTTGAGCTCAACTTGCTTGATAAGACTGATGATTTCAGCAGCAGCTTCACTTTTGGACCTCAGAAAGATCACCCAACAATATCTGGAGAATTCATCTACTATCACTAGGGTGTATCTTTTACCAGCACGAGTCTGAACATTCACTGGACCAAAGAGGTCCATATGAAGCATATGAAGAGGTTCAGAAATGCTGAAATTCTGTCTGGTCTTGAAACTGGTACGCTTTTGCTTACCCATCTCACATCCTGGACATGGTCTTTCCTTTTTAAAGGAAACTGAAGGTATCCCATCTGCAAGTTGTTTTCTGGACAACTTGTTAATGTTTTTGAAATTTAAATGAGATAACCTTTTGTGCCATAACCAGTTTGTGTCTTCATCAGCTTGAGTATAGAAACACTGCTCATCTGGAGAGCTTTCCATATCCATCACGTACACATTCCCTTTCCTGGGAGCAATCAACACTACCTTCCAGTCCTTGTTGAATACAATGCCCTGAGCAACATTGAATAAGACTTGATAGCCATCGTCACACATTTGACTTACACTGATCAAGTTATATTTCAAACCATTCACAAATGCAACTCGTCTGAACTTGACTTGTCCATTGTTCAGAACACCATATCCCTCAGTCTTTCCACAACCATCATTTCCAAAAGTGATGGAGGGTCATCAGAAATGGTGAACTCCTCCAGTAGGGTCTTACATCCAGTCATCGTCCTGCCAGCTGCACTGTCAAGATACCAGATATATTTCTTTCGATCGCCCTACACATACACCAGATTTTGATCAGTTAGATTTGGGAACCCATCGACTGATGGGTTCACTGGAGCCTCCCTTATAGGTTCCAGGGGCAATCTGGTCTAGTTCACTTACTTCAACAGTGGTCTTAGTTGAGAAGACCACTGGAGTTGATAGTTTTGAAACCTTTTCATTTTTCTCAACTGGAGAAATAAATTTGTCTTTCTTTGAAAAAGGTTTTGTATTTTGTCTAGGGCCAGATGAAGTACCCTCAATAAAGTTTAATCTTGCATTAAAACTTTGTGATTGACGAGTCAGAATTTGAATCTGGCTCTCTATCCTGGACAAAATATTTTCATTAGATGATACCTTAGCCTTTCCAGTCCAAGGCTTTGGTAAGGGATTGGTCTGAGGCAAAGGTCTATTCTGCTTTACCTTTTTAACTGGAGCAGTCATCTGGACAGCTCCAGTCTTAACCTCTGGGGATTGAACTGTGTAAAAGTTGGTCTTGGGTGTTGCAGGCATATCATAAATAGTTGTGGGCCTTAACACCTCTGGTAATCGATCGATTACTGGTATTAATGATGCTACATGAGTATTTCCATCTAAGTATGCATGTTTTTGAGCAGGAAATTGATTTACTCCAGCATCATATGGCTTTCTGGTTTCTAGCCATGATTTAATTACCAGTTTTTCTTTTTCTAAAATGATCTCAAGATCTTGTTTTTCTTGGATCAATTGTTCAGTTACCAGAACCTGGGCTTGAAATGCCAGTTCAATATCTTGAAGTTCTTTTAATTTTGATTTTAAAGCATTTATTTCAGAAGAATCTGTTTCTAGACCATTTACACCATCAGATCTAACAGTTTCTACAAAAATTAAATCAGAATTAAGAGCTTCAGCAATGTCCAATTTTAGTTCTTGGTCAGTTGCATTATCATAATCACTAACTTTTTTAATAACAATGTCCACCCATCGTCCAGATGTGACATCTTCCTTCACCAGTAGCTCTTCATCTGCCAGAGCCATGTAGCAGCAATCTCTTTCCTCTTCTTCATCAGCAGATGAGTCATCAGAAGGAACCCACTTCTCTTCAGTTGTAGCAATCATGCACTTATTATTTGTTTCCATTTGTTGTGCCATGAGAGCAATTTGGGCCTTAAGCTTCTTATATTTCAGTTTGTAGCTATCATCAGGCTTATTATTTGAAGAGAATGGACCAGGCTTGGATGCAAACTGGTTGGACCTGCACTCTTTCATGAAATGACCCTTTTTGCCACACTTAAAGCATGTCAAATTGGTCTTGTCAGTGGAAGAACTGGATGCAAATTGTCCAGATGGCCTGTTTGCTCTTGCTTTGAAACGGTTGAACGTTTTAGCAATCATTGCAACAAGGTCATCATCTTCAGTTTCATCACAACAGTCTGGAGAGACTTGACTGGTTTCTCCAGAATCCATTAGTTCAGACACCATCTTCTTCATAGAAAATACATTCTCAGAAGATATAAGTGCTGTACCTTGTGGTTCAGTATGACTGACCACAATAGGAGTACTGGAAGCATGGTTGTAGGCATCTCTTTCTGCAACCACTCTCTGAGCTTGATTTTCTTCAGTGTACAGAGTTTTTCCTTGTCGTAAGACTAGGATCATATGAGACCATTTGGTGGGAAGAATGTCACAAAATTTCTCCAGAAGTATATCCTTGTCCTTCTCAACCCCAAGACCTCTCAGTTGGTTTATGATACTCATAAATCTGGTGTAAGTACTAGTGAGAGACTCGTTAGGTTGAGCAAAAAATGACTCATACCTCTTGTTTAAGGAGACCTTTCTGGTGACAATGGTGTCATCTCCTCCTTCGTGTTGGTTCAAAAGTTCATCCCACATGGTTTTTGCACTAGGAAAAAGAACTAGTGTGGGAATGAGGGTTTCTGGAACAGCCCCGAGGATCATGTTTTTAAGGAGGGTGTCTAGATTCACCAATCTCCTCTCCTCTTCTGACCAGTGTTCCTCCCTCTTTTCCCTTCCTCTTCTAGATCCAGAAGGATCAAGAAGTGGATTGAGAGGTGATGTTGGTACATATGGACCTTCGTTTAAAATTTTCATCATATTCCTCTCAATACCAGTGACATGCAAAACCATCCTAGCCTTCCACGTACCAAAGTCATCACTGTTCCCACTGAATTTAGGAACAGGATTATTTGAGTAGTGCACATGCACGTGTGGAGAAGCAGGAGTAGGAGGAGGAGGTGGATTAGTGTTATTAACGTTTTGAGGTTCATTTTGATCATTAATAATTACATTAGGATCCGGATCAGCATAATTGTGAACGTTATCATGAGATGTTTGATTTTATTGCTCGCTCTAGGCTTTCTTTTGCATTTTGTGATTCACCTAGACTTATTCGACAGTATATTGATGCCTTCTGGAGGACTGCTCATCAGGTCATGGTTAATGGTTGTAGTTTTGTTCGTGCTACTGTCGAAGGAATCACATTTTGATTTCAATGCTGCGATGCTTCGTGATATTCTGCATTTGGATGAAGAACCAGACGAAGCGGTGGAATTGACTTATGACTTTGACCTTATTCGTAGATGTTTTCAAAGAATGGGATATGTTGGTCAAATAAAGCTTCCTTTTGACAAAAGTGGATTTCAAGGACGTTGGAGATATCTTGCTTACGCCTTGTTGGTAAGTCTGAGCAATCGTAAGGCTGGATTTGATCAGCTTTCTGCTCAGATTTCTTCGCAGATGGTTGCCTTGGTCTATAATCGACCTTATCCTTTTTTAGCATACTTCTATCAAGAGTTTATTGGTCAAATCAATGCCAAAGCGAAAAATAGGTTTCTCTTATATCCTCGCTTTGTTATGGCAATTATTAGACATTTTTGTCCAAATTTGGTATTTGATCAAGGTCCTCGCTATGTACCACATGCTTGGCCTTTACGTTTATTTGCTGATTTAGAAGCCAACACTCGCAATGTGGCTGGTCTTAATGATCCACCGCTCTTTGGTCATTTGATTAATCTAAATTATCGATCACGTTTTGAGGATGATATGTTAGTGGATGATCATGACGATTCTGATCATGAGGATGAAGAGAGTTCTGATGATGGTTCTGATGGTGATTCTGATTCTGATGACTCTGATAATGGGAATGATGGTGGTGATGATGTAGTTGAAGCAGACACAGATGAATATGATAGTGTCGCTGTTGATTCTAGTAATGAGCATCGAACTAAGATGGCTCATGATGTTCCTGCTGATTCAGGAAGTGCTCATTCATATCACTTTTCTCAAGAAGATGTACCTGGTGCTTTACGACGAGAGCGTCGGAGTAAGGCATGTCATTCTTCTCCTGTTCTTTCTGATATGGATCAATCCATTCATGATGAACTTGATACTCAGCTTAATCAGAATGATGGTTGTTAGAAATATAAATAGTGGTGTTAAATTGTAAATGGAGTTACATTTGTATTGTTCTTAAAGTACAAGGGGCTTAAGTGAAACTTAATGTAATTAGTATAAATACCCCTTATATCTTCATTATGTAACTAACCTTGTAAGAAGCCTTACACATTAATTACCATACTTACTTCTCTCTAAGATATACTTTCTCTCTCTAAACTCATCTTCAACCTCCCATTCACACACATACACACTTTACACACACTACCTTAAATCCACCATTAAAGCTTCATTTAAGCTCATTATCTTTTACTACAATTGGTATCAGAGCATAATCGGTGTATCCGAACGATCCACAAACAATTTCATAACCGATTTTGTTCGAATTTCTGGAATTTGAGCTTAATTTGAATCTGAATTTTCTGTTTTCACTGATTTTGAAGCAGATTAATGATTCTGATCATCGATTAGAAGTGGATTAGTGTTCAATTTGCTAAATCTGGTTTTAATTCCAAAGTTTGGATCAATTTTCATTGAGTTCATATGTTTACAATCTATCTCGGCACTTAGTTATAATAAGAAAGTCAATTTTTTTGTTGTTTTCTGCTACAGTACTACACGTGAAATAATCACATTGTTTATATCGAGAATTACATTTTTAAAAAGAGAAAAAAAATACAAAAAAAACAGAAAAGAAAAATATAAAAACTTCTTCCATCTTCTCTCTTCGATTTAGCTTTCGTTAGTTGTCAAATCGATTGGAAAAATAGCAGGTTTTAATCGCGGTCGAACACTGATCATTTTGATGTTCAATTTTCTGATCGGATAAGATTTGGTAACCGTTCATTTTCCGGCGATCTGACACGTTTTCCGGCGATGCTCAAAATTGATTTTTGTTGCTGAGGGTTTGTTCGCGAGTTAATTTGGAATGTATTGGTGTTAATTTTGTGTTCTAATTCGGTGTATTGAGGAAGTAATTGAGTTTTGAAGTTTTCCGGCGAGGTGATTAGTTTTCCGATACCGTTTTTCTGCAAAACACTCTTTCCGGCCGTCGTGGTGGTTGTTGAAATCGTTGTTCCTGAAAAACATTAAATAAACATTCATTATCCGAGCTCGGCAAATCAACAAATCACTTGGTCAAGTTTTTTTTAATTACCTCATTTGCAGAAGTCACAAGTCTATCATTTGCCGAAGTCGTTCACGAGTCATTGATGCCATTTGCAGAAGAGAGGTCACTAATTCTCGTATTTGCCGAAGTGAGTTCTCGACCAGCATCCTAATTCTCGTATTTGCCGAAGTGAGTTCTCGACCAGCATCTTAATTCTCGTGTATGCAGAGATTCACGACTCGTTCACCCAAACTCGCATTTGCCGAGTTAACTGACCTCCTAAACCTTGCATTTGCCGAGCTCTGCAAACAATACAATTCATCCTAAACCCTCACCTTCATTTCAGCCAAATCAACCAAGTCTTTAAACAACCACATTTGCCGACCATTTATCTCGGCAAACCATACAAATCACCCATTTCTCCAACACTTAACCCATTTCCAATCAAACACCTCATTTGCCGAGCAATAAGCTCGGCAAACAGTTCAAATAGACCAACATTTCAAGAATTTTTTTTAAGTCTTTTCCAAATAAATTTTAACACTTACCCTGTGTTGGTGTAAAATTTGTGAAATACTTGTCTTGAATACCCCATTTGCCGAAGTAATATCTCGGCAAATAGCAGTTTTTGTTCCTCCAGGCTTGAAATCTTGTTTGGTGACTGATAATCGTGTTGTTGGTTGTGGTTGATTGAGTCTTGTGACTTGTTCATTATTCTGTGTTTTGAAAGAAAGTGGTGAATTTGTTTTATGTCGATTGTTTTTGAGAAAAAGTTCAGAAGAGTTATAAGAAAAAGAGTATTTCTTTGTGAGAAAGAGAGGTGTAGAGAAATGTTTGTGGAACTATAAGAGAATTAGTTTTGTTGCAAAGATTGAGAAAAGTTTTTTTAAAACAAAACAAACCGTTGTGAGAAAAGTGATTTGCTAACGTGTTGAATTTTTTTTGTTTTGTTGAAAGTGAAAGTGTGTAACGTGTAAGACCATAAAGTCATTCAACAGTCATGTGGAAAGTTGTTGCATAACGTGTGATGATGGTGAAACATGTATAGTCAATTTGTTGTCAATTCATCTTGAGTATTGTGTTGTGAGTTGTCTAAGTGAGTTGGTTTGAGTGTAGCAGTGGATATCACGTGATATTCTATGGTCAGACTCTTTTTCATAAGTTTAATTCACGTGATGGACTTTTGGAAAATTTGAAGTGCATGAATTTTTTTTGTCTTTAAGTGTTCAGATTTTTCTATTATTATTAAGTGTACTCTGGAGTGTTGCAGTATACAAGATCACGTGAGTTGCTTTTGATTTCCAATAAAGTTGTGTTGTCAAAGTGTTACTACAAATAATCACATGACTTTATTTTAAAATTTGAATATTAACAATTCATGTGTGTAGTAATAAAAACTGGCAGTCAACATTTTTTTATGAAGTGTGTACTAGTTTTATTTTGTTGCTTAGGCCGTTTAGTTAAAAGTTAAAGTTTTTGTTTTTTTTTATAATTTTTTTTACGTTATTTTGTTGTTTTATTGTTGTGGGCTAAAATTGTGATTTTTTTTTATAATTGTTTGTTGGGCTTTTAATTTCAAAATTAGTTGCGTTGTCAATTTGTTTTGGACTAAAAGTTTGTTTTGGGCCAAGGATTAATTTGAGTCATTGTATAATTGTTGGGCTAAATTTTTTTTTTGTAGTTAGGCTAAATAGTTTTACATTTTTATAATTCTTGGACTAAGAATTTGTTTTGGATTAGTTTTGATTGTTGGACTTAAATCTTTTCTTTGTTGGGCTTAAGTGTTTAAATTGGACTAAATTTGTTGTGGGCTAATTGAGTGATTGGGCTAAAAGTTTTTTTGGGCTGAGATTTCCTTTTGGACTAAACCTTTTAGTCTTCTTCGATTGGGCTGACAACTGGTTTGGGCTAGTACTTATCATTTGGGCTGAAATTTTAAATTTTTTTAGTTGGGCTTACAATTTTTCTAGAGTTGTTCGTTTCATTAGTCTGTCATCAAGTTTTAGTCAACATGTCAACCGAAGAGTTCGACTTTGATAAACTCGAAGAGTTGCACAACCATATGCAAAAACTGTTAATGGAAAGTCTTGAGTCTCGAATAGACCAACTCAAATATGCAAACAAAGAGCTCAAATCTGAAAACAAAGAGCTCAAATCTGCAAATGATCTCATTTTGTCCAACATGGAAAGTCTTCAAAAAGAAAATGATCAGTTGCAATCAAAGATTTTCAAATTAACAAATGAGTTGAACAATTTTTCCAAAGAGCTCAATAAAATTGTTTTGGACAACCAATCAAACGAACTTGTTTGGCAACAAAAGATTTCTGAGCTAAACCATGAGTTGCGAAACAAGTCCACCATTTTTGAGACCACACTTGAAAAAGAAAGATCCATTTTTTGTGCTAAAATCAAGTGTCATGAAGACAAGTGTTTGCAACTTCAGTCACACGAAACATCTTTGACAAAGAAAATTTCTGACCTTGAGATTGAATTGCAAACACAAACCAAATCTTTTCAAAGTCAAAATCATTGTTCTATCTCTTCTGACATAACCAAAGAAGTTGTTGAAATTTGCACTCAACCTGATTGTCCTATTTGTGAAGTTGTGAATTCCCCAATGCAAACTAAATGTGATGATGTTGAGACTACCGAGTCCTCAACTCTGACTGATCTTGATTGTGTTTGTGACAAGACTGAGGTGTTCAAAAGTTTTCCAAAATCTAATTCTTCCAAACCAAAAGTTGATGTTCCAAAGAGGGTTTACACGGGTAAATCTTCAAAACCTTTTGAAAGAAAGGTGTCTCAGTTTACTAATTACTCCTTGCAAAAGGGTAAGAAGTACACTAAGAAACCAAATTTTGATGGAACAAAAAGGAGGAGAGATGTGGAAAGACGGGAGAAGGGTTATTGACCAAGCAGTGACATAGAAGTGAACAAATATATAACATAAGCCGGAAGGGCTAACACCAGAACGACAACGTGTAGGGATTGCATGAAGTACAGAGATAGTAGAATGAGGGACACGGAGAAAGAGAAGAGAGGAAAAAGAAGCAGCAGGAAAGGGAAGACGCGTAGCAAAGAAAAGTACCGAAGGGGTACAGAAAGTAAGTAGGACAGGGTAGGACACAAAGACAGAGTGAGGAAAGGGAGAAAAGGGTGAGGGGGACACCGCTAGAGAAGAAAATGAAAACTCGTCGGGAGCAAGGATAGGAGGACGTAGAGGAGTCCGAAAATGACCGCCGGAAAGGAGGAAAAGGGCGTGAAAAGAAAGCCGAAGAAGGGGGAGGAAGCTAACAAAGGAAGAGTAAGAGGGGAAAAGGAGGGGAGAGAGAAAGAAGGGGAAGGCGGGCAAGGGGATGGGGAGGTCGAGAAAAGCTACGGGCCTTTTCCGGCCGACCCGTTCGTATCCCCCCCCCCCTATTTTGATGGAACAACTACTTTTGTCTCTTTCTATCCTTCGAGGATAATTCTGAACATATTTCACAAGCAAAATCTCAATTGACTAAATCTAAATGGAAACTGATTTCAAAAGATAAGTCAGTTGAGTCAAAATCATTCAAATATTCTTTTTCGGAACTTTTTGATCTTGCACCAAAACCTGTGAAAGCAGTTGTGCAAAAAGTGAATGATTTTGCTTCGGAAAATCATTTTCCAAATCCATCTCCCAAGATTGCAAGTTTTTCGAAGAAATCAAATGATTTTTCACCTTTGCTTCCACGAAAACTCTTTTCAACTAAACCACCGGGTTTTAGTTCTCCGTGGAATGCAACTTCTATTCATCAAATCGATGAGACTTATATTTGGACTTTCAAGAATTCAAAAACCATTGGACCCAATCTCAAATGGGTTCCAAAAGTGATTTCCAAGTGATTTGATGAATAGTGGCTTATACACACTTCAGTGTATAACCCGTTCTAAAACCGTTTTTGTAATTTCTTCATTTTTAGAAAAATCCAAAAAGATTTTCATTTTCTTATTTTGAAAAATTCAAAAAGATTTTCTCTTTTCATCTTTTTGTTTATTTACTTTGTCTTTGAGTTTCTCACAATGTTTTGGATGAGATGCAGGGCATCGAACGCCTTTGTGTACTGCCTTTGTTGTCTCATTTTTAATGTTTGTGAGCAACTTTTAAACCTTTACTCACCCTTTATATGCAAAAACTTTGTTTATATCATGCATATATTTAGGGGGAGTTTGTTTATAAAACCAAAACTTCCAAGTGTTTAAACTCATTTTCCATTTTTAAAACACTTTGGAAGGTTTTCTGTGAGTCCCGTTTTAAAAGCTCAAGATGGTTAACTTAGAAAGTGTAAAATACAGCAAGTATAATAAGCACTAGAATTGGACTAGTATTACTTGTAAATAAATATGCAAGATATATAAACAAAGTAATACAAGACTTAAAGCAATAAATAAGTAAAGTGGAACATTATGTAGTTTTCTGGGTATTTCATTTATTGATGTTTAAACAAAATACAAGGTTGTTGCGGAATCAAGATAATACAATAAAGTATGTATCCTAACAACCTTTGAATTACAAATGATCTATATTTGTCAAATAGCTCTTTAGGATCGAGATACTTAAAGTTGTGAAGTATCCCTGTTTAAGATCGAGAGTATTTTAGACAAATTCACTTTCTTAAAGGTTTATACTTTCGTATATGCTTAAGTAGTTTTTATAAGGAAATGACTTAGTATTTATAGGCAACAAAATTCACCAGTGAATTTTGTGTCGTACAAATATGGTTGTATACATTTAATGATCCGACAAGAACATTAAATGTATTAGATAAGAATAAGGATATTGTCACATCAAGTGCAAGTGTATCCTTTTATCCAACCACCTTAACACACGTATACTTTGTTAAGGAACAAGTGGGTTGTTCCTTGGAAAGTGTGTTAGAGGCTAAAGTCATACCTCGTTATCAGTGTTCAGACTTGTAGTATCTAGAACACTGACCATCCTCCAGTGTGCAGATCTGGTAAGACTTTCCAGTGGACTCCGCCATTTGATAAGTCTTCTTTCTTCAGACTTCAGTCTTTCACTTCAGTCAGAATGTCTTCAGTAGAGTAGATCTGGACTGGGGTGAAGTCTTCAGTGAGCTAATCTGGAGAATGCTCCAGATTACCTATACAAGTATTGCTCACTAGTCTTCAATTATTTCTGAGCAAATCTTCAGAGGGACTCCAGATTCCAAGTCTGGAGTAGGTCCAGTCAAACATGTTTTCTGGTCAGTTCTTCAGTGAGGCTCCAGAAGTCGGGTCTGGAGCATGTCCAGCAAAACATGTTTTCTTGACTTATATTCGATAAGGTTCCAGTAGTCCAGTCTGAACCAGTCCAATAAATCTGGACTAATTCTGGACTAATTCTGGACCTAACAAATTCCCCCTATTTGTTTAGAAATAATGCAAGTATTTTTCAGACTTATAGATATACAAATTTGTATGTCTGGAAAACACTTGGTCGATTTTAGTCTAAATAATCTAAGTTACTGGAAAACACTTTATAGATCATGAGTGTTTTCAGTTTCATCTTTTAAGTTCTAACTTAGACTTAAATCTGGTCATTTACTTGTAAAAAATAAAAACTTGTAACTATTATTACTTTCACCAAAAAGGAAAATAATTACAACCTTTTTAATACAATTAATTACAACAAGTACAAATGATAAGAGTTCAGGCCCTTCTTCTCGACGTCCTTTCTGGAGCATCTTCAGTAGCCTTCCTCTTAGGAGATGGAGATGATGGAACAGACACTGGTGGTCCTAGACCCAACACAGCTTCCATTTGTTTGATCCTCTTCCAGACTTTTTCAATTCTTTTCATAAAAGCCTTCACGTCTGGAGAGAGATCAGTCTTGCCTCTAAAGGTCATTCCAATCTCCTTAAGTTCAGTCCACCCAAAAGCCTGGACTGTTGTATCTTTCCTTTCATCGGTGAAATTACCTTCCCTGGTCAATTTCACATGAAATCTGGTCATACCTTGATGAACTTCAGCCAATGTGATTTCAGCATTCACAATCTTTCTTGCATTAGCCCTGAAGTTTGTCATTTCATCATATTTAGCCCTTTGCTTAGCCAACTGAACCATCTCTTCAGTTTCCCTGGATACACCACTCTGCTGTCCTTCAGTGGACTGGTGTACTTGCTTGTTTATCTTCAGAGTTGTATCCAGTGGAATGAAAGTACTTACATCAGCATCTTTAATGGCCTTCAGTTGTCTGGCAGTGAGTTTGGGTAGACCAGTCATCTTTTTCCTGTACTCCACTTCCAGTGCTCCAGCATTCTTTCGAATTTTCTTCTGGAGGCTTACCAGCTCCTCTTTTCTTTGCCTGATGAGCTCTGGAATGGATACACCATATATCAAAGAGTCATACACCTGCTCTTCTTCAGCATAGAATGAACGGATGTGAACATCGTTCAGTGCATCAATGCATTGTTGAACTCTGGGATCCTCCTTCATCCTTTTGAATACTTCTATATTTATGCCCAATCTTCCAGCATTATAGGAGTCCAGAGTACCCATTTTAGCCATATCCCTATGATGGGCCAGCAGTTCTTTTCTTTGATTTTCTTTGAAGATTTCAATCATGATACACTGTTGATTTAACTTCCTTGAAGTCTCGTTATCAACATCTTCATTCTTTTCAGTTTCCTCTTCTCCAGACACCATCTTTTCTTTCCCTTTGACTGACTTCAATGTGGTAGGGATGTCTGGGAAGGACTCAAACTGGGGCTCGGCTTCAGTACCAGCAGCCTCTTCTTCAGTCTGCACATTGGCTTCAGTACCAAGTGCTTGTTCAGTAAGCCCGGCTTCAGTGCCATATGCTTGTTCAGTAAGCCCGGCTTCAGTGCCATATGCTTGTTCAGTAAGCCCGGCTTCAGTGCCATATGCTTGTTCAGTAAGCCCGGCTTCAGTGCCATATGCTTGTTCAGTAAGCCCGGCTTCAGTGCCATATGCTTGTTCAGTAAGCCCGGCTTCAGTGCCATATGCTTGTTCAGTAAGCCCGGCTTCAGTGCCATATGCTTTATGTGCCATTTGCATCAGAGTTTGGCCTCCAGATGATGGAACAGATGATTTTTCCCCCTTGGAATGATCTGTTCTTGACTTCAGATCATTCCATAAATCTTCCATCTTCTGTCTATCCAAAGAGCCAAAATTGCCTTGTTCAGACATATCCTTCTTTAAACCCAACACTTCCTTCTTCAGATTTGCAATTTGTTCAGGCAAGTGCTTTGGCAACTTCTCGTCCAGTAGATTATCAATCTGTGGCAAAACCCCATCACGAATATTTCTAAGGACAGTTCCAGAAACCTCTTCACATAATTCTTTTAACATTTGGTTTCTGAACTTCCTTGTGCATTCATCACTGATCACACTTACAACTTCTCCCTGATCAAGTACGGGCCTGCTCTCCAGTGAGCTTACCCTATACACCAACTTGTTAACTTCTTCTTTCAGCCCTGCCAGTTCACCAGTTACTGCAGTCTGAACAGAAGACACCAGTTTCTGTTCCAACCCCTGGACTGCCACTCTAAAATTTTCAGTGTTTGTATTAGTGGCCAGTACCAGCTCATCCAACTTCTCAAAGACCAATTTCTCATTTCCAGCGAACAGGTTCATTTCTGACGAAAGATTACTGGACAATAGAGATTTAAAGTCAGAAATAACCTTAGAAGATGAGTGTAGTGATCTCTCCAGGTCCGCCACCTTACTAAGAAGGCCTTGGACCTCGGTTGAAGACGAAGTGGAGAGACCAGTGGGTGGTTCCAGATTTGAAGCCAATCTGGTCATAACTGGGACTTGTGCCCAGACCTCTTCAGATTCAACAACTGGGTCTGGCACACTTTGTTCGGTTTGTTCAGTGAAGGGTGTGAAATATGGAGTTGTTGAAGGAATTGAAGGTGGTGGTGGTGGTGGCATTGATTCTGGTGGTGGTGATTGAGTGGGTTCTGGTGGTGGTTGAGAGGATTCTGGTGTAGGTGTTTGTATTTCTGGTGGATTTGTTTCTTCTTGTTCATCCTCACCCAAAAAATTCAAACTCGTATCAAATCCCTCAGACATGGGAGAGTCAACATCATCCCATTCTGGTATATTCCCAACTACCTGCTCACCAGTCTCTACTGGTTCACCAACCTGTACATTCAAATCTAATGGAGCCTCCTGCTCACCAGAAGCTTGTTCTTCAGACTGAACAACTTCAACAACAACCTCTTCAACAACTGCTTCAACCTGGCCAACATCCTCTTGTACGACAGCCTGGACTTCAGTGTCCACTATCTGTTCAGATTGTACAAGGGATTCAGTATATTCTTCAATGATGGGAGAACCATCAACATTAATAGTATCACCAGGATGAGTGGATGGGTTTACCTGAACTCCTCCTCTCATCAGACGCCTTTGAGTTCTTGGTCGTCTGGAAAGCTCCATTGTTGCTTGACTGGAGCTTTCTGGAGCCACTTGCCTTAATGGCTGAACAGCTTCTATAACCTGCACATCATCACCAGATGGTTCTTCAACATCATGAACCATCTTCTGGCGCCACATTCTCTTCCACTCTCTGGAAAGAAAGCATAGATTGAGGAATTTCAACCTCACCAACTTGAGACCTAAGATTAACAAGGTCCCTCATATACTCACTCATTGAGAAGTGAGTGGTTTCAAAATCATACTGGTTGCCTAAAGCATTTTTGAACATTAGTGAAAGAAATCTAATGTAAGGAATGAAAGGTTTTCTTCCTTTCACCTTCAGGCGCTCAACCAGGTCGTCAAACAGTATCTGGGCAAAATCAACCCTTAGCCCAAACCAAAGACAATAAGCAATCTGGAGGTGTGTTTGATTGATCTGGTCCAAACCTCCAGAGCTTCCTCCTAAACACTCAACAATATGTGTGAA
This sequence comes from Erigeron breviscapus, assembly GCA_034093135.1. Classification (NCBI taxonomy): domain Eukaryota; kingdom Viridiplantae; phylum Streptophyta; class Magnoliopsida; order Asterales; family Asteraceae; genus Erigeron; species Erigeron breviscapus. Next base: position 91,087,077 of record CM067167.1, read on the forward strand.
GAAATATCTCCACGAATCTGACAACTTGCTCATATAAATCGTTCCCTTTCTGGATAGCTGCCCATGCTCATCCATTATATCTGTATGCCCCATCAATCTGCATACCTCTCTAAAGTTTATACCAGTGGGGAGTTCAATCGGCAACTCATTCTGTTCATGATAATTTAACTGTAGAACAGACCTGAGAAGACTAACAGTGAAACCAAGATTTCTTGTACCACCCTTTAAAGTATAATTGATTGATGACGTTTCATCGTCATATTGGGCCGTGTACCAGAACTCGCACAAGTACTCATGGTACATCCTACCAGGATTCAAGTAAGTGCACCATACAATGGGCAAGAAAGAAAGAAGGAGTTTAATCTCCCTATTATAGATTGAGCATCATGAACACTGGACAACGAAAGTCTTGCCATCCAATTGTTCATATTTATTCTAATAGCACTTGCCTCAAGAGTAATGTGAAGTGCCCTATCGACATTATCAGAAGGAACGAATTCATTTGCTAGCAGATTTTTGGGAGTTCTTGATTGTCTAGGAGCCATTGGATTTAATAAATGAAGATGAAATTGAATGATTTTAAGGTTTTATGAAGAATTTAATGAATATGCAGTTAATATGAGAAATTTAAGAATGAAATTGAATGAAGATTTTATGAAATGAATGAAGGAATTTTAGTGTTTGGGAGTAAATGTTCGAAGTAAATGAAAAGGTAAAGTGAAAGTGGGTATATATAGGAGAGATAAAATGGAACTCAAATGGTTAATTTGAATTTATCAAATGTAACTTTTGATCGGGTTTTGAGATCCGCATTTAATTACATCACATCACCCATAAATGCTTGATGGTATACCGCCCACAAAAACTAAGCAACTTGTACTTTTTGTTTTCCCAAAGTAAAAAGACCATCATTATTTTGAAAAATTTGTATGCCACGTAGGATTCAAGATAAATATCTTCGAAAAAGGTTTGCTTACGTGGCACAAACAAAGACTAAGTATTTTTGAAAATATCATGACAAATTTCAGTACATCTGAAGGTTGACTAAACGCTCCAGTATCACTGGTGGATTAGTCCAGTGAACATGTACTGATGGTACACTGGAGGGACACTCCAGTAAAGTACCAGTGAATACCATTTTGAAAGACTGGTAACCTCAAACGTGCACGTCAACTAATATAGACAAATGAGAGGGACACATTTACAAGAAGACAAAGTCAACTCAAACACGCACTTCAACTTATCCAATACCAGTGAGAGGGACATATTTACAAAGCACCAGTAATATTTTCTGAAGAATTTGTCCAGTGAGAAAATAAATTCCCCCTGAACTTAAAACGTTTAGTTTAGAAAATATTTTTCAAGTCTTCCCTGGAATGTATCTCCAGAAATCTAATTATTGCAAAGATAGTACACAATGGCGTTCAATATCTGAGCAATCACCAGATTTAAGGATTTAGCATTCCCAACTCACCAACAAGATATTCAAAAGTTTTGACATCCAGTGGTTTGGTAAAAATGTCAGCGAGTTGTTTGTCAGTGGGAATAAAATGGAGTTCAATATTATTTTTCATAATATGATCGCGAATGAAATGATACCTTAAGTCAATGTGCTTCGTTCTGGAGTGCATCACTGGATTGTTTGAGATAGCTATGGCACTGGTATTATCACAAAAGATGGGAGTCTTTGAATATTTAATACCATAATCAAGCAACTGGTTCTTCATCCAGAGTATCTGAGCACAACAACTGGCTGCAGACACGTATTCAGCTTCAGCAGTGGATAATGAAACTGAAGTTTGCTTCTTACTGGTCCAGCTGACCAGTTTGCCACCTAGGAAATGACATCCACCAGTTGTGGATTTCCTATCTATCTTACAACCTGCATGATCTGAATCTGAATAACCCATTAGATCGAGTCCAGAGCCTTTGGGGTACCAAAGACCTAGACTGGGAACACCCTTAAGGTACTTCAGTATGCGCTTTACAGCAAGCATATGAGATTCCTTTGGATTAGACTGATATCTGGCACATAAACATGTTGAAAACATAATATCTGGTCTACTGGCAGTTAAGTACATCAGTGAACCAACCATGCCTCTATATACAGTGGTGTTCACTGGTTTGCCATCTGGATCAGAGTCCAGTGTCAGTGGTGCAGAAATAGGAGTTGGTTTAGATGGTGAAGAATTCATATCGAATTTCTTTAAAAGATCTCTAACATATTTTTCCTGATTAATAAAAATGCCATCTTGATTTTGTTTAATCTGGAGTCCAAGAAAATATGTTAATTCACCCATCAAACTCATTTCATATTCAGTGGACATGATTTTTGAAAATTTCGTGCACATGTTTTCATCAGTAGACCCAAAAATTATATCATCAACATAAATTTGTACCATTAACAAATTACCTTTCTCATGCAATATGAACAAGGTATTGTCAATTGCACCTCTTTTGAAGCCATTTTTCAATAAATGTTTAGTCAGAGTATCATACCAGGCACGTGGGGCTTGTTCTGAGGCCATATAGCGCTTTGTCCAGACGATATACCCAATGTGGATGCTTGTCATCAACGAAACCTGGAGGTTGTCTGACGTAAACTTCTTCTTCAAGCTTTCCATTCAAGAAAGCACTCTTCACGTCCATCTGATAGACCTTGAACTGATGATTAGCAGCGAATGCTAAGAAAATTCTGATCGCTTCAAGTCTAGCCACTGGAGCAAAAGATTCATCAAAGTCGACATCTCACTGGCAGTAGCCTTGTGCTACCAGTCTGGCCTTGTTTCTAATTACGTGGCCATCTTCATCTACTTTGTTTCAGAAGACCCATCTTGTTCCAATTGGTTCTTTCTTTCCAACTGGGAAAGGAACCAGATACCATACCTTGTTCCTTTCAAACTGGTGAAGCTCTTCTTGCATAGCAGTCACCCAGTTTGGATCTTCCAGAGCCTCGTCAATCTTCTTAGGTTCATTCAGTGATAAGAAACTGACATTTAAGCATTGATCACTGGAGGCTCTTCTGGTCTGGACACCACGACTGGAGTCACCTATGATCTGATCAATAGGGTGAGCTCTTGTCCATCTGGAGTACTGACCAGGATTGTTACTGACAACAATATCAGTGCAAGAATTCAGTTGAGTCTCCTCTGAAGTTGCTTCAGGAGGAGGGTCTTCATAAACTACTTCAACATCTTCATCTGATTCATTCAAATCACGATTTGCATCATGAAATTCTTCAAATAAAGGCATTTCTTGTAGTACTGGTTCAGTTAGGTCACCAGAAGACATTTCTGGTAAGTTCTCAACTGACACTGATACTGGGGGAGTAGTACGCACATCTGAACCAATATTAATTTCAGTGGGTAGTTTGAAAATAATAGAAGGATAGAATGGGGTACTACTGGCGACTTTCTTTTTCTGAACAGGTTCCAGATCTGGATGACTGGAAACTGTGTCTGGTGAATCATCCATTTTGTCGTTTATTGGATCAGATTCACAAAAGACAATTGGAGTAACTGGGGGGTTATCAAGGATTGGCTTTTTGTTGATTGCAGCATTTGATTCATCAAATGTTACATGAATTGACTCATGGACCTTCTCCAGTCTCTTGTTATAGACTCTGAAGGCCTTGCGAATGGCTGAATAGCCTAAGAAATACACCTTCATCAGCTTTGGCATCAAATTTGCCTAGCTGACTGGAGTCGTTCAGGATGTAAACTGAACATCCAAAAACGTGAAAATAACCAATGTTTGGTTTTCTATTTCTTAAGACTTCATAGGCTGTCTTTTTGTGTCTTTTGATGTACACTGATCGATTCTGGGTGTGGCAAGCAGTTGCAATTGCTTCCGCCCAGAAACTGGTAGACAGTCCAGATTCAGCTAACATACTCCTGGCAGCTTCTATCAGCGTTCGATTTTTCCTTTCGACCACTCCATTCTGTTCTGGGGAGCGGGCTGAAGAGAAGTTCTGGGAGATGCCAGTGTCAGTACAGAATGACTCCAGAGTTGCATTCTGGAATTCTGTTCCATTGTCACTTCTTAACTGACATACTTTTCGACTGTACTTGAGCTCAACTTGCTTGATAAGACTGATGATTTCAGCAGCAGCTTCACTTTTGGACCTCAGAAAGATCACCCAACAATATTTGGAGAATTCATCTACTATCACCAGGGTGTATCTTTTACCAGCACGAGTCTGAACGTTCACTGGACCAAATAGGTCCATATGAAGCATATGAAGAGGTTCAGAAATGCTGAAATTCTGTCTGGTCTTGAAACTGGTACGCTTTTGCTTACCCATCTCACATCCTGGACATGGTCTTTCCTTTTTGAAGGAAACTGAAGGTATCCCATATGCAAGTTGTTTTCTGGACAACTTGTTAATGTTTTTGAAATTTAATGGGATAACCTTTTATGCCATAACCAGTTTGTGTCTTCATCAGCTTGAGTATAGAAACACTGCTCGTCTGGAGAGCTTTCCATATCCATCACGTACACATTCCCTTTTCTGGGAGCAATCAACACTACCTTCCAGTCCTTGTTGAATACGATGCCCTGAGCAACATTGAATAAGACTTGATAGCCATCGTCACAACAGTTGACTTACACTGATCAAGTTATATTCAAACCATTCACAAATGCAACTCGTCTGAACTTGACTTGTCCATTGTTCAGAACACCATATCCCTCAGTCTTTCCACAACCATCATTTCCAAAAGTGATGGAGGGTCCATCAGAAATGGTGAACTCCTCCAGTAGGTCTTACATCCGGTCATCGTCCTGCCAGCTGCACTGTCAAGATACCAGATATACTTCTTTCGATCGCCCTACACATAAACCAGATATTGATCAGTTAGATTTGGGAACCCATCGACTGATGGGTTCACTGGAGCCTCCCTTATAGGTTCCAGGGGCAATCTGGTCTAGTTCACTTGTTTCTACAGTGGTCTTAGTTGAGAAGACCACTGGAGTTGATAGTTTTGAAACCTTTTCATTTTTCTCAACTGGAGAAATAAATTTGTCTTTCTTTGAAAAAGGTTTTGCATTTTGTCTAGGGCCAGATGAAGTACCCTCAATCAAGTTTAATCTTGCATTAAAACTTTGTGATTGACGAGTTAGATTTTGAATCTGGCTCTCTATCCTGGACAAAATATTTTCGTCAGATGATACCTTAGCCTTTCCAGTCCAAGGCTTTGGTAAGGGTTTGGTCTGAGGCAAAGGTGTATTCTGCTTCACCTTTTTAACTGGAGCAGTCATCTGGACAGCTCCAGTCTTAACCTCTGAGATTGAACTGGGTATGAGTTGGTCTTAGGTGTGGCAGGCATATCATAAATAGTTGTGGGCCTTAACACCTCTGGTAATCGATCGATTACTGGTATTAATGATGCTACATGAGTATTTCCATCTAAATATGCACGACTTTGAGCAGGAAATTGATTTACTCCAGCATCATATGGCTTTCTTGTTTCTAGCCATGATTTAATAACCAGTTTTTCTTTTTCTAAAATGATCTCAAGATCTTGTTTTTCTTGGATCAATTGTTCAGTTACCAGAACCTGGGCTTGAAATGCCAGTTCAATATCTTGAAGTTCCTTTAATTTTGATTTTAAAGCATTTAATTCAGAAGAATCTGTTTCTAGACCGTTTACACCATCAGATCTAACAGTTTCTACAAATATTAAATCAGAATTAAGGGCTTCAGCAATGTCCAATTTTAATTCTTGGTCAGTTGCATTATCATAATCACTAACCTTTTTGATAACAATGTCCACCCATCGTCCAGATGTGACATCTTCCTTCACCAGTAGCTCTTCATCTGCCAGAGCCATGTAACAGCAATCTCTTTCTTCTTCTTCATCCACTGATGAGTCATCAGAAGGAACCCACTTCTCTTCAGTCTTTGCAATCATGCACTTATTATTGTTTTCAATTTGTTGTGCCATGAGAGCAATTTGTGCCTTAAGCTTCTTATATTTCAATCTGTAGCTATCATCAGGCTTATTATTATATGAAGAGATTGGACCAGACTTGGATGCAAACTGGTTGGACCTGCACTCTTTCATGAAATGACCCTTTTTGCCACACTTAAAGCATGTCAAATTGGTCTTGTCAGTGGAAGAACTGGATGCAAATTGTCCAGATGGCCTGTTTGCTCTTGCTTTGAAACGGTTGAACGTTTTAGCAATCATTGCAACAAGGTCATCATCTTCAGTCTCATCGCAGCAGTCTGGAGAGATTTCACTGGTTTCTCCAGAATCCATTAGTTCAGACACCATCTTCTTCATAGAAAATACATTCTCGGAAGATATAAGTGCTGTACCTTGTGGTTCAGTGTGACTGACCACAATAGGAGTACTGGAAGCATGGTTGTAGGCATCTCTTTCTGCAACCACTCTCTGAGCTTGATTTTCTTCAGTGTACCTGAAAGCTCCATAAAGAGTTGAGAGAGTGTGTGTGTGCAGAGTCTTTCCTTGTCTTAAGACTAGGATCATATGCGACCATTTGGTGGGAAGGATGTCACAAAATTTCTCCAGAAGTATATCCTTGTCCTTCTCAACCCCAAGACCTCTCAGTTGGTTTATGATACTCATAAATCTGGTGTAAGTACCAGTGAGAGACTCGTTAGGTTGAGCAAAAAATGACTCATACCTCTTGTTTAAGGAGACCTTTCTGGTGACAATGGTGTCATCTCCTCCTTCATGTTGATTCAAAAGTTCATCCCACATGGTTTTTGCACTAGGAAAAAGAACTAGTGTGGGAATTAGGGTTTCTGGAACAGCCCCGAGGATCATGTTTTTAAGGAGGGTGTCTAAATTCACCAATCTCCTCTCCTCTTCAGACCAGTGTTCCTCCCTCTTTTCCCTTCCCCTTCGAGATCCAGAAGGATCAAGAAGTGGATTGAGAGGTGATGTAGGTACATATGGACCTTCGTTTAAGATCTTCATCATGTTCCTCTCAATACCAGTGACATGCAACACCATCCTAGCCTTCCACGTACCAAAGTCATCACTGTTCCCATTGAATTTAGGAACAGGATTGTTTGAGTAGTGTACATGCACGTGTGGAGAAGCAGGAGTAGGAGGAGGAGGTGGATTAGTGTTATTAACATTTTGAGGTTCAGGTTGATCATTAATAATAACATTAGGATCAGGACCAAGACTATAACCTTGTGTATTTTCTTGGTTAGCCATCAAGAAACAGATCTAGGCAATGTTTAGCCTTCTGCTCTGATACCAATTGTGAGTCCCGTTTTAAAAGCTCAAGATGGTTAACTTAGAAAGTGTAAAATACAGCAAGTATAATAAGCACTAGAATTGGACTAGTATTACTTGTAAATAAATATGCAAGATATATAAACAAAGTAATACAAGACTTAAAGCAATAAATAAGTAAAGTGGAACATTATGTAGTTTTCTGGGTATTTCATTTATTGATGTTTAAACAAAATACAAGGTTGTTGCGGAATCAAGATAATACAATAAAGTATGTATCCTAACAACCTTTGAATTACAAATGATCTATATTTGTCAAATAGCTCTTTAGGATCGAGATACTTAAAGTTGTGAAGTATCCCTGTTTAAGATCGAGAGTATTTTAGACAAATTCACTTTCTTAAAGGTTTATACTTTCGTATATGCTTAAGTAGTTTTTATAAGGAAATGACTTAGTATTTATAGGCAACAAAATTCACCAGTGAATTTTGTGTCATACAAATATGGTTGTATACATTTAATGATCCGACAAGAACATTAAATGTATTAGATAAGAATAAGGATATTGTCACATCAAGTGCAAGTGTATCCTTTTATCCAACCACCTTAACACACGTATACTTTGTTAAGGAACAAGTGGGTTGTTCCTTGGAAAGTGTGTTAGAGGCTAAAGTCATACCTCGTTATCAGTGTTCAGACTTGTAGTATCTAGAACACTGACCATCCTCCAGTGTGCAGATCTGGTAAGACTTTCCAGTGGACTCCGCCATTTGATAAGTCTTCTTTCTTCAGACTTCTGTCTTTGACTTCAGTCAGAATGTCTTCAGTAGAGTAGATCTGGACTGGGGTGAAGTCTTCAGTGAGCTAATCTGGAGAATGCTCCAGATTACCTATACAAGTATTGCTCACTAGTCTTCAATTATTTCTGAGCAAATCTTCAAAGGGACTCCAGATTCCAAGTCTGGAGTAGGTCCAGTCAAACATGTTTTCTGGTCAGTTCTTCAGTGAGGCTCCAGAAGTCGGGTCTGGAGCATGTCCAGCAAAACATGTTTTCTTGACTTATATTCGATAAGGTTCCAGAAGTCCAGTCTGAACCAGTCCAATGAATCTGGACTAATTCTGGACCAATTCTGGACCTAACATTTTCAAACCATTTTCGATCATATTCAAAGAAGTTCGGTGTTAGATTTGCACATGAGAGTTTAGGCCACTCATAAACACTCCATGATCTTGTCATCGCCGATGAGATCTAACCCCGGAGTTAAATTCTTAATTTTAGATTGTGAGGGTTTATGAGCGTGGTGATGATGTTTGTGCAAATAAGACATGAGGGAGTAGTCGAAAAGTGAGAGGTTACGGTGATATGATGTGAGAAAGGGCTAAAAGAAATGAAAGCCCTCCCCAAAATTCTTAAAAGCCGGGTCAACACGTTCCTATCGGATTTCATTTGTTGATTTCTTGATATTGAAGAAGACTTCATGGACCCAGTGAAGCAATGCACATCTTTTCCTAACCACTCAAGTATTTCTTAACAAATACTTGTTTTATTCTCACGGAGATTTTTCACATTTCTATCGACTCTTCATTTGGAAGACGTTGATATTGAAAAAGGGAGACACTCTGCTCCGGTCCCCGACTTCATTTGATCACTTTTCGAGTCTAGAGCGTACTTGAAATATTCTTTCATTTGACTAGGACATAATGAGTCTTTATATGTCTTTGTGACATCGCATATCTTTGTGATATTGCCGGAACATTCGTAGTGATATCATATTATTGATATTCCACGATAATCGAATGGAAATCCTACCAATGCTAACATCTTTTCCAACGTTGAACGTAGGTCTCACAATTTCATTTAATGAATTTGCTGAGTAAACGAGAAGTCTATGTGACCTCGGATTTTATTTCCCAAAAGTCTTTGAGGATAGTAAGACATGGTCATCGAACGCCTTTGTGACACTGACCATGAATTACATTCTTTAAAGCAATCTATCGGTTGAAAAGCCATAGACGAACCATTTAGAGATAAGCTTTGTGCATTTCTCGTTGATAATGGGAAGTCCTGAAAATACTAATCGTATTTTTAGGCCACACCATTAATCCTTTTGATTTTTGGTTGTGTTAACGGATCATTTTTATCCGGATTTCATTTCTCTTCACACAAACACAAAGAACATCAACACCATATAAAAATCTTTTTTCCAACAACGCAACCTAACATTCTAGTTCACCAATAGGTTCATTGGGAATTGGGAATTGGGTTGGGTTAACTTGCTTGTTTGTGGTTTGTTGTAATCTACCGTTTAAGCTATCAATCATTATTGTATGATGAACACGTTTCACATATTCATCATAAGGGGGAGAAATGATTATATGATTGATAGATAGAATTCAAGGTTTTAGGTAGAATTTGATTGATAGATATTGATTGAGGATAATTCATAGTGTTTGGTTGTTCAAAGGATCGTTAGTTTAGGTGAAGAGAATGAATAATTATTGTGCTAAGTTGAAAGATTGTTTTGAGAAAGTTAAAGAAAGATTGATTCGAGATCGAGTATATTCAAGATGATGTACATGGTCGATAATTGAAAGATTTATTGGATAATTGACCAGTGGTTGATGATCAAAAGAGTTTGAGATTGAATAATGTTTGAGAAGAAATGAAAAGTTTGAGATTGAATAGAGATTGTCGTTTGTTGATGCTACAAAGAAAATTAAGTTGGATAGTTAAGTTTGTTCTTTATTTGAAGAGATTGTTCATTTGAGGGGGAGCAAGAGTAAACTCATGATTCGTTAAATATGCTCCGAAATGATTGTTTGTTCGAGGGGGAGCAAGAAATTTGAAGATAATTCGTTTATTTGATAGATTTGATCCGAGATAGTTGTTTGAGGGGGAGCAAATGTTAATTGATCAAAGAATCAAGTGCTCCAAGATAAGTGTTGATTCAAAGACAAGTTCGATCAAGAATTGAAGTTTTAAAGACAAAATCAAATTTCCGCATTCCAAAACCAAGCTTCTGAAATGCCAAGAGATTTCAAAGTCAAAACCAAGCTTCCGCAAAGCCAAAAGAATTCAAAGTTAAATCAAGCTTCCGCAATACCAAAAGAATTCAAGGAATTCAATGTCAAAACCAAGCTTTCGCATGCTACTCAAAGTTCAAGTTACTTCTCCAAGCAACATCAAGTTGAAATCAACATTCAAAAGTTCAAGTTGTGAAAGCTCAAAAGCTACAAAGATTTCAAAGATGCTTCCAAAGTATTCAGAGTTGCAAGAGAAAATCAAGATTTAATAAGTCATCGTCAAATATATTTGTTTGTTGAGAAGATTCAAAGTCAAGGTTGATACAAGACGTTGAAGACAATGAGAAAGCTTCAAAGTCCAATCAACATTGAAGGTTTTCAACAAATGGGCTCATCATGTTATTTAAAGACCGAAGACGATGCAACATTTACAATTCAATACCAAGGGGGAGATTGTTAGAAATATAAATAGTGGTGTTAAATTGTAAATGGAGTTACATTTGTATTGTTCTTAAAGTACAAGGGGCTTAAGTGAAACTTAATGTAATTAGTATAAATACCCCTTATATCTTCATTATGTAACTAACCTTGTAAGAAGCCTTTCATTAATTACCATACTTACATCTCTCTAAGATATACTTTCTCTCTCTAAACTCATCTTCAACCTCCCATTCACACACATACACACTTTACACACACTACCTTAAATCCACCATTAAAGCTTCATTTAAGCTCATTATCTTTTACTACAATGGTGCTGAACAAGAAGCTGTGTGAGTCCCTTAAGTTCGAGACGGTTAACCTAGAAAGTGTAAAATACAACAAGTCTAATAAGCACTAGATTTGGACTAGTATTACTTGTAAATAAATATGCAAGATATATAAACTAAGTAATACAAGACTTAAAGCAATAAACAAGTAAAGTGGAACATTATGTATTTTTCATGGGTATTTCATTTATTGATGTTTAAATAAAATACAAGGTTGTTGCGGAATCAAATAATACAATAAAGTATGTATCCTAACAACCTTTGAATTACAAATGATCTATATTTGTCAAATAGCTCTTTAGGATCGAGATACTTAAAGTTGTGAAGTATCCCTGTTTAAGATCGAGAGTATTTTAGTCAAATTCACTTTCATGCAAAGTGTATGCTTAAAAGTATTTTCTTAAGGAATGACTTAGTATTTATAGGCAACAAATTCACCAGTGAATTTGTGCTGTACAAATATGGTTGTATACATTTAATGATCCGACAAGAACATTAAATGTATTAGATAAGAATAAGGATAAAGTCACATCAAGTGCAAGTGTATCCTATTATCCAACCACCTTAACACACATATACTTTGTTTAAAGAACAAGTGGATTGTTCTTTGGAAAGTGTGTTAAAGGCATAAGTCAAACCTCGTTATCAGTGTTCAGACTTGTAGTATCTAGAACACTGACAATCCTCCAGTGAACAGATCTGGTAAGACTTTCCAGTGGACTCCGCCATTTGTAAAGTCTTCTTCCTTCAGACTTCAGTCTTTGACTTCAGTCAGAATGTCTTCAGTAGAGTAGATCTGGACTGGGGTGAAGTCTTCAGTGAGCTAATCTGGAGAATGCTCCAGATTACCTATACAAGTATTGCTCACTAGTCTTCAATTATTTCTGAACAAATCTTCAGAGGGACTCCAGATTCCAAGTCTGGAGTAGGTCCAGTCGAACACGTTTTCTGGTCAAATCTTCAGTGAGGCTCCAGAAGTCGGGTCTGGAGCATGTCCAGCAAAACATGTTTCTTGACTTATCTTCGATAAGGTTCCAGTAGTCCAGTCTGGACCAGTCCAGTAAGTCTGGACTAAATCTGGACCTAACAAGCTGTACTTCATTATCAAGAAGAATTGGAAAATAGAGATATGGCACCAAGTCCAACTCATGAAGGTACAAGTACTGTTGGACCTAAGCGGACACTGGATGTTCCTCTTACTTATCGCAGAGCTAAGCGTGCACAAACTACTGAGGCTCCTTCAGTATCTACAGCTGCTGCTACAGCACTGGTTGTTTCTGTTGCCGGTAGTGTAATGTTGCGTCCATTGTTGCCTCCTGCCTTACCAATCTTGCCCAGATTGCCTACTTTTCCTCCTCTTCCTTCAGATTACTCACTAGTTAGGCGTATCGATGTTCTTCAGACTCGTGTTGATACATTAGAGTCTGATCTTACGAATGTTCGAGGTGCTTTGACCTTTTTAATAAACTGGGTCAAGAATCAAGGGGGAGATGTTCCTGAAGAAGTTTGCAGATTGTCAGTGGTTCAGCCAAGACGTCAGAATGATGATGATGATGCTGATAATGCTGGTAATAAGAGTGATTCTCGCCCAGTTTCTGACAAAGGAAAAGGTGTTGAGACTCAGGGGGAGACAGGAAGGGATACTACCCAGGTTGGTGCATCTGGTGCGGGTGGATCAAGTGCTCCTCGTGATGCTGAAGTTATTGAAGCACTTGACTCAGGTAATTCTTCGAAATCGGTTGATTATTTAAGTGATGATCAAGTTGAAGCTGAAACTGAACGATTAAAGCGTGAAGTTAAGGCAAAATTTGGACATGACTTTAATACTGAAGAAAATGCTTTTCATTCTGTATTTGATAACTTATTAGATAAACAGCAAAAGCAGAAACTGAAAGAGAAAAAGAATTACAGATTCAAAGGCAAACAGCCTTGGAATCTGATTCTGATTCTGATTCAACTTATGATTATGATAAAGATTAGATTAAGTGTATATTAGGTTGCATGTAATAAGTTTACGACATGTAAATGTAATTTATCTTATTTCAATGCAATTATATTTCATCTTTATTATTATTATTATCATGATTATTCATTATATTTTGGTGTTTATTTTGTGTAATCTTAATAGATGACACAGATGATACAGAATTATTCTTTGATGGTGATGAACTTGAGGAAGGTGAGTTTGTTCCTGAACCGGATCTTAACATATTCAAGAAACCTTATGGGTTTGATGATGTTTGGGACTCAACTCCTGAAGATCCATCTTTAGAAGAAAGAAAAGAGTTAGAATTAAGAGAAAAGAAGTTAAGGAAAGAATGCTTCAAGCTTCAATTAGTAGCACCGCTAAAGTTTTAAATTTTGTGGTATATGCTAAGATTGATGATGCATTGATTCCTTTCCACTGGGAAATTAACTTGACAAGACCTTTTGATCCAAATGATTATCCAGTTCCTCTCAGAGAAGATGATCCAATGCAAGAGATTGATCGACTTGTGCCTGGACAAAGAATAAATGAATATATAGTCACATGGGATACTATGAAACCCATTATGTATTGGACTCATATCTCAGATAAAGATGCTGCAAAATATAAGACAATAATCTGGAGTTGGTTCTATGACGAAGAATTGAAGTTGTTCGTTCTTAAAAGACCAGAAGGTTGTCAGTATTTAGCATGGCGTGAGAGACACTTCAGAAGTTTATGTGAAGAAGATTTACATGAACTAGGAAATAACAGGATTATCAATCCAAGTGGTTATGGTCTTGCTGATGTGGTTGGTAAGAATCTTCATGAAGATTTCAAGTTGAGATCAAATATGAAAGACTCAGATAAACCAAAGTTTCATATTGAACCAAGACGGAAGAAGAAGGTGGTTAAGCCAGATAAAAGTTGAGTATATTCAACATGATATCAAGTGTATGATCAAAGTCCCTGCCAAGAAGTGGGCACAAGATGTCTTGGATAAGATGGACAATTGGGAGATTGATCGGAATTCTGGTGAAGCCAAGATGTATGCAGACTCAAAGAAGAAGATGTTGTTGAGAAGGATGTATGATCCAATGCAGTTGGTTAACTTCTCAAGAAATGATCAGAGAAATTATACGATACTGAATGTTCATTTTTACCATTTTGGAAGAATGAAGAAGGTGATATCGTAAGATTCTCCAAGTCTGCTTACACGAAAATATCCATGCAAATATCAGACGATTGTTATTTGATGGATGATGAAGATTTTTTGAAGACTGAAGAAATCGAAGATGCTGCTGTCAAGGGGGAGTTTGTTGATGCATGTTGATGTGACCACAACAACTTAGATTTGATTAGTCTTTTAAATTAAGACATTATGTTATTTTATGTCTTATTTATATATGTGTAATTGATAGATTATGGACTTCATGTTTTGGTAATGATTGATTACATGTTTTGGTGTTATATATATGTTTATATGATGTTTGTTATGTGTGTTATACAAGTACAAACATAATATATGTTAGGTTTCTTGTACATGAAGTACTTGGAAAATAACTAAGCATAGATGTTGATGGTATTTAGTACTAACGAAGATAATCTTCGTTAGGAACTAACGAAGATAATCTTCGTTATATGGGCTGGGCTGCTAAGTTCGTAAGAACAAAGCCCAACAGGCCCAATATCGATCAGAAACATATATAAATGAATGGAAACCCTAAATTGAGATAATCCGTTCAACTCTCACACACCTAAGGCGACTAAGTTCGTTTCTAGCATATAGAAAATGAAGATAGACCACATACGGCTAATTATATACATATAATAAGCAATATATTCGATAACTAATCAAACTAGTGTAACACCCGTCGTTTAAAAATATGGGTTTTCAAAAACTTTTCACCTAACGGTGTCATATTGCGGAAGAAAGGACCTTAAAAGTCAAAACCAATAAAACATTTTGGTTTCTGCATTTAGTTGGTGTTACTTGCGACATCATAGAATAGTTCAAAGGAAAACCCAACAGTTGCCCAACATAAAACAACCGTCCAAACGTCATTACATAAATTCGACATTAAGTACTGAATGTAACAAATGTCTAAACAAAGCGTCTATAGGGTAGCTAAGGCTCCTGCATTGCATCTACCCAAGCCTCACTCGTTCTGCATATAGTTCCTTCAAGCTAAACCTGAGGGAACAACCACATTAAAAGAAACAAGTGTTAGCTATTAAAATAGCTAAGTAAGATAACACTTAATTTAAAAGCATTTTGTCCAATTAAAACAATCTTCATTATTAGACAAGTTCTTTAGGCACGTCACACATCACACAAATCTGCATAACAACTTCATATCAAATAGGATAATCATCCTAAATGTGCCTATCCTGCATTACTTCATTAACCACATATCTGCTTTCTACATTTCTGCTTTACTACGTTATTAACTGCATTAAGTGTGCTCTACATTGCACCCGACTTGATGGTTCACCAAAAGGCCACCCATCGTACGTCGTTAAGGAATGGCAAGCCAATCCGAGAGTAATCCAAAATCCTGAGGGGGTCAATCCTCCGTTAATTACTCAAACTGCGTGTGACCACGTTGCTAGGAGCCACCCAAGCAACAACTGCGTTAGCGTACTCATCCGGCTAAGACTTGTACGGGTTAAGCTTAACACTTTACTGCATCAAAGTTTAACGAGCTCGAACCTACGTTATTTAGTTTAGGTGACTGCATTACCTAAACATTTACTGCGTTACTGCTTTTACGTTTTGGGCCCTTAAACGTGCAAGTGACATGGCAACCTAGCAAGTCTAGTGCACTAGGTGTTCAAGCCATACAAACATGCACACAACATACATCAACTTCATTTCGACATTTCATGCATAATACAATACTTCATTAGACTACATCAACTGCATAATAGATCACTACATTAGGGACTGCATTTCAGGTCTCATGGTCAACTACGTAATCCCATAATACCTCCCAAGTAACCCCATAAGTCCACATGCATTATAAGTTACCAATTGGAAGTATGTAAGTTTGAAACCTGCTTTTAGTTGATCCCCCAGCGTGACAAAAGTAGTGTATTTTTTTTTTTTTTTTTTTTTTTTTTTTTTTTTTTTTTTTTTTTTTTTTTTTTTTTTTTTTTTTTTTTTTTTTTTTTTTTTTTTTTTTTTTTTTTTTTTTTTTTTTTTTTTTTTTTTTTTTTTTTTTTTTTTTTTTTTTTTTTTTTTTTTTTTTTTTTTTTTTTTTTTTTTTTTTTTTTTTTTTTTTTTTTTTTTTTTTTTTTTTTTTTTTTTTTTTTTTTTTTTTTTTTTTTTTTTTTTTTTTTTTTTTTTTTTTTTTTTTTTTTTTTTTTTTTTTTTTTTTTTTTTTTTTTTTTTTTTTTTTTTTTTTTTTTTTTTTTTTTTTTTTTTTTTTTTTTTTTTTTTTTTTTTTTTTTTTTTTTTTTTTTTTTTTTTTTTTTTTTTTTTTTTTTTTTTTTTTTTTTTTTTTTTTTTTTTTTTTTTTTTTTTTTTTTTTTTTTTTTTTTTTTTTTTTTTTTTTTTTTTTTTTTTTTTTTTTTTTTTTTTTTTTTTTTTTTTTTTTTTTTTTTTTTTTTTTTTTTTTTTTTTTTTTTTTTTTTTTTTTTTTTTTTTTTTTTTTTTTTTTTTTTTTTTTTTTTTTTTTTTTTTTTTTTTTTTTTTTTTTTTTTTTTTTTTTTTTTTTTTTTTTTTTTTTTTTTTTTTTTTTTTTTTTTTTTTTTTTTTTTTTTTTTTTTTTTTTTTTTTTTTTTTTTTTTTTTTTTTTTTTTTTTTTTTTTTTTTTTTTTTTTTTTTTTTTTTTTTTTTTTTTTTTTTTTTTTTTTTTTTTTTTTTTTTTTTTTTTTTTTTTTTTTTTTTTTTTTTTTTTTTTTTTTTTTTTTTTTTTTTTTTTTTTTTTTTTTTTTTTTTTTTTTTTTTTTTTTTTTTTTTTTTTTTTTTTTTTTTTTTTTTTTTTTTTTTTTTTTTTTTTTTTTTTTTTTTTTTTTTTTTTTTTTTTTTTTTTTTTTTTTTTTTTTTTTTTTTTTTTTTTTTTTTTTTTTTTTTTTTTTTTTTTTTTTTTTTTTTTTTTTTTTTTTTTTTTTTTTTTTTTTTTTTTTTTTTTTTTTTTTTTTTTTTTTTTTTTTTTTTTTTTTTTTTTTTTTTTTTTTTTTTTTTTTTTTTTTTTTTTTTTTTTTTTTTTTTTTTTTTTTTTTTTTTTTTTTTTTTTTTTTTTTTTTTTTTTTTTTTTTTTTTTTTTTTTTTTTTTTTTTTTTTTTTTTTTTTTTTTTTTTTTTTTTTTTTTTTTTTTTTTTTTTTTTTTTTTTTTTTTTTTTTTTTTTTTTTTTTTTTTTTTTTTTTTTTTTTTTTTTTTTTTTTTTTTTTTTTTTTTTTTTTTTTTTTTTTTTTTTTTTTTTTTTTTTTTTTTTTTTTTTTTTTTTTTTTTTTTTTTTTTTTTTTTTTTTTTTTTTTTTTTTTTTTTTTTTTTTTTTTTTTTTTTTTTTTTTTTTTTTTTTTTTTTTTTTTTTTTTTTTTTTTTTTTTTTTTTTTTTTTTTTTTTTTTTTTTTTTTTTTTTTTTTTTTTTTTTTTTTTTTTTTTTTTTTTTTTTTTTTTTTTTTTTTTTTTTTTTTTTTTTTTTTTTTTTTTTTTTTTTTTTTTTTTTTTTTTTTTTTTTTTTTTTTTTTTTTTTTTTTTTTTTTTTTTTTTTTTTTTTTTTTTTTTTTTTTTTTTTTTTTTTTTTTTTTTTTTTTTTTTTTTTTTTTTTTTTTTTTTTTTTTTTTTTTTTTTTTTTTTTTTTTTTTTTTTTTTTTTTTTTTTTTTTTTTTTTTTTTTTTTTTTTTTTTTTTTTTTTTTTTTTTTTTTTTTTTTTTTTTTTTTTTTTTTTTAATCAGATTTGATTCATAAATATCAACCTCTAAATCTGAAAATACAATCAATGATTACCTGCTTGACTCGATGATTATCAATTCCTTCATTAAAAGGCACTACATAGCCTTTAAGCGACATTAAACACACTTTTATTCGTCATTAGTATTTAGGCTCTCAAACCTAACTACTTTATCTACGTTAATCACACATAGCTACATTCAAATATTAAGTAAAGACTTAACAACACCCCAAATTGACTTAACGGCATTAGTCAAACATTACATAAAAGTTCGGGATGTTACAATTACCTCCTCCTTAAAAGGATTCCGTCCTCGGAATCTCATCAGATAGGAACAACTCGGGATATTTCTCCTTCATTACTGCTTCAGTTTCCCAAGTCAAGCTTTCTCCATGATTATGTTTCCACTTTATCAAAACAAGATCTATCACTTTCCTGCGTAACTTCTTTTGCTTTCTTCCAAGTATCGCTACCGGTTCATCTACTATTCTCTTCATTGGGTCAATACTCACGTCTTTAATAGGAATCACACTCGACTCCTCAGCTAAACATTTCCTCAAGTAGGATACATGGAAGGTGTTGTGAATTCCATCCAATTCTGGAGGTAATTCCAACTGATATGCTACATCTTTAATGCGCTTCACCACTTTAAAAGGTCCAATAAATCTTGGACTCAACTTTCCCTTCTTTCCAAATCGGATAACTCCTTTCCAAGGTGATACTTTCAGCATCACTAAATCACCCACATTAAACTCAATCGGTCTCCTTTTCTTATCTGCATATGTTTTCTGCCTTTCTCTTGCCACACGTAAGGCTTCTTTAGCTACATTAACCTTTTCAGAGGTAATTTCAATAATTTCGGGACCGGTCAACTGCTTTTCACCGGGCTCCATCCAACAACTTGGAGTCCTACATCTCCTTCCATATAACATTTCAAATGGTGGCATCCCAATACTTGCATGGTGACTATTATTATAAGCAAATTCAATCAACTTCAAGTGTTCATCCCATGCTCCACCATATTCAAGTACACACGTTCTCAACATATCCTCCAAGGTTTGAATAGTTCTCTCACTTTGCCCATCGGTTTGGGGATGATAGGCGGTACTCAAATTTATTCTACTACCCAACTCCCGTTGAAGACCCTTCCAAAAGTTTGACACAAACCTCGAGTCTCGATCCGAAACAATAGATAAGGGAACTCCATGTTTCGCAACTACTTCATCAATGTACATCTTTGCCATCTTCGTTAAAGGCACATCTTGTCGGGTAGCTAGAAAATGAGCACTCTTCGTCAATCTATCTACAATCACCCATATCATATCATTCCCTTTCGGCGTTTTAGGTAGCTTCGTTACAAAGTCCATCGTAATATGATCCCATTTCCACTCGGGAATTTCTAATTGATGCAACAAACCATACGGCTTTTGATGGTCCGTCTTCACTCTTGCACACGTCAAACACTTTGCTACAAAATGAGCTACTTCACCTTTAATATCCGGCCACCAATAAATCGGCTTCAAATCTGCATACATTTTGGTGACACCGGGATGCATCGAATACCTACTTCTATGGACCTCTTCAAGGATCAACTCTCGGTTACCACCAAGCAGTGGCACCCAAATGCGACCCTTGTATGTTTTAAACCCACGACTATTAGTCTCCATCACAAGTCGTTTCTTCTTTCCAATACTCTCGTTATCAATATTATCCTTCATTAATGCCCTCTCTTGTGCTTCTTTAATTCGATCTAATAGACCCGACTTGGCCTGAACTTGCATGCTCATCAACTTACAAGAAGAGCTTTGCACTTTCCTACTTAGTGCATCCGCCACTACATTGGCTTTACCCGGATGGTATTTGATTTCACAATCATAGTCTTTAAGTAATTCCATCCACCTTCTTTGTCTCACATTCATCTCCTTTTGAGTAAACATATATTGTAAACTCTTATGGTCGGTGTAAAGTGTGCATTTAGTACCATATAAGTAATGTCTCCATAATTTCAATGCAAACACAACCGCCGCTAACTCAAGATCATGGGTAGGGTAATTCTTCTCATGAGGCTTCAACTGACGTGAAGCATAGGCAATCACTTTGTCTCTCTGCATTAAGACACAACCCAAACCCGTAATAGAAGCATCGCTATATACCACTAAATCATCAGTACCTTCAGGCAAGGCAAGGATAGGAGCTTCACACAACTTCTTTTTCAACGTTTGGAATGCATTTTCCTGCTTTTCAGTCCACTCGTACTTCACACCCTTCTTTGTTAATTCCGTCATAGGCTTGGCTATTCGAGAAAAATCCTGAATAAACCTTCTATAATACCCAGCCAAACCAAGAAAACTCTTAATCTCGGTAGGTGTCTTTGGCTGCTCCCACTTTGAAACAGCTTCAATCTTTGAAGGATCTACTTTAATACCTTCCGATGTAATAACATGACCAAGAAACTGCACTTCTCGGAGCCAAAACTCACATTTAGAAAACTTTGCGTACAACTTCTTCTCCCTCAACACCTCCAAAACTGCTTTCAAATGCTCACGGTGTTCATCCTCTGACTTAGAGTAGATCAAAATATCGTCAATAAACACAATAACAAAATGATCTAGAAAGGGGCGGCATACCCGATTCATTAAGTCCATAAACGCGGCTGGAGCATTGGTCAACCCAAATGGCATGACCAAGAACTCATAATGACCATATCTAGTCCGGAAAGCCGTCTTTGCTACATCTTCCTTCTTTACCTTTAACTGATGATAACCGGACCGCAAATCAATCTTTGAAAAATACGAAGCACCATGTAGTTGATCAAAAAGATCATCAATTCTCGGGAGAGGATACTTATTCTTGACCGTTCGTTTGTTCAACTCACGGTAGTCAATACACATACGCATTGATCCGTCCTTCTTCTTAACAAAGAGAACCGGAGCTCCCCAAGGCGAGGAACTAGGTTGTATGAACCCTTTGTCAAGTAACTCCTGTAGTTGCGTCATTAATTCCTTCATTTCTGTAGGAGCTAATCGGTAAGGTGCTTTAGCAACGGGTGTAGCACCGGGAACAAGATCTATCTGAAAAGTAACTTCACGATCGGGAGGAATACCTGGTAGATCGTCGGGAAACACATCGGGGAAATTTGATACTACATCAACACTAGCGATTGAAGACTTCTCTTTTCTTGCATCAATGACATAAGCCAAGAAATGGCTCTTGTTTTTCCTTATACATTTAATAGCTTTCATCATACTAATAATCTTTATTCCTCCTCTCTTCTTGTCTCCATACACCGTTATCACTTTACCCTCGGATATAGGCAATCGAATTATCTTTTGGGAACATAAAATACTAGCTTCATTTCTAGCCAACCAATCCATACCAATCACTACATCAAAACCACCTAAGGTAGTAGGCAATAGTTGGACCGGAAAAGAACGACCTTCAATCTCAATGTTACAATCGTCATAACCCACACGTATATTATTAACCGTACCATTAGCAATTTCTACCTCTATTGAGCAATCTAAGGGAGTAGTGACTCTTTCTAGCTTAGGAGCAAATAATGTGGACACAAACGACCTATTTGCACCTGAATCAAATAAAACAGAGGCAGGCTTTGAGTTAACAAGGAAAGTACCACTTACCACTTCATCGTTGTTCCTTGCGTCATCAATCGTCATTTGAAGAGCTCTCACTTTTGTTGCTGTCGTGGCGGTCTTCTTTCCAGCATTCTTCATCTGTGGACAATCGGCAATGAGATGACCCGTTTCTTGACACTTATAACAACGAGCTTTGTCTCTGCATTCAACTGCAAGGTGTCCTGACTTCCCACAATTATGGCACCTTCTAGTCTTGTCGGAACATGTACCTTCATGCACACTCTTGCATGAAGCACACCACGATCCCTTCTTCTTCTTATCTTTGTCACCGCTTGAGCTAGAATTTCCGCGGAACTTCTTATTATTATTATTGTTATTAGAGGACCAGTTTGCTCTTCTTTTAAATCCCACTTTCTTGTCGTCGACTTTCTCAACTACTTTCTTGTCCGAAGCAAAATCATCATCAAGCTTTTTAGACTCCTTGATAGCTTCAGTCAGAGTTTTGTGCTGCCTGCAGATACCTCGATAACTCGGAGGCAAACCATCAACATAGCAAGCAACCTGATCTGCATCAGTACGGAACAGATGGCCTACGAACTTCATCTTCTCCAGAAAGGAACGAGCATAATCATTAATTTTGCCAACTTCAGCTGTCAAAGCACGGAATTCTTTTTCCATTTTACGCTGCTCATGTACTCCAATATATTCCTCAATGAATTTCTGCTTAAAGTCAGCCCACGTAATAGCAGTTACCATAGCCGGAGTCATCGAAATAGTAATGCTCTTCCACCAATCTCGAGCACCTTCTTTCAACATCCTGCTAGCACACAACACTTTCTTATCCTCAGGACAATCACAAGCTTCGAAAACCATCTCCGTATCATCAAGCCATTCCATGCAACCTACTGCATTAAGTGTTCCATAGAATTTCTGAGCTCCACACTTCTGGAAACTTTCAAACTTGAATCGAGGGGCGCGAACATCATTAGGAGGAACCACATTAACATGAGCATGAGGAATAACAACATCATCGACTGGTGGCTCAGTGTGGTGAGAAGGCACAGAGTGACTGTTACCAGTTCCTTCTGCGTTAGCTGCCAACGCCTGATTCAACTGTTCTTGCGTTTGGGCCAACTGGGCCTGAAGAGTTAGCACAAGATTATACATCTCCATCTGATTGGGAATCTGATCCACAGCTACATCGTTAACTCTCGGAGGATTGCCAGGTGGTGGAGGCATCGGACCCAATGAGCCTGGTTGATTAACACGGCGGGGGTTCACACGATTCACATTAGCATTAGCAGCATTAGAAGCGCCTGCACCCGGATGGACAGGTGGAGTAACGCTAGCAGTAGCTCCGTCGCGTTGGATGTTGCGGTTGCGAGTGTTAACCATTTTCCTTCAATAAAATGGTGGAGTCGATAAGCGCAAAATAAAACAAAAAGCTCGTCGAGGTAAGGCTAAAACATAACTTCGTAACGTAAACATCTCATAAGCCCTACAACACTCGCACTCATCCCAACCCATCCTACATCACATGTCATCTCTAGCTAAGGCATCCTACGAGTACCTAGCATGCACACCTTAAGTTTAAGTCCAAATCCTATGGTCAATAGGCCTTGGTTCACTTAAACTACTTCTCTGATACCAACTTGTAACACCCGTCGTTTAAAAATATGGGTTTTCAAAAACTTTTCACCTAACGGTGTCATATTGCGGAAGAAAGGACCTTAAAAGTCAAAACCAATAAAACATTTTGGTTTCTGCATTTAGTTGGTGTTACTTGCGACATCATAGAATAGTTCAAAGGAAAACCCAACAGTTGCCCAACATAAAACAACCGTCCAAACGTCATTACATAAATTCGACATTAAGTACTGAATGTAAACAAATGTCTAAACAAAGCGTCTATAGGGTAGCTAAGGCTCCTGCATTGCATCTACCCAAGCCTCACTCGTTCTGCATATAGTTCCTTCAAGCTAAACCTGAGGGAACAACCACATTAAAAGAAACAAGTGTTAGCTATTAAAATAGCTAAGTAAGATAACACTTAATTTAAAAGCATTTTGTCCAATTAAAACAATCTTCATTATTAGACAAGTTCTTTAGGCACGTCACACATCACACAAATCTGCATAACAACTTCATATCAAATAGGATAATCATCCTAAATGTGCCTATCCTGCATTACTTCATTAACCACATATCTGCTTTCTACATTTCTGCTTTACTACGTTATTAACTGCATTAAGTGTGCTCTACATTGCACCCGACTTGATGGTTCACCAAAAGGCCACCCATCGTACGTCGTTAAGGAATGGCAAGCCAATCCGAGAGTAATCCAAAATCCTGAGGGGGTCAATCCTCCGTTAATTACTCAAACTGCGTGTGACCACGTTGCTAGGAGCCACCCAAGCAACAACTGCGTTAGCGTACTCATCCGGCTAAGACTTGTACGGGTTAAGCTTAACACTTTACTGCATCAAAGTTTAACGAGCTCGAACCTACGTTATTTAGTTTAGGTGACTGCATTACCTAAACATTTACTGCGTTACTGCTTTTACGTTTTGGGCCCTTAAACGTGCAAGTGACATGGCAACCTAGCAAGTCTAGTGCACTAGGTGTTCAAGCCATACAAACATGCACACAACATACATCAACTTCATTTCGACATTTCATGCATAATACAATACTTCATTCTTCTACATTAGGGACTGCATTTCAGGTCTCATGGTCAACTACGTAATCCCATAATACCTCCCAAATAACCCCATAAGTCCACATGCATTATAAGTTACCAATTGGAAGTATGTAAGTTTGAAACCTGCTTTTAGTTGATCCCCCAGCGTGACAAAAGTAGTGTATCTTACCTGATAATAGCGTACGCGCACAAACAAGTAGCTAATAATGCTTATCAGTAACCTCCGACACCTATCGTACATTAACATACAAAGTATAAGTCATTTAGGACCTTAAAAGTCAAAACCAATAAAACATTTTGGTTTCTGCATTTAGTTGGTGTTACTTGCGACATCATAGAATAGTTCAAAGGAAAACCCAACAGTTGCCCAACATAAAACAACCGTCCAAACGTCATTACATAAATTCGACATTAAGTACTGAATGTAACAAATGTCTAAACAAAGCGTCTATAGGGTAGCTAAGGCTCCTGCATTGCATCTACCCAAGCCTCACTCGTTCTGCATATAGTTCCTTCAAGCTAAACCTGAGGGAACAACCACATTAAAAGAAACAAGTGTTAGCTATTAAAATAGCTAAGTAAGATAACACTTAATTTAAAAGCATTTTGTCCAATTAAAACAATCTTCATTATTAGACAAGTTCTTTAGGCACGTCACACATCACACAAATCTGCATAACAACTTCATATCAAATAGGATAATCATCCTAAATGTGCCTATCCTGCATTACTTCATTAACCACATATCTGCTTTCTACATTTCTGCTTTACTACGTTATTAACTGCATTAAGTGTGCTCTACATTGCACCCGACTTGATGGTTCACCAAAAGGCCACCCATCGTATGTCGTTAAGGAATGGCAAGCCAATCCGAGAGTAATCCAAAATCCTGAGGGGGTCAATCCTCCGTTAATTACTCAAACTGCGTGTGACCACGTTGCTAGGAGCCACCCAAGCAACAACTGCGTTAGCGTACTCATCCGGCTAAGACTTGTACGGGTTAAGCTTAACACTTTACTGCATCAAAGTTTAACGAGCTCGAACCTACGTTATTTAGTTTAGGTGACTGCATTACCTAAACATTTACTGCGTTACTGCTTTTACGTTTTGGGCCCTTAAACGTGCAAGTGACATGGCAACCTAGCAAGTCTAGTGCACTAGGTGTTCAAGCCATACAAACATGCACACAACATACATCAACTTCATTTCGACATTTCATGCATAATACAATACTTCATTCTTCTACATTAGGGACTGCATTTCAGGTCTCATGGTCAACTACGTAATCCCATAATACCTCCCAAATAACCCCATAAGTCCACATGCATTATAAGTTACCAATTGGAAGTATGTAAGTTTGAAACCTGCTTTTAGTTGATCCCCCAGCGTGACAAAAGTAGTGTATCTTACCTGATAATAGCGTACGCGCACAAACAAGTAGCTAATAATGCTTATCAGTAACCTCCGACACCTATCGTACATTAACATACAAAGTATAAGTCATTTAGGACCTTAAAAGTCAAAACCAATAAAACATTTTGGTTTCTGCATTTAGTTGGTGTTACTTGCGACATCATAGAATAGTTCAAAGGAAAACCCAACAGTTGCCCAACATAAAACAACCGTCCAAACGTCATTACATAAATTCGACATTAAGTACTGAATGTAACAAATGTCTAAACAAAGCGTCTATAGGGTAGCTAAGGCTCCTGCATTGCATCTACCCAAGCCTCACTCGTTCTGCATATAGTTCCTTCAAGCTAAACCTGAGGGAACAACCACATTAAAAGAAACAAGTGTTAGCTATTAAAATAGCTAAGTAAGATAACACTTAATTTAAAAGCATTTTGTCCAATTAAAACAATCTTCATTATTAGACAAGTTCTTTAGGCACGTCACACATCACACAAATCTGCATAACAACTTCATATCAAATAGGATAATCATCCTAAATGTGCCTATCCTGCATTACTTCATTAACCACATATCTGCTTTCTACATTTCTGCTTTACTAGTTAACGAATTTACCAACGAATTTGACTTCAACGAATTTAAACAACGAACTCCTTCGTACGAACTTAGGACTGACTACGTAAAATTCCAGGATTACACCTAACGAATTTAGACCTTAACTTCGTTTACTCTGTTCTTACGAACTTAATCTTCGTACGAACTTAATACCGACTACGTAAAATTCCAGGATTACACCTAACGAATTTAGACCTTAACTTCGTTTACTCTGTTCTTACGAACTTAATCTTCGTACGAACTTAATACTGACTTCGTAAAATTCCAGGATTACACCTAACGAATTTAGACCTTAACTTCGTTTACTCTGTTCTTACGAACTTAATCTTCGTACGAACTTAGGACTGACTACGTAAAATTCCAGGATTACACCTAACGAATTTAGACCTTAACTTCGTTTACTCTGTTCTTACGAACTTAATCTTCGTACGAACTTAGGACTGACTACGTAAAATTCCAGGATTACACCTAACGAATTTAGACCTTAACTTCGTTTACTCTGTTCTTACGAACTTAATCTTCGTACGAACTTAATACTGACTACGTAAAATTCCAGGATTACACCTAACGAATTTAGACCTTAACTTCGTTTACTCTGTTCTTACGAACTTAATCTTCGTACGAACTTAATACTGACTTCGTAAAATTCCAGGATTACACCTAACGAATTTAGACCTTAACTTCGTTTACTCTGTTCTTACGAACTTAATCTTCGTACGAACTTAACTGACTACGTAAAATTCCAGGATTACACCTAACGAATTTAGACCTTAACTTCGTTTACTCTGTTCTTACGAACTTAATCTTCGTACGAACTTAGGACTGACTACGTAAAATTCCAGGATTACACCTAACGAATTTAGACCTTAACTTCGTTTACTCTGTTCTTACGAACTTAATCTTCGTACGAACTTAGGACTGACTACGTAAAATTCCAGGATTACACCTAACGAATTTAGACCTTAACTTCGTTTACTCTGTTCTTACGAACTTAATCTTCGTACGAACTTAATACTGACTTCGTAAAATTCCAGGATTACACCTAACGAATTTAGACCTTAACTTCGTTTACTCTGTTCTTACGAACTTAATCTTCGTACGAACTTTATGACTACGTAAAATTCCAGGATTACACCTAACGAATTTAGACCTTAACTTCGTTTACTCTGTTCTTACGAACTTAATCTTCGTACGAACTTAATACTGACTTCGTAAAATTCCAGGATTACACCTAACGAATTTAGACCTTAACTTCGTTTACTCTGTTCTTACGAACTTAATCTTCGTACGAACTTAGGACTGACTACGTAAAATTCCAGGATTACACCTAACGAATTTAGACCTTAACTTCGTTTACTCTGTTCTTACGAACTTAATCTTCGTACGAACTTAATACTGACTACGTAAAATTCCAGGATTACACCTAACGAATTTAGACCTTAACTTCGTTTACTCTGTTCTTACGAACTTAATCTTCGTACGAACTTTATCTTCGTTTGGTTCTACTTTACGAATATAGCTTCCTACGAATATATTTATACTTTACGAAGATAGGCTATTAAACGAATTTACAACGAATTTAACTTCAATGAATTTAATCTATTGTAGGTCCTTGTGGACTGATCGTCAACGAGAACGCTTATAGTTATGACGAGAGTGCGGAATCCTCTCGTGATAACCTGTTTGCTTAATTATATTATCGTCTTTCGTTGTTAATACAACCTAAGACCTTAAACGCGCGCGGGTTTGCAATTTGACAGAGTTTCGACGTATTATCTTAATTAACTGTTGATAAATACGTATTATGTGTGTGTATTTATACACATTTAGGCAAACTCGTGTTACTGTAGCACGAGTTTGTACACACTTCCTTTTGTCATCTTTTAAGTATACTTTAATTACTCAAAACGTGACTAGTTTATCACTTGTATCTGTATGTTATTTATAATCACATTCATACAAGTCGTAAACATTAAACATACCAAAACTCTGATCAATATGTAATCATTCACATTACTTAAGTCCAAATAACAAGTTTAAACATAACATAAGTCTATGATTACATATTACAAAACATAAACATATACTGATCAAATCGCTGTTGCTGTTGTCAACAGAATCATGCACTTACAGTCTCCCCCTTGACATCAGCTACACGATTTCTTCAGTCTTGTAAAAACACTATCCATCAAATAACAATCTCCTGCTATTTGCATGAATATTAGCATGTAAACAAATACGCAAAATCTTCCTATATCTGCTTTCCTCAGTGGTCCATGAAGGTCTAAACAGACATTCAGTGTCATATAACCTTCTCTGATCATCTCTGGAAAGGTTCACAATCTGCATAGGATCAAATACACGTAACAAAATAACTCTCTTATCTCTATCTCCATACATCAATGCTTCACCAGTGTCCCTGTGAATCTCCCAGTGATCAAGTGTACTCAAAACATCTTGAGGCCATTTCTTGACTGGAACCTTCAGTACACGCTTAATTGATCTTTGAGTAAATTCTATCGTACCATCATCCTTTGTAACTTTCTTCAAGGATCTTGGCGTTATGTACACACTGGTTTTATCAAAATTATCATAGAACCTTTTCCTATAATCATCTTGCAACTTTCTACTCCAGTAAGTTGCATAACCATTACCACTCGGATTAACAAGCCTTTTCCTTCCTAAATCCATTAAATCGGATTCACTAAGGCTTTTAAAATATTTCTTCATAGGCTTTAAGTACTGACAACCATCATCTCTTTTAATAATAAACAATTTCAGCTCATCATCGAAAAACCAACTCAAAATAGTAGTAACATACTTATGAGCATCTCTATCACTAACAAAATCCCAAAAGATAGATGGTTTCATACTTTCTCCTACCAATCCTCTTGCCGGTATTCTTCTATCAATTTGATGTAGATGATCTTCATCCCTACTTGGCACTGGATACTCTGTCACATCAAATTCCTTAGAATCTTCAATATTCCAGCTTAGAGTAATTCCATCTTCATCATCTCCAACTTTGGTAAAAACCGTAAAGTGTAGAGTTCTTGAACTTGGAATAAAAACTCGTTCAGCTTGAACCTCTTGTTGATCATCTGGAACTTGTTGATCTTGAGCTTGTGCTTGTTGTTGCACAAAATCATCATCTTGAAAAACATTAGTCCAGTCCAAATCAGGAATCATTTCACCTTCTTCCAAACTTTCATCATCTTCAGAATCATCATATTGAACCTTAGATGTACCTGCACCTATCTTTTGAAGCTTATCTGAAATTTAAAAGTTCAAATATGCAAAGACAAACAACATCAAGACATAAAAGATAGCATAAATACAATAAACTATATCATAAATATAATGTAACAATTAAGTACACCAATATTTATCTTATAATTTTTATCTTATTTACATCTAAAGTACACAAATCATTAAGCTCTTAAGGTTCAAAATCCAAATCTGAATCCGAATCCGACTCTGACTCTGAAGACTTATTGGTAGTAGGATCAGAATTGGAGTTACCTGAATTGGAATCTCTATCATCATCATCAGCAAGAACTACATCTGGAGCAACCATCACAGCTTTTCCTGAATCTTTCTGAGTCCCAGACGTACTAGCACCAGCTGTACCAGCAATCTCTGACTCTCTCTGTCTTGGTGTCTCCCCCTGAGTCGTTGCTTCTGCTTGAGCTTCAGTTCTTGGCTCACCATCAGCATTTGCATCATCATCATGATCTTCATCCCTACTTGGCACTGGATACTCTGTCACATCAAATTCCTTAGAATCTTCAATATTCCAGCTTAGAGTAATTCCATCTTCATCATCTCCAACTTTGGTAAAAACCGTAAAGTGTAGAGTTCTTGAACTTGGAATAAAAACTCGTTCAGCTTGAACCTCTTGTTGATCATCTGGAACTTGTTGATCTTGAGCTTGTGCTTGTTGTTGCACAAAATCATCATCTTGAAAAACATTAGTCCAGTCCAAATCAGGAATCATTTCACCTTCTTCCAAACTTTCATCATCTTCAGAATCATCATATTGAACCTTAGATGTACCTGCACCTATCTTTTGAAGCTTATCTGAAATTTAAAAGTTCAAATATGCAAAGACAAACAACATCAAGACATAAAAGATAGCATAAATACAATAAACTATATCATAAATATAATGTAACAATTAAGTACACCAATATTTATCTTATAATTTTTATCTTATTTACATCTAAAGTACACAAATCATTAAGCTCTTAAGGTTCAAAATCCAAATCTGAATCCGAATCCGACTCTGACTCTGAAGACTTATTGGTAGTAGGATCAGAATTGGAGTTACCTGAATTGGAATCTCTATCATCATCATCAGCAAGAACTACATCTGGAGCAACCATCACAGCTTTTCCTGAATCTTTCTGAGTCCCAGACGTACTAGCACCAGCTGTACCAGCAATCTCTGACTCTCTCTGTCTTGGCGTCTCCCCCTGAGTCGTTGCTTCTGCTTGAGCTTCAGTTCTTGGCTCACCATCAGCATTTGCATCATCATCATGATCTTCATCCTCTTTCCTCTTCAACTCTGTCTCCCTACAACCATCTCCCCCTTGAGCCAATAAACTATATCATAAATATAATGTAACAATTAAGTACACCAATATTTATCTTATAATTTTTATCTTATTTACATCTAAAGTACACAAATCATTAAGCTCTTAAGGTTCAAAATCCAAATCTGAATCCGAATCCGACTCTGACTCTGAAGACTTATTGGTAGTAGGATCAGAATTGGAGTTACCTGAATTGGAATCTCTATCATCATCATCAGCAAGAACTACATCTGGAGCAACCATCACAGCTTTTCCTGAATCTTTCTGAGTCCCAGACGTACTAGCACCAGCTGTACCAGCAATCTCTGACTCTCTCTGTCTTGGCGTCTCCCCCTGAGTCGTTGCTTCTGCTTGAGCTTCAGTTCTTGGCTCACCATCAGCATTTGCATCATCATCATGATCTTCATCCTCTTTCCTCTTCAACTCTGTCTCCCTACAACCATCTCCCCCTTGAGCCAACAACTGCCTAAGCTGTTCTCTGAGTTCAGCACTTTGACGCTTTTCATCTGCTAAATCAGCAAACT